>JBAJHW010000001.1:119279431-120479431 GCA_037013535.1 Intellagama lesueurii | reverse complement strand
CAGTGGCTCTAAGCCAATCTGCTTCACTATTTACTTACGGGGTGAGAAGGGTCAGAGGGTGATTGCAGACATTGTTATGGCAGAGTATGTTTTTTGTAGGGTATCTCTGAAGGCTGTTGTTATTTTGCAAATATACACTTTGCAGACATGTAACACCCCTCCAAACAATGATGGTGGTGCTTGCTGCTGTGATTGCAGCTTCCCATACCTGTTCACTGTGTGCTTACACGAATACAATGCTAAAAGTTTGGCTTACTTATAAGGCACATTGTGTAATGACACATTAAATTTCTGTTGCTCAATGGTCTCCAGAGAGTGTCTCCCCACCATCCTAAATATCGTAGACAGAACTGAACTAGCTACACACTGGTTTTCTTTTTAAATATGGGTTTTCTTATGTCATTGGGCAAGAGCCCTCGGAGACATCTAGAGCTGCAAGACTGCAAAGAGGACCAAGTAAGAATTGTGCCTTGACAAAGCCTGCAGACCAAATGAGATATTTTGTGAGGCCAGACTGCACTTCTTTGGCCTTCTCTTTCTCATAAGATGCTGAATTTACAGGGACAATGTCCAAGTTAGAGCCTAGCATTCCATCACTTTCCTCCTTGGTAGTTGTCAGTGATGCAGTCATGGGAAGATTGAGGCCCAAGTGAGGAGACCTTGGGTCTTCAGGTTCAGAAATTGCAGTCTCCGCTCTCAGAATCATTTCTCAGGAGTCCTTTGGTTCATGTTCTGGTTCACACTCATAGCCAGGACCTCCATGGTCTTCACTGTTGTTTCTTCCATTTTCTTCATTTTGGCTGCTATTTAGCAGCAGCCCTGAGTGAAAACCATGATGTGGATTAAGTATTCCTGAAGATAGACCTCAGTAGATGCTCATGTTGACCTGTATCCTGTTCAGTTTACCAGGTAAACTGGAGAAGTCCAGTTGCCTGGTTCCTCATGTGCTATTCATGTGACCAACTGTGTGAGAAGTGATGTGAGCAGACAACCTGACCACTCTACATCACCATAACTGTTTCCGCATTTGTAGTTACATGCCTGGTGATTAAGCAGGACCTTGGCCATTGACTTTTACTTTCCCTACTCTGACAAAAGGTCTACGTATTGTGGTGGTAGATACTTCCGACCCATCCTCAAATGTCACATCAACCAAAGTGATGAAAAATGAGATGGAATCTGGACAGCACTTGACAGACTGAGAAGTTCTATGAAAAGATTAATAATATGAAAAAGAGACAGCTGGGCGAGCAAATCATGATTGACAAGTGCACTGCCATTTAGGGAGATTTAAAATGGTCTTCTTACACATCTATATTGCATTTTCATCATTTTTTTTTCCTTCAGTAAACACTGGAATCCATCACAAGTATTTTCACAGTGCATCCATCATAATCCAGTTGCTGTGTGAGCAAAGGATTTTTTGTTGAAAAAATCGATAAACCACTGATGAAACTTGTCAAATGTCATTTTTGACCCCAAAATGGATGCTGAATTCCCTTTAGGCAGAAAGTCATTGTTAAACCAGCCTCTCTCTTAACCTGATTCCCAAGGCAGGCACTGGGTCCAGGTTTGACTAATTCATTTTTTCCCATTGATAGCTGCTGCCTCCAGCTGTCGAAGAAGGCTTAAACAGTCAATGTTGAAAATTTTAAAAGATACGGCTTCCTTCACAGGATTTCAAAAGCCACCCTGAGGAAAATGTGTCAATATGAAATCACCTTATCTACATACAATCTGGTTTCATGACAGATCCTACTCCTTTGGTGGGCTACCAGGGGGGGGGGGGGAGGGTGTATGTGAATCTCTTGAAACAGACACCAAGATATATGTTTTTTTTTACTGCCTCCATCTTGGAAATTAATTTCAAATTCTGCACCAAAGACTTTGCCTATCACCAGCCTTGATGTGCTAAGTCGGGAGAACATATTGATGCAGTCCATCTCCCTGCACTGTCAGTAGCTCTTGGCATTCCCATTTTATCAGGCCTTTTTTCCTTCTAGCTTCTTTGTGAGCAATCACTCTGTCTTCAGACAATTTGCTATCTCTAATAAGCTTATAAAGTTGAAGGAGTGGGACCCTACATCTTGTTGTTATTTCCCTGATGTGATAAAATGCAGTGATCTGTGCTGACTTGTCCTGGAACAACTGATGATAGCAGGTGAATATGCATAGATTGGATCCAGGGCAAGTTAGTTGTGCTTAGGTCCCATTGAAATCAATGTTTAGACATGACTAATTCACATCTAAATAATTTCAGTGGGACTTGAAAATAACAGTGTACACACACACATTGTGTTGCATAGGGACCTGCTGGGTAGAGAAAACCGAATCAGCCCTCCTGACATTTGGTAATCTCCTTTTATACGCAAGCCAAACTGTTGTAATTTTGCTCTTTGCCTTTTGAAATGCACTGACCTTTCAGTCCCTTGCATCTAATCCTGCTAATTTTATGTCATATCACTTCTCATGTGGAATTGATCTCTCCCTTGCTAGCTTGAGGTTTGGAAATAAAAACATCTGAGTTTTTCACTGCAATGCAACTTTAAAGATGCACATCCCACTCACTGAAATAACAACAAAAACCTTCCTTGGTCTTTTTGTATACATGGTGAGTAGAGATGGGCTTGAACATGAAAACTAGTAGTTTATGATGGTTCACAAACTTTCACAAACTCCCCCAAATGAACCAGTTCGTAGTTCATTTTTTGGGTTCATACCTGCCTCCATTGCCTCCCTGCCTTGTCTTCAAGCCTCCTCCTCCTCCTCCATCACCACCACCAGCATCCTTCTGTCTATGTGCACGAACTTGCCTGTCAGCAGAGTGGTGTGTGTGTCCACACAGGAAGCAGGCCCAGCTTCTGTGCAAGGAGCCAGGCCTGCTCCCTGTGTGCATGCACTCACTGCTCAGCTGACAGCTGGCGCATGCACACAGGGAGCAGGCCTGGCGTCCATGCAAGGAGCCAAGCCTGCTGCCTTTCAGATTGGTGGTGGCAGCAGCAGTGGCTTGAAAAGGTAGGAGGCTGATGGGGGCAGGGTGAGGGGCAAGCATCCGTTTTGCCGAAGCCAAAGGAAGCGCTGAGTGAAAAACAGTTTGGCGTTTTGTTTTATTTCAGCAAAACGGATTGCACAAACTGAACCATGAACTGAATCATGAACTAGCTCAGTATTGAAAGGTTTCCTGGGTCCAGACATGAAAGAGGAACTGAAGCTGCTATTTAACACAACCATATTTAACAAACCAACAGCTCTAACACAACTCTTCCACTACGGTAGTCATACTTTGCTAGCTCCCTTGAACTAGGTGTCACTCAGAGGCTGACTACATGGGTGTTTAGCCCACTGCAGGGATAGGCTGATGTGCTCTTAAAGACAGCGATCAGATGATATCTTTGCTAGAGTGCACTAACCTGCCCCTAGAGCATTCCTACCTGCCCCTTTCTGGCCTCTGTCAAAGGGCTTCTTCTTTTTTGGTGCAAGTAGAAATCATTGTGTTTTTGAATCAGTTTCAGCATGTGTGATCACTGAAACTGACCCAAAGCAAGCCTCCCAGTTTGAATTTGCCAGTATGGTGCAGTGGCTTAATAAGCAAGCCATTTCAGAATATTGGCAAATGAATCACTTCGAACGCAGGGGTGTGATTTTTTTTAAAAAAAAACCTGTATGTTGACTAGCGCTGATGTGCTGCAATCAGTTTATATATATAAAAATCTTTGCTTCATTTTAAAGGGCCAGTTGAGAAACCACCTGCAGCCGAATTCACAGTGGCAGCTTCATCTGGAGGCAGTTTCTCAACCAGGCTTTTAAGAGAAGGCAAAGAAGAGATTTTTATTTGAATAACTGATGTAGTGCATCATTAATAGTCTATAAACAGTTAAAAAAAACACAATTTCCCCTGCTGTCTGCTCAGCGGGGAAAGGGATTAATTTGCCAGTATCCTGAAGTGTTTTGCTTATTAGGCCACTTCATGATATTGGTAGGAGCCATTTCTGTGTGAAATGTCAGGCTTGATTAGATAATTCTAATCAAATCAACTATTCCAAACCATCCCACACTGACTCACTCCCTCCTGCTAGTGTAGCTGTACCTTCAGTCCAATTTGCAAGTCCAAAGTTATCTTGCCCTCCCACATGTCTGCAAGGGGAAGGAATTCTAACAGTGCTCACGTCACTGGCCATGATAGCAGGTCAACACCCTTTGAATGTTTGGTACCTTGGCTTCTGGAACTGTTTCTGTCTTCTCCACCTCTGCAGTTGTGTTGGGGGGCAGGGGTTATCAGGGCTGTATTGACAGGAGGATGGTTGCATCTCCTTTGGGCTATGGCATCCCTTGACCAAATGAAGCAAAAGGGACCATGCTGGGACCCCACCCCATTCTGTGCTCCTAAAGTCTTGGTTTTTCCCAGAGGTTCCTTATCCCTGATACTCTCAGGGCTGGGTTCTCCCAAGGTCTTCAGGTCATCTACTTCCATGGGTGACTCTGGTGTTCATATGTTGGTATGGTTGGCTATTGCAATGTCATCCACCAAGGAGCTCGCCTAGGGGTTGACTGGTGTGGAAGAAACATGGGTTGGCCCCTCTGGAAACCCTCCACAGCATGATGTGTTCTTGTACCAGTCAATACCTTGGTGGCAGCATTTTGTTGCTGGTTCTGCAGATGTTTGGGACTTCATGCTCTCCAAAGCTTACCATCAACCATATTGAATGAGGCCCTCAGGGGGGCCTAGATGAGAGTTCTAGTCTAAGGCATCTGGAGGATCAAAGGTTTCTCGTCTCTGTAAGAGAGTTACATTAGAAGTAAAAGAAATAATTGAAAGAAAACAAATGTTTCAGGTCAACAAAAGGCCATTTTATATACAGAACTGGATGGTGGAAATTGTATAACTAGGCTAGCTTTTGAAAATCTGCATTTAAGAAGAAAGGATAATACTTTTGTCTCGCAATATTCACCGTCTTTCTTGGAATCCTTTACATTATACTAGTGGATCACATCCTCACATTATTGACTTCTCTGTACATTCTGTTGGTAAAACTTGGTTTGACACATGAAATTCAGTAATGTGACAGCAGAAAGATCCATTTGCCTTTAAAACAATATTACTGTTTTTTGTAAAAAAAAAAAAAAAACAGCAGTTGTCCTCTTATAAGATGGCAGCTGCTGTATATTAAATTGCAAGCTATATTATACATTCTTCAGTACATCAAAAGGAGCTTTTTTTTGGTAGTAGGCAAGTTTGTTTAACTTTGATTGATTAATTAAGTTATCAACAGTTCAAAGACTATGATTAATGGACTAAAGCTCTTTTCATTGATTGACAGCATTAATTATTTATGCTGAGTGGAATTCATAATCCAGAGAGGAGAAACTGATCAAACGAGACCAAGCCAACAGCATGACTCCATGTTGAAACTCCCAGGATTCCTAGTTAGTGTAAGCAAGGGTGATTAATTATAAATTCCCACTCTTGATTCTACAATGAAGTCCCAAGTTCTAGTGATGACCTTTGGTATGGCCAGAGGGAAAAGTTATTATTTATTTACTTTTTAAAAATTAGTTGTTTAGGTTTTATCGCTGTGGATGCCTCATAAGAATGTTCTCTATGCGTCATTAAAGTTGATTAAAGCCTGACAAGAATGCATTTTAAAAATAAATATAGCCAAACACGCATCTTAAAATTCATATGAGCAAAAGTAACCCCCAAATTCTGAAGCAGTAGATATATAGTACAAATCATAAGAATTGTAACTAACCAATCAACACAGGAAGTCCCTGGCAGATCTTTGCACTAACTTTTAGGTGGTGTAAGGACATGGGATGGGTTTATGCCCTGTTCCTGCCATAGTTTCAGGCTGAATAGACTCTCATGGCTTTCTCTGAGGGAGTGGTCTCAGACTGAGAGGCTATTCAGAGGATGACCTTCTAATGAGAGCTAAAGACACAGATACACATGGGAGTAAGGATGTAAAGATACGTCACTTTCCTTTTTATTACACCTCTCAGAATACCACCAGCATTTTCATTCTATCTGAGTTCCATATCAGATGGTAAAACCATCTCATTTGGAAATGTGTTTTTATTTTGGTCCACACTTTCCCTAATGTACACGATTTTAGTCCTTTTATGCATTTCCCTATTGATTAAAGCATTATTTTGTATATACATATTGAATACAGATCTGCTTGCATAAAATTGGAAAAGAAAAACCCTAAAAGTTCTGGTCCATGCAGGCAAAAGAGAGCCACAGTACATATTTAGAGAAATTCAATTCTAGAAGGAGTTCTTGCTTAAGTGCTGGAAAAGGAATAAGTGAGAAAACACAGGGGAAAGGAAATGCGTGTGAGAGTGGCTCCTGTCGGCCCCCTCCCTCATGACATGATGAGTAGTTGCTGGAATAGACTCTTTATTGAAGCCACTGAACTTTTAAGGGGCCAACCAGGCCAAACCATAACTTTAAAACTTTAGGGCACCAGTAAGTTAATGTCATTCCCACAGTCCTTGTGGGGAGTGGGGACTGAGCCCCAATAGAGTCTCTTCACTGGGAGGAGCAGAGCTCTACCTCCTCTACCAGTTCTAGGACAGAGCACAGGTATGCCAGGCAAGGGATGCCGCAACAAGTGTGCTGTATGCTGGCAGTCAGCTGACCTTGGAGGCAGGTGGTGATGGCACCTTCCCCACTACCCCTCTCAAGTCTCTGCTGGGAGCCACAGCCCCAAAGGTATGGAAGTCCTCTCAAGAGGTGTTGCTAAACTCTAGCCAGACCTGGCTGGGTTCTCCTGGGTAGCAAGGTGTGATGTGGGGAGGAGCAGGATGCTGGTTGTCTGCTTATCTGTAGGTGGGCTGACAGGGAGGTCTCTCTGTTGGGGCTGCTTGCCCTTGCTGTTTCCTCTGCTGGTGACATGTCTGACACTGGTTCTTGAGCCTCCAATGGACCCAGGCAGCTTTCTGAGGCAGCACGAGTGACTCAACCCAGCACCCCATCTCAGGATCATGACAACATACTGTCTCCCATCTGGCCACCAACCTTTCTGGCAGTGACCGTATCTTCTGTGTTTTGCACACCTCCCAGTCTATGGTGTTGGCCCAACAGTTCCCCTCCTCTCCAGCATCAATCTCCTCCTTAAATCCCAGTCTTGCCATGGCTACATCTGTGGCCTCATCATCCACATCTCTGCCACCAACATCCCAGTCCACAGGTGAACTGTGGATTGGGAATCTCGCCCTGACTCTCTGGGAGGTGGAGAACCCACTCTCACAAACAGGGGGACCCTCACCAGTCCCATAGTGTGTCATCTGGATTATCTCTAGAATATAAACAATGGCTTCTTTTCCTTGTCTAATTCTAGAGTCTGGCATAGCAAAGCAGAGCACATTGCTGGGAGGAAATGTAAGAGGAGAAAAGACATGTTGTTCTGGCTATCTCTTTTGGGCCTGAAGGATATGGATGTGCATGGATGTGCACCACAAATTAAATAAATGAGGGGGAAAACTACTTTAATGAAAATATCTTTTCCATTCTTACATGCAAGTAGTAGTTGCATTAAGTATTGGACTTGGATCCTTGGAAACACAGTAAGTTTCAATCAGTGTTGTGCCTGATGATGGGGATATTGCCATGCAGGCACAGATCAATGTGGCATTTCCAACCTGCAGTCAATATTAGAAGATCAAACGACACCCTGGAGAACATTCTTTGCTAGTTGTGGCAATTACTCAAATTTGTCTGATTGTCATTGCATGAGCACTTTGAATATTCTGTAGCATGCAAATTAGCTTGCTTTGTTCTGTGATTGGTCCTCAAGAGGTAAACAAAGGCTTAATTTGTATTCTGATTGTTCAGATATAAATCTCAAATCTCAGAGGGGATTGCACTGTTGAAACAATAAACATGTTTCTTTCTAATTAGACCCTAAATATGGCATCTGTTTAGACCTAGAATCTTCTTTTGAAAGCAACTGGGGATGGGCTAGAAGTTCAGAACATTCAGGGATGGAGGAGAAGTCATCCCAATATGATGATTCTGCATACATCCTCCATGGGGGGGTGCATACCCTTTTGGAACATAATCTGAAAGGATTATAATAAGTCATATTCAAACAGCAGGATGGGTCAGTGCGTGGCCTGCCACCCCCACCCCCACTGTGGGGGTGGCAGGCAAGCCACCCTCCATTCCTGTATCCATTGACTCCAGATAGTCTTGCTGAACAACAACTGTGTTAATGATATAGGGGGACAGGGTGAAACAAACTCAGGTGTTCTTTCCTCTGAGCTTTCCCAGGGATAAAGTTATTAGCACTTGCCCTTGGAGTAACTCAGTCTGGTCCAGGCCCCTAGTTAACTCAACTGAGGCCCATGAGTCATTAGTCAATCAATGAGAAACTCCACAGAGGGCCACAGGTGGGCACATGTCAGGGTCCAAGTCTCACTGGGGCCAACTACTGCATTGGCTGCTCTTGCTCTGGCTTCTGATTCTATTGGGGGCGCTGCTACCATTCTTTTTGATTTTTCCTCCTCCAGTGTTGCCTTTGGGTGGGGGTGGGGCCCAGCTGGCCCTCCACAGGTGGGCATCGGCAGTCACAGCATCCAAACAAGGGGATGGGTCAGCTGCTCCTTGCAGGCTACCTTGCCCCCAAGAGACCCAGAGCAGTATGAAGACCCAATTCCAGGGATCCCCCTGGTAGGTGTCTCCTAAGCACCCCACATCTCCTCTGCACTCAGTGCCTCTTCTAGTTCCTCCTGGGTATCTCCTCAAGCATTTTTCTTCTCTGTTTCTGAGGTCTCTCTCACTGGGTTCAGGTTTCCCTCTGGTTTCCACCAAAGCATCTTCTATGGCTCCCAGATGAAAGACAGCTCCATTGCCCTCATCTTTCCCCAGGTGATTTCCATCTGCCACTGCCTCCTCCCTCTCCCAAGCCAGTCATTGTTGTTTTGCACCTGGCTTGGTGTGAGGACCCTACTCAGGTGTCTGGGGTGGGGACCAACAGCCTGCCAGGAACACCAGCAACGACCTCATAAGAACATAAGAAGAGCCCTGCTGGACCAGGCCAAGGGCCCACCTAGTCCAGCTTCCTGTATCTCACAGTGGCCCCACCAGATGCCTCTGAGAGCACACAAGACAATTAGATACCTGTCTCCTGATAACACTCCCCCGCATCTGGCATTTTGAAGTACCTTTCTTTTAAGTCTGGAGATTATACATCCCCATCATGGCTTGTAACCTGCGATGGACTTAGTCAATCATGGTAGAAAGCAGCTAGACATAAAGATCAAAATCTTCTTACCTAGTTATGCTGGCATAACAAAAACATCATAACTTTGGGAAGTCAATTGGCCCAAGTTGAGAAATCACTATAGACATTATCAGATGAATACTGAGTTGTGTGACTCAGTGTGCAACCGATAATATCTACAGTGATTTCTTCTGTTTGTGTAATTGTCTACAAAACATAAGCCGTTTGTGTGGTGATGTAAGGGGATGTTAGCCATTGAGGTTGGTTTTTTTTGTGGTGACAAGCACATTTTTAACAGATCTTCATTTCCTGCATTTTTTTGTAACATTCACAACAACATACAGCATGCCATTAAGCAACAGCTTAAAAAACATGAAATAACTCAAGGTACACATTTAAACAACAAAAACAACAACAACCTAGAAGTGTTTAAGAAAATTGTGTGCTTTGGGCAAATTGAGATTAGTATCAAGCTTTAAAAAAAGGTAAAGGTTCATAAGTGATCAGTCTTATATCATAGTTCCATGCAAAGACAAGGCTGAGGTCAAAGCCATGAATCTCAGGGCAGAAGATGTGTTGAAAGAATGCATTGTCTGCATGTGGTTTCCCCCCCCCCCCTCACAGGCAATGCACAGTTAACAGGGAATGGCTAATAAGAATAGATGAAACCTTTGTTTGTTATCCTGACACAGAGTCACACACCCTATTAGTCTTGCTGGTGAGATGCAGACTAGGTGCCTGTGGTCTCTCCCGCATGTTTCCAATTATACAAGTGCTAAGTTGCTTCCAAGCTATGTTTTCTGCTGCTTCTGGGGTCACTGAGGGGAAAGGTCAGCAGTTCACTTGCCCACAATAGCTGCTTGTTAACTTTCACAGACATGATGGTTTAGCTATAAATATTAAAAAAGTGAATTTGAACTGGAACAGAATTTTTTAGAGGAGGTGAATGCCTGGACACCTATGGAAGAGATACCACAGCAACAATATCACAGTTCTTCCTTGTGAGCACTTGCACCAAAGTATGTCATTGTTGCCTGGGTGTTATCCTTCTATTGTTGTTATTTCCTTTCTGTTATGCAACCTCATTGCAGTGTTTTCAAATAAAGGACATCCTCTGTGTCTCTGTGAGACCACAATACTCTGAGTATTCTGGAATACCTGGAAAATGTCGTAAGCTGAAATATGCATTTCTGCTTTCAATTTCCACCAAAATTCATTACACACACTCCTATGTCCAATCTACTGTATATATAAGCCATATGACCTGCAATTCTAGAGAACACTTCCTGCATTTAATTAAGTGTGCAGCTACATTGTCAAGCTGGATTGAAGTGATTCGACTTTGCTGTGGCTTAATTCACAGTCTCTTTTGTTTATTCCCCCTCCACCATTGCAATTCAATTCACAGTTGTATTCGGTTTAGGTGATCACATGAAAATTCTGGGTTGCTCCAGTGCCAGTGTCTATACTGGCCATTAATCCAATGTGATTTGGTATGTGCCTATGGACCATGGTCCCCTTACCTTTGATACAACCTCCCTGGTGATCCCAGGCTTTCCTTTCCTTTCCTTTTTTTGTGCAGAGGTGATCTAGCACTAAAGTAATATATAGATGCAGTTAATATATATAAACCCAACAACTTCAGGGCAAGTAGAAGAAAGATCAAGAGGTGGGTGTTCCTGGTATCCCAAAATGTGATGTCCCATCTTAATACATCACCATCACACCATCTGGAGTGTGTCCCCCCCACCCTTCCGTTTAAAGAAACAACCAAAGAAACAATCAGACTGCGAAAACACTGTTCAAATTGCTCTGGCTTTAAAAAAGAAACTGAGTGGTAGGGGAAAATCTCCAAAATGGAAGCAAAAAGGGCCATGCTAATTATGGAGCAAATTCCAAAGTATTTGTCAATTTAGTCTAGTCAAAGTGGGCTATAGTCTGCAAAAGCTCATGCTGTAATAAGTGTGTGCGTCTTCAAGGTGCCACTGGACTTTGTGGTGGGTTTTCCCACGAAACACAAACACAGATATTTTTGGAAACGGCAATAAATGACCAGTTCTTTAATCAAATGCTTTCCAAATGGAGATTAGAGACTCTTCCTGGATGAGGGATAGTTTGTGGATGGCAGTATGAGGTCTCCACATTATGAAAAATAAAGCACTGGACCCAGGCCTATCAAGAAAAAGTGTGGCTCCAAGAAAAGCCTGCTTCTTTCTGTGGCCTATAGAGATCACAAATGTTGACTGAGGGCACATTAATTTACCCTCTTTTGCTTATTTTGCTTTGTAAAATACTGTACAAGAAAACATTTTAGCTACTCTCTAGTTCCTAATGTTAAAGCAGTTACTGTGCAGAAGCACTGAAGGTTATCAAGAGCTAGAAACTTGACATTGTAAGTACTGGCAATTATGAAACCAAGACGATGAACTAGTTGCATAGTGAGCCAATGCTCCTATGAATTCAGTCAAGGGCTCATTCATTAGTGGCAATTTGCTGCTCCAGATTACACCAATGTACTTACAAAGGCTTAAATATATACTTGGATACTGACCATTGATTTAAAACACATTAGTAAGATAATTATGAAGCAACCAGTAGAAACACAGCATTTAAAAATAATATTGCAAGCTCTGACTTGGCTTCTAGTGGCAAATGAACTGGAAGCACTACAATGTATGAAAGATAACTGGAAATTTATATTTTAAATGCAGTGAAACTATGGCATTAATGAAGTTTTGCAGAAAAGAGTTTCTGTGAGCTTCTTCCTTGAGATGCAGCTGGTTTTAACACATTTTCTGCAGATTTATACCAGCACATGGGAACAGAATTAAACTTATGGAAGGGCAGATGAGAGCAACAAATTAAATAAAAGATCAAAAGCAGTTTTGTGGGCTTTCACTCTTCACATGAACTGCCACAGGGGCTGGAGGGAGGCTGGATATGGAGAGGATCTCAGAGGGATCTGGAGAAACACCATTCCTTTGTTTGCTTCATTATCTCTGAAACCTAATGGGAGGGGGACCTCTTCATAAACTAAATTATTCAAACTCTCTCTCTCTCTCTCTCTCTCTCTCCTATGCCTGGTAGCTAAACCATCTTGCTAATATTTTCTCAGTCCTCGCATGATGCTTTACAAAAAGGGTGCATATAACCTGGTTCAGTGATGGCTTTTTCAGTGTTCAGGCATTCAGTTTAATCATGGCAATATTTCCCTTTGTGTGAGAGACTTTTCTCCTCGGCTGGGCATCTGAAATGTCAAAGCAAATTCAGAAAATCTAAGCAGAAGCACGTTAAGAGTTTCAGGCAAAGTGGGGGCTTTCCCCCCCCTCCCAAGCAAACCAAAGTCTTGTAAGGATGACCTTCAAAGCTTCTCTTCATTAAGGCAATTTCAAGTCTTTTTTTATCTACCAATATCCAAAGACAGCAGAACCCACTCACCCTATTCTCAGAGAGCTACTAGTTTTATACCAAAAAAAAAAAAAAAAAGGGTAGGATATCTGTCCACAGTCTCAGGCCTCAGGTGATGCAGAAAGAAACCTGAAAGGAAGCTATCCTTCCCTTGGTAATACTTTTCTGGGTTCTTAAATCTTCAGTCATTGTCACACAACTCTGTCAGTCTGGGCATTTTTCTGTCTAGCATCTCCTGACCTCCTTTGCTAGTGCAGATAGGAGAGACAGCACTGGAAGATGAGAAGGAGGGAACAGTGATTATTATTTATTAAAAACACGTTGCCCCATTCTTCAGCTGAAAAGGCTCCCAGAACAGCTCACATCCCATCAATAGCAACAGTTCCTGCATTCAGACATATGGTCTGAAAGATGAGTGACAAAGGGAAAAAGGGACAAGAAAGGAAGAAAGAAGCAACCTGATTTGGGCAACCCTTCCTAAAGTTACAGAAACAGAAATATAGCATCCTGGCAATGATTAAAGCTGAGGGGAACAGTGTTTGCGGGTTCACTGTGGATTTTGCCAACCTCTTGTGTTCCTTGGTAGAGGGATAGGATTTATGAATCTGAAATTCCTCAAGGGGGAAATGGTGCAGTGTTCTTGCTCGTGTGTGTGTGTGGAGTAATGTAGTTTACCAAGTTCAGTTATACACCTCACCCAGAAATGATGGCCTGTCACTTGTGAGGATAGTTATAAATAAAAAGCTTTAGGTAGTGCTGCAGGGAGAGAGACAAAGAAAGTATAATATAAAACCAGTATGTGTCTTATGTCTGTTTAGCTTAGTGGTATCAGTATCTGGCTGAAGAGCCATAGACTAGGAGTTCGATTCCTCGCAGTGCCTCCTTGACAGGGGCTGGATACACAGGATCCCTTCCAGCTCTGCAGTTCTAAGATGATGATGATGATTGGAAGCCACCTTTGTGAATATGGCACTGTGCTGTGTTGTCTCTTGTTGTCCTTGGTGTTGTGCTGTTGTTGGTTGCTTTGGTGTTACTGTGTGCCAGGCAGCCAGTGCCTGGTGGACCGGCTGCTTCCTTCCTTTTTTCCTATTGTGCTGCCCAGGCACAGATTGTCTCTGTTGTGCTGGTTAAGTGACACTGTATTCATACTCTTGTTTTCTCTTTTCTAAATTTTAGTGTTTTATTGCTTTTTGAATTGATTGGTGGGTGAGGGGTGTCCCCCCACCATTGGTCTCATGATGATTTTTCTTTTTTGTATACCGTTGCTTGCTTTTGGAGTAGACTGGTTCTCTTTTGCCTTGCCTCTGTTTTTTTGTAGGAGTTCTTAAGGGTTCTTCAGCGCTTTTGGGGTACTAGACAATACAAAATGGGAAAGATGAAATGGATAACCTGAAAGACACAATCCCATTCTTTTGAAACGAAAGGACTGGTACATAAAAACGCAGAAATGAAAGAAAGTGAAAAATGCACACCCTGAAATAACCCAAAACAAGAGATACACAAAATGTTTTGCTGAATGTACCCCTGTACCACACTGGCTATTCCTATGCTGCAGATAATTTGCCATTGAGTAGGGGTGATAATTTTGAGTTTATCTCACCTCCCACTGTTTGTAGATTTAGCTTGCTTTAATTTGTGATTGGTCTTCAGGCGGTAAAGATATTTTTTGGTCTGCCAAGTCTGATTTTTTCAGACACTAAATCTGGGCTGAATCATGTCTCTGGAAAATATGTGATCCTAGCTTTAATTACGGGTTATCAGTGACATAGAGTATGTCCCTCAGATAAGGAAAGGCTTGGTTTGTTGTGAGCAGGTGCTGCTGAACAAAAAAATCCATTGCTCTCCTAAACTGGATCATGATGTGTTCTGGAATACAGCCACATAGCTCAGAGGCTGGAGCAGCTACATAAGAAAACAAATAAAATATATTGACACAAGAAAGAGGAAATAATGGAAATAGCCAACTGGTCAGAAACCAAGAACAGACCAGTTCAGATTTCTCTTGTCCCTGAACAGCAGCTTGAGGCATAGGAATCAGCAGGTTAAACTTTCTCTGCATCAATAATACCTATCATTCTTCAATATCTGCAAATCATGCTGATTTCAAAAGTTACTAAATCTAGGAGCAAGAAGTGTGGGCTATAGATAAACCTGTGTTGATACAAGTAGAGAAGGTTGAAGTGCAAGAATGGATGTTAGGGGATGCAGAGAAAAACATGGTGAGGTGCTAACAAAGGTGTAGGTACAAAATGACTGGAGAATAATAGAGAAAAGACTGAGGGGGAATCCATTCAGATGGGGTTTTAGATTATATATTGGAGCACTGACAGCACGAACTTGTTTGCTGGCAACCAAACAACGTAGTGCATCTCACAAACCAGCCTGATCTTGCTCCATGCTCTGTCTGGACCTTTTTTGTCCAATGGCAGGGCTGCTCTTCTCTCTCTCTCTCTCTCCTTTTTTAAGCAGGCTGGTGTGACTGGGACTGGATGGATGGGTCCCTTTTAAGATGGCACACCAGCCGCAACTCTTTCTGGCATGATCCAGTATGATCTTTATGACCCCCTCCAATTGCACCCATATATTTTCTTATGCCCACATCTGCTTTGAATGTCTGTTTTGAATAACTGTGCTTTATTTTGATAGCTGTGCCCACACTTATCCATTTTTTTTGTATTGCTACCTGCCATGCACACTATATTCCAACATATTTTCCCTCATGTTCTTAGCAAGCAGAGATGTCCTTTGTCAGAGAAAAAGCCTTCCACAACTTGTGTAATGATTCAGTTTGTTATCAAACTGCTCTAGTAAGGATTTAAAACAATGGCAGCATGGCAGAATGGCGGCATACCATTAACAGTCCTTTAAAGGAATGGCTGGGAGCATCAGTGAGAACATGCGGACCTACCTGATAATATAGAATAGAATGTAAGGACTTCTGGGTGCAGTCATCTCTAGCTACAACATGTCTCACCAGAAAACTAACTGTCAAAAGTGGCCAAAAGAAGGAAGGCCCAGAAAAGCAGGGGGACATCCACAATGACATCACATTGCCATCACAAGCATCAGGTGCCTCATCTGCCCTGTGGTGGAATAAAGTGGTTCCACGCCAGGAAAAGTTATCATAACATCCCATGCGCGTTTGGCTTGCCACATTCCTAAGCATGTGAAGAATGTGAAAATGCCAGAGGACAGGTTCAGAGAAGAGGTTCACATATATGTTGCAACATCCAACAGTACTTATATAAACCTTTGCCTACAACTGTATAGACTTTAAAAGCAAGAACAACATACCCTTCAAATATTGTGGCTAGTCTTGGTAACATGCCTGAGTATATTCCAGATAAAGATGGATGGCCGGGCTTGCTCATTGAAGGGAATGGCATAGCTGAGATAATGTGCAAGATAAATTTAGAAGCTGTATTCTAATTTTTTAAACGTTTATTGCAAATACTTATAGCTCGCCTTTCTGTCAAAGGCATGTATGTGAACAATTCTGGAGAAAGTGACAGCTACTTTATTAGCTAATGTGTTTCAAGAAAGCCAAACAAAACCTTAAAGGGCAGCCAAGGAGGTAGGTGCAGCTGAAATGCAGTGTGCTCTGTCTGTGGTTTAAGTGAAAGAAAAGAAAACACTGATAGCTTTGATTTCTTCTTAGATTAAATCACAAGTTTGTTCAATAGTTCACCCTTTTTCCTGAGTTCTGAAGCAATATTTTTCCATAACTAATTTTTCTATTTAGAACCTTCATGTTTCCTTGTGCTTTGGAAACTGGAATCTCACTGTGAAGATCTGAAAGAAGCATACATAAATGACCACAAATGATGTTCCTTTAAAAGAACAATGCCCACATTGGGCTGGAACCATGTTTAGTTATTTGCAACTGAGGGTCTAGAGGGAAAAAGCCACTCAGAAGGATTATTGTGAATAGGGGAAACGATGCTGAGCAGGATTTGGAGTGGATGAAAGAAGCCTGAAAATAAGGTGGAGGTAGCCTCCATGATCAAAGCCATGGGCTCATTTCAACACAATCCCACCTCTCTACCCTTGGTTTTTGAAGAGGAAAGAAGCAGTCAGGATAGCCTTATTCTACTCTTTCCAACCACAGCATACTAGCTGTCATCTTTTCCCTTGGCTTCAAAGTCAGACAATGATAAAAAGAGCAGAAAACTGCAAACTGCACCCAAAACAATGTACTGGGTAGGTCTGGGTGACATGAAAAGCCAGGGAACTGTGGGAATGTAATGCATGAGCATCATGCTCAACTGAAGTAGGAGGGGCTAAACTTTGAACAGGGACACTTTCCTTTGTCTGGTTTAAGGCAGGGCAAGGCAAGGCAAAGCAAAGCAAAGCAAGCCTCTGGTAGGACAAAATGGTATCCAGAAGGAATCATTTGGAACAAGAAAGGGGCAAAAAATTGCCCTTAAAACTCCATTGTTGCCTACCCATGATCAAAGACAAGGAAGCATGGCCTTCAACCTAATTTGGCTTCAGAGGCACAGAGTCTTCCTACAGCTGTGCTTCCTGCCTTCACGCTGTCACCTTTCAGGTAAAAAATAAAATGTGCCTACAAACTACTGTGAAGGCAATTGACACTGCTGGTAGGCATCTGGCATGTGTTGTCTTGTTCATGCAACTTACTCTCAACTCACTGAAATGTCTCACTTTGCAGTCTGTGAACAAAACGGCAAAGTTGTGAGGGATGATTTCTGCTTACTCCATACTTTGCTCCATGCTCAAAATAAAATGTTTTGTCACACACCTAGATAAATTGGGTCAAAACCCAAGCAAATGATATTTATTGATAATTAACATATACATGCATAGTTTCTCAGTATTCTCTGTATTGGTAAGCAAAGTTTTCTTTTTTTTCTTGCAGGACCTGTGGCATCAAATTTGATTTTAATCTCAAAATAAATGCATGGAAAATTTAACCCCACTCCACTTGCATTAGCTGGCTAGATAGATTGTTGGAAAGCTTTCATCTCTTGCATAGAAATGATGAAAGTAATAACGAACGCAACTCTTCCCCACCCAACCCCCAAATATTGCAGCTGGAGAAATTAGATATAGGAACAAGTTGATTGTGTGTGCAGTTTTCCCATTAGCAATTCCACAAATGGAGCATTGATAATTATGCCCCCGGTGAATCTCTCTGACCACATTTGCCTGGCCCCGTTGAGATGGGAAGGTGGGAGGCAGGGAAGAGAGCAAATGTGCACATTTAAAATGTTTCTGATTTCATTTCCAACAGGGTGTGGGTGTGAAGTATCATGACTGTTCTAATGCAATTTGTTCCACATAGGAAAGATGACATGGACATGTGATAAGCTGAATGCTTCCTGAGTCATTGGAATGCAAGCAGCAACAACAAACCTGTAACATTGTCACACCATGTAGAAGAGAAAAATAAATTAAACACTCCCTCTCCCCCGATTCGTCTTTCTTTCTGCATTACGGAAGGCATTATGTCACATGGCCATTGATCCTGGACTTCAGTTGCATAAATCAAATTTTGAAAGTGCTAAACGTTTGCGAGTGATTCATAAAATTCAGGAGAAAGTTAATAGGGATGCCCTGTCTCTCTTTTTCCCTTTAATGTTTGTTAAATGCAAGATGACATTTTGTCATGTGTTTCTCCGCCGCAGTTCTCCACCTTCATTACCAATATAGGTAGGTGTTTTATGCAAAGTCAGACCACGGAGACACCTTACGGCAGTGATGGCAAACCTTTTTGAGCCCGAGTGCCCAAACTGCAACACAAAATCAACTTATTTATTTCAAAGTGCCAACACTGCAATTAAATCTGTATACTGAGGTTTTAGTTTAGAAAAAAAACAACTGCCCCTGCACTGCAAGGGTTAAATGCTTGGTTTTTTCCCCCTAGGGGCGGTATTAATAGAGAAATACTTCCCGGTCCTCCAATCCCCCGTTGGGTTAGACCAATAATGGCCACCATTGCACCCTTCTGCTGGACCACTGCACCAGCAGAGGGGAGTGCCGAAATCTGGGATCGGAGGATGGGTAAGTATTTCTCGATGGCGACTTATGGCTCGCGTGCCCACAGAGAGGGCTCTGCGTGCCAGCTGTGGCACACGTGCCATAGGTTCACCATCACTGCCTTACACTTTTCCTACTCTTTCTCAACCTCTGCTCCTCCAAATGTTTTGGCTGACTGGTTCTCAGCCCCAGCCAAAATGTCAAGGGTGGTGAGATTTGTAGGCTCTAACTTCTGGAAGACACTTGATTTGGGAAGGCTGATCTACACTGACGTTGGCTAGCATCCTGTTCAATTTACCATGTGTATAACTGCAAACGGGGATGGAGCTGTCACAATACAAAGAGGTCGAATCATCTGCCTGCTTGTATGGCTGGTTGCAAGCAGGCAGGTGACCTTTCCACTTTTCCTTAGTTGACTCCACAATTGTAGTTAGATGTGCAGTAAACTGGAAGTGATGTTGCTCAATATCTCTTGGGGTTTCAGACAAGAATAGTACCTAGCCTTAACTGAAGATATTACACATATTTATTTACTCACTGTTTTTAGCCTTTAAATATTGTCTTTTAATTGTTGTAAACCACCTTGGGTCCTGTTAAGGAGAAAGGTGGGGTAAAAATATTTGAAATAAAATAAATAAATAATAAATAAGTCTGAGATCTTTTGCAGCCAAAGTAGGTTCTTTGCCACTGGGCTACAGACTGACCACTTTTGAAGGTGGAGTAAGAATTCAGTGCTTGGACAACATTGTTTATGTTCCATTAGTACATTTTACAGTAGACAGTATGATGCCACTGTTCTCAAAGAAAGATTTATGTTTCAGGTAGCATCTAATGTATTTACGGCACATGTTTGATTGGAGTTAACTCCACAAAAATCAGTGGGACCTAACATTCAAGGGATGGCCTGTAGGCGGAGGGCCTTTTCGGCAGCTGCCCCCGGTCTTTGGAATGCCCTCCCAAACGACATCTGACTGGCGCCGACGTTACTGACATTTTGGCGCCAGGTTAAAACCTTCCTGTTCCGGAAGTTTTTTAATTGAAGGTTTTTAATTGAAGGTTTTAATTGTAATTTATAGAGTCATGGATCTAGATTGTTTTTGTAGATTGTTTTTGTTTTTGCTTTTGCTTTTGTAGAGTTGATGTAACCGTATTGGTTTTCAGTGTGTCTCTTTTTTAACTGAACTGTTTTAATTGATGTTGGAAGCCGCCCGGAGACTCCTGCAGAGTGCGGGCGGAATACAAGTCGAATAAATAAATAAATAAATAAATATCTTAAGGTTGTGTGTCAGACATGTGTGAGGTTGCATCCAGATGAGATGTTGATCATGTAGTTATCTTGTTTCATTCTCAGAATGCTTCGGGTGGGTATGTGCATTCCGGGTTGTTTTCTACCTGTAACATAACACTATGTCAAAATATGCTCTTTATTTAATTTTGAATCATTCCTAGGAAAAGAGGGAAAATAAAACATATTTCCAAATTATGGGAAGCAGTGAGAAAATTCCTGTGAAATTGTGGCAAGGGTGAGACAGCATAGCTCCTGTCCTATTGTAACAAGGTACCTGATATGTGTGTCTGGGGAATATTTTTTTTTTTACTGCATGCTAGTCTCTTGCAGCTTCCCTGGCTTCCTGAAACCCCTTTAGAAGACTTAACCTTTTGGTCTGCTCCCATTGGGGTTTCTGGTTCTACTACTGCTTAGGTGTCTGAAAACTGAGTGAAGTTCTGTGGTTTTGTTGTTGTTGTCAGAACAACTTTACATCTGCCTTCAGATACTTTTTACTGACAGCAAATCTTGCTGACCATGCAGGCACTCAACAAGAAGCAGCAGTGGGAAGCATCAAGGGAAGAAGCCATGAAAAGTCCTTTGAGAGACTTTCCAGCAAACACAATTGCACCTGGATGGTGTTAATATTAATTTTTAATTTCTTTTTCTTAGCTTGTTTTTTCTTTTTCTTTTTTTATGAATTGTAGATCTATATTAATGAATCACAACACTGATTGTATTGTTATGTGGAGGTTTAATTTGTTTTAATTAAGTAAACTAATAAGTTTTAATTTGTAAACTACCCTGAGTAGTGTTTCCACTAAAGGGGTGACATGAAGGAAGGAAGGAAGGAAGGAAGGAAGGAAGGAAGGAAGGAAGGAAGGAAGGAAGGAAGGAAGGAAGGAAGGAAGGAAGGAAGGAAGGAAGGAAGGGGCAGCTGGGATTCAGCAGAGCACTACATGTAAACTCTTGTGTTTGTCCACCTTGCCTTCTGTCTTTTTTTCTTTCCAAAACAAGCAAGCAAAGAAACAAAACTTGTAAGAAAAGACCGAAAAACTGTGCCTATCTTTGAACAGGATCCGTTGGAGCCCTCTATGTGGAAGCACCCTTGTCAATTATTCAATTACCTTTTCTCTTCCTAATTGATCCCTTACATAGGTGCATTGACTTAGCTGACAACCTGCACAACTTGCATCTGATGAATCATTGCTACGTATCTGCTCCCAAAACCTTGATTAACCTTTGAGTTTTTCTAGGGATTTCATTTGGTTCACGTTTTCTGAGAAAATGATTCAAAACTTGGTGCATATAGTTATAAACTTGTTGAAACAAATGCCAGTTTCACAAAATTTCAGTATGGAAGAAAGAAACTAACAGATTTCCGACCCAGGGGGGAAAAAAGCTTTGATATTTTTTTTAGCTCCCAGAGTCTGGGTTTCAACCCATGTATATTTATTGTGTTGATTTCGGTTTGCCGTATTTTTTCTGCAGGTTTCTTATCTTTCAGCTCATTTCAGCAGATTCATATATTTCAAAGCTACATGACAGGCAGGTGCAACCTGACTCCTTCCATACTACAAATAACTGCACCCATAGAGTTTAGCCAAGGCAGCTGGTTAAGAATTCCTTTTGGTTTGTTTCTGAAGATAACTTACAAAAATGTGCTATTGTTTTTTTCACAATTTGAATGGGATGAAATGTTTTAAAAGGTGAATGTGTGAGAAATGTATCCTTCCTTAGCTTTGTTGCCTGGTTGTAACTTATAAAGCCCTAAAGGGCCTGGGCCCAAGCTATCTCAAAGACCGCATCTCCCTTTATGAGCCAGCTTGGGTGTTAAGATCATCAGAAGAGGCCTTTCTCTCAGTCCCACCACCTTCACAGGCACATTTGTTGGGGACACAGGGAGGACCTTCTCTGTTGCTGCTCCCAGACTTTGGAACTCCCTCCCACAGGAGGCCAGGCTGGCCCCATCTTTGCAGTCCATCCACACGTAGTCCTTTGCATTTTTTAGCATTAAATGCTGCCTTTTTGTTGTAAGTCGCCTACGGTTCTTTTTAAGGAGAAACGTGGAGTGAAAACGAACGAATGAATGAACAAACAAACAAACAAACAAAACAGGAAGAAAAAAAATTGTGGACAGCAAATGTAGTATCCAAAAGAAACTTTTCTACCCCTGGTGCTGTTAGACATGTCACAGGCTACTTGCTGTTACTGAGCAAGTCACAAATTATGCAATGTTGCCCTTGAAGAAGGAATGCTGTTGTTACGCCACAGATCACAATTTTCTTGCTGATCATTATATACCATTTTGAAAGGGGGGAGAAAGAGCCATCTAGAACAGATGAAATTTATAGTGGGTCTTTTTCCTATCTTTTTTTTTAAAAAGCCCTTGTCTTCCTTTCCTTTCCTCCAATTCCTTTTGTTAGCACAAGCTCTGGTGGGGTTTGAGATGGAGGAATGCTATTCTAAAGAGTAGTATTTCTTCCCTTCTATTCACAATTTAATCAGCTGGAGCCAGGCTCTTAATAAAATTCTTATCTATATTTTAGCATAATGACTGCAAATCCAATTTAGAAGCCAATATCATAATCCCCATCACATTTTAACTTGTATCTGTACATGACTGTTCTAAATGGCTATAACCTGGCTTATACAACACTCTTTTCTGCAATGCCTTCACTATTGTATATTACCTGTATAAATGAGCATGGGGAATGAGGATATACTTTTCTGAGAGCATTTTGATCTTGTTTAATATATGAAACTGCTTACAAATAAATGGGCTATTCATGTCTCATATTCACACACATCTCTCTCAGCAATACATTGTATATTGAGGGTCAGATTCCAAATTATGTGAAGTGTTGTTTCTAAACAGTGTGCTCAGAATTGGTCACTTCCCCCCCTTTCTTTTCTTTTCTTTTCTTTTCTCCTTTCCTTTCCCTTCCTTCCCTTTCCCTTCCTTCCTTCCTTCCTTCCTTCCTTCCTTCCTTCCTTCCTTCCTTCCTTCCTTCCTTCCTTCCTTCCTTCCTTCCTTCCTTGAAGGGAAAACAAACCCAAAAAACAGGCTAGCTCAGGATGGATAAGTAGGGCTGTCCCAACCATGAGGGCATCAACTCAGACAGCAAAGCAGCAGGAGGAGTAAATTCATCTGATAACCTTGAGAAAGGCCCTACTGCTTTGAAGAGATAGCACTTTGAGCAGGAAGCTCTCTGTACTGGCTGCTTCCTCAATGCCAAATTCTTTGGAGTGATCATTTTTCCATCGTGCCTTAGCTCTAAGGACCCGTTAAGAAATGGCTGACCCTCACCCAGGATTGCCCCTAGAGGAAAGGTACAGTTGCTGCCTGCTCCTTGTCTTCTTCCACTGGTGAGGGAACAGCTGCACCTACCACCATCTCTTCTAGCTACCTCTCCAATGCCTTTTCACATATAAATTCTCCTGCACACATCTCTCTCTTCCTAACCATCAGCCACATTCAAGCAAACTGGTAGTGCAAGAACCCAACACTCTGTTTCTTCCCCAATCTGCTGTGTTTATTTATAAACCAGACAGGGAGAATAAGAAACCTCTGTCCAGTCTTCCGGCTTGACGCTGCAACGAGACAGGAGGAGGAGGATGGAGCTCCATCCCCTGGGCTGAATTCTGACCTGTTTGGGACCCCCCAGGGGGTTAAAACCACCCCGAAGAGGTGGTGAAATGGGGGAGAAACCTGTTGATCATGGGGGGAGGGGGATGGCGGTTACCCACGTTTGATCCAGGAAACTCCCCAATCAACCAGCGGGCGGAAACAAGCAGCTGAATTAGCTTGCTTGCAAGTCGTTGGCAGCCGGCAAAAGAAGAAGCGATAAATCAGTCAATTTAACATCTGCGTTACCACTGGGTGAGATACAAAATCTTAATTATACTGCTCTATGACTATCCCTGGAAGGAATAACCTCTTTAACAGAAAAAAAGTGTATCTTAGCCCAACCACTAAATTGAGCAGCGGTGGATCTGGAGAAGGGGAAAGAGACACAAAGAAAATTAATTGGACATTAATTAAACACTTAATGATACTTCAAGAAAGGAAGTCTGGTATTACTTTGGCATTAAAATTAAGAAATTTTCCTCTTAAAATTATTTTAGCCAAACAACGCTGGGAGTAAAACTGTTATGGTTATCTACAGGATTGGCAAAAAGCCCAGAACATGACCTTGAATACTCAGACTTGGAACTCTGTTTTGACTTTCCTTTTTTCTTCTTCTGAGAACTGACTAAAACATAGACAATTAACTTTGGAAAGTCTAATACAAACATCAAGTGAACAGGGCTGCCGCCTTACGTCAGAGACTGGATTCAAATTAACCCTAAAGGTGATCAACTTACTAAAGTGGACTTATTGAAGCAATTATTGATGGAACTGAACTGACTGCTCTAAGCTACTGAACATCCTTTACTTGAAATACAAGTACTTGGCATCTTGGGACATAATGCTACAACAAGGGAAATGTTGGGATGAAACAAAATCTACCCTTCTTAGAAATAGTGAGATCACATAACAAAGAGGTGAAATCATTCAAGGAGCAACTAAAGAAGGACTATATTCAACAAGAGACAGGGAACAATGAACAAGGAAATGCGAGGGTGGAGGACGATGTATGCCAACCAAAAGAAGGGCTGGAGGAAATTAGAGGGAAAAATTTAGGAGATTTAATTCTAACCCTAGAGCCGAGGAGAATTTTAGCTGTGTTAAGGGAAGATAAGGGGAGAAAATCAGCAGAATTAATTAAAAATAGCCTGGAAGATATATTAGAGATAGATCAAGTGCATAAAGATCTAATAGAGATAGATCAAGTGTATAAAATGTTTTCAGGTGACATAAGGGATGGCAGAAGGTTTAGGGAGATAGAAACAAGAATTGGGAAAAGACAAATAAGAGAAGGAGTTACTTAGAAAGATGAAAAAGGGAAAAATATTAAGGTGGCCTCAACGTTGAAAGCATGTATATACTTAACTTCTGGAATTGTAAAGGGGCATATCTTATATATTAAAAAAGGGATTTAAACTGAAATAAGGGATCATTAATCAGGATAAAGGCATAACACGATGGTCTTTAAGGTAAATTGAAGCTAGATATAAGGATGGGGCAAAACAAATAGTACTTAATGAATATACAATAGATATGATATTGATATAGACATGATAGAAAATGTGGAGATAGAAATGGCTAAACAATTATATAAAGAAAATCTGAATAAAATGCTTTAGATAACATCTATTATGTGTTAGGAACATACTCAGTTATTATTGGTATAAAATACAAAGTTTGTCGGTTAAATCACTTCAAAATTATATAGATTTGAAACCGGAATTACTTTTATTAGATATGTTTCTAGAGGATTTTGAGAACATTGTATACTCTGAGAGCAATATTATGATAGTAGCCAATATTGTATACTAAAATACACACATGAACGGTTTAAATGTTTAAAAAATGTATAGATTTTGAAAAGACAACTAAGAAGACACCAAGACACAAAAAACAAATAATTATAAGCAACCCATGTAACACGATGTTTAACAAGCATGAATGGAATGTAGATAGATTGAAAAATTAATAAAATGTTTTTTTTTTAAAAAAAAAGAAACCTCTGTCCAGTCCCAAAGTACAGAAGCCAAGCAAGCTTCCTTAGCGGAGACAGGGAAATAGACAGATTCATTTCTTCAAAAAACCTCTGGCTTATTAATGTGGTATGTTGTGCTTCTATGCTCATGATTCAAAAACCAGAAAATGGCCCAGTATTGCTGCACAACATTGTGTCGACATTGCTAGCAGGAAAAAGAATGCCAAGCTTTACATAGTAAAGGGCAGCCTGCATGTTGGCAACACCAGTGGCAACAGTCAAAATGGACTACAGGATACCTTCTTCTGCTCACTACCATTCACACTTGTTGAAAAACAGCCCTGAAAATTGCTTTGTCTTTGGGTGAGAAGTGGTTAATGGATTAAAAAAAAGTCAGCTTCTGAGATTTTCCCTTGTGTGGTGTCTCTTTGTTAATACAAAACAACAACAGCAAGAACATCCTCCAATAGTACTAATTTTACTGGGCCATACAACAAAGCAACAATTATCTCATTTCCACTTTTGCACATTTTTACAGAAATGTACAAAGAAGGAGAGGAAAGGAAGAAAAGATCTCACTAATAAACTGGTCTTGTCCAAGACTAATCCTCCAGAAAAGTCTGTTGTCTCAAAGGAGCTCATGTTGAGCAGATAAAATGTTTTCGTTGTCTTGTTTGTTGCGTATGGATAAAAGAAGGATAAAACAAGTCAGAATTTACATCCACAGACATGTGTAGATCTTATACAAAGCTTAAAATTATCTGGATACAAGCAGCATACTAGTTGTAAATATTTACTGTTGAGCTAGTAAGAAAGTAACTAGGTTATTTTTTTAAGTAAAATGATGAATAGTTGTAAACTTACTTTGCAGTAAGTGACATTTTCCCATTACTTTCAAAAATTACTTCAAACGTTATTTTGGGGCATTTTTACAGGCATGTTGATGGACTTTTTCAAGTTTTAGTCCAGTTCTTTATCAATCTCAATGGCTTATTTTTGTAACCATTTGCTGCAGTACCAGAATTAGCCACTAGTAGGAACCAGAGACTATTTCTGTGTCTCTAACAGGCAATGCAACACATTACAAAGAGCAAGGTGCTGAATTGCTTTTGCAAACAGAAGCAATGCTGACAATAATAGGAAAGGAACTCATCACTCTATGGCTCCACAAAGTGATGAGTAACATGGCAAATTTCTGTTTAAAATTTCCCTCCCCCAAACTCTTCTGTCTACACTGTGCTGAAGGAAGGAAAACCCTCCTTTCCTGCTGCTCAGTACAGAAGCCAAGTGAGTCATCAGCTCAGCTGCAGCACTGAACCAATTTTAATTAATTTTTTAGTTTCCACAGGCTCCCAAGAGCAATAAAACACATTGCAGTTGTCAAACCGTGGTGCTATCTTACTTTGGTACTGCCACTTCTGCTGCCATGACTATTGCTTGAATTCCTACAACCTGCTATTGTTGCTTCTACAGCCGTGATGCTTCTGATAGCTCAGTGATTTAGGTCTCTGGGCCAGAGGTTGAGAATTCAGTTCCCCACTATGCCTCCTTGACAGGGACTGGGCTCAGTGATCTATAGCAGGGGTCCCCAACCTTTTTCACCCTGCGGACCAGCTGGGGAAGGTGGGGCACCCCCACGCGCATGCGCAAACGGCAGCGCAGTGCTTGTGCGGGTGCTCGTACACATGTGCAAACGGCAGTGCGGCGCTTGCACAGGTGCACTAGAGCGTTGCGCATGCGCAAATCAGCTGTGTGGCGGTGAGTGCATGCGGGGGGTGGAGTGGGAGGTCTGTCTCCACGGCCTGGTCCAGCTCAGGCCACGGACCGGGGGTTGGGGACCTCTGATCTATAGGGTCCTTTTCAGCTCTGCAATTCTAAGATTATTGTTATTATTTTAGCTAAGAAGAATTTCCACCACACATAACACACGAATACTTCAGATCTGCATATGCACATGACATCCATCCATATTTGAACCTTCAGACTCACTGAGCTTGAGGTTGTGATCCCATGGGGAAATAGATTGAGAGTTGGACTGCTTGTGCAATCTGTTTCCTGACAATCACACAATGTACGGGGAAACGTGTTTCAGCCCCAATCCGTGCCCAAGCTGGACATGGTCCAGCTGCAGGGCTTCTATGTTTTGGGGCCACGCTGGACAGAAGGATCACTTGAAGAGAGATTGCTCCCATGAAAGCAAGTCTTTCTGGTGTAGTGAGGGGTGCTACCTTTGGGGTAGAAAGAGGCATTATCTCAGGCAGCGGATTCTGAGTGTCATGAAAGGGCAGCAAATTATCCACCATTTGTTGTGTTATTGATGCATTTTATTATGTTGCTCGTGCCAGGAATGGGAGGAGGTGTTTGTAGGAATTTTTAAAATGCATCAAAATAAATTGGTTGGTACTGGGCATCTTGACTTGCAAGAAAGCACTGTATACATGATCAGTACTACTGTTTAACAGTTTGTTGATTCTGATTGTTGCTACACAGAATCTACAGTACCTACTCATACAAGCAAGGAATTTGCTATCATGCTTTTCTGGCTGCTGTTATTATCAATGAGTCGACTATTAAGGAAAAACTACATTCTATGCTGAGAAGAGAAATCTCCCTGGAAAAGACCCTGATGCTAGGAAAGTGTGAAGGCAAGAGGAGAAGGGGACGACAGAGGACGAGATGGTTGGACAGTGTCATCAAAGCTACCAGCATGAATCTGACCCAACTCCGGGAGGCAGTGGAAGACAGGAGGGCCTGGCGTGCTCTGGTCCATGGGGTCACGAAGAGTCGGACATGACTAAACGACAACAACACATTCTATGAAATGAAAGATGAGTGGTTCAAGCTTCAGTTATTTGAATGTATTATGAATGCCAGTTTGGGAGGGGGGATCCAGTGGTAAATTCAGTGGCCTAAGGGCAAGATGAAAATTTTCACACCTTTCATGAGCACTGCTGTTTATTGGACCTGTCTACCACCTCCTCTATAGCCTTCTTTTTACCACATAAAGAAAGCAGATTTGCAATGCCTGGAAAAAAAATCCATCCACTTGCACTTGCTGTGAGAATTCCAGATATCACAGCAGTAGGGTAGGGCTTTATGAAGACTCTGCATGTGGCATGTATATGGCATAGAATGTGTGCCCTGGCATAGATGGCAGCAACCAGTGCAGCTCTTGGCTACCATATTATTTTTTTTGCTGGGGTTTACTTAGATTCTGGGTCCCTTTGCTCAGGTTCTCCTCATCACCATTTCCACAATCAACTGGCTTGGAAATAATTGCAGTCCTCCTAACACCTCTCTGCTCTTCCTGTGTGCCTGCCTCCAGTCTCAGGTTTGGCCTTGAATCTCCGGGAATTGTACAGTGGTGCCTCGACTTACGAACGTCCCTACTTATGACCATTTCGAGTTACGACCAGCTCTGGCCGCAAAATTTTGCTTCTACTTGCGACTGGAGCTTCCACTTAGGAACAGAAAAAGGCAGGGGAAAAAGGCGGGAAATTCAAATTGCTAACTGTAGGTGGCGACGAGGCTGCTTCTTTGTAGCTCTTTCGCTCCAGCAGTTAGAGAGTGTGCGTCGTCGTCGGAGGCTTGGGACTGCCTCCTTCTGCTTCTGAGCGCGTTCATGTGTGTTTGCAGGGAGGCTTCGGGCTGCCTTTTAAGGTAAGGTGCTGTTTTCTGCTTTTTAAAAAGTGTTCTGGGTGTTTTTGCAGCGTGGTTTTGGGCTGGCGGGGGGGGGTTTGTTTCTGTGCTGTGATGGGTCTTGGGGGCTTTGTTTGGTTTTTTTGTTTTTTTCCCCATTTCTGATGGGTCTTGGGGGGTTTGGTTGCTTTTTGGGGATTTCCCCCCATTTCTGATGGGTCTTGGGGGGTTTGTTAGTTTTTTGGCTTTCCCCCCCATTTCCGATGGGTCTTGGGGGGCTTGGTTGCTTTTTGGGGGGTTTTCCCCGTTTCCGATGGGTCTTGGAGGGTTTGTTTGTTTTTTGGCTTCCCCCCCATTTCTGATGGGTCTTGGGGGGGGTTGGTTGCTTTTTGTGGAATTTTCCCCCATTTCCGATGGGTCTTGGAGGGTTTGTTTGTTTTTTGGCTCCCCCCCCCCCATTTCCGATGGGTCCTGCATGCTTCCCTTGCTTTTTCCTTTGTTTTCTTTGCATTTCTGACCTGCCCCCTTTGTTCTCTGTGCATTTCCGATCTGCTCCATTTGTTTTCTGTGCATTTCCAATGGGTCTTGCACACTTGATTGCTTTTCTCCCCCCCCCCCCTTCGGCCAGAAGGGATTAATCGCGTTTCGAATGAGTCTTGCAGTGATTTTTTTTTTTTTGGTGATTTTTTTCTTCGACCGGAATGGATTAATTGCATTTCAATGCATTCCTATGGGAAATGGTGCTTCGACTTATGACCATTTCGAGTTACGTCCATCTTCTGGAACGGATTATGGTCGTAAGTCGAGGCACCACTGTATATTGCTGACCTGGTAATTGTAAAGACAGCTTCACCTTTCTGAAAGAGAAGAGATAAGACATAAACTTTTCATCATCCGTAATGTGAGTAATTCCCCCCCTCACACACACACTCATTTTGTTTTTCAGTCAGCCTGATGATTGCAAACTAGCTTTGATAGGATATGGAGCAAAACCAACCAACTAACCAACCAAAGTTCTTGCCAATTTAGTTACACTGGTATATGTTTAGTGATGATGCCAAACATATGTACATCATTACACTGACTGCTGGGAAGTGTAGTTCCTAGGTGCAATCAAAGAAGGGGCCTCTGACTGGAATTTTGTCCGTATTTGGACAAACACATATAACATACAAGATAAGCTTTTTTGGTTTGAATGGGGGGACAACCTCACTATAATTAGGGTAAAATATAGGGGGGGGGAGTTTGGCTGTTTGGACTGGTCATATTCTTTTTTCAACAATGAACAAGAGATTCATACAAAGTACAGGTTTACACTTTCATATAATCACAAGGCAGAAAGCTTTATGAGAATGTTAGCAGGCAGACTGTCTTTCTATCCCAGGTTGGAGGGGAACCTCTCAGAGAAATAGCATTCATGTTGGGATACATGTCTAATCAATATGAGGTGGGCAAAGTTGTATTCCAGACCAAGTAATTGCACACTTTGGCAATAGTACCGAATATCAGCATAGATTATGTGAAAGAACTAGAAGACTTCCTTGGCCAGAGAAAAATTACTTCCCATCAGATATAGAAGTGGGATGGGCTATATGTCTTTTCCAGGAAATTTGTGGTCACAGGGACAGTGGCTGATAAAGCAGGACCTCTGAGGTCTAAGTATGTTTTGCAGCAGGCAGGACTATGTTGTAGGGCAATAGTTCCCAACCTTGTGTAACCCAAGTATTCTTGAACTCTAACTCCCAGAAACCCCAGCCAGCACAGCTGGTGGTGAAGGCTTCTGGGAACTGCAGTCTAACAACACCTGGGTTGCCCAAGGTTGGGAACCACTGTTATAGGAGAATGATGGAAGTGAATTTCAGATGCTGAAATTTGAAAGAATTGGACAGGTTTTGTATTATCATTTGTTCGAAACAGTAATGCCGAAGCCTGAGAAATCTATTTAAAATGTTTTCAGCCATTCTATTTCATCCAATTAATTAAACAAAAATGGGAGATGGAGATCAGTTTAGGAAACTTACCAGAGGATCAGTCCAATAATGGCCGAAATCCTGTTGCTTAGTGTAAGCTGAAGTGTAACTTTTGGCCTGTTCCTCCATGGTCAAGAAGGCACACATGCCACAATTCTTGGAACACACCAAGTGAGTGTGTGCTTGAACCCCAGAGAATCACGGTAGGGTGAGCTTGTTTATTGGGAGGAATGGATCAAAGGTTATGATTTGACTTACACTAAGCAACAGGATTTGGGCCAATAATACACTGCAGCTATTAGCCATGAAACACAGTATGTCATGGATCTCACTAGGTACATTTTGTATTATCTGAACTGAAATTATGAAATACATATGAGCTAGCATGGCAATAACTTCAGCTTCTTCTGAAAGTGTGTGTTTGTGTGTGTGTGGGAACCAAACATAAATTCTGTAGCAACCATGCCATCTTTACTGTCTTCAAGGGAAATATCTTCTCATTGCCTCCATATCAGGTAATTCATATTCATGGCCAATTTTATGATGTCCAAAAGTATATTATGGCACTAGATATACTGTAAACAATACATTTCAAGAATAATTTTTTTTGACTTTTACTTCCATTATTTTAAGTGATAAGAACAGAAACCTTTTCTTTGCCAAAGATAACTTCTCCCTCTGTCTTCAATGGTTCGCTGCAACAATGTGATAAGGGTATCTGCAATACAAATGTAACTTAGCAGCCTGGAGTTAATATCTTACACAGAACTCTGCAGGAAAACTTTTCATCACGGTGGGAGTGGGGGTAGAGGGGAGGAAAAGTGAGGAGGTAAAAAAGATTGTTTCCTGGGAAAATCCACTCTTGTTTCCACTACTCTTGTGAGACACAAGACCTGGGCATGCCCGTTAGTGACATAACCTTTTGGAGGTCACCAATTTGTAAGTACTACCAATCCATTGCAGGAAGTGAGCACTTTATCCTGTGATAGAGGATGTTCTCACATCCCCTCTCCCATCGTTTCCTGCAGCCACTGGAACACATGAAGGGGCTTTATTAGTAGAGATGTGCCTTTTTGGGTTGTTTTTGGACTACAGATCTTAGAATTCTCTTTTCTGGGAGTCCAAACTGACAGACAGCTATAGGTGGCTCCCCTAGGATAAAGGTCTCCTGGAAGGCTTTGTAGCCTAACATAGGGCTAGCTCTGCTTAGCTTCCTGTTCAAAAAGAAAGCTGCCCTAGTATTTGGTGGAAGCTTCCTTTCTGAACAGGAAGCTAAGCAGAACTAGGCCTACAGTAGACAACAAAGACTTCCAGCTTAGGCTTTTCTCCCAGGTGAGCCACATTTAGATGTCTGTAGGTGTCTGTCTGTCAGGTGGGGTTCCTAGAATGGAGTATGCTGGGATGTACTGTTCCAAAACAACAACAACTAATGGCATATCCCTATGCCCACCCCGGTTCTGAGAGTTAAAGCAACAAGAGAACTAGTGTGTTCAAACACCATCTGCCTTGGCCAATTTTTAAGTACAGTGGTGCCTCGACTTACGAACTTAATCCATCCCAGAAGATGTTCGTAAGTCGAAATGTTCGTAAGTCGAATCAGCATTTCCCACTGAAATGCATTGAAACCCGATTAATCCGTTCCGGCTGTTTTTTGTTTGTATGTAGAGGCACAGTTTGTAAATCGAAGCATTAGTTCCCATAGGAACTAATGCAAAACTGGTTAATCCGTCCTCTACCACTAGGGGGATAATTTTTAAAAAACCTAAGATGACTTAGGTTAAAAAAAGGGCAGGAAAGGAGGGAGACAGAGAGAGAGAAGACAATGGGGGGAGAGAGAGAGTTTGGAGTCTAAAACACATGCTAAACCCACACATTTTAAACCCACACATTTTACACCAACACATTTTAAACCAAGCCAGCACAGACCCTTGCAAAAAATTTTCTGATTTGCAAGGGAAGCATGCAGAAACCATTGCAAAAGCACAGCAAACTAACGGAGCAGATCAGAAATGCAAAGAGAACAAAGCAAAAAAGCAAGGGAAGCATGCAGGAACCATTGCAAAAGCACAGAAAACAAACGGAGCAGATCAGAAATGCAAAGAGAACAAAGCAAAAAAGCAAGGGAAGCATGCAGGAACCATTGCAAAAGCACAGAAAGCAAATGGAGCAGATCAGAAATGCAAAGAGAACAAAGCAAAAAAGCAAGGGAAGCATGCAAGACACATCGAAAATGGGGAAAAAAACCCCAAAAGCAAACAAACCACCCAAGACCCATCAGAAATGAGAAAAAACACTCCAAAAAGCAACCAACCCCCCCATCGGAAATGGGGGGGAAACCAAAAAACAAACAAACCCCCCAAGACCCATCAGAGCACAGAAACATAACCCCCCCAGCCGAAAACCATGCTGCAAAAATACCCAGAACAGTTTTTAAAAAGTATAAAGCAGCACCTTACCTTAGCAGGCAGCCTCCTCGGATCGCACACTCTCTAACTGCGGGGGCGAAAGAGCTACAAAGAAGCAGCCTCGTCGCCACCTACAGTTAGCTATTTGAATTTCCCGCCCTTTTCCCCTGCCTTTTTGTGTTTGTAAGTGGAAGCTCCGTTCGCAAGTCGAAGCAAAATCTTGCGAACGGAGCTGTTTGTAAGTCGAAATGTTCGTATGTAGGGGCGTTCGTAAGTCGAGGCACCACTGTATTAAGAGCCCTTCTTGTGATGACCCTATAGCACCCACCCACAATGACCTGTAATTTGGAGGTGTGAAAGCTGGTCAACTTTTATCTGATGGCTCTTGGGACAGCTTCGGTTCAAAACTAATGAAGCTCACCATTCACTTTGGGGGTAGAAATTACATGGGCCGAAAACAGAATTTTGACTAGAAGTCTGCTGGAGGAGGAGGAGGGGTTTTCTCAGTGGAGAAGGTAAGTGATGTGGGAATTGCAAAGGGAAATGGGGAACTGCTGAAAATGCCCTCCATCATTTTCCTCAGTGGTGGCTTTTACAGAATCTCAGTGCCTTACAGAACAAAAAGGAGCCCCTCCATTAAAAGGAGCATTATGGATCCAACCCATTCTGTTTTGATCAAACCATTTCCTCCTTCATTATTCTCTTTTACTCTCTAATTCTCTCTCTCTCTCTCTCTCCCCTGCACTCCTTGTTAGTATGTCATCTATGTATATCTGCTAGAAGAATTCTAAAATAGACTGACATGCTTTATTAAGATGATAAGTATTATACAACAGGAACAGATAGCAGAAGGGGAAATTGTGTTGTTCTGTTAGATACAGAGACCCCTTTCTCTCTTTTCCTGACACTCAATTAAATCTGACAGAAATTATAGAGGTGCCCCCATGTCAGAAGAAATGCAAGCACAAGCTCTTGCAAGTTTATAATGGAACTGGGAACACAGTTACTTTAATGACAGAGGGAAACTATACGAAAGACTATATAATGCAGAATTGTGACTAATTGTGCTTTGCAATACCTTGTTTCCTCGTTCATTATTAAGTTCAAAATAATGATGAACTCTGCTAATGTTGCAGACTCAGAGCGATTAATAATACATTTTGAATGACTATCATTTTATTATGACAATTCAAGTGTTAACTCGCCACTACTTAAAATCTGTTACACAAGTTTATGGGGCTTTCTCTAGCTTATTATCTGATCAAAGTGAATGCATATGAAATTCTGGAGTCGAGGAAATTCTAGTAGAGGAAGAAGAGATAGGGCAGCAAATGAAGAAGAGATGAGACACTTAAGCTTCTAGGAAATGTTAGTAGGTGAAGAAATGAGACAGCTGGGTTAAGTAAGGCCCATCTCTGTGGACTGGACACAGTTGAATGCTCTTTGGTCCTTTCTCTCATCACATTGCCTCCATCAGCAGCCATATGTCCAAGGAGAGAGAAGAAGCATTAAGACTTATTCCATTGTCTTGGTGGGTACCACCCATCACCTGATCCCTCCTTTACCAAAAATGCAAGGGATACTGAGGAAGATCTACCTTGGGGCCCCTCCAACGTGGATGGCACATGGTGACTGGGCTGGCGGTACATAGCAGACTTTTTCCTCTCTTATTCTGACACTGAGAATGGAAATCACAGGTGAGATAATTTGATCAGGATGCCAGCAATTCAGTTTAAAGTAGAAGTAATAATTTTCTGAATATGAGTCCCCAAAATGAATTTAAAAACAAATCAGAAATGTCTCCTTCCCCTGGAGACATTATGATGTTATTCTATCTTGTCAACCTAATGTTTATGCAGTTTTATGAAGAAGGGTAATTGGATGGATACCTTCTTTCTCAAAAAATGTAATTTTTTATTTACATTTACATTTATGAATACTAAAGAAATGTGTTTACTTGCCAAGTAGAATACTCTTTACAGTATTATTTTTTTAAAAAAATCCCAAGCTGTGAATGTTAAAAAAAACAAAAAAACAAATCAGGAGAATACAAACAAGAATTTCACAAGCAAATTCAAATGAAGATTTTTTTTCTTGATTATCTCATGTTTGTTAAATAGTAGAGCAGAGAGGCAGACATTGTTGCCACTCATGACACTTGAAATGACCCAACTAATCAATGATGTGACCCAACAAAATTTCAGCACTCTGACACTGAAATCTTGTGTATGTTTATTCAGAACTAGGCTTTCCTGTGTTCTAAGGAACTTATACCCAGGAAAATGTATATGGGTTACGGCCTCTATCCCTACTAATTATAGAACCAGATTTTAGAACAAGTTTAACCATCTACTCCTATATATTCAGTATGCCTCACTGAATTCAGTGGGATATACTCCCAGGTAGAAGCATACAGGAGTGGATTCCTAGGCTCTAGTCCTGTATAAACTTCTCTAAGAGTAAGCCCCATTGAGCATGGTGGGGTGTGCTAAGGAAAAAATGCATAGAATTGCATTGCATGTCATTAATATTCAAATCAGGAAGGAGCCTTTGAAGTACTAAATTTTGGCTGAATCAAGTTCATTCTCCAGATACACATTTTGAAATAATTTAAGTCACACTGGCTGAGTCCTGCTGCATAACATAGGAAGTCACAACTAGAGTAGATCAGTTTGAATCAATAGAGGAGTTGACTTTCCAAATCCCCACTGATTCAATGGATCTACTCTAGCGTGACTTACTACACTAAGTAACAGGATTTTAGTACTCAGTGAAATGAGGGAAATTGTGAATGAGAGAGGGGAGTTATGACATTAAAGTATCACACATACCAGAGAAATCATTTGCTGGAAAAATCAGTATATAACACTGTTGGAATAGTGTTTCATACTGTGTTGATAGCACCCATTGCCCATGCTATATAGACGGTATTGCCACAGACAATAAACCTGCCAGAGCCAGATGTAGAACCCTGTTTCAGTACTTTTGCAAGATCAAAGAAGGACATTCACCTCTGGGTGAAACCTAGCCTCACATTTGAGAAGCCATCACCCACGTTACAAAAGAAGGGTAGGGATCCCATCCTATCCCCCATTTCCCCGTCCTCTCCCTGCATGAGAGCAAATGGGGAGTGCCCCATTCAGCAAGTTCCCAGCCTTACCACAGGGCTGTGTCCGAACATGATATATTGTTTATGCTGTTTCCAGTGGCAAAGCAAGATGGCATAGGGGATGTGCATTATCATTTAATCAAGCAAGCAAACAAACAAGAATAAGATGTATGACGTGGAGCAGAACCTTTCCCGTTGTTCTGCTTGTCCACATCTTCATACTTCCATTAGACCCAGTGTGTGCCTCACTAACATAATGAATAGACACAGAGAGGAAATAAGTCTCCAGCGATTTTCCCCTGACAAATCCAAACAGACCTAAAAGTCTGTAAACATTTTCTTTAAATAATTAAATATGATTTATGCTGCCTGATGGATTCAAAAACTTTCATTCAAGGGATCAAAGTATATTATTATTATTTTTTAACATGAGATATTGATCATCTGAACTCAAAGGATCCCATTGTGAGTATATCTATCTTAAATATGACACGTCTTCAGGCTTTTTGCTAGAATAAATTAGGATGATTTAGTGTATTTTTGTTTTATGTACTCTGATAATCTACTAGCAGGATCACACTTACGGTATTCGGCTGGCATTTTTCAGGAAAGAAAAGCCCTAGAGACTTGTCTGGCTACTCCGACTAATGGATTATTATTGAGGACAGTGGAAGAATAATTATGTGTTCATTCAGAGTAAGGCCAAACCCAGCCATGAATATACAGCAGGTGGTATTCAGCAGAGTTAAACACATTATCTAGAACATCACAGCAACAAAATACTATTAATTTTGTAGTTACTTTGCTTCTATTTTATTACATTATAGCAATCCCTAAGGTCCAATTTTCATTACTCTGTTTGAGTTTGTTATATTTCCCTGAGTTTAAAAAAATGTCTAGATATACTCTTTCAAATGATAAAAAATATAGAAGTACTTCTGATGTGGCAATTGTCAAGAATTGGAGGCACCACATATAGGAATTTAAGAGTTCCTCTTAATATTACATAAGCACATATTTCACTCTTGATTCCATATATGTCATTTGAATTTGCCTACTAGGGTGCCATTTTAGAAGAGGTAGCCATGTTAGGGCATGCTTCAAATATATATTGGCAATAGATCTGTGGCTTTACTCAGAGAAATAGAGGCAAATAGCACTTGCAGACTCTTCTGTCTTTCAGGGCTGGGAGACTCATCAGTTTGCCATAGCAAACACTGTTGGTTACATGGCTTAATCAGGTCTAGACTCCAAATACTTTTCCTAGGCAGTCCCTTCCAAACACAACACATAGCAGCAGCCTAGCTTAGGTTTTAGGAAGGCCTAGATACCTGTTGCCTAATTTGTTTTGTTTTGTTTTGGTTTGGTTTTTGAAGGTGAGACTTGTGTGTGGTCCGTGGGACCATCCGAATCTCCTCCATAACCAGGCCTGTTCAATGCAATCCACAGTCACGATCAAACAGAACCACAGTTGTTAGAATGTAAGCCTATAGGCAGGGATTACTGTGAATGATGATTTTAATGGAAAGTGATTAGTGTGAATTAAGTATACTAGAAAGAATAAATGATAAGGGTAATTAAAAATTAAAACAAACAAAGAACCATGTATAATGGCAAAATAAGGTTTTACATAAAATATTAAAGTGATGGTTCCTTGGATCCTTTCCTACCAGCCAGCTTCGACTAGAACTTCACATAAGGACTCCATAGATGCTTTCTTTTAAGCTGTTAAGAACAACAGAAATGCTTTTCCAGTTAGTTGAGTCTCTGCTGGTCACCATTCATTGATTGATTGATTGATTGATTGATTGATTGATTGATTGATTTAGTCAATCAGAAAAAAAATATTTTGAAACATTCCTGCTTTCCATTGGTTTTTAAATACTGGTTTATGGTATTGGGAATCATGTCCCAAGAAAGACAGCCTTTACGATATGTGCCGATGAGGGTGCATTTCTCACACTGGCAAGTGGGTGGATCTATTTATTTCTTCATTTTCTTCTTGGTGTCAAACACGCCATGCATGCTCAGCACTGCATATAAGTGCAGTTCTTTGTTGCTGGTGAGACTCTGTGCCCATCAGATCACCTCATGACAAATGACCTCATAAGGAGGAGTCTGTAGACACATGGAGTTCTTTGTGGCCAACGTCAAATGCATAGCAGCCAAGGACATGGCTAGTAGGTGCATAGGTGATAGGGAGCAGTACCCATGACAAAACGTGATGTGTGAGAGGTCAAATCAAATGGTCCACAAATGTAGAGTGTTCAAATCCATTCTGAATAAAAATTATTACAGAATATATTGGGGGAACATAATGATGGTATACTTTTTAAAATGTCCTTGAAAAATAATTTTGCTTCAAAAATCTAATAGCCAAATAACATCTTAATATTTGTGTTTCATTGTCCCCCTACCCCCATTGAGCTGGAACTGGGATGTATATGCACCATCAAGCACCATACAACATCCTCCTCATCAGTTCCCATGAGATACAATCCCCCATTGTGAAGGGCACCTTACGTTTGAAAACATTATAGTTCTCCTTTGAAATCTAAGGGGCAGGAAACCCCACAATGTATCGAATAAGAGTATGGTTCGGGGTTTATCCAAAAAATTGTCTCCTGAAATGAAAGAGTTACTGCCTGCTGAACAAGAAAGGTCTTGCCAAGCTGATTTGAAAAGACTTCTTCATTATGGATGCAAATAAAGTTGGAGCTTAGGTATGGAATAGTTGGTTATTGGCAACACATGACTTCATCCTATACTGGCTACAAAGCAACTGGCCACAAACCAGCCAAAAGTATGAAGAAAACATGTGTCTGGAGAGAGAGGCTGGAAGAGAAAAGTATAGACCCAGCCTGCTTTCCAGGCTGCCCAAGGCTGTTGTTGTTTCCCAGAATAGTTAACAGATGGTTCTATGCAAATAACTATCAGGCTTCAGGAAGTTGTGTGTGTGTGTGTCTTTAAAGTTAAAAAAAACCATTTAAAGCATGGCACTATGATGATCTGCATTGTGTGAAGTAATGGTCAGAATCCTGTTGTGAAATACTGTGCACATAAGGCAAATTGTGTATAGGAGTTTCACCATTTGGGGGCTACCTGATGCACAGCTGGGTGTGCAGCTAAGGGTACAACTGGGTTCCTGACCTGGGTGTGTCTGAGCACATGAGAGATAGCTGGAATGATCACGTATATACTATGTTGTTATGCAACTGGACTTCTTTTTTATTCGGTTGGAACATTTAGTTACTCATCCAAGTAGCTTCTTCAGTCTGAGGAGAGTTGACTGAAGAAGCTACTTGGATGGGTAGTGAAACATTTCAACCTAATAAGAAAGAAGTCCAGTTGCCATGACTCAACATGCAGATAAGTTCACCTGGATGACCAAGAATCTTCACAGGTATGTAGTTATGCAGTTTTGGGTTTATGCTGTGCAAGCCCAAGAGGATTCTGACCAATATATTAGACAGAGAACCCAGTATTCTAGCTTAATTGAAGGCTGTTATGGTATTAAATGTATCACATCACTCCAAACGTCTTTGTGCGTTACTCAGATAGAAGATGCACTTCTGTCATGCGGGCATTACAGAATAGATAGAAGATCTTATTCTGTCCCCTAAGCCATCTAACTTCAAAAAACAGAACAGACCTGGGAGATTTTAAGTCTGGGAATTTCTCTTTCACTTGGTTATTGTCATAGGAAGTGGCCTGTGATAGAAGAATGAATGGAAGAATGTTTGGAAGTAGAGATCAGAATGGAATAATGAATTCAGTTAACATCGTTAGTAAAAATCAGTGAGTGATTTGGATCAAAGACAGTGGAGGGATGGTCAGAAGACAAGAAGACAATGGAGTTAGGATGGAGAAAGAGTGAATTAAGCCTTATTACTAGGCTACATTAATGTATGTAAGAGGGTTAGGGTTGCAGTCAGCTGGGTAGCAACTTCTCTACCTCCCTCTGTTGGGTTGGGAGATCTAAAGTAGGTTTCTACTGACATTCACATCTCTCATTCACTGGCTGACTTCACTTGAACTTGTGTAGAAGCCCCTTTCAAGGTTTCTGAATAATATATGGATGCAATCCTGTTACTGTAACGTATGGTGTATACGACTGATGGGGCATCAGCAGCAATGACTTTTTGAAATTAATTAGTCCCAATTTCCCTGTTGAAGCTCCTGAGGCACCTTGGCAACCCCTTCCATCTTTGGGAACCTGTGGACAAGAGGGAAAAAGTCTTTCCCAAAATTGCTGCCACCAGTAAAGTAATTCCAGCAGCAGTGATTTTCAGTAATTAAAGACATCTCCCACCTGTCCTGTGGCTTTCACAGGTTCCTGACAATGAAAGGGTTTACTGGTGAGTTTTGGGAGAGAAGTCAGACACGTTTAATTAAACACACACAAACACACACACTTCTGATTATGTCATTATCAATCTTCCATGGCATGTTACAGGAACAGGATTTCGGTTCTGTAAGTATAAAGAACAAGCAAACAAATATCCTAGTGAATAGTTTTGACATGCCCAAGGTGGCTTCCTCTCACTATGTTTCTCAAATGGCAATCCTTCTTGCTAGATAGCAAGTGGAGGTGGTGACATTTTGAAGCACTACGCTATGTCAGGGTAGAACCAGAGTTTGCTATGGTTTCAAAGAAAGAACAAAAGTAAAAGTCCCGTTGGACTTGCACAAAGACTTGATATGACTACAATGGGTCTCTGATCCGGACATAATGTATGTTATTGCATCTGTTCAAAAGCCTGTCTGGCAAAGTAATGGAAACATGTTGCAGCTGCTTTGACGCAAACCACAAATCTTTTTCCCTAAGAAAACGATTAAGAAGAAACGCTGTACTAAGCAGGCCTAAACACTTCCTCATTTGCCAAAAGTTCAATACATTCTGACTGTCATTCTAAATTTATCAGCTTTCTGAGAACCTGACACTTCTTTTTTCTGATCAGCCAGAAGGAGTGAAATGTATTACAAAATCTGGCAATAAATGTTTAACCACGGCCACCACTTCCAGTGAAATCACTTCAGCCTGAGAACATGCATTTGCTTATTCAATATAGTGACAGGAAATCATGTCAAAATATGAGGCCAGTTTTATTACTGCAGAAGAACGTGAACAGAACTGAGTCTTGGGGGTGCATTTTGGCCATGGCTAGAGTATGAAAGTGCAACTTCTTTTTTGCTATGCATAACAACCGATGCCTCGCTGAATATTTTGAATTTTGACTGCATAGTCCCAAATTTTGGAAAGGCAGGTGAAAACTGAGAGGCTTTTCAAAGAGCAGTTTGTAGTGAGCTGTTTTTTTGTTTGTTTGTTTTTTGGCCTGACCTCACAAAGCTTGCCTGCTAGCCATGGATGAAGTGGGGGAGTTATAAACCCATTCCCTGAGCTATACAGATCAATTTGTGACTCCTGAGGTTTGTGTGCTTCTATCCTCCAATTAGCTCATGTTATTATTTGCTTGGATTTTTCTGTCGGTCCCTTCCTTCAGGGGGTTGGAATAAGTTGCAACATTTACAGATGTATTCAAATTACTCTAAAAGAGACTAACACAATTAATGACTGACCAATCTGAATATAATGTTAACTTCATATTTCTGCTCTTTGGGGAGAAAAAATGGAGCATAGGAGTTTCTCAAAGTACCCAGCAGGCCACAATACATACCTCTTTGAGTCAGACCTGTCTTTAAATCCTTTCCACACAAATCATACTTTCAGATCTCATCCATGAGAATCAAGAGGACTTCAAACATCTTGCTTTGTCCGGATAATGCCCAGAGGAGTCTTCCCTTGGTTTACAGAAGGAAAAAACCCACTTTTCCATCTTTTAGTTAAAAACAACAACATTATTCAAATCTCTACTCAGCATTCACTAGATATTTTCAATAAGATGTTCTTTTCAATCATTTACTTGATTGACTCGTAAATAACAGTAGAAACTTCCAGAGTGGTGATGTTTAATATGTGCAGGTACTCATAATAACATCTTGCATGCACTAACACTGGATATAAGTGGGAGAGGGCTTTTACAGCCTAATATGATTGTCCTTTGTCACTAACTTGATTGATAGTTCTTTCTCCTGCCTCTGCCATTTGAAGCAATTCTCCACCTCCTCTTCCTGTTGTCTTTGTTCTTCTTGTAACCTCCGATCAAGCAACAAGCATAGGAGACTCTTTCATGTAGACTCATTTTTCCCCATTTTTTATTCTTCTGACAGTAACTACAAATGGTAACTGTAAGTAAATACATCTTTTTATATTTTAAATGCTTCTAGAGTACTTTTATCATAGCAAAGTGCTAGTTCATGTGGAAAAGAAACCAAAGGGATTTAGCTGATCTTTCTAAAGACCTGAGATTTATCTGATCTTTCTAAATTTTCTGTGCTGTGTTGTTTTTTCTACTTTATACTCTGCTAACAGAAGTGCTATGCCACTTCTCAGTCATTTTAGCAAGCAAGCAAAATAAGTTTATTGTGTGGCACACAGGCCATTGCAACATACATCGGATAAAACAATATAAAACGGTATAAACAATATAATATACTCCATTAAAATATAGTGCAATAAAATATTAAAAGTCATTTTAGCAGACAAATGCAAGTTCATTACTGAAGTTCATACTCTCTCTCTGGCTGCAGGATGTTGCTTCTCTGCAGAAGAGGAGGGAATATCCTTTGCTTTGGACAAACACTCTCACATGTTCATCTCTTGACCTTTGGGTTCACCATTATGTAAACTATGCACACACAAACATACATCTCCTTGCATCTGCCTTCTCACTTGTGATGCCCTTGTGCCAGCTTGCCACTTGGCATATAGGAATGAATACATAAAAATGCCAGAAGCTCCCCACACTTTTCTCCTCGTATACTGCACAGGCATCCTTAGCATCACACCCACTGTAAAGCCAATCCTTATTTATTGCCAGCTTCAGCAGAGAGGAAGGGATGCGGTATGGGCAAGCACTGAAGCACCTTAGCAATATACCATTAACAGTTAGTACACAAGAGTCCCAGTAAATCCCATAATTGCCATCACCAAGCAACAACAAAGGAGACAAAGACTGCATTTGGATAATCCCAAATTCTTGATCCAACAAGAGTCAGAGAGAAATGATTACTAGAATTTATTTAAATGCCCAGAATAGAAATCTGGCTCAATTAATTTCCCAAGCACAAATAATTTTTTTTATTCACCCCAAATTATAAGATCCTCTTCAGTTAGAGGTACAATTAATTTACAGTGACTGTGAAAAAGTGTACCAAAAATTCACATAGAGGTTGGAAGGCTGCCCAATGGATTGGTGGCTGTGTAATATGCCTGGCTGCCCAGATTTAGGAAACAGCACAAACCATTAGTAATGGAAGCCCATCCCCATTCCTCTGAATACTCCAGCTAGCTGTTTGTTTCAGATCATAATATAATAATCCAAACAACCCATTTTTTCCAACTGTTCACTTCAAGAATGATAGTATTAGAAGATTCCAATCTCACTTTAAAACAGACAGTATCAATAACATGAATGGATTTATTTATCTCTTTTTAAGATAGCTAATGAAATGTCTGAAAACAGTCAGAAAGTAATAAATAGTATCTGCAGCAAGTTCTTCAAAAGTGCCAAGAGAAATAGCAGCCAAATTTCTTATTACTGATAATAGCTTAAGTGAAAAAGCTAACCAATTTTCTGTTATGTCTAACACATTTTCAGTTTAACAACTCCTCAAGAAATTTTAAAAAGAAGTCAAGAAATAGAGTCGATCTAGTGCCGTGCTGAAAATTTCCCCCATTAGAATTTCAATCATTCTCTTTTGATTTGATAGAGAAGACATTCCCTTTGAAAAGAAGTTCAAAGGAGGAGAATTTCAGAGACATTCTCATGAATGAAGTTCAGGATTCTTGTGCTTCCTTATGAGGCAGCTGAGGAGTGTGTGTGAATGTCTTGTCTTTTAGTGTGCAGTCATCTTGGTGGCATCTAATAGCCTTTCCAGCTTCCCAGACTTCAAATGAAGTCCAGGAGAAGGACATCATAAGGTCTCATCTGCCATTCTGCTTTTTTAGATCAAGAAGTGTGGGTAAACCAGGGAAGCTGCAAAGCACCAAGGTGATATGCAACAGAAAGAAACGATGGTGGGAGGAGCAAAGGTTCCTTCCATCCTGGAACATTACCGTAAGCTCAAAGATATCAGATTGTGAGAATGAGGCAGAAAACTTGAAGATTATGGCACAGGTTTACATTTTTCCTGGAGGCAGACAAAACACTGCTGTCCCTTGTACGCATTTTACAGGGAAGGATCTGTACTATAATCTTCAGGAGAGACAAAATATATGTAGAATTATGTCTCTCAACATTGTGTTTGGGAGGCCATGGGGTAAGGTGGTGAATCTTGAAGTACAATTGCTAAGCAAAAAATTTTCAGGATGCATTTTTCGAAGAAGTAGCCTGAGGGGTTGGTTTCTTTCTTTCTTTCTTTCTTTCTTTCTTTCTTTCTTTCTTTCTTTCTTTCTTTCTTTCTTTCTTTCTTTCTTTCTTTCTTTCTTTCCTTCTGTCTGTCTGTCTGTCTGTCTGTCTATCTGTCTGTCCCCTAGAAGTAGGCCACTTCTTAGATTTCCCCCAAATTTCTTAGTATATTTTTGGTGGCTGCTTCCCCCCCCCCCCCGCCCCATTTCTTAGACTGACACAAGAACAATGATTCCCAGCCTTGGTTCCCAGATGTTCTCAGATTCAAATTCCTGAAAGTCTTCACCACTAGCTGTGCTGGCCAGGATTTCAGGGAGCTGTAGTTGAAGAACCTCTGGGGACCCAAGGTTGAGAACCACGCGTGCCACAGCTGGAACACAGAGCCCTCTCTGTGGGCACGTGAGCCAAAAGTCGCTGGATCGCTGCGGGTGCAAAAGGTGTGCAGGGCCCAAAAGGCAGGTCCCAAGGCAGAGTCGCACTTGCGTCGGGCTTCCCACGTCTCTCACCCTGGGCTGGCCGGGAGGGCCTCTCCTCCAGCTCCGGCTTTCCCCTGGCAGGGGTAGGGGTGCAGCGCTCTTGGAGACTGGGAGGCATTTCATCCCTGCGCCGGGTGGGGTTTGGGCCTGATGTCACAGGAAGTGAGGAGGGCTCCCCTTCAGAGCTGCCAAGTGCTGCCAAGTGGACAGCTTCCTTCTGAGGCTTCCGCACAGTGGAGTGGAGCTGAGCGAGTCCTTGCCTTGCCTTGGGCCAGCACGCTCTTCTTACACTTGCCTCCAGGATTGGGCCCCACTCCTGGGATCCCCATGCAGAGTCTAAATGTTGCCCTCACTAAATGTTGCCTCCCACCACAGCCCACCTTTCCCCCCAGGGCAGCTTGAGAACTTCATCCCAACCCAGGAAGCACCCGCGCGATCCACTGGGGTGCAAGAAAGCTCATCCAGAGTTGCCTCCCTTTTGACACATGCCTGGCATGCTGGCGGCAAAATCCTTCCCAGGTGCACCTCGAGTTTCATGCTGGGCATCTGGACACCTTCTGGAGTTTTGATCTGGTTTGGCTTGTTTCAAGTGTGAAAAAAGTAATCTTGTAATAAACCCTGAGAGATCGAGGCACCGTTGCAGCCGTCTTTTCCTACGACCTCTTCCCAGCGGGACCCCTGGGTCTCCCCATCCCCGCCACCCGCCCAGGTTGAATAAGCTTGAGATTTGGGGCCATGCGGCAAGATGGTCAGAGCAGGGGGTTCAGGGGTGGGCGATGGATCGAAAGGCCGCCCGGGGAGCTGAACTTTACTTCAGAGTAAAGCTTGCACTAGCTGCAGATTTCCTTTCTCAGACCCTGGTTTCATAAGATGACTAAACGTTTCCATACAGTTGTTTAAAACAGCTGTCCCCAACCTTTTTGGGACCGCGGACCAGTTGGGGGGTGCGGGCTCTGTGCGCGGGGGGCGGGGGCACCCCTGCCCTTGTGGGTGGGTGCATCATGCTTGTGGGTGGGCGTGTCGTGCTTGCGGAGGGGCGTGTCACGCTTGCAGAGGGGCGTGTCGCGCTTGTGCGCATGTGTGCAAGTGCGACACTCCCCTCTGCGAGCACGGCACGCCCCTCTGTGAGCACGATACGGCCACCATGTTTCCATGCGTGCAGGGGGGGAGATCCATCTCTGCAGCCCAGTTCCAGGAAGCCCACGGACCGGCACGGGGCCACGAACTGGGGGTTGGGGACCCCTGGTTTAAAACACACACACACACACACACACACACACACAAAAGGTGAAGCATAAATAAGAGTATGGTTTTCATTTGTTAGAGGGCAGACATCTAATGGACAAGGAACATAAACATTTAAAATTGGATCAAATTATTCTTTAGCCTGTGAATGCAGTACCTCTTTACAGCCAACAGTGAGCCTAATAAATGCAAGTTTGGAAATAGCTTCTTACTAGTTAAACCCCCCACCCCATATAAGTTATATAATTATATAAAAAACTTAAAATCTCAGTATTCAGGTTTAATTGCAGTGTTGGAACTTCGAAATAAATAAGTTGGTTTTGTGTTGCAGTTTGGGCACTCAGGCTCAAAAAGGTTCACCATCACTGCACTAGATCAAGGAAATTGTTGACAAAGTAAAACTGTTTGTTATGGATATGGAATTCTGTATTAACTCTCTGTGACCTTAGACAATAATTACTGATGTAAGAAGAATGTGGCATGATTTTTTTTTTGTCTAGTGCACTGCAGTTTTCTGTAGATGCTCCACAACCACCACTTAAATAAATAGAATTCTTTTTCTGACAGACAAGAAAGCAGTGATAGAACACAACCAAAGCTGCAGAGTGGAGGATTAAGCTAATGGCTTTGACAAGAGAAGAGAGAAAAAGAAAATGTCTGCCTTTTCCTTCTTTATGATTATGGAGGGAAAATCCAGATTATTTATTTATTTTTGCTTGAGGAGATATGGCAGTAAATTGGTGTTCTGCTAAGCTTAATGTTTTCCTATATCACATGCCACAGTGGCATTCCCACAAGGAATAAAAGGTATTAACTTTACAAGGGATAGAAAATTGAGAGGATAAGCAAATATCTGCACGCTTATCCAGCTGCCCCAAGCTTAACAGGATTAGCTGTAATCATGATAACTCTGGATGGTAGTTTGTCTGAGTTTTTAGTATACAAGCCTCTCTCTCTCTCTCTCTCTCTGTATACATGCCATTATATGTCTTCTTTGCCCAACTATTAAATAATAATTCTGAATGAGACATGACTTGTTGCCATTATAGGAAATGGATGGATTATAAAGTTACACCAGACTTGTCTAAAGCAAAATTACACCGCAATTCTAGCGGTTGCTGCATGGATGAACATCCAAGGAATTTTGAGAAAAGCAAAATGCTTTAAGACTAGCAAAATGTTGGGGAGGGTGAGGGAGATACTGGAAAAATCACTAAGTTGCTGCCCAATGCCACATTCATTGATATTTTGCAGTGAATTTAGAGTTGAAAACTTTGAGGAATCAGGGACTGAGTGGCTGTCCACATGTGCATTTGTCCCGCTGTTTGGTGTGCTGATGGGTCAAGTGGGTCTGCTCTTCATTCCAGCATCCACACATGGACATCACTGGAGTGGACTAATTTGCCCCAACCCACACCTTTTAAAATTCCTGTCAGGGAGTTCTATTATTTTGGTATGGGTTGGAATGGACTAAACTAGACACTTGCAGCTCCTTCCAGGGTCAATTTCCAGTACTCTGAAGTGGATTCTGAGTCACTTTAGGATATCAGAAATTGAACACTTCCCCTGATCTTCTATGGAGGGTCAGGGTTTTGTTTTTTTATGTCTGCTTGATCTTCGCTGATGAGATGAATCACTTTGTTGAAATGTCTTTTTTTTTCCTTTGCCTATCTGTGCATTGCTGATCGAAATCGTGGCTGTGAACAGTTTCTCTATTGGCAATACACCAACAGGCAATAATTTTTCAAAAACATTTTAGAAGAAGTGATTCATTGCATCAATGATGATCTAGCAGATGTAAACAAAATGTTTTCACTTCCCCCGACCCTCTGCTGATGATATGGGGAAGTGCTTAAATGACAGTGGATAGGGCTACAAAGAGACATTTGCCCTTTAGACAGGAGGAGTACAATAAATGACACATTGCTCCTCCCTTGACTTCAACCAACTCTTTGCAGCCTGATCCAGCCCACACCGAATAGCCAGTTGGGATAGGCCCTAACATATAAACTGCTTAGGAGTGGTGTGTGAGAGAAGGAGACAGGATATGGGTGGGAGTGCAGATGTAACACACAATTAACTTCTATGCACTGAGCCATGTTTTAAAAAGATTTTCCTTAATCTCGCCCTGTATGACATTTTGTAGAGATGTGTAATTATTTCATTGTGTGTGAGTGTGATAAAGTTGTGTATGTAGATATGTTTTTCCAATTACCAGTTTTACAATTGTAGGATTTCTTAGCAGACTGGATGGCATTGCAATAATGGCCAGACATCTTTTTTATAGCAGCCAAATGATCATTGGAGGAAACTCTTCTCCAGGTGCTCTCCAGCCTTCTCGTAGCTTGTTTCAGGATTTGCAGCTCCCCAGTAAACCAGGAGGAAGAGTGGGCCCTGAAACGGAGAGTGCTTGGGTGCAATGGAGTCAACAGCCCAGGCTTCCACTGCATACTGTTCAGTAAACTGGGCTTCAACTCCATTGTCAGCCAACTCATATGGAAACCCACCCAAGGCATTTTGGAATCCAATCGGATTCAATGGGTCATCTAAACTATTTAAATTTGGGGGCAGCTTAGGGGCAACCAAGATCCTCTTGCTCTAACTTCTTACATAATGTTGTAGCTGCTGCCTTCCCCCTACCCTGAACTATTCTAATAGCTGCTTGTTGACTTTCCACACTAATCTATATCACTTACATTTATTGTGGGGTACATTTTGGTAAAGAAAAACACATACAAAATCATGTATAGTTTTTTGCACAGCTTAGAATTATACTTGGAAAATATTGCCAAAGTTAATATGGGAAACATGTACATCATTGAAAGTGCATAAAATATGCAAACTTTGAAGGAAAAAGTACATTATAGTTGTGAGAGAAGAAGAAAACATCCAGCAACTAGAGATGCGGGTTGGGGTGGGTGGGGAAGAATTATTTTCTCAGCTATATTTGGGACAGGACCTCTCAGGATGGCAAGACAGATTATCAAGGATACATCAGCCCTGCTGGGAGTTCTCACATCCACCATGAGAGCAAGACCACAAGTGTTTTTCTTCTCGTGGGTCTGCCATATTATGCACAAAATGTTTCAGCACAAAGCCACTGCCTTTTCCTACTGTGAACCAAAGCACACAAACAGGAAGCATAAAAGGACAGGCTAATTGATTAAACAAAGAAAGAAACAATCTATCCAATGTCACTGCATTTCCTACACCCTGCAAGAAAGCAGTACCGATCACATTTTCCAGTAGTGCGCATTTTCTGGCAATGCTCAAAAAAAGTTTTGAAAATGTGCAAAATCTCTCCCATGCAACAAGAACAACAAATAATTTGCCATGTTGTGGTAAGGAGAGAAAAAATTAGTTTTCTATATGAGGACAAACCAAGCCAAACTTTGCATTCCCGCTTGCAACCTGACATGGATGGGATTTTGATAAATGCAATGAAAACAAGACTGGAAGATTTTCATATCCATAGTGGAAGTGCAGGGTGGAACATGAGCGTGCTGCTGATTTTCCTGCCTTGCCATTTTTTTGAAGAAAAAAAAAGAATTAGTGCTCAAATTAATGACAGGCAGAAATTTATCTGATGTTCAGATCTGAGAGGTATGTTGCTTGGGGGATAAACGTCATCAGTCAAAAAGATTTCTGTGTCCTGTATCCTCTGGAGATATGAATTATCCAATCAGCCAATAATTCCTGAAGTTCATTTGTAAAATTCAACTGTGGCAGATATATATGGAGAGCTGGCTGCCTAAGTCAAAGAGTATTAGTGAAGTGACCTAATTAAGCTTATAAAAACCGTTTTCCCCCCCTGTTTTTTTTTTTTTGCAAATCAAAACAACTAATTTAGTTTTTTATGTCACATTTCTGGAGTGCTGCTTTGTAACAGCTGCATGGCTTACGGTATAGCGCCTATCCAAAAGACAGAAGAAAAAGTGGGATTTTGACACAGATGCATGAAAGCTAAGTAAATAACAGAGCAGGAGTGGGTAGATAAGGAGAGTCTTGGAATATTTAAAGACTAATAGACATTAAAGACAGCTCAGCACAGATAAATGATGAATAATGTGCTTTTGCGAGCATTCCAGAGCTCTCCGTGCACTTGTTGAGAAGCCTAAATTAAAGAGGCAACATCCATAGTGAAAATGAAATGCATGGTAGCCCTGCTGAAGCTAAGGAAGACTTTGCCAATTTATTCATTGACTGAGAAGGGGATGTGCGTATAAAAATGAATGTAATGAATGATGAATGCTAAGAGTCACGAGAAATAAATCATCGCTCTGTCAAAAACCGTCAGTGAGACAATGGAAGTAGGAGAGAGGAGAGTTGAATATTATTTTTCTCGATTTCATTTGCTTCTTTGGTTTTTCCCCCAAAACGTCATTGGTTACAAAAGTAAAAGATAAAAGGGAAGGGGGAATGGCAAAATCACATTACTACCACAAAGAGCCAAAGATTCTGTTAAATCTTATCTGGCTTATCAAGCCAGAGGGCTGACTGTGGTATCTAATGAAAAGATGCAGCAGGAAGATTAAAAACAACAACACACAATTGTTTTCCTTTGGCACAGAAATGTCATGTGATGAACCAGAGCAGTACTGTTAAAAAGTGAACATATGTGGCAATATTCCTCTAACAGCAAATTCAAAGTGTTGAGTGCCAACAGGAGGTCATTGAGTAAGATCAACATACTTTTATCAATCATTTTAAATAAATTATCTTAACACCTTTTTAAAAAAGGGGTCATGAATTGACTAACATGAGGCAATCAGAGCATTAGAACAGGGCTGGACAACTTGCACTCCTCAAAACCATCATCCCTCACCCCTGATTATGCTAGCTTGGCTGAGGGAAGTTTCAATCTAACAATAGTTAGAGTTGCTTTTCATAAACCGAACCAAGACATGGCTGGCTGGCTCATCCCAACATGAACAAGAAAGCCTGGTGAGTCAATATATTAATTTTTTTTATTTTATTTAAAATATTTTTACCCTTCCTTTCTTCTTAAAAAGGACCCAAGGCAGCTTATGTCATTAAAACACAATATGAAAAGCTAAAAACAGGAAATTATTCAAATATTAAAGACTAATTAATAACATTATATTAAAAATGTTAGATTAAAGCATTACTAAAAACAGATTTAGAAGCAACAGAATATAAACCATCCCGTTTATTGTCTCCTGAACTGTCAATCGCGAACAAAAAACCTGCCTGAAGAGAAAGGTCTTTGCATGCTTGTGGAAGGACAGCAAAGATGGGGCCAGGCTGGCCTCCCACGAGAGGGAGTACCAGAGTCTGGGAGCAGCACTGTGTCCCCCACCAAAAACGTCTGTGAGGGTGGTGGGACAGAAAGAAAGGACTCTTCTGATGATCTTAATACCCAGGCAGGCTCATAAAAAGACAGATGATCTTTTAGATAGCTTGACCCAAGCCATTTAGAGTTTTATAGGTTAAAAACAGCACTTTGAATTGTGCTGGGAAACAGATCAGCAGGCAGTGGATCTGCTGTAACAGGGGAATTATATGTTCCTTGTTACCAGCCCCAGATAACAATCTGGCTGCAGCATTTTGGACACACTGGAGTTTCTGTGCATTAGAGTAATCCAGCTAAGATATAACTAAGGCATATGTCACTGTGGCCAGATCAGACCTCTCAAGGAATGGATGTTGCTGGCACGCTAGTTTAAATTGTGCAAAGGCATTCCTGGCCACTTCCAAAACATGGGCATCCAGGCTCAGAGACAAATCCAGGAGTACCCACAGGCTGTGCACCTGGGTTTTCAGGGGATGTGTCACCCCATCCAGCATAGACTGCATCCCTATTCCTTGATCTGCCTTTTCACTGGTCAGGAGCACCTCTGTCTCATCTGGATTAAGTTTGAGATTGTTCACCCTCATCGAGTCCATTCTTGATATCTGACACAACTAGAACTGAAATTTATTTATTTATTTGACTTTTATACCTCCCATCTGGCTGCCAAGGCCACTCTGGGTGGTTTACACATGAAACAAATATAACATCAAACAACCATTGAAATACCATCCTTGGATTTTGATGGAAAGGAGAGATAGAGTTGGGTGTCATCCGCATACTAGTGACACTGAACCTCCAAACTCCAGACATATGTCACTATTTTGCTGTTGGTCTTGCTTGCATTGATCCACTGCACATGTGTTTATAGAATGGACACAAACACTGTAATGAGAAAGGGAGCTATTTCAGCTTGAGAGTTACCCAAATTGACTTGCTGGCCACCCATACCTTTTATCAATGTTTGGTACAGCAGCTATGACCTTCCTTTGATAAGCAAACTACAGCCACATTGATTCATGTTGTGAGAATTTATCAGCTCAGTTACAGTAATGTACTCTATGTGATATGGCCTTGCAAGTGTCCCCTTATGCAGAATGAAGAAACTAGAGCTGGAACAACTAGGACGAGTCACATCACACTAATTCTAAGAGAACTCAGATGGCTGCCTATGAGCCTTTTCACACTGTGAAACTTGGCGCAATTACGCCTGTGCTTAAAAGGTCCTCATCTTCAGTGCAGTCTATTAAAACTCTCTTTTAAGTGATTCTCCCACCCACACTGGAGTCTCAAGGCTCATGGGAAGCTGGCTGTGGTGTTGGAGAGGCTCAATGCCTATCATTCAGCTGCTCACCACTTCTCAGCTCCTCCCCACAGCTAATCAATGGAGGCAGGAAGTTGGTCATGATGCCAGGCTCGGAGGGGCTCAGAGCATCACAGCTGCCTGTCAGCTGTTCTTGTCTGTGGTATAATTTGGCTAAAGCAAAGTTACCTTCAGGCATGAATGAATTCATTGGGAGCTGATGTTGACCTGTTGCTAGTATTTCATCATTCTTTAGTGAGGAAAAGAAGGGTTGTATTGATTATTCTATTCTTTAAAAATCCTCTGGTTTATGAATGTGGGATATTGTTCTTTTGTATCCATGATTCAAAATGTGGTTGGTCCTATATTGCTGCACAATATTGTGCTCATTGTTGCCAGCAGGAAAGGGCAGCTAGGATATTGCCAACACCAATGGCAGCAGTCAAGATTAGAGATGGGGACGAATATAAAAATGGATCGCTTTTTCTGATGAATATAGCCGATTCATTAAATATTTGTCGATCCGTATTTGTGGGTTCCAGAGACCCCCACGAATACGAAGGGATGAATATTTACCCATTTTTATTCGTCCTTCGTATTAAAAACAAAACAAAACACCATTCTGCCTACTGGCCGCCGATCAGCTGATCAGCAGCAGAAAGGCAGCCACCACCCCACACAGCCACCCAATACCACAGCCTACCCCCACCCCCTTCTTTTCCCTACCTTAGGCCCCATGCCACCCCACCCCATCAACACCCTCTTACCTTAATCGCTACTGCCGAGGTCTTCTGGGCTTGGAGCCACACATGTAAAAATGGAGACTGGCTGTCCTTTGCAAAGATGGCGGCTGCAGCTTCCCTACCCTAAATGAAGCCACAGCTGCCATCTTTGCAAAGGGCAGCCAGTCTCCCTTTTTACACACCATGGCTGCGAAGGCCTGGTGGAGACCTCGGCAGCAGCTATCAAGGTAAAGGGGTGTCAGTGGGACTGGGGTGGGGGCTAAGGTAGGGAAAGGAAGGGGGTGTGGGGGTAGGCTGTTGGGGTGGCTGGCTGTGTGTGTGTGGGTAGCTGCCTATCGGTTTCTGATTAGCTGATTGGCGGCCGGTAGGCAGAATGGGCTTCTGTGCTGTGTGGTAAACTCTCCTGGAGGGACCCAATTTGTGGGTGAATAACTCGGATGTCCGATATCCAATCTTCACCAAAGTTGGCAGGTGTGTTGGGGAAAGACATAGGAAGCTCTGTTGTGATTCTGGAGTCTCTAAGTACCTGGGGGAATCTTTCTTGGGGGAGCCCTCTTTGTGACTATATAACTCGGGGGTCCATGATCCAATGTTCACCGAACCTTTGGAAGTTGTAAAACAGCGTCTGAGGAAGCTTCCCTGCAAATGTGGTATCTCTAGGTCATCAGGGGCCAGTGTTATAGCTGTTTAAAGTGCAGACATATCAACAGATTGCTTAGTCGATTCATCAAAGAATATTTGTATATTCGTATTCGTTGATCCGTTAACCTTGATGAATAACAGATCAAAACGAATTGCCATTTTTTTTATTTGTCCCCATCTCTAGTCAAGATGGTCTACAAGATACCCTCTTGAGCTCACTACCATTCACAAAGTGACACCACGCAAGGGGAAATCCCAGGAGCTGGCTCCTTTTTTTCATGAGTTAAGTGTTTCTCACCCAAACAGAATGCTATTGTCATGGCTGTTTTTTTGACAAGTATGAATGGTAGTGAGTCTCAAAGTTTTAATGTTTTGCTTGGGCTGCCACTAGTTTTAGAATTGCCTTGTTGAATGTTGGTTAGAGATGGCATGGATTAAAAAAAAAAACAAATCACCAAATTTGTTCAAAAATCGCTAATTTGTTGATTGGTATTTGTAAGAATCAATGCCCCTAAAGAATACGAATCAATGAATTTTATCAATGATTCATTGAGCTATAAAATGCCACCCTCAAGCACCTAGAGACACCACAATTGCAGGAACACTTCCTCTGACTCTCCTCTACAATCCCTCCAAGTTTGGTGAAGATTGGATTTCAGATGTCCAAGTTATACACCCAAAAATAGCCCCCCCCGAAAGTTTCCCGCAGGCACTTAGAGACACCAAAATCACAGAGAAGCTTCCCATGACTCTCCTCTCCAATATCTCCCAGTCTGGTGAAGATTTGGTTTCCCCAAGCCAGCTGCTAAACACGTTCCTGGGGGGCATTTTGTGGGTGTATAGCTTGGATGTCTGAAACCAAATCTTCACCAAACTTGGAAGGATTGTAGAAGAGGGTCAGGGGAAACTTCTCTGTGATTTTGGTGTCACTACATTCCTGGGGGGACTTTCCTGTGGGGCCCTATTTGTGGGTTTATAACTCAGATGTCCAAAACCCAAACTTCACCAAATTACAGGGCTTGTAGAGGAGAATCAGGAGAAGCTTCCCTGCACTTTTCGTGTCTCTAGGTGCTTGGGGGGGGGGCTGTTTTATAGGGTTTTAAATTCAAAAACAAATTGACAAATCAATTTGTCGATTAGTCAGAAAAAATCATAAATTTGTAATTTGTGATTCGTTGACCTTGACAAATCATAAATCAAAACAAATCACAATTTTTCTGGTTTCTGCCCATCTCTAATGTTGATTTGCTCAGGTCCTCTTCTGCTCAGAGGCGGCACCAATAAGGATGATCCAGCACCTCCAGCATCTTGCATCCATCACAGCCCTTGGGGACCAACTGGTAGCACTACTGAAGCTGCTAGGAGTGTTACACTGGGAATGAACTGAGAAGCATCTTTTCCCCTCCAGTGCATTCAAGGATAATAAACATGGGTCCCAGAGTTAATTTCAAGGCTACTATGTTTAAGGGATGTTGAGGTCTAGGTGCCTCCCACACTCATAGGCTGAGCCCAGGCCTATGTTACACACTGCAATTTGAAGTATTTGGACTGCTATTTTGCAGGCTTCAGTCCCCCAGAGTGTGAACATCCTCCAACAGCACATTAAAAGCAGCACAACTAACATCTGTCAGGTGTACCTCCTGGTTTCCATCACCCACACTCAATGTGATCCAATCAAGGAGATTAGAAATGGCCGCAAACCACTGAACCGGCAGTTTGTACTGGTTTGTTTTTAGGCTGAACAGGTGTTTGGCACTTCCCACCCCTGCCTCCTCTAACTGGTGGCCACTCAGAGGCAGTGCCCAGAGAAGGTGGGGCAGGGAAGCTGGGGCACTGCCTCTGAGTGGGTGCCTGCCAGAGGAGGCAGGGCTGGGAAGCACCAAACACCTGTTTGGCTGAAAAACAAACTGGCATGAACCACCGATTCAGCGGTTTGTGCCCATCTCTAATGGGGAGTAAATGGTAGGTTTGCACAGGATGCAAGCTGTCTGACCCAGTGGCCACACCAAACTTTCTCTCTGTGAGTGTTGTGTGCCATCAACTTAGAAATGACTTACAGCAACTTTAAGAGGGCTTTCGAGGTAAGTGAGATAATTAAGGAGAGGTTTTACTAATTCCACCTCTCTCCTTTGAACTTTCCATGGACAAGCAGGGATTCAAACCTAGATCTCTTGGGTTGTCTTCTGACACTCTATCACTACAGCCAAATAGAAGTGGTGGGCAATTTTGACAACTTTTCAGCTAGTATGTGTTCTAACACTGCCCCCCACATTGCCCCTCTCTTGCTCCAAAAACAATTATAAATGCCACAAATTTTTCATCGTTTCTAATTCAGATGCATTGTAGCATGGCTGGATTTTACCTGTATGTTCTCCATGGGGTAAACAATGGGAAAGGCTAACATAATGGCCTCTTTAATTTGATTTACTCTGAACTACTAACTACTGAGGCAAAAGGTCTTATTTTCCAATATCAAAGGGTCCTCTGAGCAGCGGCACTTGAGATAAAATGCAACGTGTCCCCCATGTTGGCAGAAGCATTAATTATCATTAATTGTGGCTGGAAGGCAGTTGCTGGCTATGTGTATACAGCTACACCATGCTTATTTTGGCAATTGTTTTTCCTCACTAATGGAGGAACTGTTTAATCATTCTGTTTAATTTAAGTTACAGCTGCTCTGGAGATTTATGTGCCAAGATAGATCCATGTAAATATTGTCTTCCTCTTTTCAAATCTGCTTTAAATTACCATTCTAAAACCAAGAGCAAAGCAACACTCGTCATAAAAAGGAAATGGAAAAAGGATTAAAATTTACTAATGGGGAGAGAGATGAACTCCTGCTATTTTGCTGTTTTGCAGGCCTCATTCCCCCAGAGCCTTAGCATCTTCCAACGGCACATTAAAAGTAGCACAACTAACATCTGTCAGGTGTACCTCATGGTTCCCAAATATATCATAGGAAAGGTTTTTTAAGTGGTTACCTCTGTAATCTTTTGATGACTGAGCTAACCTTTTTAGAATTAAAAAAAGTGCCACAAATATTAGATATTCTGGTTCAAAAGTGAGTTATGTTCAAGGTGAAATGAATGGATTCTCACCTTGCACCCTATGTTGGGAGAGATGGCATGGAAAATTGCTTTGCTGCATGATGCATACTTATGTAGAAACTGTACCCTACATTCTATCTACTTTTCTAAGGTAAGATCTCTGGATAGGCTATTTTGGTGAAAAATACAAGGAACTTGATCCAGAAGAAATGGCCACATGAATACAACCAGGATGCAGGGATGGGCAACATGTGGCCCGTCAGCTGCATATACTCTCTGAAAGCCCCAAATGTGCCCCTCCGCACCCTGAGGGAACCCCACATTTCTCAAATGCCTCTACCCCAGCACCCTCACACCTCCCAGATTTAAATCGATAAAAGAATTATTAGGCTAAAAAATCCCCTAGGCGATGAAGGTGCCATTTTGCCATATTACCCAAAATGGTTTTAAAAGTTGTTATTTAAAATACATATGCATATATTGCCACTAGAGTGAAAGAGGGCTTTTAAAGTACCCCACCCCAATGTGGGAAAGGTTGTGGGTCTCCAAGGTCCGCTGATGAGCTTGTGTAGCCCTCAGACCTACTGCAGCAGTTGAAGTATTGGACTTGGATGAAGGAAAGTTGGCTTCAAAACTCCACTCAGCCATGAAGCTCAATGGAAGACTTTGGGTCTGTTATTGTTTCTTAGCCTACCCTACCTCACATTGTTGCTGGTGGGTTAAAATGGAAGAAGAGGACCACATACACAATTTTTAGGTCCTTCCTTGGATGGAAGTCAGGATATAAATGTACTAAATAGATAAATATGCTAGAAAGAGGAGGTGGTCAAAAGAAGTATGCCTCTGTAGGAGTGTACTACAGAAAACAGCTCAAACATATTGCATTTCAGCTCTTGAATTCCTGCTCCTCCACTGGGTTCTATATAGTCCTGTGTATAGATGCTCCTCCATCTTAGACACTGAGACTCCTAGGGATATATATATTTACTTAATTCATTCTAGCAGACAAGGAGGAAAAAATGTCTGACGTTTTCGCCCTGCTGATTATGCAAATTTTTTTACACTTCATCCCTTTTTTGTAAAAAATAACAATAAAAACAAAAACGCAGAAGTAGTTTTTGAGTAAAAAAAATGCATTTTGCACAGAAAATCTGGTATTTTTTTCACAAAAAGAGCATTTTTAATGCAAAATACAGGTTTTTGTTTTGTTTTTGGTGAATGCTGTTGCTGATCAAAAAAGGTGCTGATCTTCTCACTGTTCTGTAGAAACAAAACTCTTTCTGTACTTGTCTGTATCTGGCATAGTGTGTATCAATTTTCCAAGACACCTTTTTTTTCTCATGAAGATGGGAAAATGTGTGAGTATATATTTTATTCTTACCACACTGGAATCTCAAATCTGTATCAGTACTAACTGGGTGCACAGGGTCCTTAATCAGTTGAAAGCAGAGAGTAACTAGGCAGTTTTACATGATCAGTGCTGGAGGTAATTTTATATGTGAGATCAGGAAAAGGAGGCAATATAGATATTCAGTAAACATATCACCCTAGTATGAATTTTGGAATTTGCTTAGTAACAACACAGCTCTGCTAGCTTTTTGGGTCTGTGGGTACAAATAAATCTGCTTTCTTAGATGTAAAAGTTCTGTCTGAATCATATGTCTGGTAAACTAGGGTGATTTCTGCTGTAATAATGGGTTATCACTAATGCATATGTTTGCTCACAGTTAAGGTTCTAGATCAGTGACAGAGGGTGTGATGATACAGGAAAATAGATGGCAGTTTGGAGCACTCGTGGAGCAGTGTGATGCCAGCTGTTTCCCAGTAATCATACGATGGATGGAGAAGTCCACTCCAGCCTGACCTTGATACATGCCCAAGCTGGACCTTTTTGGTTCAGCTGTAGGACTACTATGTACTTTTTGGGGCCAGGCTGGAGTAATTCCCTGGGAGGTGAAAGGGTTCCTTTAAAGGAGATTGCTCCTTGTCGCGTTCCCCCAGTGTCCCCTGTTTGTTTTCCCTCAACCACAGGTCCACCTTCGGACACGATGTACTATTTTCTCCCTTTACATGCTGCCACCAGTGGATCTTTATCCACACTGTACCAAATAAGTTTCTTAGACTCGGGCTGCCAAATATAACAGGTTTATTTATTGTTTGATTAGTAAATCACAGAAGTAAAGTCATAGATGTTCTTTTATTGTTCAATCATTAAACTTGGGTAGGATTACACGTTCGCTTGTTTGTATTCATTCACATTCACCACGGTAACAATATCTAAGGACTGTCTATCTATTTTATATTACTTTTATCTCTTATCTATTCTCTAACACACACCAACTATCCAATCTCTGTCTTAACACTTCAAAACCCTTCTCCCTAACTGTCTCTAACTGTATTAACCCTTTTTAAAACTCCCACTAACTTCCCTCAGTCTCTCTAACTGTTCTCTTGACTCCGCCCCTCCTGTCCTTCCATAGGCTCCTGCCCTAGAGCTCCATATAATGGACAGGCGTGACTTGGGCATTCCGCCACACTCCTGCTCAAACAATCCTTTCTGGTAAAATCAGATGCACAGCTTTGCTGCTATCTGATCACACCCAGAATTCTTCTAGGAGTATTGCTGAAGGCACTTAGAACCCCCTTTCCAACCTTCCAAAGTCCCAGGGGACAGATAAGAGTGGGACAGAAGTGGCTTGCATGTGTGGGGTGGGGACACTGGCCTATAGTTCTCTCCCTCCACATGCTTCATCACCCCACATGTGCTTTGAACAAATGAATAAAGCTATAGTTATGTCCATTTCCAGGTCTAACTTTACCTTCTCTACTAGCAATCCCCTTGTGATGGTGGGAAATATGGGACCTCTGTTCAAACTGTGGAGTGATGATGAATAAGGAGGAATAGTATAAAGGTTATCAAAATGTTGTTCAATGTCTCCAGCCACCAAGCCCCCCATGTTTTCTGAAATGATGAAAGGAACAGAGAGGAACTGGAGGAGTGAGCAGATGCATTTTTAGGGTGGTATTTGTTTGATTCTTTTAAAATATTTGTATACTTACCGTTTTTAGCTTTTAAATATTGTCTTTTAATGCCGTAAGCCACCCTAGGTCTTTTTTTAAGGAGAAATGTGGAGTAAAATATTTTTTATAAATACATATAAATAAATAATTGCATGACGTTTTGGATAAAAAAACAGCCATCACCCTAATAAACAGTGTAAGATGGCGGGAGTGGGGGATTCTACTCATGATGTTTTAAAACAGGAAGAACTGGAGTCCAAAAACATATTTGTCCACAGATCATTGACCAATTAGAGTCTGTTAGATCTGCATGACCACACAGGAATCTGGGGCTGGTATGCAGCCATAGGTTTCGGTTTCTACCACTCCCTCCTGCTGAATGGGGGTGGCTGCGTTTCTCTCCTGGGCTGCCTTACCTTTGCTGTAGCATCCTTCTCTGTACTCTTCTAAGTCTGTTTCTCTTCTCAGATATCTTAATCTTTTCCATAAAACAAATCAAAGCAAAACATCCACACTAAACTCTCCTCAGAAAACTTGGAGTCTTGTGAGAGACTTTCACTAGCATACATAAGCCTGTGCTCCGGCCATCATGCAAGGTTTGCACTTTGCACAATTGCATAAACAGTGTCCATATCTGTGCCCTAAGGAGATTTCTTGGGAAGTCTGTCACCTCTATGCACTTATTGCAGTTCTTCTATGTTTTAAAACCCTTTGGAAATAGTTCCCTCCTTGACTATTATGAAGATACTCAGAAAAGAGCAACAAGCCCTGTGCCTCTACTTTTGCTCTTTCCATTATGTTTGTCAAAAGGAGAAAACTTCTATTCACATCGAAATTGAAGCCCCTTCAGGCTCCCAAGGTAATACCTGAGCAGGAGTATAATCTTTCTGTCCTACGGGATTGGTGAAGGCTGATGCAGAACAATTCAAGAGCCCAACCATTTTATGTTAGCTGAGCATCTCTAGAGAAATAAATGTGCAATGTCTACAAACACTTGAAGAGACAAGAGGTTTGTTAATCTGCTCACCACCCCACCCACCCCAAAAAGCTAAAAAGTTTTAATGTCACTTTTTTAGTTTGGTTTGACTAGCTGCAGTGAGATTAATCTCAGAGGTCTGGAATCAAAATGATCTGTCACAGTTCGAAGATGTAGGTCCAGCAAGGGTGGGGGGAGATGTCCATAAGAGCAATCTGCTCTGCCTGAGGCACAGATCTGACATAACTCAAGAAGGGGGGGGGGGAGCAATTCCTGCATCTTCATTTTATTATGTGAGCAGCACTTTGGGAGCCAAAACAATCCAATTCAATCACATATGGCTAGGATCTATATTTAGCATTGGCTAGCACGAAGAGCTTTACAGCTAGAGAGAACTTTCTTGCATGCTTATCATTCATTATATTTATGGATTGCCTTTCGGCCATAATAGCTACCAAGGCAGTTTACAATGAACAGTAATTAAAATGGTATAAATAAACCAGTTGCAGCAGAAGAAAGTCACCCTGTATACACTTTTGCTTTCTTCAACCAAATCCCCTCACCCTTCCTTAAATATCCCCGTGGTGCATCCCAAATATAGCACCTTGACAAAGGTTATATGTATATAAACCCCTTTTCTTATTTTTCTCTCTCTTCCTCTTACTCAGTCTGCCACTCCTTCATGTTCTTGTAAGTGCTTGAACTGCTCATTCGCAGAGAGGTTTCGAAATTAAGTAGAGGGCCACATGACATCAGTCTGAGAGTGGGCTGTATGTTGGCCCTTGGGTCACGGTCTCCCATTAATGATTTGAAGTACTGGCACAAGGGCATTATGTGAGACAGCCAATTCCCACTATTGTTGTCCATGGAAATTACAGCTGCAGCAAGGAGATAACAGCACAGAGAAGTTGGTGCAGTTTTTTGGTGGCAACCACACCACATTTAAGTATATGGAAGAATGTGTGTGTGTGAGAGAGAGAGAGAGAGAGAGAGAAAGAGAGAGAGAGAGTCTGAGCTGTCTTATGAACTGGGTCAAAAGGTGATGGAGCAACATTAATGGATGAGCTGACAAGTAGTTGGGTTAACCACCAGCCTGGCCTTCATGAAAAAGGCAAAGTCCTCCAGACTGAGAAGCCAGGCAAGAGCCGGATGCTTTATATGCCCAGTGGAGCCCCTCCTGTCATCTGGCCCTTGCCCCTCTTGCAGTCAGTCTTGCCACTGAAGGTGTTAATGACAACATCAAAGCAGGAAGCCATTAGGCCAGGAAGTTGCAGAAAGCAAGGTCACTAGGTATGGGCACCTGGTTCTTTCTTTGACACCTCTTCCCCCCCCCCCCCACGAGCTTTATGGAATGTTGCTCTCCTGACTGACTGCTCCCAGGTGATGTGTGCTTGCAAGATTTCTCATGTCACTGTGTATTATTTGTCAAAGAGGCAGGCACCTGTGTGTCTAAGTATTTTTGTCCTGGGTGTTTGAGTGTGCTTTCTCAGGTTTACTTTTTGCTTTGTGTTGCTGCAGTGCAGATTCGTGGCCATTTATTGATAACTTCTTGTGCTTATCAATTGATTGGAAAAAAAAAACACCCTCCTTTTAAAGTTGACTAGGCAGGAAACACCTTGTCTGATGTTATTGACATATTAATGGGATAGCATCTCAAATGCCCGAGATTAAATAGAATGAATGCTCGGTGTTCTCCAAACTAATCAGCAGGAGACAAAGGGAAACAGCACATATAAAAAGCTGTCTTCCTGTTCCTGAGTCTATATCATAACAGCAGCTTTACAACCTGACAAGGATAAAGAAAGGAAGTCTGGCTACTAGAAAGTGAAAACCCCACATTTGTTGGCTGCTCAAACTCATGATGATCTACAGGACTAGTTCAGTCCAAGTCAGTCTGCGTCCATACTAGTCCGTTTGGAGTGGGCTGGTGCAGTCTAAATAGGGTCACCTGAGGTTGACTGATATGCTGTTCAGTGTGATCCTCACAACCAGTCAGGAAGTTTTTCCTGATATTCAATCAAAATCTAGCTTCCTGTAACTTGGGCCCATTGTTGCATGTCCTGCACTCTGGGATGACTGAGAACAGGTCCTGCCCCTCCTCTGTATGAGAGCCTTTCAAGTATTTGAAAAGTGTTATTATATCACCCTTCTGTCTTCTTTTCTCAAGGCTAAACATGCCCAATTCTTTTAGTCTTTCGTCATAGGGCTTGTTTTCCAGGCCCATTATCATCCTTGTTGCCCTTCTCTGAACTTGTTCCAATTTGTCAGCATCCTTCTTGAATTGTGGTGTCCAAAATTGGACACGATATTCAAGGTGAGGCCTAACCAGTGCTGAATAGAGGGGAACTAGCACCTTGCGGGATTTGGAGACTATACTTCTGTTAATGCAGCCTAAAATAGCATTTTCCTTTTTTGTAGCCACATCACATCACACTGATGGTTCATGTTCAGCTTGTGATCTATGACAATTCCAAGATCCTTCTCGCTTGTAGTATTGCTCAGCCAGGTATCCCCCATCTTGTAACTGTGCATTTGGTTTCTTTTTCTGAGGTGCAGTACTTTGCACCTGTCCCTGTTGAATTTCATTCTGTTGTTTTCAACCCAGTGCTCCAGTCTATCAAGACTGTCTTCCATAGTATTAGGTATTCCACCCAATTTTGTGTCATCTGCAAATTTGACAAGGATTCCCTGCACTCCCTCATCCAAGTCATTAATAAAAATGTTGAAGAGCACCAGACTCAGGACTGAGCCTTGGGGAACCCAACATGTTACCTTCTCCCAGTTGGAGAAGGGGCCATTAATCATCACTCTTTGAGTATGATTATCTAGCCAACTGTTTATCCACCTGACAATAGGAATTGAGCACCTCTGCCTTTTCTTTTTTATCTGTTAACATTTTTCCATTTCCATTGAGTATCTATGCTACTGTTTCTTTTCTTTGTCTTTTGCTTCACACATACCCAAAGAATGTTTTTTTATTGCTTTTAATGTCTCTCGCTAACCTCAGCTCATTCTCAGCTTTTGCCATCCTGATGCCATCCCTGCAATTCCTTGCTACTTGTCTGTACTCTTCCTTTGTGGCCTGGCCTTCCTTCCACTTCCTATATGTGTCCTTTTTTGTTTTCAGGTCCTCCCTGAGCTTTTTGTGAAGCTACACTGGCCTTTTTTGCCACCTCCCACCTTTTTTCTTGTTGGGATTGTCTGTAGTTGTGCTTTTAGAATGTCTTTGTTTTTAGAAACTCCCACCCTTCTTGGACTCTTTTTCTTATTAGGATATCCTGCCATGAGATCTTACTTATCCATGTTCTGAGATTATTAAAATTGGCTTTTTAAAAATCCAGCATATGAGTGTGGCTACACTCTGCATCGGTTTCCTTTGAAATCAAGAATTCTAAAAGAACATGGTCACTCTCACCCAGAGTTCCCCTTACTGCCACTTCCTCCACCAAGTAATTTCAATTGGTTAGAATCAAGTCAAGGATAGCAAATCCTCTAGTTTCTTTCTCCAATTTTGTAGGAGAAAATTATCAGCCACACAAGCCAGGAATTTCTTGGAAGGGCCATAATTGGCAGAATTTTGCTCCCAACAGATATCCAGATAACTAAAATCTCCCATCACTACTACAACATGTCTCTTTGACATCCTTGCAATTTGTTTTTCAAAAGTTTCTTCCGCTTCCTCTCCTTGATGTTAATGTTATTATTGACCCCCATTTGAACACTTTGGTCCGTTCCTCTTATTGTGAGTAAGGCTTCATCTACCCTTAACTCTGTGCTTGCGTGTCCCTCCCCCTTCCAATTCAGTTTAAAGCCCTCCTGATGAAGTTCTTCATGCTGTGGCCAAACACATTCTTCCCAGTCCTTGTTAGATGCAAGCCATCTCTTGCTAGCAGTCCTTCTTCCAGGAAGCTTAGCTCGTGGTCCCAAAAACCTAATCCCTCTCGTCGACACCACTTTCGTAGCCAGTCATTCACTTGGAGTATTTTCCTTTCCCTTTTGATTCCTCTTCTGAGTATGGGTTGGATGGATGAAAAAGCTATTATGTGGGTCCCAAAGTCCTTGAGTTTCCTTCCCAGAGCTTCCTCTTGGCTGTGTCGTTTATTTCCATGTGACAAGAAGAAAGGGATATGTATCCGTGGGTTTTATGAGCGATGGCAGTCCTTCCATCACATCCCTTATCTGACCTCCAGGGAGACAGCATACCTGGTGAGTCCATGGATCTTCCCGGCATATTTCAGTCTCAATTCCACGTAGTAGGGAGTCTCCTACTACAACTACTCTTTTCTTCTTTTCGTATGGTGCAGTTTCATTGACTGTATTTTGCTGTGCTTCAGCCCTTCTCGTGTCCTCCTGTGGGGTCTCATCTGCATACCAGTCTCAATGGCATACCAGTCTCAAGCAACCCTATTTAATTTGACTCCTTCTGCTATTAATTTCCGGTATTGTGAAGTGGTTTAAAAACAAGCCACATCAAGCCCTGCTCTTCTGCAGAGGGGCAAGGGAAGTGAATATATTTATTTATTTGCTTCTGCTCAACCATCGCTGATGCATTGAATCATCTAGATTAATTTTTAAAAAATATTTTCTTTGTCTTGTGAGTAGTGTCATTTAAGAAACTGCTTGCAACCATGGTTTCCGTGGTTTCACTTCACACAAAGGCATAGAAAATATTTTTTAAAATTGAATCTGGGTGATTCAGCACATCAGCGATGATCTAGCAGAGGCAAAAATGTATAATAATTTCACTTCCCCTGCCCCTCCACAGAGGAGCAGGGGGAAAAGTTCAATTTGCTGATAGCCTGAAGTGACTCATGTATTAAGCCACTTCATGATACTGGAAATTGATAGCAGAAGGAGACTTGGCAGTTTGGGCAGCTGCAAGGATTGATTTTGTTCCTTTCCCAGTGATCACATGTGCTGGAAATGGACCAAACTAGAGTGCACATACAAAAAAAGTAGAAGCCACTGACAGGGGCTCAAAAAGGTGTGATTAGAGGTGCTATGGGGACAAATCTAGTGATCAGATCATCTTGATCATTGGAAAAAAAGAGTGAACCAACTCATTCTCACAGTGCACAAATGCCTGTCTGATCAAGCCCTAGTTTTCTGTCTAGCTGAGGTGGAACAAATTTCAGCTCAATTGACATACAGAGATCTGTGGCAGGATAATGACCTATTTGACCTGCAATGTTAGATAACCAGAATATAATTAAGGCAGAGAGATACTGATTACCACTACACAAATCTATGTCTTTGTTCATCTAATTCTTATCAGACTGAGAGAAACAACAGTGAAAGCAAAGAGGGAGTTGCAGAGGGGAGCATCTCTCAAGCTGCTTATTTGTGAATATTTAGATATTGTCTGAACACCTACCCTAATTTGCACTTATCCCAATTTGCTTTTTCTTTGAAAGGATATCATAATTAACTACCATTTTCTCTGAACAAAGCAACCCCAATAGGAAACAAGATTTCTGGGATAGATAAGTAACGTATGAATGTCATTCCATCCTGGTCTAACTTGGAAACCATGGAAGAGTTGTTTAAAGATTTCCATCAAATACTTTGAAAAATCAGGGGAAATTTTTCCAAACTCTTTGCAAGATGGGTCTGATTGCCATCCCTTATCCCCTGATAATCATTCAATTTCACAAAGAGATGATATGCAGGAGAGAAGGGTGTGACTAGTGGTCCAGAAGGCTCAGAGACAGGCAAAAGCACAAATCCCATAATTTTAGCAGGAAATTATATAACTGGTGATATTATTAGAATTATATAATGGGTTCACTTTTGTAAACTGCTCTGAGGTCATGTTTAGTCCAGAACATTGGATGGGCAGTCTGTAGTTTTATTAGTAGCATAAATAAAGGAATGAAACAAAAATATACATTCTTGGTGTCGTCCACAGTAAAAAGCAACAAGATCTTGCATGTGAAAATATGTTTGTTGTTTGTTCTGGAATAATTACCGTATTTGTGTTGCATCTGACATACATTTAAAGTTACAAAAAGAGAGTAATGACTTACCCACAATCATCTTGTCATAATTTAAAGAGCTATCATCTATGCCAATTGATTTCAGCTTCTTTTCTAACTATTTAAAGTACTTGTCAATAAAACAGATGAACTGAAAAAGGCATGGGACAATGGTATTATAAATGGATGCATCAGAGCAACCCAGACACTGGGGGGGGGGGGGGGAGAGAAATACAATATAAATTGAGTATGTCCTCATGATAAATACTGCTTCACACAATATAAATATTAGCACTGTCATTTAAGGAAGCGATTTTCTTTTGGACTATGAAGAAACAAATTCCAAACTAGCATATGATAGAAGCCTGATGCTTCTTGCATTTTGTTTTGCAGAACTGCACATATAAGGAAAACAATTTTAGTTGACTGCATGCAAATTATGTTCAGCTATGATGGGGGTTATTTATTTATTTATTTATTTATTTATTTATTTGCCACAATTATACCCCACGATTTAGCCAAAAGGCTGTCAGGGTGGCTTTCAAAATAGGAGATGTACATCAGTCCTGGCAATCTAAAAATTAAGAGTCTTACACTCACAGAATTAGAGAATGTGGAGGGAAAAGGTTTTAAGAAAGCGATTGAGCGCTACCTTATATCTTGTGAGCAGCCTAAGCAAGATTAAATACTGATAGAGGAAGGGGCACAAGGGAGGTCTCCTTGGCTGTTCTTTCTCCCTTTCCATTGCTTGAAGCAGTGGCAGTAGGGGGTCACGATTTGCTGATCTATGTCAAGACGAATGGAGCAGCAAATCATGTGATCTATTTTCCCAGCCTCCAATTAAGATACCAGAACTTCATGTGTATTTATTGTCCTTTGAGTCATATTATTTTCTTAGGAAGATAAATGGCCACCAGAGGGCCGTTTATATTAGCACACTGTTTTCTTAACTGACTTAAGCTCACTGTGAACGTTACAGCCAGTTTTAAAGGGGAGCATTTCAATTACTCAGTAGGAATGCAGGAAACAACTCAAACACTGTGACATGAATCAGTTAAAATTAAAACACTACATATTGTGGGTTTTTTGAGAAATGTAGACAGGCTCAAAGACAGTGAAGAAAGACAGGAACAAAAATCAACTCATTTGAAATGTGGTGTTGGAGAAGAGTCTTACAGATACCACAGACCTCCAGAAGGGCAAATACTGTAAGTGGGTGCTCAATCAAGTCAAGCCTGAACTCTCATTAGAGCAAAAATGAGTCAGCTCAGGGTATCTTACCATGCACATATAATGAGATTATATAGTGATCAGAAAAGATATTGCTGGGGAAAGGAGGGGGCAGTAGGAAAAGAGGAAGACTTAACCTGTGACACATTGTCTCGATAAAGGTTAGTCACAGCTGTCGATTTGCAAGACCTGAACAGTACTTAGTAGAAAAAACAACAACATATTTCTAGGAAGGGGTGGAAGAGAGAACAGTCTAATGTGAGATGTTGGTTTACAAGATCTGAGCAGAGCTGTTAACGATAAGACGTTTGGGAGGTCATTAACTTGTATAGTCACCACACATCGGAAGTGACTTGATGGCGATAACATCTCTGGAATTTTGTTTTGTTTTCTTAATTACCAAACAATTGTGGATAAGGAATGGCCCCCTCACCAGGATGGGAAAGTTTGACACAGATACATACTATTTATCATTCTTATCTGTAAACAAGGTTAGTCCTCTTATTCTGCAAGGGAGGGCAAATGATACAGTAGCAATTATTAGCACTGGCAGTAATGGGAGATCTTTTTCTCCCCCTAAGCTTGACAGCTATGCCAGGTGGTGGTGCTGGGGAGAACTTTTCATTGGCCTTGTGGCTGGGAAGAGAAAGGATAAATCTTTGCTCCCCATATGTTGCTGTCCTAATGAAAATCAACAGTCTCTACATTGGTGTTGAAAATGAAGAAAAACAAAACATTGTTGCTAAGGTCACATCAAATTTGACTCCTTTAATCATTTCAGTACTTCAGTCTAAAAAGAAGTTCTGGAAGAAATGAAGTTATATTTCCCAGCCAGTTAAATGTGACTTGGTTTGTAGGGTATAATGAGGAGGACGGCTCTACAAATTGCTTACAATGGGGATTTTAAAATAATAATAATAAAACCAGATTTATGAAGCTACAGAACTAATGCCAGCCTGATGATGATTCTAAAATGATCTCTGAATCCATTGTGGTATGCGATGGTTTATGAAATGCTTGAGTGCTATTATTGTAAGAAATAAAATGCCAGAAATTCATTTTGAGCCATTCCTGCATAATTTATGTGATAGATTGGATGAAGCCTTACTGAGGCTTTTCTGGCTTTGCGCTCTTTCTTTATTCAAGCTTAAAAGGGTTTATTGCAAAGAGAATGAAGAAGTAAAAAAAAAAAAAAGGAGAAGGGGAAGAAGAAAAAGAAGAAGGAAAGAAAATGCTGCTCCAGTACAAGCCAGCTTCTAACTTCATAAATCTAAAATGCAAATGATTTGTAAAGTCTGCTAATTGGACAATGTTAGCAGTGCAATGGGATTGCTACACAACAGTATTCACATTTTACATAAGCCCCACTAATTAGATAGAATGCCAGCTAGCAAATATTGGCACTGACCCAGAGGCTGGTGAGGACCAAAAGAAGCTTTTGCCAGCTGCTGCTCTTAGATTTCTCCCCAGATCTTAAGGGCTGGAGAACAGGAGCACCTACCACGTGGGACCTAAGAATGTTTGCACTCATGATGACACATAAGGTGCCTTTCAGATTTCCTTATGCTCGATTAATTGTGGTATAAATTGATAGATCAGCAATGTCTCTACCGTATATTACTACAAGGGTCTGAAACCACCACCAAACACCCAAGTTTATTTTCTTCTTCCTCCTCTGAAGCCACAGTATGAAAGATGGTGGGGAGAAATCAGATCACATCTTAATTGGAACCTAACTAGTTTCCATTTACTAAATCAGTACACATGCTGGAACAGTGTTATCCTTTGGCATTCACTCATCTCCAACAGTCTTCCGACAGCAGCAACAAAAGTACACAATATATTAGAGGGAAATGATTTTTGTTAATATATATGTGTGTGTGTTGGTGGAAAACGTATTATATTCTGGAACATTGCTTACAATATGTTGCAAAATTGCATTGAAGAATTCTGTTAGGACAAAGTAGATAAAATGCATGCAGATTTTCATACGGACTTTTTTTTTTTAATAAAATATTTTATTTTTTAAACTACTAGGAATAGGGTAGGGGATACAAAAGGTAAAAGGAAGTGAAAGGGATGGGAAAAGGGTTTTGAGGCTGGGAGAACACAAAGTATACAATCATCCAATCTATTCATATTAAGTATACAAGCATCTAATCTATTCATTTTTCAATGCAAAAAACAACAATTTTATACTCTTTTTTAAAACTGTTTGATTATCCTCTAAATATCAGCTTATATTCATATTTTAGTTTAAATCTAAGTTATTCCAACTCTATCAGGAAATCGAGACCAATTATGACATACATCCCCTCTTTCAATTTCCTTCTGTCTTGGACATACATTCAACATATCTGAAAAAGTATCCATTTCTATCACTTCCCATATTTTCTCAGTACCCTTCTCTTGTTTCTGTGACTCTATTTTCTTCCAGCTTTGGGGAAGTAAAATTGAATCCAGGACATTAATCTGATTTTTAACATCACCTTTTCTGACTATTGTAGCTAAATAGCTCACAGGGTAACTCTTAATCTCGTCTATGTTACCTAGCATCGCTCTCAATAAAGACTGTTCTGGAGTTAATACAGTTTCCTTTAGTTGTTGTTTAACCTCTGATGTTTTCCCTTCCATCAGGTCTTCCACCTGGTTGAGACACTCATTTATCTGCTGAAATCCTGTTATTATTGTCATTTGCATAGTAACCTGCCATTCTTTTTCTGGCAAAATTCCCAACAGTTGAAATTCAAAATTTTTGGAGGCCATTTCCATCTTTCCAATACGTATGGTTTGTATAAATAATATTATATACCTCCCCTGGGTATATCCTCCCTTCGTTGCCCAGATATTATAATATATAGCTCAACTTTTAGCCCAACACTTTGGATTTCAACCGTGGCAATATTATCAAAATCCACACAGCCCAACCAAGAGAAAGTCCAGACTAAACAGCGAACACAGGGGGCCAATCTCTCCAAAAGATATCGTTGTAATCCATCAAAACTCCAGTCCTGATTTTCCTAGCTCCTCAATCTCTTTGGTTACGTCCTCTCGCTGATGATTCACTGTCCGTTGCTCCCAAAGATTTATTCCTCCTTCTAAAACCAAACAAGCTTCTATTATCAAATTCCCATTCGACTCCAGTCCTGGCTTCCCCAGCTCATCAATCTAGCCGATTATGTCGTCACACTGATGATTCACAGTCTGTTTAAAAAAAGAGAGAGAGACTTTTTTTTTAAAGTTAACAGGTGCATGAAGGTGTCCAAAGAAATCTAAAATTGGGAGGGAGGGGAGGGGCATGAGAGTTCGAAGCCAAAATTGACTGACTTGTGTATCCCTAGCAAAGAATAACCCAGAGGTTTCCAAACTTGGACTTCCAGATATTCTTGGACTACAACCCTTAGAAGCTTTGACCACGGGCCATGCTAGGTAGGGTTTCTAGAAGCTGTCACTGAAGAATATATGGGGCCACAGATTTGGAAGCTACTGCTGTAAAGCAAAGGAGAGGTTGTGAGAAGGGTTGCTGTGTGTCACAAAATCAGAGATATAAGCAACCTGATGTACAAAATCTTTTTTCCCCTCTCCTTCGGCTTCCCATTCGGTATCTGGAGTAGTGGGGTTGGGGACACAGTAGGAAAATGATGGAAACTTACTCATATACATCCAGAAAGCTTCTCTCAACTTTCCCTTTATTGTAAGGTGCTTTAAGACTCTACTTCTTTTCCCTCCTCCTTTCTATCTTTTCTTTCCCTTTGCTGGCTTCTGCACACATTGGCTGGAATCCCTTGCTCAGCTGGGCTGTGTAAATCCCACAATTCAAGAGGATTTAATCACCTTAGCTACATTCAGGATTACAGCCATTTCTTTTTGCATTTCTACCTAACATCCAGTGAGAACTTCCTTGTTTTTTTCTTTGCAGTGAAATTGGCAAGTGAGTGTGGACCAACGCTGGGTTAGGGGGTGGATTTCTGTGACATTTCACTCTTTCTCTGCAACCTATACTTGAACCCACAAGCAAGTTTAAACATGTTTATGAATAATCTTGCCTTTCTCACCAGATTATTCATAAACATGTCCAAACCCACTTATAAATTCAAACATAGGTTGCAGAAAAAAAAATGACATGTCATAGAAATCCTCCCCCCATGACCAGACCTTGATATTTCTGGTCAAAATCCACAGTCTGTGTCTGTGCATCACTGGTACCACCTATCATAGAAAACAATTCCAAAAAAGAGAGTGTTCATGTTGTTTTTGTTTTTAAAAAATATTAAAATTTCAGGGAAGTCGTGGGAAATAAGCACAGAAGTCCAAATATTTAGCTAGGTTAATTTACAGTTATGGAGAACTACAGTCGTGGAGATCTACAGTTAGATCTAGTCACAAGAAGGAGAGGTGATGACTGGCAAGTTACAGAGACATGGAGGTATTGCATGCATTCATACAAGAAAGAAGGCAATATAGAGATTCTCCTTTGCTGCACACTGGATGGTGATGACTTTCTAGTAGGAATGTGCTTCAGGTTTGGAAATGATTTAGAACCCAAAGTGAAAAGGGGTTATTTTTTAGTTTCTGAAGTGAAGTGAGGAAGCCAGAAGTTTCACTTAAATTGAATTGGAGCTCTCCAAAGCACCCAGTATTAGCTCTTTGGTTGTAAAGGGGAGGATTAAAAACCCAAACACTTGATACCAGCAAGTCTCACTGGAAGAAAGAAGTAACACTTTAACAGAACAAGAAAGCTCAAAGCAAAAGGAGATTGACGGGTCTAATGCCAATGAAAAGCCCAACCTCTCCTGGAAATGACAATTCTGGATGTCTTGGGAGGACTCAGATCAGCCAGAAAAAATCCCTTGCCACATGACTGACTGCCATTCCGCATTTTGTCAGAGTGAGGAAAGGCTGTTATCCTGTTAATAATAATTGTGTGCTCTCAAGCCAATTCAGACTTATGGTGACCCTTTCCAAGCTTTTTCTAGATAGACAGTACTCGGAAGAAGTTTATCATTCCCTTCTTCTGGGGGCATCCTGGGGCTGTGCAGTTTGCCCAAGACTACACAGGCTGGCTCTTCTCCTGGAAGACACCGTGGGGGATCAAACTCCCATCGTCTGGTTCTGCAGCCAGGAACCTAACTCACTGAGCTATCCAGCCAGCTATTTGCATCATTTTCATTTTCAATAGAGTGGGGTGTGCATTGCAGAATTTTGTCTTCTTTCTGCAGATCTTATTTTGCATTGCATTTTAGAATCTAGTATCTGTGGGTACAATTGTGCCATGGATGTCTTGAGTCTCTTCATTTGTGCCTGCTTGTGGGATTAGCAAAGGTGACACACAATGCAGAAATAAAGTACTCTACTCACTTGGGCAGCAAAGCTAGTAGCCAGACACAACCCTTTCACCTCCAATGAATTCTGTGTTGAGTAAATAAGAGTACATTGCATGGGTCCCTGTGAGGAAGGGAATTTCTGGAGGCTTGCCTGCACACTGGAGACTGAGGAGTTATTGATGACTCCTGGTTTCATTCCCCATCCCAGATCCAAGACCTTTATTTTTTCCATCTTCATTCCTTTTCACTTTAGTTGATGGTATTCACACTTCTCTACTTTCCAGTCCTATCTCAGATGCATTTGAAGAAGGAGGCGGTAGATAGTCCACAAATGACAGATAAAACTAATTAGTCTTTAAGGTGCCACAAGACATTTTATTGTTTTTTTTTTTTTTAGATTCCATCCAATTCCATATGGTTAGCTCTCTGGAAAGGGGAGGGATGAATACCAAATAGCAAGTCTCTTCACTGCTCACGCTTGCAATAGACTCTGACTTGGGAGTCATTCTAGAATAAGGAGCAGCACCTGAACTATTTTGGGCCCCTGGTACAAGGAAACATGCACTTTCTGCACTTCCCTGCTGTGTGATGGTGGAGAGGCTGAACCTCTGACTGAGAGCCCTCAAGTCACCAGATCAAGCTATAGGCCAAAGCTAGATACTAACAACACATCAACTGAACAAGGAGAGAGAGCAGCATTGCAATGGTTAGCAGTGAAGTGGTCAGACAGCTCACATTATTTAATCTCCCACACATTGATAAGGCAACCAGGAACTGGGTACTGGGGTAGGTGGGTGGGGTTGTCCGCAGCGACTCTGTTTTGGTATCCTATGGATTGGGTCAGTGTTTAGTCCAAACTGAGGCAATACAGTGCATGAAATTGGCTGGCAACTTTAACATAAAGAGTTTCTTCATACAAGATCCAGTTGCTTTAGTGCATATGTTTTCAACTATGCTAGATCTTTCAGAAAAATAAACTTCTTCGTATTTTTATAGATGGCTTTATTAACACTTTCATCTAAGGGAGAAAAAATGAATGATAAACGAGTTCAGAGAAATACTAGGCTAGACTGCCCTGGCTGTTATAACACCTTAAACTGATCTAGGCATGTTCATTCAGAGCTTGCAGTGTTAGGAAAAAAGGCTGATTAAGATTTTAGTAAGAAGTTGATGTAATTTAGATTAATGCTTTTGGGTAACATTTTAATTCATTAAGTTACTGATTTAGTTGAACATTCAGTCACTAGTTTTAAAGGAAACCCTTGAGAAAAAATGTAACTAGTTGACAGTGTTTGTCCTAGTTGTATTTTGTTGTTTACTCCTTCAAATTGTTTTGTTTGTTTGTTTATTTGTTTGTTTTGTAGTTTTGGTTGGCTTCCCTAGTTTGGCACTTTCTAGATGTTTTGGACTACAAATTTCACAGTTCAGTTGCTGGCCGGGGATGGGAAGATTTGAAGTGCCAGGTTGAACAATGCTCTCCTAAGGAGAACAGCAACCTGTTCAAGTGTTGCTGATCCGCATCTCTGTTCCCTTCTTCTCCACACCCAGCAACATTCAAGTTGTTTACTCACCCCTGAGACACCACAGATCCTCTAGGTTGAAAGAGGAAAAATAAAGAATGATGTCCTTATTCCATTTAAAGAAAATGGATCCAGTGCTATATAGAAGTGTAGCAGTGTCTCAAGATCAGATGGTAAATCAAGGGTGTAGAATTCTTCATCAGAAGTATTTTGAGCACATATGAGTATATGCAGAGCATGTGCTAAATACCTGCTTTTTCTGCCTGCCCATCCACTTAAAATCATGAAGAGTGGTCAAAAATACAATCCACTGTCATCACCCTGAGAGAAAGCCAGAGAAAGAGTGAAGAGATGAGAAACAAGGAGACAAAGAAGTAATTTTATAACCCCTTTTAAAGCATAGTTCTGATTTCAGATCTTCAGATCTCCTCCTCCTTACTTTTCTGACTGAACCACTTGGCTGTCCTCTGTGTCTTTCCATCTCCTCCTGTCACCTCTGTAAAGGTGGCTCCAGTGTCTTCTCTCTCACACAGTCACTCACAAACACGGCCATACCACACACTAATGTTTCTGACTACTCTTATGAGGTAGTGCCACTTTCATGCTGCAGCCAGGAACTTTAAGACAAAAAAGTCTCATCTGTGCAGTGCTGCTATGAACAGCTCCCCTTCTCCTTCTCCCAGCTACAGCTCACACTTTTCTCACACCTTCACTGCTAATTGCAGACCTGAAAAAATACATCTATTAAAACAAGAAAAGCTATTAAAGTTGAGTGAAAATGTCAAGCTAATCAGGGTCTGATTAAGTTGAGTCACTGTGTTAATGGCATTTGATTCTCATTGTCTTAAAAGTTATTAGATTAGCCTATTAATTAATCAGTTTATTCCAAGCTCTGGGTTCACTGTAGCATATATTAAGCATGATATACATGATCTTTACCTCTCATTATGTTTGCCTGGTTTTAGCTTAAATTGATATAATCTAAATTTAGTTATTTTATTTTAATTAGCTTCTGTGGATATGTATATCTTTCTGTGTGTACTAGTAAGGATGCAAATGATCCTTCTCTTCTAAAGCATGCAGTTACATATCTTGTGGTAGGACTGTACAGGGGTGGAAAGCCAGTAGCTTGTTTGCGAAGAATCATTAGAGAACATTTAGAATTAGAAGCAGAGGAGAAAAGGAACCAGCCAGTGACTTTAGCGCATGAGCAATATTATACATATCCATTGTACTGACAGAAAATAATGATAAATAATGGTTATAAAAGCTGATATAAAAGAGTCTGAGCTATGCAACCATATGATAGAGGCAGCATCACATTTTCTATGTCTTCCCAGTGGCCTTTTTCCTCTTAATATTTCAGAAACTAAGACGGATGGCTATGGATTTTGAAGCACGGGTGAAAAAGAGTTTAATTTGTAAAGTCATTCTTCACTGCTTTTGTGATGTGCTCATTAAGCACAGCCAGTCCAGGTGGGAGTAAAGTTTATCTAGAAGTTCTTTACTTACCAGAAGAAGATGCCAGGTTTAACATCTGTTCCATTCAATATTTTGGCAGCCATTTAGCACATGTATATAGGGAGCTGTCAGGACTGCAGAGAAGAAATTGGCAGTGCAGCAGGCTAGTTTTTTTTACCTGGTTTTCCTCTATGCCACTCTCAAAAATACTGATATAATAATCACTTGATCCACTGTCTATATTTAGAGTTTCCATCTCTCAAAAAGTTCCTCATTCTTTCCTAAGAACATTATTAATCCCTAGCCTTTACACATGCAGGCAGATTAGCTCTTGTCCAGTATTGGAGAAAGAGGGAACGGACACAAATTAGGTAAAGAAAAATAGAGATCTGGCATCCCAAAGCCCAGTGAAAGTACGATTTGGTTGCTTATGTGAGAACATAGGGGAAAGGAAACCGTGCAATAAAAGAAGAATGAATTTAAGGTTCACGTAGTGACCTTAAAGGCTTGCAGTTCAAATTACTGGTCTTATTATTTCAAATCTGATTTAAGCCTATGTCCTAGACAGTCAACCAGAAACAAAAGCATATTCCCTGCTTATCAGTGCCATAAACCAAGTGATATACAAAAGCTGCTGGAGAAATTCTATTTTCAGTTGCTGTAGCACTTCCGGTGGGAAACTGGTAGCCCAGTTCCCTTTGCAATGTGATCCCATCAGCAACAGGCTGCCCCTAAAGGCCCAAAAGTCTTTATATATGGATTCAAACACACAGGAGAAATGTGTCAAGAAATGTGTCCCTATCAGATGTCATAAACACTTGGCTTGTTTCTCTCTAGGTTTTATTTTGTAATCCATGCTGTCACAGGAGATGATGTGGTGCCAAAACGTTATCAAGCTATCACCTGGCCACAATAGCTGAAAGGGTGAATAATCTTTACCTGAAGTTTGATTGTCTAGTTCAGCCATTCTCAACCTTTTTTCGACCACAGTCATAAACTCAATATGGAAGAAATATAGGCCAAATCAGGATTGTATACGTCACATAACGAATTTTATAAGGTGGTGTGTGAAGAATTGTTTCCTGTCTGTGGCTCCCTTCAAATGTGCCAGAGCCATTGAGGGAGCCATATGGCCTCCGTTGAGAATGGCTGGCCTAGTTGTCTGATGATATAGGCCTTCTCCTGTGGCAATTTGCTTCGGTCAGTTGGTGGAGTCATATGGTATGTGAATATAGAAACTCTACCATTTATTTCTACACTCTGTATCACAATATATATATATATATATATATATATATATATATATATATATATATATATATATATGACATCAGCTATAACTCAGAGACTATTGTGATACAGAGTGTAGAAATATATATATATATAAAACTTGACAGCCTCCAAAAACCCATGAGAACATCAGGTAGAGAAAGTGTCAGAAGATGATGATTTCCGGATCCAAACTGATAGACACCTTGAGCATAACACACCAGACATAGTAGTAACAGAACGAAGAAATGTCTGGATGATTGACATTGCAATTTCAGGAGATGCCAGAGTTGAAGCTAAAGAATTAGAAGAATTAACAAAATACAGAGATCTGGCAATTGAAACATCTCGCTTGGGGATGAAATACACTTCAGTGGTCCCCTTTACAAGGACATGGGTGCAATTTTGCAATGCTTTGGCAACTCCTCAGGGTTCCTGCCCTCCAACTTTAAATTTAAAAAATTAAGAAAGGACATAGTTGTTGTTTTTTTAGTGAAAAATATTTTGTAATTTATTTCCCCACTTGGTAGAATTGAATGTGGCCCTCCAAGGTCATTTGGAGAGCATTTGTGGCCCCTGAACATCTGGAAACAGGCTATGATATTCAGGTTCATTTTGTTCTCCACTGCTTTAGAAAACAAGGCCTATAGGAATGGACTGAAATAGAAGAAATGAGATTTTGACTAAATATTAGAAAGATCTTCCTGGTGATGAGAGCTGCTTGACAGTGAAACAGACTGCCACAGAAAGTGGTGGACTCTTCTTTGTTTGACGTTTTTAAACAGGGGTTGGATGGCCATCTGCCAAGGATTCTTTAGTGGTAGATTTCCTGCAGTGGCCAAGGGCAGGATGGAATGACCCTTAGGATCCTTTCCAACTCCACAATTCTGTGATCGGTAACCCAGCGATATACAGAAGCTTCCATTCGATGTGCAATTGGCTGCATCTGTCCTTGGCTTTAGGAGGCAACTGAAGACCTGGCTGTTTTTGCAAGCCTTTCACAGTCTTTCCCCAAATTAATTTAATTAATTTTGTGTTTTGAATAATTCTACTTTGTATACATCAATTTTACGTAATGTAATTTTATTTTATTTTGAAAGTTATTGTACTGTGTATGGTGACTTGTTTGTATTTCCATTGGTGTTTCTATTATTATTTTATGTTATTTCATTTCGTTTTGTTAGCCGCCCAGAGTAGTGGCTCTGCCACTAGTTGGGTGGGAAAAAATGTAAAGAAATAAAGAAAGAAATAAAGCTCTTGCTTTGCAGTAGAAGGTTCATTTTTCAGCCCAAATATACCTTATTTGGAATAGACACATCTGTGCTTTCTCCTTATACAAAAGTAAATGTGGACACCCAATCTGGATCAGAGTCTTAGTGGAGAGTTCGAGGGGCTTTAACTCTTTGCTTGCCACTGTTTCTGGACTCTTCTAATTTTTTTAAAAAATATTTATTTATGTTTGTTCTGATTTATTTATTTATTTGGCAGGGAATGTTAGAATGTATTTAGACCAAATCCAACTTGGCTTGTTAGTTTTAGATTCGCCGTATCAAAAACAGCAAACCTCTGGAAATAATGTAGGATAATAAACAGTCACCTGCATTTTGTACTTGCTGTGTGACTGGTAAAGCAAAGCAAAGTGTGCTGCTTTTATATACTGTCATCTAGCACTTAAAGCACTCTTTGGGCAGTTTACAATTTAATTATACAGGATACACATTGCCTCCTCCCTGGTACTCAATTTTCCAACCTCAGAAGGATGGAAGGCTGAATGAACCCTGAGCCAAATAACTGAGATTGAACCCAGATCGTGAGCAGAGTTTTGGCTGCAGTACTGCAGTTTAACCACTACGCCATGAGGCTCCACGAGGGTATCACTATTTCAGAATTTTATGGATATCCCTCTTGCTGAAAATATTCTCTAGAGAGATCAGTGACTTTTGTTATTTTACGTATGTTCTATTCCTTTCTTCCTAGCTTAAACAGAAATACTAACTTATATTGTGACAAACTGTGCATATGCCATAGCCAGCTGTTTTCCTGGATACTTGTAGGAAAAAAAGATTCAGCTCCACACAAGTTGTAGTTAAGCCTAAACTAAAACTTTGTTTAGAAACAAAAAAATAAATAAATAAAATAAAGGGTTTGAACTGGCATAAAATACAGAGTCCTTCAGATCTGCTTATTGCTTGTTTGATGCAGCTTGCAGAAATTTTCAGTTCAATCAGCCACAAAACCTTCAAAGGCAAGGATGATGGGGAGGACTGGAAAAGACCTTGGTCCTTCGGAAACAAGCTTTTAAATAATAAGCAAGTGTCAAACCAAGGGTTCGTCCAGCATATTGAGCATGGGGGGGGGGGGGAATATACAATTTAGGATGTTTCTAAACCATTTTTACATGCGACACAATACTGGTTTCTAATACGCAGAACTCATTTTTCTTTGTCACTTACAAAACTGTTGTTTGCACTTATGGATCCAGTTATAATGTTACTTATGAAATTCTTATCAGAGTTCCATGGCTTAACTTTCAAATCTGAGAATTAGAAAATGACTAAAAGTGCTAAGGTTCTCCTTGGCAGCATCAGGGTATGTTGTGCCCTCCAGATATCATGGCCTTCAAACTCCTAAAAACCCCAACCAGCTTGATCAATGTTAGAACGGCAGAGCTGGAAGAGACCCTACAGATCATCGTGTCCAGCCCCTGTCAGGGAGGCAGAGTGGGGGAATTGAACTCCCAACCTCTGGCTCCACAGCCAGAGACCTAAACCACTGAACTATCCAGCAGTTGGTTAGCTATTGCTACGGTAAATGATTTTAAATGCAGCTTTATGTCTAACAAAACAAACAAGTATACACTCTGCCTGTTCATTTTCTGGCGAAAGCCATTCCTCAAGGTGAATCAAACTTTTTCACTCCATAAACCAGTCCTGAGCCCAGACTGGAAAAGGTTTTACATAATACATAATGAAATACTGCTATGTATTAACACCTGATTTATACATATTTGTCCTCTCAGGAGTGGAGGCATACAGGCAGAGAGAGAGGATGATACAAATAACTTACTGGGCAGGTGGAGATGTTTCAGACTTAGGAGTCTGTTCAGATGTCTCACACCCTCCTGACATGTTCAGTGTGTATGTGGGGTAAAATGGGATGACATATGTCAGCATGCCTCCAAATGCTGATGTTCCCTTGGCCACGCATCTTGGCAGCTTTGTGATTGGTGTTAATTTGAAATAAAGACTGTTTGCACATAGATGTGTGCAAGTAGGACTCCTCCACATAAATAGGAACCCCAATTCATTAAGGTCGCCAATACTAAGGGTAGGAAGCAATGCATGTGCATGGAGACATGACCCCTGAACACATCAAGGCCATATGGAGTCCACAGCCAACAGATGTGATCACATTATTTCATGAATTCTCAACATCAAGGAGGACAAAGCCTCCTGGATGTTGTTCAGTCTTTTTCTAACTGTATTGTTATGAACTTTAATATTTAACATGCTAACTGAGGCCTGTAGAGTCTGAGATGTAACTCTTGGATTTTTTGCAATTTCTCTGAGAATTGCACAGTCTGACCTTGGGATGAATTTGCTTGGATGTCCACTCCTGGGAAGATTAACAACTGTCTTGAATGTTTTCCACTTGTGAATAATCTTCCTCACTGTAGAATGATGGACTTTAAATTGTTTGGAAATGGCCTTATAACCCTTCCAAGATTGACAGGCAGCAACAATTGCTTCTCTATTATTATTGCTGATATATTTCCTCCTTGGTAACACACACCTGAATGCTCCAGACCAGCAAACTGCTAAAACTTTGGCTTTTACAGAGGTAGTCACTCTTGCTGATGATCAATTCCTCAAGGGCATTTGGTTAGTAGCACCTGGCTGCTACTTTGCCTCTTAATTCCTATGGAAGCAGGAAGAGTGTACTTTAGTTTTTCACACATTCTCCATTTTGGCTTTATTTTTGTGAAATAAATCATGAGATGGTGTTATATGTCATGTGTTGTTGTTCACCTGAGGTTGTATTTACCTAATTTTCAGACCTGCTAAGGACTAAATGATTTTTATTATGTCCTGATACATAAAACCATAGAATTCAAAGAGGGTGCACTTTCTTTTCACATGACTATATGTGAATAAGTAAAATATTCATATGACCTGTCCTCTGTGGAGCGTTTGTAGGTGGGTGCTTCCTGGAATACCATTGGGTCAGTTATCTGAGGAGTCTTGTGAGATGTGAATGACTCTTTTTACATGTGATCCAAGGTCCTGAAACATAGCATGTAACTAAACCAAAGAGATAACCCTTTGTATCAGTTTGATTTTTTTTTAAAATATAGCTCGCCCATCAGTAACATACCCTCAGGGGAGCCAGAAATAAACAGAAAAAGTATAAAACAATAACATTTCCATCATGATCGCACTATTTAATGAACATAAGAAATAAAAACAAGAGTATGAATAGTGTAAAACTGAATTGCACCTGGCACCTACATTTAAAGAGACCTTGGAGATACTGTTGTAAGTCCATTTCACTGATTCCATGCACCTAAATTTGGAAGATGAGGTTCCAGAAGGAGAGATAAAGCAGAGATAAGTATGTGTGGTAGCTACAGTAGAATAAGAACCACAGTTTTATTGGTAGCTGTTCTCCCATTTGCCCCATCTCATGTCATTTGTCCTCAACTAATGACTACTAACATTTAATTTTATTGGAATATTCACCTTTAGGTATCCTGGCTCTCAAATGAATATACATCTGAGTTCAATTGAGGTGATTGATTGATTGCATTTTTACACCATTTATTAGCCACACAACCTCCAAGAATGGCTTACAGATTGCTAAAAGATAAGATAGTCATGGCTCTTATATCTACAACTGAGAGGGCACAACATAGAAGGAAAAAAGGTAGGAGCAGAAGGATGAAAAGAAACCAATTTAGCATTAATTCTGTATTTCTTACAACTCCTCACTGGGATGAAATAGTATGAGAGGAGGAGCCAAAAGAAAGTGAATCAGGAAATCTCACAGAAAAGTCTACAGCAAGGGCTAAGGATGCAGACAGACAAACTAAAGAGGAGTTGGGAATGTTGTAAGCCACTTGATTAGTATGAGCTTGAGCACGATATTCAAGGCAAATCTAAACTGAGAATGCTTATGCTGTTATTGGAAGAATAAACTCATCCACATGTCAGAAAGACCACGATACACATATCACTAAATGCTTATGAGGAATAAGGACTTGAGGAAATATGAGATTCTGAAGCCACTGGAGGTTCCAAGTAAATAAATTTTCAGTATTGAAAGGACAGTGGAGAGCCTTCGGGGAAAAATCCTTTTTATTAAGAAAATAATAATCTCTCTCTTTTTTTGTTGTACTGCTGGCAGTTCCACTAACCTTTTGCCCACCCGTGTTCACTGGTTCTACTCCTAACTCCAGCTGAGGCATTCCTGACAGGATTACATAGACACCACGAGTAATAATGTCAGGATTTTATTGAGGCAAGTTAAATAATTAATAATATGGAGGGTCACTTCTTGTCATAGGTTTATAATGGCCTGGACAGGGACATTTACGAACTGCTCAGTGCAGCAAGGAAGACGAAACTCTACACAGTGGATACTGAGGTAATACAAACAAAGCAAAAAATTTCCCCAGGCAGAATTCTGGAAGATGAAGCAAAACTAGAAGTTTAAAGAGCTTCTGTGATTATCTACATGTGGGCCTCCATTACCATTTTTGACCTTTCAAGAAGGAAAGTGACCCAGCTGAAAGTGGCAAGGCTCCATGGCAGTCACAGTGGTTCATTGGATTAGTAGTCTTACTTCCCCTTAGGGTCTATAGATAGTGCCGCTCAAAGAACTACCCATCACATGAATACTTGTAGCTTCCATGGAGCCTTGCCACTCCTAGCCACCACTGGGGCAGGTTCCCTTTTGAAAGGCCAATAATAGTGATGGAGGCCCATACGTTGGTAATGGAAACCGCTTTTTGGCTGCACCCCCCAGAAATCTGTCTGGGGAAATTCTGACTGAATTCAGTGAACTGTAGTCCAAAAAATCTGGAAGTCCCATCCCTAACTCCTTGTCAAGAAACTGGGTGAAAACCATTTTGGCGAGTTGTCCCGCTTCATGAGTCGTCAAAAGTTGACGACTCACGAAGCACAAAGTTGCCCCCATGAAGCAACAAATAAAGTTATTTGTCGATTTGTGGGGGGGTAATTAAAAAAACACCCCTGCCCCCCCGCTGCCACCCCCCACTGCCACCGCACCCCTGTGCTGCCACCCCCACCACTGTGCCGCCCATCCCCACAGCCTACCCCCACCCCCTTCCTCTTCCTATCTTAGCCCCACCCCCCGCCAACACCCCTTATCGTAATTGCCGCTGCCACTGCTGAGGTCTCCATCTGGCCTCCGCAGCCACGGCGTGTAAAAAGGGAGACTGGCTGCCCTTTGCAAAGATGGTGGCTGCCATGAAGCCGCAGCCGCCATCTTTGCAAAGGGCAGCCAGTCTCCCTTTTTACACACCATGGCTGCGGAGGCCAGATGGAGACCTTGACAGTGGCAGCGGCAATTACGATAAGGGGTGTTGGCGGGGGTGGGGCTAAGATAGGGAGAGGAAGGGGGTGGGGGGTAGGCTGTGGGGATGGGTGGCTGTGGGGGTGTGTGGCTGCCTATCAGCCCACTGATCAGCTGATCTGTGGCCGGTAGGCAGAATGTTTTTTTTTTAAATTTACGAAGGACAAATAAAAACGGGAAAATATTCGTCGATCCGTATTCGTTGGGACTTAAAATTTGACGAATACGGATTCATGAATATTTAACAAATTGGCTATTTTCATCGAAAAAGCCGATCCGTTTTTATATTCGTCCCCATCTCTATTTATAATACCTGTAATTCTCTTCCACTGGCTATGCTGGGTGGGGATTCTGGCAGCTGGAGTCAAAATATTTGACTCAACTGATTTGGTGTTCATGCAAGAATACTGTTGTTTTTCACACTGAGTTTTTAAATTGATGAAACAGAAAACACAATGACTGTAAGGTTATTTTTAAAGTAGAATACCAACTGTCCAAGAGAGTACTGTAGATTTGATTGTGAAATTGGCAGGGGGTTAGTTTCATGGTAGAGACATTGGAATGGAAGCTCCACCTCCAGCACCTTCCCACTCCAGGATTTTACTTGCATGGAGCACTTACCCATGAGCAGAAACCTATCCTCTGCATATGAAGAAAGTGACAAGCAGGATAGCGGCTAGGTACTAGGAAGTTATACAGTAAAACCTTCCACTTTTATTTCATTTCAGGTAATTTCAGGGATGCCTCTTTTATTTTCATGTTTTAGGTGCATTGGTTCTTTCATTTAACCCAAAAGGGACCATCTCTTTCATTTCATTTTGTCTTTCCCCACTTGTGTTTTCTGCTGCTAGTCCAAGAAAACCCTAAAGGAAGAAAAGAAAATACCATCACAAAGCAGAGGCAAGGTTACAGAGAGTCAGCCTACTCCAAGTAGGCAACAACACAACTACCACCACCAAACAAAACAGTTCTAATTAACACACACACACACACAAACACACACACACCTCTTTAACAGAATATATACACAGGTAATGAATCAGATAACTATTCTCTCCCTCAGAACTTGATGATTTCCCTCTCTTCTCTTCTTACAGTCCAGCTCCAAAGTAGGCAGGCAGCAAAAAATAAATATTAAAAAAAAATCCTGGAAGAAATAGACCCCACTTACCACATCAAGGGAAAAGAAAATGATTCAAAGGAACAGGCAGCCAGTGGTAGCCAGGGAGAAGGGCAGCACAAACTGGAGGGTGCCAGGAGCTTGGACACTGACAAAGAATGAGTTGCTGACAACAGTTCTCATGACGCTATTGGATAAAACATTTCCGAGGCAATTTGACAAAGCATGAAAGAATGGTTAAAGAAAGGAGGGAAACATGAAAAACCCAAAGCTTTCATATTTCCCTCTTTTGTTGATACTAATGATTCATATTTAAGAGGCTTGCTTCCAGGAATCAATGAAAGAACATGAAAATGAAAAAAAAAGCTTCTTAACCCCTTTCACTAAAACACAAAAGTCTCATCACTACTGGGCACTCCTCTTCTTGTGCCTTGGATGAAGGCAGGTTGAATAACAATTGCCTAGCACTCTAGTCTCACTTCAATGCTTTATGTGTGGGCAGGAGAGGGTGGCACCTACCTCTAAAAATGGTTGAGAATATTTTGAAAAAAATGGGCAAATAAGTGTCCTTCCTTCAATGCAGGCTTCCCTAACCCACTGGTGTCCTCAGTAGTTTTGATTACAACCCCCATAACCCTTAGCTAGCCTGGCCAAAGATGAAGGATGATGAGGATTGTGGTCAAAATGTGTAAGGATATGAACTTGAGGAAGCCTTTGAGGGTTGTGAAAAAGAAAACTGTCTGAAATATTCTCAGACAAATGAATATTGAGAAGTTTCATCTTAGGCTAATTTGGCAATTGTTTAGCAAAGACTCTGAGAATGGAAGCCAATTACAGAACTGGCACTTATCTCTAGCCTAGCTCATTGCTTATACCCCGCTTCTTTGAGGGGAGAAAAAAAAAGCTCTGTAATAGCCCAAATCTTAACCAGCTTTGGTCAGGCCCTGATGTTTTTTTACGGCTATCCAGTAATGACATTTACACTGGTCAGGTGACTACCAGACAATACCCCTGCAGCAGCTCAACTACCCATAGAACTCTCAGAATGGAAGATTGCCTTATTTTGGTATTTAGTCTCTTCAAGAAGAAAACTCTATGATTCATTTCCTCCTCAACAGCATCACCATTCAGAACGGCAGGCCTGCAGCATCTGCTCAACTTCATGGTTGACACCAAAGGGAATGGAAAACAATGACCGAACAAGGGAATAAGCCTGCATTATTCTCGGGGTGGAAAGAACACACACAAGAATAATGAATCCAGGGCTAGTGTATTCTGACCAGACAAATGTGAATTGTATTAGTTTCTGAAAGAAACAGCTCTGAAAGCAAGGCACTGAATTGTGAGCCTTTGGAAAGGTTTGGTTTGTGCTTTTTCATGCTAAGCACAATCTCTCCTGTGCATGACTCAGAAATTAATTACCTTCTTCGAGGAAAGCATTCAAAAAAGAAACATGCTGGAAGTGACACTTTAACATTAGTTGAAAAGAACAGATTTTATCTTTGCAGGTTGTATGTGCAACTGATGGCACTTTGAGTTTTTCCCCAGTCATGTCACGACTGAGCATTTAATAGTTTGCAATTGAATTCAGGAGGCAAACCACACCTCCAATTTCCAAAGACATGTCAATCTGGAAAAAAAAAAAGGTTTTTATTCATATTTTTCATATGAGTAATGGGGGTCACAAAATGTTTGGGCAGCTTTGCTTCAAACCAATGGTCGACATGGCCCTTGGGGATCAGTAAAGGTGCTGTGACATTAAGAAAACTTATTTTCAGTATCATTTGGTGCTGCGAAAATGACTTAGATTTTTGTGCGCAGGGGAAGGAGGAAGAGAGCTGTGCAAAAAAAGAGAAGAATACACCTATTAATGATCTTAGTGTATTATCATTGCTGAGGCCCAGATGGCATAATTTACTGAATTATAAGAAGTCATCTAATGTGGAATTAGAATTCTAGAGCACAGTCATTTTGCGTTTCCTACACTGCCATAAGAAAGGCATCCATCACAACAGGCCTACACCCCATTCATTCTTATTCTGCCATTAAGAACTGGGGTTATGAGTCAATTCCCCAATCTATAAATTTTATGTATCTTTTTCATTGGCAAATCTCATTGCAAATTTTGAAGAAGTGGGGATGTTGACATAAAACTGCACTTTGATGCATGTATTGGTTTAGGAAGTGCAAATGTGTTCACATTTGAATGTGAACTGAATACATTTCTTCTCTGTACTCCCTACAATACAGGGAGTTGGTAGGTGGAAGCTCAAACCTGAGTGGGCTTTTAATCACATCCAGTGATGAAAAGTTCAGTGGCATGAAAAACTCTCCTATCTGGTTTGCTGCTTTGCCTGGGAAAGAACGGTAAGCATCACATTGCTTAGGGAGAACCAACCAGCTTAGAAGGAATGTGGGTAATCAAAACTACTGCATTGCTTCCTATAGCATTTGTTTTTGTTACATGCCATCAAGTCACCTCTAACATGTGGCAACCCTATGAATGAGTTGTCTCCAGAATGTCCTGTCTTCAACAGCCCTGGTCAGCTCTTGTGTACTCAAGCCAGTGGCTTCCTTTAGGGAATCAGCCCATCTCATATTTGGTCTTCCTCTTTTTCTCTTGCTTTCAACTTTTCCCAGCATTATTGTCTTTTCCAGAGAATCCAGCCTTCTCATGAAGCAGGCCAGCCTCCAACATTTTTGCCTCTAGAGATAGTTCAGGCTTGATTTGATTTAGGACCCACTTGTTCATCTTTCTGGCAGTCCAAGGTATCCACAAATCTCTCTCCTCCAGCACCACACTTCAAACTAATCATTTTTTTCCTGTCAGTTTTCTTTCCTGTCTGTCTTTCATACCCATATATGGTGATCGACAATAGAAGAGTGTGGACAATCTTGGTCTTAGTCTCCTGTGACATGTCCTTACTGGAGATGGGGATGAATATAAAAACGGATTGGCTTTTTCGATGAAAATAGCCGATTTGTTAAATGTTTGTCCCTTCATATTCGTGGGTTCAGAGACCCCCCACGAATACGAAGGGACAAATATTTACCCGGTAGGGAGAGGAAGGGGGTGGGGGGGGGTAGGCTGTGGGGGTGGGTGGTGGCCTATCGGCCACCAATCAGCTGATCGGCAGCCAGTAGGCAGAATGTTTGTTTGTTTGTTTGTTTTTTAATAGGAAGGGAGTGTCAGTGGGGGTGGGGGGAGTGGGGGGGGGAGTGGGGCGGTGGCAGCGCAACGGTGGTGGGTGGCAGCAAGGGGGCGGTGGCAGTGGGGGGCGGGGGTGGGTGTGTTGTTTTTTAAAAATAACCCCCTCAAGAATCGATGAATAACTTCGTTATTCATTGCTTCATGGGGGCAACTTCGTGCTTCGTGAGTCGTCAAAAGTTGACGACTCACAAAGCGGGATGACTCACCAAAATGGTGAGTCATCCCCATCTCTAGTCCTTACACTTGATGTTCTTTTCTAATTCCTTCATTGATGCACTTTCAAGTCTCAGTCTTCTGATTTCTTGGCTGCAGTCTCCATTTGAATTGATGATTGAACCAAGGTATACACAGTCTCTAACTATTTCAATTTCTTCATTGTCAGTGCTAAAGTGTAGTTCCTCTGTAGTCATGATTTTTTGCCTTCTTAACATTCAGCTGCAGTCCTGCTTTGGAACTTTATTCTTTCACTTTCACTAAAAGTCATTTCAAGTCATTGCTACCTTCTACCAGTAAGATGGTGTCATCTGCATATCTTACACAGATACTTCTTCTACCATTTTTCACTATTTCTTCATCTGAATCTAGTCTGGCTTTCCTTATGATATGTTCTGCATACAGACTGAACAGATATTGGGCTAAAATGCACCTTTGCTATAGGAAACTATTTTCTCTCTATATTTTGTCCTAACAGTACCTTCATCGGATATTTCTTGCTCCACATAAGGTAAATACGTAGCCTTTGTTGCAACACTTTGAACATCGCTTTACTTGCATGGGAAATTAAAGCAATGATCCTATTGCACTTCTTGGCATCTCCTTTCTTAGGGATTGAAATGTATATTGCCTGTGCTACATCTTGCCCCAGTATTAGAGCCACTCCATTTCTTCTGAGTTTGTCATTTCCAGCGTAAAATAATTTGCAGTAGTCTGACTGAAAATGTCCCATTCCAATCCATTTTAGTGTACTGAATGTTTAAACATTCAATTTCTTGCTTTACAGTTTCCAGTTTACCTTGACTCATACTTTTCACGTTCCACGTTCCAATTGTTTCTATTGTGCAGCATCAGACTTTCCTTTCAGCTCTGTGCACGTGAGCCACTAGATGTCCTTTTGGCTTTGATCTAGTTGTATCATTAGTGATAGCACTATTTGTGCTTGTTTGTAGCTCTTCTCCAGTGGCTGATTGACTGCTGTTCAACCTGAGAGTCTCATCTTCCAGCACTATCTCTTGTTTCATAGGGTTTTCAAACTAAGAAAAGTTCAGCAGTGGTTTACGATTGTTGTCTTCTGCACAGTACTAACACAAGTTACTTTGAGTGTCACATTTTGAAATCTGATTGCTTAGGCTCAAAGCTCTGAAGAATCTTCCCACTGAATAATATGGTATCAGCTTTGAATTGTGAGCTGACTAGCTCATGCAGTGTGACCCTAAGTATAGTAGCTGCTTGTTGGAAGAAAGATTCCACTTGGTGAGACTGGCACCATGAGGCTGGGTCATTTGCAGAAAACAATAACATGAAATAATAATATGATCCAAATTCTTCATCTGTGCAAATGATTGTTTCAAGTAGCCTTCTGGGCCCCTCCTGCCACAAAGTTCTGTGTGCTAGCTTTCCCATATTAGTTGCTCAGCATCAGGTGTCCCAAAGAAATTGGCTATAGAAGTTTGGAAAGCTATCTTCCTTTCAGAGGAGTTTTGTGAAAAAGACTTGCAAATTTGAAATGAGGTATTCCCAAGAATATACTTTTAGTGGGGTATCCAGTGCAAAAACCCATGACACAGGGCTCAGCATTTTCATTTCTCTCTCTGCTCTGCTGAATACTGTATTACTTGAGTCTGGCAAATGTACACATGAGAAGATCAAAGCAAAGCTTTTGTTGCTTCTTTCTGGTTTGGGGTACTTACGTTAATCCTCCTTAAACTAAAGTGGTCAGAGATTTGAGAGATTTTTGAAACACAAAATAGATTCTAACCTTGAGATGGATTAGGGTTTCTGTATGACACAGAACTGTCACGCAGGACTAACAAGTTCTGTGGAGGCCAGCGTTACTTTCAGAGCTGGCAAATGGGATTTATCTCTTTGGAGAAAATATGTGGATAAGTTCGGTTTAAAAGAAGTGAACACTCTCTTGATGAATGTGTAGTTTAAATCCTCTGCAAAGTTAATGATTATGTGTGTCGTGCTTCCTTTCAAACAACTTTGTTCCCTTATACAGTAAACACACAGTATTTAGAGATAATAGCTCATCTGCAAATGAAATAAAACACATAAAAATGAAAAGAAAACAAAGCTTCACTTATTTATTTTGAATAAAGTAAGATTTAACTTCTAGTCTCACTTGAATGTTGCACTCCAGCCATCACTAAATCATACAGATGATGTACAATCAAGTCCTACACAAGTTTACTCTGAAACAATTTTCACTGAATTCAATGAAACTTACTCCCAGGTAAATAAATATTTTTTTTGTCACTCAACAGCCCAATCCTGTGCATGTTTACTCAAAAATATGTCTTACTTAATTAAGTGATCTTATTTCTGTGAAAACACACGTAGCATTGTAGCTGTAATGTTTAAAACTGGTTTTCAAGTGTTGTACCCTTGGACACATTTGAATGGCTGAAAATCATTGAGATCCACGAGACACAAAATGGAGGCAGGTGCATTTAGCACCAGAGCAGTGGTCTCTGAAAGTTACATTAAGGCCAACATATTATGAAATTAGAATAATATAACAATATTTTTTAGATTAATGTTGTTATATTATTCTAATTTTGTAATTTCTTTGAGGGAAACAAGTGAACTTTTCATGTTGCATGATATGACAGAAAGGTATGACATGATCTATTCCATAATGGGAATGGTAGTGCCTCATGAAATTGTCCAATGCCACTAATGAAGAATTTCATTTCAGATTGTTTTTGAAGAATCTTTCAAAATTCACAAATTACATATTCAGGATGGAGAGAGAATTTGAGGTTTAATGGAAATTAGGTTGATTCCATAAATAATGTTATATAGGGTAAGCATGTTCTAAGAACTTAAGCTCCAAACAGAGTTCTGGTAAAAGCAGAATTTTGTTTTGAATTGTCTGACTCTGTGAAAGCAGAACAATACGTCTCCTCAAACTGCCAGCAGACTTTTCAAAATCTTCATAGTTCTTTTTGCATTTACTGTGTGTTCATTGAAAAGTGCTCTTTGGTTTTCAGCACCATAGCAACAAGCATTTGGCACTGGGTGTTTTCATACCACCTTTATTATATTATATTTTAACTCACCTATATTAAAGTTTCTCATTGGCAATTTTCATTTAGCAGCATAACTCAAATGAAAAGCATGCTGCATTGCAGCCCCCAAACTAAACAAACACAAAGAGGGTCATCTAATTCTTCACATCGTCTTGAGGCTTTTCATGTAGCTTAAGACTCCATGATGGAGTACGATTTCAGCAAACAATGCATATGCAATGAAATCAAAGTGCCTTTAACCGTAGCAAGCAGTTAATACTATTTGACTGCATAATTGACACTGCAAATGGAATGTGATAAACTGAGGGAAAAAAGAGCATAGCTTTCCCCAGAGGAGGTAGAAGAGGTTTGGAAACTTTACCTGAGCTGTATTAAAGGAACTGATAATGCATTCTGGAATTAACCCCTTTTCTGGGATAAATGCCAGTTGTGATGAACAATAGCTAGAGGCCTATGAAATTCTACAGGGCTCTTAGAGAGATGTTCAAGCACCAGACTTTCTGACCAGACAACTACCCCTCATTTTCTTTGTCCCTCCTTCATGGTAACATCTCTGGCTACCCAGTGATATGCTTGAGAGGGGAACTTTGTCTTCTCTTTGGCTTCTGGTGCTTCACTGCAGGGGCACTGGAGCTGAATGATAGTAGGAGTTACAATTCCAAAAAGCAGACTTTTTGATCTCTCTTTGATTTCTCCAATTACCATTAGAAATATACAGAAAAATGTATTGACATTTCTGGTTCTAAATGGCCTTCTAAGTTTTAGTGCTCATATCCTGTTATGCCATTTTCAGGATTTTTCATTGTCCTGGGGTTTCATTTTGTTGCTCAAGAATTTGAAAGCAAAGAAAGATCTTATTGCTTTTAAACACATATTTCCAAATGCAAGGCCTCTGGTAATATTGCCAATTATCTATAGTATATGTAGGTGTATTTTCTTCACATTAGTCTTCCCCCCTTTCAATTCTATAAAGCTCAGCTGCAGATACAATTTTTAGTTGACATAAAAGAAAGGAAAACCATTTGCAGTCAGGCCATTTCAACTAAAAACATGATTATGGTGGAGGCAAAAATCCCATCACTCCTACTTTCATATAATGTTTCCACTGGGGATCTAAGCTCATAAAATATTATTAAGCAATACATCCAAAATGGGACTTACCTACTCATCGTGCTAACTGTTTTCACAAATGTAGCAAAAGAGCCACCTTAGGGTATATGGAATTTTCCTCACAAGTATCAGTGACAACAATCAGCTCCAGCAGAGTAGATTGAAATCTGGTATGGATAAACACTGGGAGCAGCATGGCCTTACCCAGAGCTTTAGTTTATGCATCTGCTACGGCTTGTGGTCCATATTCCATCTATACACTCTGAACTGGCTGTCTGGAGCAGACTTTTAAGTCAATTCATACATTATGAATTAGCTCTGATATGCACTAACAGACACTCATGAGAGTCAAGTGAACAGCATTATGCTGGAGAAGGAAATTCACAGATGGTGCAGGAGTAGCCTCTATAAATGTGGTGCACTGGTGGAGATTCAGAGACGCTGCCGCTACACGTTCCATGGGAAAGCATCTTAGCATTCTCCTGCTCCTGGGAATAAATTACTTCAACAAGTTGTTATTTGTACAAAATCAATTCACAGATGTGAATCAGCTATTTGAAGAAAAATAGATGGGGAAAGACACCCTATCAATAAGCTTTTTTCTGCTTTCTTCATATCATGAGCTGTACAAAGTCTTAGAAATGAGATATGAAGGATGGGTGGGAATGTTACCAACTGAACCAAACTTTCCCAAGTTGCAAATAAATGGAATGGAAATAATGTATAATTTTTTTGAAAATGAGGAGAAAACAGAGCTGGCAAATTGGCCCATCACACAGAAAATGTTGAGCATCTATCTCTTAAAAATCTGTTTGAAGCCTTGTGTATTCAATCATGTTAATGTTGACCTAGAGTAACTCTCACTTTTATTTTCCAAGGGGTTCCTCATCCTTAAAACCTGCATGGCATACAAGTACATTGCAGGAACACTGTAGTCCTTTCCATCCATGGAACAGCTGTATTTCCTGAATCTGGTCATGTATCTGGGTGAGAATTTCCCTCCATTAAGAACTTAAGAATACTTCACAAACAGGATAGAAGGATTAGAGATGTGTATGTGTATTTAATGAACCAGTGACAAAACAACAACCACATCCTGATATATTTGTCCACCATTAGTCAAACTGGAGGGTACAACAATATAATAAGAAAAAGACAGAGCTGCCTACCTCCCCTGCTTCCCAAAACTCAATAACTGACATCAGGATACACCAATCTGGTAGCATTTGTGCCAGGACATGATCTCCTTTGACCAAGTGGAGAAGCAGCTGATGTACCATGACCTCTCCCTTCTGTAGTTGACATCTCAGCTCTGCTACTTGAAGTGGCATGGTGGCTATGTGTCAGGTCCTGAAACACAACATTGGTTGCATAAAACAAATGGAAGTTTACACACCTCTCCTGTCCTAATATAAAAGTCTTGACATGCACCAGGATTTATTATTGCTGAACGAGAGTGGAGCAATAGATATTGTGCAACAGAGCAAATCAGCATTCCATAAGGCAACTCAAAAAATTTCCCTTGCTTGGTGTGAGTTTGTGAATGGTAGTGAGCACAAGAGGGTATTCTGTAGACCATCTTGACTGCTGCCCTTGATGTTGTCAACATTCAGGCTGCTCTTTGCTATGTAAAGTTTAGCATTTTTTTTTCCTGCTGGCAGTGTGGGCACAATATTGTGCAGCAATCTCAGGCCATTTCCTGGCATTTTGAATCATGGATACAGAGGCACAGTATCCCACATTCATAAACTGGAGGGGTTTTTTTTTTTTTTGGGGGGGGGAGGAATTGAATAATGCTACATCACACTGCAGGCCAGATATTGGCAGCACAACAGCAGCTCTTGGAGCTACTAGAAAATAAATTGGTTTAGAGTTGCTAGTGAACTTTTTTCCTGAAATAATTGTCATGGATTTTCAACATTTCTTCAAATTTCTGTGCAGACAGTAGAAAACCCATAATTGCTGGAACTCACCTATATTCCCATGCAGACAAAATTATATGAGCTTTAATTACTCTCACCTTCAATTTTTTTTTTCAATAAAACTCAAATGAGTTTGAGAAAATGGGTATCTGGAGATAGCAAGCTGCAACAACCAGACTGTTTTAAACTGAACACTAATAAGGAGATTTTTTCCCCCCCAACCAAATGATGCCTAGAATTTCCCTACTAAACTGACTGCTAAAAATCCTATGCAAGATTGTAAGGGGCTTTAAGAGACTGATGACCTGTTTTGCATCGGCATCTAACTGTTAAAGCAATGTCAAAGATGTAACTTGATACATATCTTCACTGACCATCTAAACAGATCGCATGTTCTTGGTTTATCATGCCAAGGAGAAGAAACCTACCTCAGGTGGCAGAATAGTAGAAATTGGAATAGATAAAGGCAGACACTGGTGTCTGAGAGGTACAGTGAGACATTCAAAGAGTTGGCTCAATTCAGACAGCAAAATATTTTAGGTTTGAAATGAAGCTTACATTGCCAAAACAATATATTGTTCAAGAACTGTGTCTATAGAACAGAATGATAGACAGAGAGATGGTGCTTTTGTGAAGCTGGAAGGGTTTGCATTGGATGTTTGCAGTCCATTCTCTTAATTCAGTTCAGTTTGTATCCAGGCTGTTCCGGAGCAAGGTGGCACTGAATGTTTATGAGGCTTGCAGTTGATGTAGGGGATATTGCTGCTGCCTTCTACAAAGACTGGCATGTGTATTAGGAGAGGCGGAGGTGAACAGTGGGCCAGGGCCAGGGCAGGGAAGAATTATCCACATAGGAGTTGAGGTATGGGGCCTTACTGTGTGGGAAACTTGGACAAATTTCCCCCATCACCCACCCACCCACCTACTGTACAGCCCTGATCTGGAGTTTGGGTCCAATCCAGACAAGTCAGTTCATCCTACAGTGGTCCCTGGGAGCCCTCCTTCCCAGTTTCCTAAGCTTATGAGGCTGAGGAGAAGTAACATGAGGTGTGTGTGTGCATGTGCACATGTGGTGCCCTAATTAATTAATTGTGTCCCATCAAATTGATTCCAAGTTATGGTGATCCCTTCCAGCGTTTCCTAGGTATACAATATTCAGAAGGGGTTTACCAATCCCTTTTTCTGTGGGCAATCTGGGACTGTGCAGCTTGCCCAAGGGCACACAGGTTGGCTCTTCTCCTAGAAGACACAATGGGGAATTGAACTCCCAACCTCTGCCTCCATAGCCAGGTGTCCCTGTCACTGAGTTATACAGCTAGTCATGCATGTCAAGAAATACGGGAAATGGATTTCTTATGGTTCCTGGAATCCTGATGAGTACAAACTGTTATGCTTATATTTTTAAGTGTTGGCGTTGTATACCACTCACCTAAACAACTTAGGCAGAACTATCTGTTATGTTCTGGTATTCTCAATCCACAGAGGAAGTAGAACGTAGGAGGTAATATCCCAAACTCTTGGCAGCAGAAAAATACATTTGTCAATAATGTACTGAATGGAAGGAGGAACTCAGCCAAAACATGTGAATAATTAAAACTTCCTCATACACACAAAATCAAGATCATTTCCAATTATTCATGAACAAAGGGAGGCTGGTTTGTAAGATAATTTATTCACACCATGTAATATATTGTGATCCAGTTGTGAAGATTAATTAGCCAAGAGCTTTGAGGATGAAAAGCTTGGTAAAAGTGCTAAGTGATATTAATCATTGTGATTAGAATGTAATTGTTTTTACTCCTCCTCTGATGTGACACAAAGGTCTGATCTGAGGAGAGAATTTCACTTTTTAACTAAATTAAATAGATATTTACCTGTATTAAGTGTGTCTTCCTAGGAAGGCATCCTACTGAGTGATCTTTAGGAACTGTGGGCAGAATAAATCAATACATTGATCCTATGCCAATACACATTCTTGTCACTTAGTATTGCAGAATACAGCTCAGACTTATGTGGGCTCACCTGGATTGTTCCAGGTAGGTGACACTGTAACATAGCATACTTTTCATCCAGGTAATACCTACTCTCAGCATTGAGTAATTATCTCACTGAAGTCCTCACTTCCCTCCACTCCCATGGTTGCTAGGCTTTTTAGTCAGACCTTAATCAACTGATCACCCAACAGACCATATGAGTGTGGGGAGCTTTGTTTTAAAACTAAAACTTGCTAATTTATTTTAAGCAGCACCACCGGTGTTTCTTCCTACGTTCTCAAAATAATGCATCCAGTATTACTAGTTACTCATTGCTTTCAGAATTTCACATTGTTACACTTTACTTCTTAATTAATTTATTATCATTCTATTATTTTTTAAAATGCTATCAAAATAGTAAAATAGCCCCAATTGGATCAAAATCTACCCACATATCCTCCCACAAGGCCAGATGTCTTAGAAGTAAGAAGCAAATGTTACTCTTTAAAATTCTAAATAATGATGGCATTGCCTGTTGTCGTGTAATTTTGAAAAAAATAATATGCATCTGTAATTCCACCCCAACCCCCAAAATATAGTTTATAGGTAACACTGCTTCTTTGAAGCTTTGCTTAAAACAGCATGTTCTGCTGGTGTTGTACCCAGTAGTGTAATGAGCAGTGCTGGTGCCTGGAGCTTCACTGACTTATTAGTTAAGCTTTGGTCATGTGAGAATAGCATATTGAGGGAGAGGATGGAGACACCATAATAAATGCTTGGGAGTGAGAGTGTGATGGTTATATTGGTTCTGCGCTGTACATGGGGCATGGTCCAGCGACTGCAACTGGTTCAGAATCGAGCTGCTGAGTGGTGGGGCCACTAGGGAACACATCAGGCCAATTCTGTTCAAATTACATTGGCTACCAGTTGCTGCCCAGGCCCAATTCAAAGTGCTTGTTTTGATGTATAAAGCCCTAAACGGTTTGGGCCCTGGATACCTGAAGGACCGTCTCCTTCCATATGAACCTACCTGGCAATTAAGATCTAGCCAGGGGGCCCTCCTGAAAGAGCCATCCCTCAAGGGGGTAAGAGGGATGGCTTGTAGACAAAGGGCCTTTTCGGCAGCTGCCCCCAGACTATGGAACGCCATCCTGAGGGAGATTCGCCTGGCGCCGACATTGATGACATTTCGGCGCCAGGTCAAAACCTTCCTGTTCCAGAAGGTTTTTAATTGAAATAATATCAACTGTGGGTCCTGGTGGCCATTTTTAGAGCACTGTATTTTTAATTGTATTTTAATTGTTTTTATCTTTTTATCTTTTTATTGAATTTAAATTGTTGTAAGCCACCCAGAGACCTTTGGGTAGTGTGGGCGGCATATAAGTTAAACAAACAAACAAACAAACAAACAAACAAACCTCTTTTGTATTTACTTCTGGTAAGGGAGGAATGGCTGGAGGTGGTACATATGCTGAGGGAAAGAAGATCTGTGCCCTTCCAGTAGGAATTTTGTTGCCTTCTAAACTATGAATCCCTGGGTTAACTCTTAGTTGCCCTGCTCTAGTTATGGCTCTGGTTGTGTCTAAAGGCCTTTGTTTTGTCTGAATTAGCGACTGGAAGACCTGAAGTGTATCAGAGTGTGAACCTGCCGCTCAGCCCATCCTTGGGCTTCCAGAACCTGCACCACTCAATTTCATTTTTAAAATGGATAACACAGACCCACCTTTGTGGGGCGTGGGAGCAATTTTGCCATGTTTTGATGGGAATCTCTTGGACCCTCAACATTTAATTTTTTAACGTGTTTTGGCCACTAAACAGTGCAGGGTTGTTCTTTTTTTAAAATTAAAAAATGGTTTTTGTAACAAAAATAAATTGACATGGGAGATCACAGAAGTGGGTGTGTTCCTCCAAAGTCCAGAGATGTGCATATGCAAACTCTGGTCTTCCAATGAGTCCCCATCCCTGTTCGTATATGGTCAACAGTGTGAAAATGTTGGCCTATCCCCTGTAATGCTCAAATATCATGAAATGATAAAGCAGCTGAGAACATAAAAATTGTTTGGGATCATACACTGTGGAACTAACTACACGTTAATTTAAAGGTGTAGTAAATACGAAGCAATGCCATTGTTTGCTCTTGTTACCTTAAAATCAACATAGGAGAACCAGTATGGGCCAGAACTCTAGAATGAGGGTGGAAGGGTAAAACCTGATCCAGCTCAGGTTCCCTGCATTATTCATTCATTCATTTGATTGTGATCATGAGCACAAGCACTACTCTGGGTGGTTTAAAAGATTAAAATTTAAAACCCTCAAAACCGTGCAATAACAAAAAAAATTCATTCATAAACAATATGGTGATACACGGACAGTGATTAAATCATAAATATAAATTGCCCTATAAAGTCTAGAGTTAGTGAAAAATACAAAAAAGAAAAAGAAAAAAAAGACAGCATCCAGGAGATTCAGCCCTAAATAGTTCTGTCTTTACCAGTTTTCTAAGTATAAGGAAGAAAGGAGCCTGATGTACCTCTGTTGGCATTCTGTTCCCAAGAGTAGGGGGTCACAATCAAAAAGGCGTGATTCCTTGTAGTTGTCTGTTTTGGGCCTCCTTCACTGTGGCCACTTTAAACAACATGGATTGAAAGAAGTGGGTGGAATGGATAGAGAATGTCTGAGAGGTATCGAGGTCCTAAACTGTTAAAGGCTTTATAGGTCATATATGACCAACAGCAGCAACACATGAAAACAATTAGGTCACTTTTTAGCAATATAAATTACAAGCAGTCCACTCCTCTGTGTGGGGCAAAGCATTAAAACTTTGATTGATAACTTTAGAGGTAAAAAAAAAAGACAAGAGATGTTGCTGAGAGCTACATCTTTAAATCAATGCATAGTTTGGGTCTCTGCCTCAGGAAGTGGCCAAACAGATACCCTTGGGAAGCTTAGATGCACAGCAAGATGGTCATATTGGCTGAAATCCTGTTGAGTAGCATAGTAAGTCATATTAGAGCAGGAACACTGAATTAGTGGGGATCTGGTGAGTCAACTCCTCTGTACATTCCAGTGATTCAAATGGACTCACTCTAGTTGCAACTTACTCCAATAAAGGAAGTCATATATAGGACTAGGCTCATTTGACCAATGGAACTGATGCAGGAGTTGACTCACCAAATCTCCATTGGTTGAATGGGACTACTTTAGTGCGACTTACTATGCTACACAACTGGATTTCAGTCAGTGTTTCCAGACCAAGGTGGAAATAATTTTTATGTGCTTAAGTGGATGCTTCTAGATTGTTTCCATTATTATAAAGATGGTATATCTGCACTACAAACCTATACCAGTTTGACAAACATACGTATAATTGTCACAATTATCTCAAAGAATCCTGAGAATTTTAGTTCGGCATGGCTGCTGAGACTTCTTTGTTAGACAAAGCCTCTGGAAACCAAATCCAGTGAGGAAGAGTTGAAGGAAGAGAGTATGTTTAGCTTGGAGTAGAGAGGACTGACAGCTCATGCGATAGTTTCCTTAAATTATTTGAAGGGCTGACGTGCAGAAAGTGGCACAAGCTTGTTTTCTGCTGCTTCAGGGAGGAGATGAATCAATGGATTCAAAAAAGAAGAAGAAAGGACATTTTGACTAAACTTTAAGAAGAACTTTCTGACAGCAAGAGCAGTACAACAGTACAATGAGCTGCTTCGGAAGATGGTGGACATTTCTGCACTGGACCTTTTTAAAAAATCTGGATGGTCATCAGCCATGGTTATTTTACCTGTGGGTTTCCTGCATTGAAAGGAGGTTGCCCTCAATGATCCATGGGGGCTCTTCTGTCTTTACAACTCCATGATTCTAATAATTCTAAGACATGCTCTCCCCACCCCACAAAACCTCCTGTGGTTTTGAAAATTTCATAGGGAGGTGGCATGCCTATTAAATCAGTATAAGCCTGGTAGCATTTTCCAGCTAGCAGTATTTTCCAGCCTAATAGGGAAAGCAATAGGGAGGAAAAGGGGGTGAGGGGCTGGGGAGGAACAAAGGAGAAAGAAAGCATTTCCTATGTAAAAGGAATGGCTTTTCTTGATGACTTGTTCTCTTCTTTTGATGAACGTAGTAATGTGAATGGATAAATATTGTGGCATTCTATTTTCTCAACACAATCTTTCTAATGTGAATAAAGCTGTATTTCTTACTGCCTTGTGTTGTTCATGATTTATAGAAACCGTTCAGTAGTTTTGACCTTTTCTGTAGGCTATATTTTCGATAGATGGGCCTTCCACTCCATTTTATCAGCCTCACTTAACTAGCAGAGAAGGGATATAGAAATATTTAAGTAGGATCAGTTGAAGATGCATTATTAAAGAGCTTCAAAGCATAGGGTGTTATTTTCCAGGACATATTCAGCATTAACATCCTGCTATCTCTCTGGAGCTGAGATAAAATTGTGCTACCCAGAAACCACGATTCTTAGACTGCAGATGAAACAGAAATCTGAACAGTGAGCACTCAGGCTCATTCATTCTGTATAGCAAAAATAAGGGACTGTGCATTCTTCTAGGACAGAAATGCAAATATATACCTTTTTCATAGTGTGAATTAATTTCACAGTATACCATCCTTACTTTTTGAAAAGGAAAGCTGAGTCCTACCCAACTCTTTATTCCAGAAAATAATTATGTAACAACAACAACAACATTCTTAGAACTGCAGAGCTGGGAGGGACCCTATGGATCATCAAGTCCAGCCCCTGTCAAGGAGGCACAGTGGGGAATTGAACTCCCGACCCTAGACTTCATAGACAGATACCTAAACCACTGAGTTGTCCAGCACTTACATATATCCTGTTCTTAGCAAAAGGTGTCTGATGCAAGAAGTCCTGAAGACAAGCTGTGGGAATTTTGTGGGCTCTGTAGGTGGCTCATAACTGGAACAAGAATGGCACCTTTCTCTGAAATTTTGGGGTGAGGTGTGATGTTTGAACCATGAAGGATATGGGAACCATATACAAGTTGCCTTGGATTCCACAGAGGAATAGTGGGATATGGTAATAAATAAACAGTATTTTTCATTTTCTACTTGCTATTTCAATAATTGTATCATTTGTATTTTTCTGTGGTCATACTTTTTACTTGATCACAGCTCTTCCAGCAGCCCAGGCATACAAAAATAATGCTCTCAGCCATGATAACATGACAGAGTCACTGCAGCCACAACCTGCCAGTCCTCTTGCAGAGCTTCCGGCAAATACTCTTCTTCCATAAACTTTGCTCAGGATCCTCACAACCTGAATTGCCATGTTCTGCCTAGTCACAAGATCACCTATGCTTCTTCAAAGTCCAAAGCGCCATCGGATCCAACAAACCTCCTTTCAGATCAAAAGAAGTGGCAATGAGGAAAAGGTTTGGTCTCAAGTGACCTCAGGCTACAGAGCCATTGACTGTGGGTGACTTTTACTGAGGCAGAATCCCTGAGGTAGATCCTTGGCAGACAAATCCTTCTTGGATTGATAGGCTGACAGCCGGAGGGCCTCTTTCCCCAAAGGAGTGGGGCTTCTAGGGACGCTAATTGGTATCATTTTTAATTTTATGTATGAATCCATTTATTTCAACAATTGAATTGAAGGACATCCCTTTGCAAAAACAAAGCAAAACTATTTTCCCTTCAGTGAATTAATAACAGGACCCATAATTTATTTTACCAATTGATTTGAAAGAAGATCCTCACCTCCAACCCTTTTTCTGGAGGGAGGGGGAACCCCAACCTTTGCATCTGCGCCACAAACATCAAAATATTTCCCTCTGCAAAAAGTCACAGTGAGATCCGTTACTTTTTCGTTAATTTTAACAACTGATTTAAAAGGATATCCCTACTTACCCACAATTTTTCAGAATGTTTTTAACCCCGCCACCTGCTTTTACTCTGGAAAGCCACAGAGCTGAAACAGAGCAACAACCACTACCCTCAAAGAGAGCAATACCCCTCTGTAAAAGCAAGTAGAAAGGTATCATTTAAAAGGAATGAAGTTATCCCTCATTGTGTTAGAATCATGGAGTAACTTAATTAGGCAATTGTTTTTGCAAAATAATAATCATAATTACAAATAACTTATTATCTGTAACTAGTTTCTTCTAGTGATCTTGCATAGGTTTACATGTAACACTATTTACATGTAAAGCCTTATTAATTTGTTAGTTTCTCACAATGCTGACAGAAGAAAGTGAAAAACACAGTGCACTGGCTTCAAGGGGTGTGTGGATGCCACTGAATCTCTAGAGCATTGGTTCCCACTTGGGTCTCCAGATGTTCCTGGATTACAATTCCCAGAAGCCTTCATCACTAGCTGTGCTGGCCAGGATTTCTGGGAGTTGTAGTCCAAGAACACCTGGGGACCGAAGTTTGGGAGCCACTGTTTCTAGAATACATGCACAGTGTAGAAAGCCAGGCAGTTGATCCTGTGTGGAAGCTGTTTGAGATCACTCAATACAACATTTAGGTGGGATTCCTGTGTGTTGCCTCAGGTCAAAGTCCAAGGGAGGGAACTCACAGCACAGCAGTCTCTCTTTTACTTCCAATAAACAAAACACACATAAATATATACAAATAAAGAAGTGACATTTTCCTTATCAAGCCTTCAAGCGAGTTGCTAAATATCATTTCCCAGCTCTCAAAGCCACAGGAAAGACCTTTATATGTGGGCAAATTTGCTGCACACATTCTCTAATTCCTTGTAAACCAAAAGCAAACACTTTAATCCCTTTGTGCTTCTTGTTTGCTGGAGGGAAGCAGAGAGTCATAATGAACTGTCAGGCTCCACATGGACAAACAGATTTTTTTAAGGAAACCCTTTCAGTGTGTGTGTGACAGGTGGGCAGGTAGAAACCCAGAACAAAGTGGCAGGCCGAGTATGCTATATATGTCTAGCAGCAAGGTGTGTCCTTCACATAATTCTGTGTATATCTCTTTTACTGGTGCACATTGTGTACCTACACACAAGTGCTCAAAATATGGACTAAGTTCTGCACATCTTATTTATGAAAAAGAAAGAACCCTGAACTCACTGAGATTAGAGATGGGGGTATTCGTATTCGTATACAAATATCCCCACGCCGCGTCCAGCAGGGGCGGCCCCTCTCTTCCTTCCAATCACTCTGGAGTGCCACTCGCCTAACCACTCAGCAGCCTTGCAGGGAGACTCATCCTCCCCCCCCCCCCTCTCTGCCAGGAGTAGCTAGCCAACCGGGAAGAGAATGGCACTCTGGGAGCAATTGGAAGGATGAGTGGGGGTGGCACTGGCAGCGAATGTGTAAGTGGATAGTCCGGCCCCAGGAACCGGACCCTTGTTAACTCCAGCTTCATGGTGATATTCGTATTCATATACGAATATCCCCATCTCTAATTGAGATTTATAGTGGCAGCCAAGCTGAACTGAGGCCACCGCAGAAATGAGTCACCTCAAAATAACCACATGGTTGATACTCTGCATTCACTTAGATGGGTGACAAATCTAATTTAATTGCTAAGTTCAGTGACTACACTAGTATGGACCCAAGAATACTAGATTGGAACTAAGACTTGAGTCCAAGCTATCTCAAAGACTTTATGAGCTTTCCTAGGTTTTAAGATCATCCGAAGAGGCCTTTCTCTGAGACCCACCACTCTCACATACGCACCTGCTGAGAACATGAGAACATGCCTTTTCTGTCGCTGCTCTCAAAAGTCCATCCCATGGGAAGCAAGGGTGGCCCCCTCTTTGCTCTCCTTCCATATGCAGGCAAAGAACTTTGTCGCCAGGGAAGCTTCCTTTCAGTGATTGGCTGCCTAAAAGGTTTTTTTAAAAAAAGAAATAGAATTGATTTTTGTTAATTTTAAGTGTGTTTTTAGAACTGTTTTTATCTACTAGTTTTAATATTTAGATCTGTTTAATTGTTTTTAATTAATACTGGTTTTGGGGTTTGGTGTGTGTGTGTGTGTGTTTTAGTTTTTAATACTGTTTAGTAGTTTGATTCCCCACTGTGCTTCCTTGTCAGGGGCTGGACTTGATGATCCGTAAGGTCCCTTCTAGCTCTGCAGTTCTAAAAGTATTATTATCAACATTTTAAGGCAGCTTGGGTTCTCTTGAGGAGAATGGCATGGTATAAATATTTCAGATATAGAGATGAGCATGAACTCCTAGCCCAACCCTCAAACCACTATACCACATATGTTGAGATAAGGGCAGAAGCAGCAAGCATTTTGCCAGCTGTTTGGGTCTTTATCCAAGCCTCTTTGGTAGAAAGCAAGACCCCCACTTCTCCTTCTAGTCCTCACCATAGGGTTTATGGACGAGGTGATATCTTCCAGGAACCTCTGGAGAACCACAGAAAGAACCAGAGCCGTGCCTGCTGTTTCCATTCTTCTCCAAAGGTTTTGAAACAAGCCTCCATCTCTCCCTTCATTCTTCAAGTTTGCTAGGGTTCTTCTTTGAAGAGAGACAAAAAAGTTTTTCCTAACTTGAAGGAAATTCTTATGAAGCCTCCTGTTTTTTCTTCTTCTGCACTGTCCAAAGTTTCCTGTAAGTGAGAAAAGTCCAGGCAATCATAAGGCATTTGAGAGAGAGAGGAAAGGTTTTTTGCCCCCCCTCTTTTTTTTAAAGAAAATCCACAAGCGTTGTTGCCACTGTTTCATTTCTCGTCTACACCTCTGCGCACAGAGGCAGGACTCCATTTCCCTCCCCGAGCCTGTGTATTTGCCAGAAGGATTGGGAGAGAGAAATAATCTTTTCATCCGTACAGATGTTTGGGGAAAGGTGAGACAGCAAGAGAGAGACACCTGCTTTTTCTTGTCAGCTCCAAACCACACTTCTAAATAAAGAACCTGTGCCTTCTTCAGGAAGCCCTGTAAATCGGCTAAGGGTGGGGTGGGGTGCTACAGGCAGAATTAGTACTAAATGAGGGGAAAACATTTTTCAATTACCAGTCCCAGTTAGAGTAGACTCACTGGCCAAAATCTGATTGTGCAGGTTATGCCCATATGATCTTGCCAGGCATTATGTCCGGCAAAGAGAATTGTGCAATTTGATTGCCTTGCACTTTGATTGTGCAATTGGTCACACCATTCCGATTGGGACCATTGCACAGTGTGCCAGTGGAAGTGCTTCACGGATACCACTCCTGCCTTGGCACTATTGTAGCTATGGCAGGCGTAACGTGAAGTGACACCCATGTAACTGCTCAAGAGGATTCCGCCCATTAAATCAATTGTTGAATGGTGAGTCAGCACTAACATAAATCTCATTGATTTAATGGGTCTACTCTAGGCCAGAGGGGTGTAGTGGACTGGGAAGCCAAGCTGATATTGACTGACCTCTGTTCCAATCTCCCCATTAGTGTGTCATGTGAAAGTAAAAAAATTGATTCTGTGTCGAACAGAATGGAGCTTCTGTGTGGAACAAAATGTGAGGTTTTGCTTCCATTCTGAAATGTCAGGACTCACTAGAACAATGCAAACAAATTGGAACAAATCTTGGCCATTTCCTGTTCCTCAGCTTTCTGAGCTGGGAGAAAAAAAAAAACCCTCACACCCTATGATTACTTCAGAGACCCTTTTATCCTTACTACAAAGGACTAGTGAAGGAGCCCACAGGCCTACAGCCAGTCCTGCAGCTGGAAAAATAATTCTAAAAACATGAATACCCTTCCTTGTCTTTTCCTCCCAAAAAATCTTTGGGCAAATAGAGAGCCACCTGCCAATACTAATTAAATTGTAAATAATTTAATACTCTAGCTAGCTCATAATAAGGTTGGTCAGTCATGTTAATAAGGTATAAGCTGCTATTTTGACTTTGGATCAATGAGGCAAGGGACTCCTCACTCATCAATGTTAATTGTATCCAGTGGCTACTTTTCTTGGCTAATGTGAGAATTCTTTATATTATGACAACAATGCAAGGACGAGGAACAGAACGATCCTCCTCTTTTCTTTCTCTTGAGGGCTGCATTGTTCAGTCATAGCTTTTTCTAGCTTTAAATATAGTATTTTAATGATGTTAGCCACTTTGTGACCTTCTTAAGGAGAAAGGCAGAGTAAAAATATTGTAGATAGATAGCAACAGAACCTTTATTGCTATTCTTCTAGTCCTTCTCTGGCTTCCCCAGTCTTTCCTGGTTCTGGATGGCACTTAAGTCCCAGGTTGGGGAGTGGTTAATTCCCCAAGAGTCCCCAGAAGGGAGGAAAATCTTAATAATGTCCCCATCACTGTCACAAGAGCCCACACTTCGGCTCCCAGACATCAGAAGTGTTCAAACATCCTCTGTGTCCACCACCATCATAGCTGCATTGGGGTGTTGTTGTTGGGGTGGCATCAGTGCATCATTGTTTTAGCCTTTAATGGATTACTGCATCCCTTGGCAAGCAGAAGTAAGAGGTTTGTAAGGCTTCTTGAGGTGCTTCTAACTGAGGCCATTCCAATGCTTCCACCCAGGTCTCCCCTTCCACATTTTCCCCAACTTTTCCTCCAATTTATGTCACCACAGTCCTCCACCTTTCTCTCCTTCCCTTTTTATACCTTCTGAGACCCCTCTTCCCTTCTAGATTCTAACCTAGAGCCCCACCTTGAGCCTCACTGATTCCAGCAAGTTCCTCACCATTTGGACTTTCAGGGCAAACTCCTCCCAAAACCCTTGAGACTTCCACCACCATAGGTGACTCAGGGGAAACTGTTGATTTTCCTGTTTGTGGTGTGGCTGTCCTGGAGTGATCACTCTGGAGCTGGTTGGTGTGGAAGGCATGAGGGTTGGCCCACCACTGGGACCCTCTGGGACCTCTCCACATATGTGTAAAGGAAAATGTGCAGGGAGACTGCAAAATAGATCCTTAGTTCCCATTTATAAAGCCAGCAAACTGGGCAGAAACGCTTCTCCTTGATTCCATTTTATAAAACCAGCAGGGTGAAGAAGAAGATTTTCCTCAAGGCTGCTCCACTTCATGTGGCAGATGGAGGGGAAGGCACCATAAATGTGAAAGCTTTTTCATTGGAAGAAAGAAAGAAAGAAAGAAAGAAAGAAAGAAAGAAAGAAAGAAAGAAAGAAAGAAAGAAAGAAAGAAAGAAAGAAAGAAAGAAAGAAAGAAAGAAAGAAAAGTTCCCCCTTTCTTCTTATTCTTCTGACATGCTAGTTGAGCCTATGGAAAAACTTATTTTATAGGGGATTCTTCTACCTGCTGCAACTTGAGTTGTTTAAGTCTAGAGAATGCTTTATTGAATGATTACACTAAACTGGCCAATAACTTCAGTTTGTTGTCACTGTGCTCAGCTTTCTACTTCTGCAGATATTTTCTGGATGCTTAAATATACTTTTCAATCAAAAAGAATCCAATGGAGGTACATTGAAACATGGATGCAGTTGTAGGAAGAGATTCTTTGTGTTTCTATTTGATTTTATTTCTATTTAAAAGCCTTGCCCGTTAGTAAATTGCATGAAAGGGCTTCTGTCAATCTAGTAACCTAATTGGGCAGAGCAATATCCTTATAAGAAGGTGGGTTTCATTATCTAAGATCTAAGGAACAAAAGTCCTTATCTTCCTATGTAAGGTTTACTGATGGGTCCCCCATCCCAGACATACTTCATTCACAGCAGAAATGCAGGTATGCAGTATGGATAAGGTCCACTGTTGTCAAACCCATTGATATTATGCGGAGGTTTTTAGAATAGAGACAGTGTGTTTTGCCATTAAAATCAGATCAAAGCAGAAAAGACAAGAAAGAATGATCAAAAGGAAAAGAGAATCAGAATGGCAGCAAAAGGTGCACATGCTTTACTCCTCTGAACCCAATGGAGACAAATGAAACTGGACATGGGCAAATAATGTCAATGAATAGGTATCACTATTCATAAATGCTATGCATATTTCAGTGTTGCACAGCTGGTGCTTGGAGTCACAGTTTTATCTCACCCCAAGCAACTACCAAATGACAAACAAGGTCAGATATATATTTTTTAAATGGCTCATTGTATTACTTGGAAAGGATACTTTAGACTAAAACAGTATCCTAAATAAATTTTACTACACCTCTGTCTCATGACACAGGGTTGCATCTTGATGAGATATATCAGAAAGCAGACCCCAATCATTCATTAACAGATGATCTGGTAATAATTATGCAAACATATCCCATGTAATGGAAACAAAACCATTTGGAGATAAAAAATTTATACAGTTGGATAAGCTATAACTGTTCTGAAACACTGACAAGTTTCTGAAGAGAGAAATAAAAAAGAGGGATTCCTAAAGGCTAAGAACCTGTCATTTCTTGTTGTAGTTTTTGTTGTTGTGTGCCTCCGACTTATGGCAACCCTATGAATGAGCAATCTCCAAAATGTCCTGCTCTCAACTAGAGATGGGGACAAATATAAAAACAGATCGGCTTTTTCGACGGATATAGCCGATTCGTTAAATATTCGTCCCTTCATATCCGTGGGTTCCAGAGACCCCCACAAATATGAAGGGACTAATATTTACCCGTTTTTATTCGTCCTTCATATTAAAAACAAAAAACAAAAAGAAACCCATCCTGCCTACCGGCCACTGAACAGCTGATCGGCGACAGATAGGCAGCCACCCACACACACAGCCAGCCACCCCAACAGCCTACCCCCACACCCCCTTCCTTTCCCTACCTTAGACCCCACCCTACCCCACTCCCACCGACACCCCCTTACCTTAATCACTGCTACCGAGGTCTCCATCAGGCCTCTGCAGCCACGGCGTGTAAAAAGGGAAACTGGCTGCCCTTTGCAAATATGGCGGCTGTGGCTTCATTTAGGGTAGGAAAGCTGCAGCTGCCATCTTTGCAAAGGGCAGCCTGGATTCCCTTAGCCTGCCTGCCTGTCGGTGGGAGTGGGGTGGGGGCTAAGGTAGGGAAAGGAAGGGGTGGGTGGGTAGGCTGTGGGGGTGGCTGGTTGTGTGTGGGGGGGTGGCTGCCTATTGGCCTCCAATCAGCTGATCGGTGGCCGGTAGGCAGAATGGGCTTCTGTGCCATGTGGTAAACTCTCCTGGAGGGACCCAATTTGTGGGTGAATCTTCACCAACATTGGCAGGCGTGTTGGGGAAAGACATAGGAAGCTCTGTTGTGATTCTGGAGTCTCTAAGTACCTGGGGGGAGCTTTCCTGGGGGTGTCCTCTTTGTGACTGTATAACTTGGGGGTCTTTGATCCAATATTCACCAAACCTTCAGGAATTATAGAACCTTGTCTGAGGAAGTTTCCTTGCAAATTCGGTGTCTCTAAGTGCTTGGGGGACAGTTTTATAGCCATTTAAAGTGAAGACAAATCAACAGATCAATTCATCGATTTGTTGAAGAATATTCGTATATTCATATTCGTTGATCCGTTAACCTTGATGAAACACGAATCAAAACGAATCATCATTTTTTTTATTTGTCCCCATCTCTACTCTCAACTTGTTCATCTTTCTGGCAGTTCAGGGTATCCACAAAGCTCTCCTCCAGCACCACATTTCAAACTAATCAATTTTTTTCCTGTCAGCTTTCTTTACTGTCCAGTTTTCATACCCATACATGGTGATCAGAAATACAAGAATGTGGACCAATGATCTTGGTCTTGGTCCCCAGTGACACATCCTTACAGTTGATTATCTTTTCTAATTCCTTCATTGCTGCCCTTCCTAATCCCAATGTTCCTCTGATTTCTTGGCTGCATTCTTGATTTGGATTGATGATTGAACCAAGATACACAAAATCTCTACCTATTTCAGCTTCTTCATTGTCGGTGCTAAAGTTGTGTAGTTCTTCTGTAGTTGTGACTTTTGTTTCAATGTTCAACTGCAGTTCTACTTTGGCACTTTCTTCTTTCATTTTCATCTGCATATCTTATTGATGTTTCTTTCACTAATTTTCACTTTTCCTTCATCTGAATCTAGTCTGGCTTTCTGTATGATATGCTCTCTGTATGGATTGAATACATACTGGGATAAAATACATCCTTGTCTGACACCTTTGTCTCTAGGAAACCATTCTGTCTCTCCATATTCTGTCCCTATGGTAGCTTCTTGTTCAATACAAGTTACACATCTGAGCAATCAAATGTCATTTGTACCCCACTGGAAACATATTTGGACCTGACCATTAATTCTCTACTCTCCTGCTACTGGCTGCTCCACCATCACGCATGTCATTGACAAACGGAGCCTCTTTGCCTCCCCCCACAGGATGAGGCAAGACGCAACAGCGCGTTATGTCATCTAATGGGGGGGGTGGACGTTGGAGCACGATATTTAACCACACTCCCGCAGCGTCGCAGCCTCTTTCCGTGGCTTTCTTTGGAAGGGTCGGTGCTGCTCTTGGCGAGGATGCACATGGCGCAGCACTTTCGATTTCGGCAAGAGAGCGAGGGGGTGTATCGGCATCCCCTCCAGGTTTGATGGTGTGAGCCTTTATTGCAAGGTTGTGCCTGTGTGAGGCATAAACGGAGGATTTGAGTTTTAAAAAAGAAAGAAAGAGAAGAGTCAAGCACAACGGATTTGCAGGGGCATTAAAGCCCTTGGGGGGGCACCCCAGCGAGGGCCTTTTGCACTGAGGTGTCTGTAGTCTCAACACCCACCCACCCCGCTGGGCATTTGGGCAATATTACAATAGGTGGGAGTTGGCTGGATTACTACAGAATAATTGTATTAATTGATAATTAGTATAAATAATAAGACAACAGGGTTAATTTATTTGGGAAGTGAATTGCTATAGGGTGCTTTGAGAAGGGTCTGGCCACCCTGTACAGGCTTTCCAGTTAGCCCCCCACACACACACACATTGATTGGCAATAATAAATAAATAAATAAATAAATAAATAAATAAATAAATAAATAAATAAATAAATAAAATAGGCTTATTTCTAAGTAGAAGGGTATAGCCTCCAATAGTAAGGTGTTTGGCTCCCAATATAGTGTTGGTACAGCAGACCCATTTCAATATATAATAAAGAATTAATAAATAGCTACTGCACTTATGCCTGTCTTAGTGGGTGTTGAGCGCTCGGGGGCTAGGGTTTTTTTCCTAGGTGTGGGTGCGGAGCCCAGCATTGGGCTCTAAGTAGGTATGGGACCCAAAAAAGGGCAACGTAAAAGTAAGGGCAAGCAGCCTGTTAAGCGCAGAGCTGCACCTGCCCCCACTGAGCTTTCTTCATCAGACGAGGAGAGTTGGCCAGTTTGGGAGGAGTTGTGGGCCAAAATTACAGCTATGGAAGAACAGCGTGCAGGGCGAGCCCAACCGGCAGGGGGGAACTCCCAACCTCGGCGCTCAGCTAGGGATTCCAAAGCACTCAAGAGGGCTAAACTGAAGGCTTTGGCAAATGACTTGCTATCTCAGTTTGCTGTTTTAGAGAGTAATAGTCCCAGCACATCCAGGATGGCCACAGCCAGCTCAACCTGACCAGAGCATGGTAAAGAAGCCGTTGTGGAAGTGAGTTCAGAAGATGAGGATCATCAGCAGCCAGATACTTCAGCTGCTTGTCAGGATGTCCAGAGGTGTGACGTTGGGACATCAGCCACTTCAGAAGGGAGCGCTGGTTCAGTGAGCGGAGTGGGCAATGCAAGTTTAGCACAAGGTGAGTTGGCCGTTGCACCGGACACCAATAGAGCTATGGTGGCATGGCCTTGGTATGGGGGTCAGATGCCGGAGCAGCCCAGCTCCATGCAGGCAGCATGGCAGGGCCTAAGAGACGTAGGTAGTCAGGCTATGATTTTTGGGCCTGGTTCTGGTGTTTCGCAGGCACCCTACCCTCAGGTCACTTTCCCTGCTCCAGGGGCATCAACAGTAGGGGTCGGGGTTTGGCCATACCCATCCGTGCCAGATACTGGGTACAACTCACTTCCCTTGAGGGCTCTCCCTTTCGGGGACTATGGCCTGCCATTGGGGGATCATTTGACTCCGGCCACTAAGGAACGGATCTGGAAAGGGATTTACATAGACATTTTCAGCCTCCTTAACTGTGAGGTGGATGTCAAGGCCTTGGACAAGGAAGACGAGGTTGAAAAAGAAAGGCGTCGCCGTCGCAAGCCAGAGCGAATATGGGCAAACTGGTTGCCAGGTTTCCTCATATATGCTGGGGTGATAGTAAAGGCTCAGCCATGGAGGGCTCAATCCCTACTTCAATATTTAGATATTATATACAGGGCGTATGTTGATTTCCTGGGTCATACGTGGCTTATTTACGAGGAAAATTTTTGTATAAGGGCCACGATTCACCCAAATCTGAGATGGGATGAGCCACACCCCGGGCTGTGGCTTCAAACTATGACACTGGCTGGCCCAGCACAAGGAGACAGGTTTGATAGTGGACACCTCATACGTAAAGCTGGTCAAGTTAACACTCCCCGGGTAGGCTCGGGGCAGGTGGTTCAACCCCGCCTGCTCTGCTGGGAGTTTAATTCGGTTCATGTGCCAGGAAGGGATGTCTTTATAGACATGAATGCTCCATTTGTGGAGGCTATCACGCCAGCTCTAAATGCTATAGAGGGCAGCCTCAGAAAGGGGGCGGCAGGCAAGCAGGAGGTGGTAAGAAACTGGACGGTTCACCTGCCGCTGCTAAAGGGACCCAACCCCATTAGTTTCGGTACTGGGGCAATGGTTGGCCAGATACCCTTTGAGGGAAGATGCTGTTTATTTGTTAGATGGCTTTACTTTTGGTTTTCGCATTCCGGTAGTAGGTGAACAGACAGGTGTGTTTGCAAAAAAATTGAAGTCAGTATCTGGGATGGAGCACATAGTTAGGGCTAAAATATACAAAGAAGTGCATGAGGGCAGGGTCTTAGGCCCTTTCAGGCACCCACCGGTGCCTAACCTCTGGGTATCACTATTAGGATTAGTTCCTAAGAAAGCTGAGGGTGAGTTCAGATTTATTCACCACCTATCTTACCCAGAAGGTGAGTCAGTTAATGATTGTATTCCTCATGAGTTATGCACAGTGCGGTATACTTCATTTGATTCAGCAGTGCACATGGTGCACGCATGCGGTGTGGGTGCAGAGTTGGCGAAATGTGATGTTAAATCAGCCTTTCGCCTTCTCCCAGTTCATCCAGAAGATTTTGAGTTGCTAGGCTTTTATTTTGAGGGTGCATTTTTTATTGATAGAGCTTTTCCAATGGGCTGTTCCATTTCCTGTGCAGCGTTCAAGTGTTTCAGTTCCTTTTTGGAATTGGAGCTTTGGCGCAGGATGGACTTATGGAGCTCCGCCGATTATTTAGATGATCTTCTGTTTTGTGGGCAATGGGGTTCAGGCTGATGTGGAGCGCTGATGGAGGCCTTCCAGGAGATGGCCATAGAACTGGGGCTCCCTCTAGCGGAAGAGAAGTCGGAAGGGCCGTCTACAGTTCTAACTTTTTAAGGTATAGAATTAGATACACAACAACAAGCCTGTAGGCTGCCGTTAGTGAAAATCATTGACCTCAGGGCAAGACTTGAGCAGTTGGTAGGTCAGAAAATAGTTACGCTGAGGGAACTGCAAGAAATAACAGGGCACCTTAACTTGCTTGTAAGGTGAAAGCACCCGGTAGAGCTTTCCTCAGGAGGTTATGTAGCTCCACGACTGGCCTGCATAGACCCTTTCACAGAACCAGAGTGACCTGGGGAATGAGGCAGGATTTCAGGTTATGGTTACAATTTTTGCATAATTTTAATGACGTTTCATTTTGGAGAAGTGAGATTAGTTTGAGGGCTGACCTTCAGGTGCAGACTGATGCGGCCGGCTCGGTGGGATTTGGCATCTTTTTAAAAGGGCGTTGGTGTGCTGAAAGTTGGCCGAAAGATTGGCATGCAGGGGGCTTGACAAGAGACCTTACATTTTTAGAATTATTCCCTATTTTGGGTGCCCTTTACTTATGGGCTCACGAATGGGCTAATTCGGTAGTAAGATTTTGGTGTGACAATTTAGCAGTAGTTCACATCATTAACACACTCATGTCTAAGTCTGAGAGGGTTATGAGGTTAGTGCGAGCATTTGTGTTGCACACTCAACAGTTTAACATTGTGGTTCAAGCATGACATGTCCCAGGCCTCGACAACAGCATTGCTGACGACCCGTCCCGTCAACAGATCGAATGGTTCAGGGCGTTGGCGCCGGGAGCATGCAGGTGGCCAGAGGTTCTTCCGACAGAGGTATGTCAGATTGGCGAAGGGAGGCTCAATGAGTGATAGGGTTAGCCCTCACACCAAGGACTCGACGTGGATACACAGCAGTGAGCGAGGAGTTTAGATTATTTTGGGTTGCATTGGGATTGGAGCCAGTGTGGCCGGTGCCAGTCAAACATCTGCAGCAGTTTGCGATTTGCTTATATCAGGAAGGCCTGGCTCCCAATTCCATTCAGGGTAAAATGTCGGCACTGGCATTTCAGGCCAAGACATTGGGGGTGGCAGACACTACGGTGGGCTTCAGGATTAGGAAGATGATCGAAGGGTGGAATAAGGAGCGAGTTAGGGCTCCCGATAGTAGGTCCCCTCTGACACCGGACATACTGGCTCAGCTTAGTCAATTGTGACGCACCAATTGTAGGGATTAATATGAGGCATTGCTCATGCATGCAGCCGCACTAACAGCATTTTTTGGAGCACTGACAGTCAGCGAGTTGGTGGCATCTGCAAAGACCGATGAGTCAGTCCTAGCTTTGCAGTGGTCTGATGCAGTAATCTTGAACGAAAAAGTGCAGCTGCACATTTGTAGATCTAAGACTGATCAGGCAGCCAAAGGGATTCACATCACTTTGGGCAGATGTTCTGTTCTAGAAATCTGTCCGGTACAGGCTATGTTAGACTACCTGGGACATAGGGGAAATGATCAAGGATACTTGTTCTGTCACAGGGATGGTTATCCGTTAACCAGATACCAGTTCTGGAAGCTAACTCAGCAAGCGTTGAGGCAGTTGGGTTTGCAAGACTGGTGTTTTTGCATGCACTGTTTTCGCATTGGGGCGGCATCAACAGCAGCCATGCTGGGTTATGGCCCTGAGGCTATAAAGAGGATAGTGCGATGGTCCTCCAGGCATTTTAGCCTCTGTGTTCACAATATGCCACAGTTATAGGCTTGTTCTGGCTGTTTTTCTCCTTAATTTAATTTCAGGTTTGGACTGGCATATGCAGAGGCGAAGGATTCTGATGGTCGGCCACAGCTTTATATTTTGGGTGGCCAGGCATGCAGCCAGGATGGCATGAGGTCATGATTTAGGCCTTGGAGTCAATGCATGGTTGGAGTGGAAAGGCCGTAGGGGGATGTTGTGGGAGGAGTTTCGAGTTGCGGCCTTTCCTGGAGTTTCGAGTTTGCCCCCAGATATATTGTTGGTTCATTTGGGTGGCAATGATCTTGGCAAGCGTTGCGGAAAGGCCATAGTTTTGGATATATTAAGAGATTTGCATGAGCTGAAAAGCCAGTTTCCTGCCATGAGGATTATTTGGTCCACAATGATCCCTCGTTATGTTTGGAGAGCTCATTGCAACCCACAATGTATGAATAGTGCTAGGAGGAAAGTGAACAAAGAAGTGTGCAGAGCAATGTGTAGAGGCTTAGGCTCTGTAATTGGCCATTCGGAGATCCACTTGAATAGGCCTGAACTATATAGAGGTGATGGAGTTCATCTGTCTGAGCAAGGTATGGAAATATTTTTGAGGGATCTGCAGAAGGGCCTGCGTGCCGAGCTGCTTGGCTTGGTGGGGGAAACGGCGCATAGTTAGGCTAGCACCGTTTCATGGCGGGTAGTGCGGAAACGCAGATCATGAGGTTACAGTGCCTGGGGGAAAGACGGGCTGAGGCCCTCCCCGGACCTCGGGTCGCCAACAACAGGGGACTTACAGGCCCGGGGGGTGGTCGCATCAGACGCCAGCCAGTGTTGTGCTGTCTGAGAGACAGCGTGACAATGGGGAGTGGGACTCGCCCGTATATGGTTGGGGGGAGGGTCCTGTGAGACCTTCGGCCTCAAACCTGATCCGCACTATCGCAAACCCTGCTGGGGGAATAGCTTTGGGTATCAGTACCTGCTCAATAAAGTGGCCCAGTTTAACCCATCACCAGTGTCTTGCCTCTTTATTCCTGGGGTGGGGGGCCCCAATGCTGCTCTGCCTTGATCACCTCCTCAACTGAGAACCACAAGGCAACCACACAGCATTTTGTTTTCATTCATCTGAGATTTTCCTGCACTAATAGGAAGAAAGATTGTGAAGCAGCAAAGGTAGATGTTATTTATACCCCTATTTTAGTGCCATCATCACCAACAAGGAAGTCAAACAAATAAAATACTACAAGAGACCTCCATCTGGGTCATCCCAACAATTTAGTCATTGATATTAAGGTTGCTGGTAATGTCCTTCCTTCCTTCCTTCTCCGATCTATACACGTCTCTCTGACAAGCATTCTTTTCATAGGCTGTGGCATTCAACCACCACAGAAAATCTTTATTTCTTTATTTATGGCAGCAAACAATTTCCTTGTCTTAAGGAAATGCTGGCTGGCATTAAGACTAAAGTGCTCAGCTGCCAGGCAGCCTTAATTCAGAATAAAGACACTTACCGATAATTGAACTGCAGTCATTGTATTTATAGTTAAATCCTCAGAACTGCTACACCATCCATGAGGCAGTATCCTTGTTTCAATTAAAAACTAGTTTAGGCAGAGACTAAAAATGCATCAGATGATCTATATCTGTCCAGTGGAAGTACTCTCATTATTTAAGCACCATTTCTCTTGATGGTGCAAGATTTTTACAAGATCTTGCCTGTTTACAGTTTCTCATAATTAACTTATTGTTATTTTTATTCTGCAGCAAAGCTTAGGACTTAGGGGAGATGAGTAATTAAATGTGATAAATCTCCTAATAAGCCTTTTCCATCTCATGCTGACCCAGAATCTAAAAGCAAAGGTTAAGCCGTTGACCATAGAAAACAGTCACATGCTTCTGCTGTATGCTGACTGATGGACGTAGCCATGGATATTTGTCAAAGCACCCAGCGGAAATCTTTGAGGACCCATCAACAACATCTTGTAACTACAGAGCACAATAAGCTGACAGAAAAGAAAAGAACATAGACCCAAACCACGCAAATTAAAGGAAGAGCCATCTTCAAAATAATGCTTTACTCATTTTCAAGCTTAGGGAAACCTATCCGACATCTTTCCCAGGAGTAATAAGATAATAGTTGCAAACCACATTGTTAAATACTATCCCAGAGACAACTTCAACCAAAAGATGAATGAAAATAGAATGTTTTGAGTGCCAGCACTGCCTTAAAGTGCATAAAGTTGCAAAGCAAAGATTGCCTTTGAACATGTACAGAGTGAATGTTCTGACCGACCAAGATGCCTTATATAGAGAATTTGGGTTGAATCCAAATAAGCCTATGTGAAATGAGGCAGACCCACAACCCTTCTGAAAGCATTTCTTAAGGGACCCGGGACTCCAAAACAGGTGGCTATCGCTGAACAGACTAGGGAGGAAGATAGACTGGTGGAAATTGAACAAAGACACCTGAACTGAACTGAACACACAAAAAGAGCATTTCTCAAGCCTATATTGTCCTCTCTCATTCAGCCAGGTCCCTGAATTCTCAGAAGATACTTGGGGGGCAGTCTGATGGAAGGAGGGGGCAATGACCTTACTTTCCATGCTTCTGTACAATTTTTTATGGCTCCAGCTCCTTGTGTCTCAACTGTCAGGAGAAAGTGTTGGCTTACAGTCACACCAGTGAGCCCTAGTTTCTCACATTTCACAATTTATAGCCCCCCTCCAATTTGCATGTCCTCAGTTTTGGAAATTGACACCCACCCACTCCATAATTTGGAAATGCACAAATACTGACACAGATGTAGACACAGATCAAATAGAAGTAGCTCCAAAATGGCACAGGGTGAATTGAGTCCTGATCTCTCTTCTCTTATTCATACTTAGACCAAAAGCTGGGGAAGGCGGGAGATGCACAGCCATAATGTATAGATTATATATGTAAAATATCGATATCATTGTGGTTGAAATCTTGTTCACAGCATAAGCCAAGTTGTAACTTTCACTTCATTATTCCCTGGTAAGCAAAGCATCCCCCTGTGATCCTCAGGGGACACGTGTGCATGTAAGCACCAAGCCACTGTGCATCTCTCCCCCCCCCCCCCCAACCACACAGCAGACAATTCTCTCCATGCTGGGAATAGGTGTACCTATACAATCTAGTGAGTGAAGGGGATCATTTCATTTCAGTTCGGTTCATGTTTGAAGACTCCATCCAGATTTGCAAATATCATATTTGGGAGGGGGGAGGAATCTATAAGTTGTCTTTCTTTCTCTTTCTTTCTCTTTCTTTCTCTTTCTTTCTCTTTCTTTCTTCCTTCCTTCCTTTCTTCCTTCCTTCCTTCCTTTCATGATAATATATGTGAAAAAAAACTGACAGACTTTCTCATCCTTGCCCAGGGTAACCTTTGGCCACATCATCTTCTGAAATTTTGTAGAGGGAATGGTGAGTCTAAATCCTGCTTCTCAAATTCTTCAGGGCTGGTTTTCAAGGTAGACATATATCTCGGTTCCCCAACATTAATTTTTATGTGTCTTGGGTGAAATAATAACAAGAACAAAAGATGCTTCTCCAAGCTCCTCACCATGTGCAAAAACCATTTTATGCCATACCATTTATTGAAATGGAAGCATCAGGAAGAGGTATCTAAGCAACATGTCACACTGATTATTATGTCCTTCCCGAGAACATTTCCTGACATACCTGATATCAAGATAGCTTCTTACAGAGCTTGGGGTTGCTGGTGATGGAAGGATTTAACACTCTGTGCAGTATATGGTGCATCAGGAATTTGAAGTTTATGAGTCGGACGAAAGATGGATGCACTAAAATCCATTACCTCAGAACTCCATATATCCTGATCGCTGCCATGGTAGTGGTATTTGCTAGAAAAGGAAAGAAACCTTTCAGCATTTGATCCTCTGTCATTTTTATGATGTAAAAAAAACTTCATCAATTTAATCCACATGAAATCCATATTTTATTTTATTTTATTTTTAAAAAATCTCCTGCTCCTTGTTAACTTGTACTGGGCTAGACAAATCATGGTCTCAGGGATTAACGCTGGGATCTCTCATATGATTTCTTTCCATAATTAAATAAGCTGTAAGGAAATTCAGCTGAACTATTCAACTATCTACAGGGCAGAAATTAATGAAAATAGCTTGATCCTTTTTTGACATCATTACTGCACTTTAGAATATGTGGGGACAGCATTAAGGAAGTGACTGATAAGAAAAAAAATCCCTGACATCAGATAGTTCTTTTAAGAGTGAGAAACTGTTATTGCAGAACTTTTGAGCCAGCAGCTTTAATGACAGAACTGCATTTTATTTGTCAAGCGTAAGAGCGCTCAAAGTACTTGCTGATGAGGACACCAAAGAAGCACTCAAGGCACTTCCCTGATAGAAACAGCACTGAGGAGTAGAGTGTTTGTTCCACCAAAGGACTCAGAACGTCCCAGTCCTAGCCACAGACTTTGAGAACAGAAACTAGGGAGACTCAAGACAGGCAGGCAGATTCTATATCCTTAGTCACAACTACCGGAATCCTAACCCTCAGAGAAAGCAGGGCAGAACCATTTGGAAGACATTTGCATAATTCTCTCTCTCACACACACACTCATCCCTCTTGCTTCTTTTTCAGGGAATCTATGCAGTAGAAATGAAGAATGCCAGATGTTCATGGATGCCAAGATGTTCTTGGCATCAGGAAAACATACTAGGAAAGGCAGTCCAGCGACATCTAGAGAGGCACATAATCTCCATACCTAGCATTAAGGGGTGCACTAACATTCTTGATTTCTTTCCAGAGTGTTGCATTTTGCAGCAAGAGTATGCCTCACCCCAGCCAGTGTCAGTTACAGCCCAGCTTCTGTGACACTCCTGTGTACAACTGATACCACTGGGGTTACTAGGTTAGCCGGAACCCATTCCCTGAGATTCCAGGGCCATAACCAAAGATCAGAGGGTGAATCTTTGGGATGTCACAGGGTAAGGGCCATGATGGGCCCTGAATATCACAGGGAGAACCCTTGTAACAACTGGGAATGGATGGAAACGGATGTCCAAGATATCTCTCTCACACACAAAAATTAAACTTTCTTATCCTCCAGCACTACTGGTTTGTCTTTCTGCCTGGAGACCCAGAACAGAAAAGCAGTTCCCTGAGACATCAGCTGGTGCCTTGATATCTAGAAATTCTAATTTCCAGGGAAGCAGACCCGGGGCTTGCCTCTGTGCTGGTAAGAAGAATGGGCAGGGCTTTAGCACTAGCGCTAGCATCTTTAGTCCTGATTCAATATTCCTGTAACAGTGAAACTGCAAAGTGCATAAATGCACAATAAAAGCAGTTCATGTGCAAATATTTGTTTCATTGCCTGGTGCCTCCATGCCATATTCATGCTTTCACAAACAGATGTGGCTCCTGCACACCTTCAGTACTCTCCATTGTTTTGCATCCTCTTGCTTTTTCAGAATCTCATATATCCTGATATATGCCTACTCTTTTCTTCCCAAACCTCAACCATCATCAGCCATCTAAAAATCTCTTGCTCCCTCAGACAATTCTGTCCCTTCTTTATTGACCTGAAAGACCTTTGTGCTTGCAGTGGCCTGCCAGGACACTTGTGTGATGCTATTTCCTTCTTTTCCTTAAAATCTCTTCAAGCACACCTTTTCCATAAACTCTTTGGCCCTGCCATGAGCCAGTGAGAGGCAACCATCTCAGGAAGCTGAATTGCAGTGTCAGGAAAGCCTGCAGATTGTTTACTATTTGAGTTATGATTGCTGTATTTTTTTTTCCTGCCTACTTCTGGGATTTCCTCCCCCAGGTGCTGAAATGACTTGAACAGCCTTAGGTGTAACGACTTGTGTGGGATTACCCACACTTCACTCCCTGTAGGAAAATATCTCTGGCTAGTCCTGTGCTAATGCCTAGTTCTCTATCTTACATATCATAATGAAGTATAGGACTGCCATATGGATTGCCATGAGTACCAAACTTGTGGGAAAGAGGAGACACAAACAAACAAATGGATGAATTCCTTTTTAAAGCCCCTGGTATTTCACCACCTCTTTCTCTGTTGCTGTCCTGTGCTGAAGAGCATTTTCATCTAGTGTAGTGCCAGGCACAGAGATGGTGTGATGATGTATTAACAACAACAGTTTTATCAGTTGCAAATGGAGCAATACTAAAATACCTGATAAATCTAATTATAAAACAGGATTAATAATGATGATGATGTGCTGTCAAGTCAGTCCTGACTTATGGTGAGCTGGTGACCCTTTTTCAGGATTTTTCAGATAGAGAATACACAGAAGTGGTTTACTATTCCTTTCCACTGAGGACATTCTGGGACTTTGCAGCTTGCCCAAGGCCACACAGGCTGGCTCTTTTCCCAAGAGGAACAGTGGAGAATCAAACTCTCAACCTCTGGCTCCATAGCCAGATACCAATTATCCACTCAAAAACCTTGTATTGGCAAAGCTTGGCACACATTCTGCAAAGGTTCCCATCCAGCTGCCTCCTACCAACCTCTCTGCAAAAGTTGGATCCCTTGAACTATGCCTTCCTATAGAATAATGTGATCCTGCATTTTGTCTTTTTTGGTATATTCTGTATGCAGATTGCTTCTACGTCTTGCCAAAGTAAATCGTTTGCTCTGAAATAATTCAGTGTAAGGAAATAGAAATGCTCTGAGACATTACATTTCCCCTGCCTTAAAAGTCATTATTTGATATAGACCTTCAGGTCCTATCTGATATGTTGATCAAAATACATGCATTTCGAAGACCTTCAGGTCTTGAAAAGTCATGGCCAACAGGCAGGCTTGTAAGAAGAAGGGAAGAAAGGAAAGAAGAGCAAAGGGAAGATATTTTAATTTCAAGCACACTGTTGGAGAGAGCTGTATACTTGTAAATAAATGGCATGTTTCTTCTCCAAGAAACAATGCTTTAAATCTGCTGTTCTCCAAAATTATCCCATCAAGCCTGGTAATAGGCAGTACACAACATGATCCTAATAGGGCATTAGGTTATGATGACTATTGGCAATAAAATGCATTACCCACTGGCTGGGTTTGGGGGCCGACAGGGACAATTTGTGCAATGTTAGATTTGGACATAGAAAGAGAAAAACATTTGATTTTAGGACTGGCAAGAAAAGATAGCTAAGAGGTTTCTGGCAGGCAAAAGCACCTTTTAAGATTGTATGTGGTGAGGTGATCGGAGCTGTTTTGGAACAAGCTTGCTAATGTGGCCAACCTATGTAGAATTATTCTATGTATTTAGGATAACAAAGCTCTGAAAATACAATTTTAGTCTCATTTTTCTTTTCCCCAATGAAAGCTGATGTTGGAAAGCTCTGTTTGGGGGGACTGTCAAACCGTAGTGCAAAGTGTTGGTATGCATGTGTGTTTAATACCTATCCTCTTCCATAATTGACTGCACACTAGCATGTGATCAGAATCTCCCAGGGCAATATGTAAATATTTAAATTTTAATAAACACATACATTAGTGTCTCATTAGTGATACACATCTATGGCAAGATCATCTAGTATTGTGGAAAAAATAAGGGTGGCACCCATTGGCTGTGTTATCATACTGTTTTAAACCAGGTGAGACTTGTTTGAATTCCAGTCACTTCGACCAATTTTTCCTCTCATGTGGCAAATGCAGACCAGTTCACCACACTCTCTAGTGTTTTTGTCTTCCCTGCAAGGTCCTATGACACAGTTCATTTCCTTGCATCTAATCTAGCACAGGGCCTTAAATGGGAAACAGGAAATTTAATCAAAGGTATGCTGCATGTCTGTACGATTATATGGTACCATTGCTGGTATCTATGTTATTCCTCATCCAATTGTACTTCGGCAGAGATTGACAGGCACACATACTTTTTCACTTTCAAGGCTATAACAAGGCCATAAACCATTAGGAGTCCAACTGTCTGTAGGAACTGCAACAATGGTTACAATTGTTTCTGGCCATGTGTATTTCCTGAATGTTAACACAGTTTTAGTTACCATGACACCATGGTCTATCTATGATTTTGCATTCCTCTTTCTCTCATCAACCATGCTTGCGTTAACTCACAGACATCTCTCTCACATGAGCTTCATCCAATCTTTTCCATGACCAAAACTGTCTGACAATCAGATTTCAACTCAGAGCTCCCTGTTTCCCCAATCTCCAACCTCCCTTCTCAGCTTCCCAAGGCATACGATTGGTTATGTCAACAAGCCAGTGACAGGGTAGACAGTAAGGCTGCCTGCCATGCCAGGAATCCTGTTTTATGAAACCACACATTTATTCCTGTTTTGATCTTTTATATCCTGTGAGCAGGTAAACAAACCAGGCATGGATACTTAATGCTAGGAAACCTAACACACCGGTACTTGTGGTTGATTTCATCCAAGCTAATTAGGATCATAAGACACCCTACAAGAGGATATTGACCAATATACTGGCTGAATTTGCATGTCACTTTAAACCAGGAATACTTGCTTATTAAACCACAATATGTGGATGAACATCCATTGAGTCCCACTTTATATTTCTTGGTCATATGAATAAATAAGCAAACATGGCACATATAATTGTATCTTTGTGTTGCATTGGAACCTGGAATTTTGTATTACAGCACCTAAACAAATCAAGATTCATAGGAAAACAACAACAAACTCTGGTTTGTTTTATGACTCTTGATTTGTTTAGGTGTCATAATACAAAATTCCAGATTCCAATGCAACACAAAGATATATGTGCCATGCCTGTTTATTTGTTCATATGTCTGGGAAGTATAAAGTGGGACTCAATGGATGTTCATCTCATGAATATTGTGATTTAATAAGCAAATATTCCTAGCTTAACATGACATGCAAATTCAGCCAGTATATTGGCCAATATCCTCTTGCATAGCTATACAAATGGCATGACCTTTGGATGCAGTTTGCCCCAAATTAATAAATCACAATTATCAGTTGCACACTGAGTCACACAACTCAGTATGCAACAGATAATGTCTATGGTGATTTCTTAAGGCAAGTCCCCCCCCAATTATGCCATTTGTGTTGCACTAGTGTAGCTAGACAAGAGGATTTGAGCCATTAGGTACAACTCTCCCTGTCCAGATCAACTATTACATTGCTTTCACACAGATGTAGATCAGAATAGGCTTCTAATCTAGAACACCAAATGGCGGACGATGCCAGTGCTGCGGGAGGGGCAGGTGGAGGAGCGGCCCGGGGCGGCTTTTGGGGTGGCTTTGGCCAGGCAAGAGGCTGTGGCACGGACGAGGGCACGGACGAGGCCAGGTGGCCCAAGGAGGCAAAGCTGAAGAGAAAGAATGGATTCCAGTCATGAAACATGGCCGCCTGGTGAAGGACATGAAAATCAAGTCTCTGGAAGAGATTTACATTTTCTCGCTTCCGATCAAGGAGTCTGAAATCACTGATATTTTCCTGGGCTCCTCTCCGAAGGATGAGGTTTTGAAGATCATGCCCATCCAGAAACAAACCCGTGCCGGTCAGCGCACAAAGTTAAAGGCTTTCGTAGCCATCGGTGACTACAACGGTCAAGTTGGCTTGGGAGTCAAACGCTCCAAGGAGGTGGCCACGGCCATTCGCAGGGCCATCATCTTGGCCAAGCCGTCCATCATGCCTGTCCAGCGAGGCTACTGGGGGATCAAGATCGGCAAGCCCCACACCGTGCCCTGCAAGGTGAAGGGCCGGTGTGGGTCCGTCCTGGTGCGTCTCATCCCTGCGCCCTGCGGGACTGAAATTGTGTCTGCGCCAGTTCCCAAGAAACTCCTGATGATGGCTGGGATTGATGATTGTTACATCTCCACCAGGGGCTGCACGGCCACCCTAGGCAACTTTGCTAAGGCCACCTTCGATGCCATCTCTAAGACCTACAGTTATCTGACCCTTGATCTCTGGAAGGAAACTGTGTTTACCAAATCTCCTTACCAGGAGTTTACTGACCATTTGGCCAAGACCCACGCTACCCGGTTGTCTGTGCAGAGGGACTCAGGCTGCTGCTTTGGCAACTACCTAAAAAAGGTTGTACGTTCAATAAAGTGGCATGACCAAGTCAGATTTCTAAACAAAAAAAAAAAAAATGAAAAAAAAGATGTAGATCAGAATAGGAAGAACATAAATACACCTAAAATTCATCTTTAGACCCTAGGCATTTCAGAAGTTTCTGGACAGGGATAGCCAGGTTAGCCAGTAGCTGCAAAACTTGAAAAGGAACTTTTCTTCTTCTTTTTTGGTGTAAACTTTCATGGGCTGAGCTACAATCCATGAAAGATTTTGCCAAATAAAAACTTTCGTATCTTTAGGGCCTTACAAGACTTGCTGATGTTTTAAGCTTTTCAAAACAGTTATCCACTGGTGTTTGGTTAACCTGTCTTCTAAAGCAAGGAGTGTGCTGTTGGAGTGATGCAGCCACATTATTATGCATCATGAATAAATCATAAAGCTGGAATATTTATTTGTCAGTGTTGATGGTAACTGCTATAGTTCATGGTCTAATGATAACAAATCTACAGATGCTGAGATACTGTGCTAGCAAATGTAAAAAGAAAAGGGGGGAAAATCCTACCCACATTTATATTTATATGCTAGCAGATGGGTGCTGTGTTCAGTAGCCTTCTGAACAGCTCCTCATCATTTATTAGCTTCTTAATATACACTATTTCTTTTTATTGTGCTGTGGCAATGGGGGCAAATATTTGTAATACCTTGTGCAGGCTATAGGTTGGCTATGAGTCATATTCAGTGCTACAGCTGGTTTGATTAGCAATACCTTGCCTGCTAATGGTTTTAAAGTCTCCAAGGGTGCATTTGTTCACCTTCTTTGCCATATACGTGTAGTGAAACCAAAAGGTAACAAACAACTTCACTTTGGAAGTGAAATATGGAACATCCTAGATGGGAATCTACCAGAGAAGTTGGAGAGTGGATGGAATAATGTTCCAAGGGTCAGGTAAGAATCTAAAATGTATGAGTTCCAACAATGCTATCCAGGTCTGGAGGCCAAAGAAGTAACTTCTTCACAGCCACACATTGTCTGAGCAAGCTACTTTGTCACCAACTTTCCTTCATTATTTGGAAACTGCCCAATGCTGTCTGTTCATCTCAGTAATTGAGAGAACGCCTCTAGGACACAGCAATTGCCTTTGAATGAGAGACATAAGAACCTTGATTGGAGCTATTTGGACAGAGTAAGATGCAAAGGGAAACTCACACAATCACAGAAGTTAATCCTCATTTTTGGCATGGCTCTGAATCTAGCCAAAGTTTTATTTATTTATCTATTTATTTATTTCTGAGTGACAATATCTGTTTAAGGCAACTTAACTGGAATGAAGGGTACAGTGACATTAGAATCATAAAAGAGAAAAAGAAAGGAGATAAAACCAAAGATTGAGGTAAGGTACAATTGAGAGAAATAAATTGATTCATTTTAAACATGGTGATGGAAGAGAGTTTTATGGATACCCTGAATTGCCAGAAAGACAAACAAGTGGGTCCTAGATCCAATCAAGGCTGAACTATCTCTGGAGGCAAAATGTTGAAACTGAGGCTGCTCTACTTTGGGCACATCATGAGAAGACAAGATCCTCTGAAAAACGACAGTGATGCTGGGAAAGGTGGAAGGCAGCAGGAAAAGAAGAAGGCCAAATACGAGATGGGCTGATTCCCTAAAACAGACGTCCAACTTGAGTCTGGAATAACTGAGCAGGGTGGCTGAAGACAGGATATTTTGGAGAGTGGTCCTTCATAGGGTCGCCATGAGTCGGAGGTGTCTTGATGGCACATAACAACCACAAACAACTGAGGGTAATGGAATGCCTCCTCTCTTCGGATGGCACCACCTCACCTTCAGGGTGCAACAAAGATATGCTGTTTTCTATTCTCAAAACAAAAATGTTGTATTTGCAGCCAGAGATAGGTATCCTGCAAAAGCACCCGATTTGCAAAAGTACTGTTGGATCTGATGGTTGTTGTGGTTTTTCTGGGCTGTTTGGCCGTGTTCTGAAGGTTGTTTTTCCTAACGTTTCACCAGTCTCTGTGGCCGGCATCTTCAGAGGACAGGAGTCAGAACTCTGTCTGTGCTCTGGTGCAGTTTGTTTGGATAGTTGAGTATTTATAGCTGTGGGATCAGCTTTTGTCCTTTTCAGGAGATGGGTGATTGTGGTGATCAGTATGTTTTTTGTTGTGGGTTTATTGTTGTGATAAGAGGGAGAGATTATCTGTCACTGTGATTGATGGGTGTAGCTAGCTAGTCTTTTGTGTGCAGTGATCACCGGTCCTTGTAGCTGGGTAGAGTTCGTTGACCTTTTGCAGGCTGTATTTTTCAGTGCTGGGAGCCAGGCTTTGTTGAGTTTTAGACTTTCTTCTTTTTTGTTGAAGCTCTGCTGGTGTTTATGGATTTCAATGGCTTCCCTGTTCAATCTAACATAATGATTGCTGGTGTTGTCCAGTACTTCAGTATTTTGAAATAGAATTTCATGTCCAGCTTGTTTTAGGGCATGTTCAGCTACTGCCGATGTTTTAGTCTGCAGTGTCTCTCATGTTCTTTGATTCTGGTGTGAATGCTATGTTTTGTGGTTCCAATATATACCTGGCCACAACTGCAAGGTATCCGGTATACTCCTGCAGTGGTGAGGGGGTCCCTTTTGTCCTTTGCTGACCGTAACATTTGTTGTATTTTTGTGGTGGGCCTGAATACTGTTTGTAGGCTGTGTTTTTTCAAAAGTTTCCCCATGCGGTCCGTGACCCCTTTGATGTATGGCAGAAATACTTTATTTGTGGGTGGCTGTTTTTCCTCTTCAGTTTGGTGTTGCTTTCTTGGTTTGATGGCTCTTGTGATTTCATTTTTGGAGTATCCATTTGCCTGTAGGGCCCAATTCAGATGGTTGAGTTCGGTGCTGAGAAATTGAGCTTCACAGTTCCGATTTGCACGGTCTACCAGTGTTTTGATTATGCCTCTTTTTTGCTGTGGGTGGTGGTTGGGGTTTTTGAGTAGGTACTGGTCTGTGTGGGTGGGTTTTCTGTAGACCTTGTGTCCCAATAGGAGGTCAGTTTTGCGTGTGACCATGACATCTAAGAAAGGGAGTTGGCCCTCTATTTCTTTTTCCATGGTGAATTGTATATTTGGGTGGATGCTGTTGAGATGGTTTAGAAATTCTTCCAGTTTTTCTTCACCGTGGTTCCAAATTGCGAAGGTATCATCCACATATTGGAACCAGACTGTGGGTGCAAAGGGTGCCAAAGCCAGGGCCTGTTTTTCGAAATGTTCCATGTAGAAGTTTGCTATAACCAGGCTGAGGGGGCTCCCCATGGCCACTCCATCTGTCTGTTCATAGAACTCATTATCCCACTTAAAATAGCTGGTCGTTAGGCAGTGTTGGAAAAGGGCCTTGATGTCTTCTGGAAAGATCTGCTGGATGAGTGTCAGAGTGTCCTTTATCGGTACCTTGGTGAATAGGGATACTACGTCAAAGCTGATCAGTCTGTCCCCGGGGTTGAGTTTTAGGGTGCTGATCTTGCTTATGAAATGTCCTGAGTCTTTGATGTAGGATGAGGTTTGTCCAATGTGGGTCTGTAGGAAGGTGGCTAGGTATTTTGCTAATTCATATGTCTGTTGGATCCATAAAAGAAAAGTGGCAGCACCTTTCACAATTGGACCAATTGTCTCCAATTAAACAGAGAACACATCTCTAGGCCGTTAATGCTGTGAATGGAGAATGAACAATGAATGCAGTGCACAAGAACGAGTGAAGGAAATGCTGTGAATGCTCATTGGCCACATCACAACACTTACACCTTTCTTAGCTGCATTTTGTGCTTTCAAAAGGATCTAAACAAAATGTTCATATCCAGCATGAAAGAGTGCAGGCAATCAGTTGTTTGGGAGACTCTGAGCAGTAGCAATATTGTATGTCCAGGTCTCTGTCTTTCTGTGAAAACTGTCCTAAACATACCATTCCTGCATTCAAGAAAGTATACTTGTCAGTGAAATCACTTTAATAGGTTCACAAAGCACTACAAAAGTTCTGGGAGAAAATGATGCTTTTATGTGTCATCACATAATTCCATCAACCTCCAGTGTCTGTGTCTGTTGTTCACAAGCCACCCAGAAACAGCATTGGTGGAACAGAATTCTGCATATCCTTATTAGATAGATACCTGATTACATTTCAGGTTTGCGGAGCTCCAGAGTCTATGATGAAGTCTGATTGCTCATAATGGCTAGCAAATTACTGCTTTGCTGGATTCTAAAATTAAGCTTGGTGTGTCAGTTCAGTTAAATATAAATTCTCCGCCTCCTGTTTCTGCAGCTGGGAATTTTTTTTAAAAAATGCACTTTCAGTGCCTTATGAATAGTTCTAGCTTTAACCTGTGGGAGATTCAAAATGCAAAATAAAATAAATGCCTGTAAAATGAGCAGTTCTGTGTCAGAGGACATTTATACCCACTTTTAATTTTTATATAAAGATGTTAAAAATATGCAAATAGTGTGTGAACTCTGCACCTCGTCCTAGCCCTTATGATTATTTCTCCTGCACTGCTATGTCAATTAGCTTATTTGGTAGTACTCCATAAATGCAGGACAAAACTAGGAATGTAAAGGATGCTCACTCAATGCTTTGTTTTGATCAGTTTAGGTTGTCTTGACTCAGTGAGGCACCTCGGTGGGGAATTTTGTGAAATTCCTTGCCTCTGGGCAAGAGTGAGATAAGGACTGCAATTTTTTTCCCATCAGTAATTTGCAAAAACTGTCTCAGAACAAAACTCTTTATTTTGATTTTGAGAAGGAAAACACATGCAGATGAAGACTGGGTGATTACTGGAAAAAAGCCCCACCTTCAAATCCCAGGCCCTCTTATTCTTATAAGTCTGCTTGAGAAATCGGGATACAGTATCATTTGGTACAATTTGTACTAGTTGCCCCAAAGTGTCATCTGCACAGTTTTGCACAATTTGTTTAAATGTGGTTCTCCTTCTTATCTCTTATCTCTGAGACCATTACAGAAAAACCCATGTCATCCTGAAGGTGAGGAGAATAATTTTGCAAGGATGACAGTAGAAGACTTAGATTGCAAGTGATCACTCAAATCGCCTTACTTAAGCTACCTAACTTGGTTGAACCCTCCTTCTTTCAAGTAGCAGAGCCACAACATGAGAAATCCTGATCACACAGCCAGTGTTTTTGTCACTTCGCATAATTTATAGTTTAGCCTGCTTTGTTTTGTGATTGGTCTTCAGGACAAATACATGGAGTTTTTTTGAAACCTGATTTCTGCTTGAATCACATCTCTCCAACATGAATGTGTTTTCAGCTTCTATAATGAGCTATTTATAAAGTCTATTTCTGCTTTGGCAGATGTATTTAGTGTTTCAGCCTGAGTTGATGCTCAGAGGCAGCAGCCTAGCTTCCCTGCCAGGGCCGCTGAAGATGGCACCTGGGGATTAAGGCATCTCGGGCAGTGGTGGCAGCAGTGGCAGCAGCAGTAGGTAGACCAAGGCGATGGAGGGGGCATTGGAAAGAAGGTGGGTGGGTGGCCAATCCTGTGTTGCCAAAGCAAATGAAATGCCAAGAGGAAAAAAGTTTGGTGTTGCGTTTTTCTTTGGCAAAATGGGATCCCTGAACTGGATCATGAAATGAACCACAAACCTGCCTGGTTCATCGGGTTTTTTGGTTCATGGTTCATCTCATGCCCATCTCTAGCAATATTCCTTTTCCTGAATTTTTTTCTATAAATAGATTACAAGTTTACCCTATAAGAACACAGCACAGCCAAGTTGTTCAAGGGGGATAATAGTGAATGAAAATAAACAAGGATTTTAGAGTAGCACTCAAATTTCAGTGCCCTAAAGTCTCCTTAGCTGTTGCATTTTCAGAAAGCAGTGAGGCCACGATTTTGTTAAGATTGGAGGATTTGCAGGGGACAGACAGAAAAATTAATGGATGAAATTTGTAGAATTCATTAAGCCCTACCATGCCTTGTGTAATTCAAGCCCCATTTTTGGGCACATGAGCTTAGTTTGCACATTTAAATTGTATTTGGAAAGATTTGTGCTAGAAGAACTGGAGCCATTGGATGTAGAAACAGACTTACATATGAAACATCTGATTGGGAGAGAGGGTCCAGCTTTCCCATCAAAAAGGAAACAGGGAAGCCATTTAGCATTTAGTCAGCGATCCAGCTGCTGGTACACACTGCTGCATTGCATGGTTGTCGCTGTATTCTGTCTAAAAGAAGAAAGGTGACTCAGAGAACTTTAAAGCTATTTTCATTCTAATTGGCTTCTTGTGTACCTTTTGCCCCATTATTTCCCTCACAACTTTATTTCTCTTCCTCCATCAGAAATATGACAAGGTAAAGAAAAACAATTTGGGACTTTTAACATGCATCATTCATCACATTAAATAACCTGGCCCTCAGCAAGCAATATATTAGACATCCATTTTAAATTGTGTATCACACAATCAAATCAAACTGTTGTTTGAAGGCTGGCATTAGTTCTCGCTCAAACCTCAGAGTCTTGGTTCTTAATAATATTTCATTAGCACAACAAGTACTGCAGTTATGCTTCTTCCTGTCCTGCTGGGTGAGATGAGAATGAGAGACACTTGCACAATAATTCTGTACTGTGGGGCCTTTTTCTTAGTTCACTATCAGCCTATCAGCATCTGGGCTAGCACTTGCATAAGGAAGAACCCAGGGCTGGCCTAATATTTGGTAAAATAAGACAGTCCTCTCAGGTAGCAAGAGTTTGGGGGACAGAGTTCAACAGATAATATCTACAGAGATTTCTGAAGTTGAGACAATTCACCTCCAAAAGTTACACCTTTTGCACAGCAATGCAACAGGAGTCTAGGCAATGACTGTCAAGCTATCTTATATATTCTATAAATGATATGTGTGGTGTGAATAAGCTCTCTTTGCTAGTAGGTCTGTCCTGAATGTATTGCCCATTAATTTCATTCAATAATGTTCAGCTCTACTGTTACGAAAGGAAGAAATACTTCTCTTTGCTCACTTTGTCCACCACATGCATACATTTAATAAACCTCCATATCTCTCCCATATCTCTCTGGATATGGAACAACTGACTGGTTCAAAATTGGGAAAGGAGTACGACAAGGCTGTATATTGTCTCCCTGCTTATTTAACTTATATGCAGAATACATCATGCAAAAGGCTGGACTGGATGAATCCCAAGCCAGAATTAAGATTGCCGGAAGAAATATCAATAACCTCAGATATGCAGATGATACCAGAGTCCCACACAGTCTAGGGAGAAATTCTGATGGCAGAAAGTGAGGAGGAATTAAAGAACCTCATAATGAGGCGGGGCTTTGTCGCGGTGCTGCCAGCAGCTTCTGGGAACAGCTCCCGGGAAAAGCTAGAACCGCCCGGTCTGGGGTCCCTTTAGAAATGAGGGATCGAAGGAGAGACTAGGAGAGGTCTCTCTGAAGCAGTTGGTGAGCAACAGAGGGAGGAAGATTGGGCAGCAACCCGGTATTTCTTCCCTCCGAAAATTCACCTGAGCACAGATCAGATGCAGGAGCCATCTTGGCAGTGAGCTGTGAGCAACCCCCCCCCCCGGGAGGAGAGGAGAACAAGCAATATGGCGTTGAAAATATATAACAAAAAAGTAAGTTGAAGCCTTTGATTTATGAACAACCCCACTAAGCTGAAAAAGAAATCAGAGTGAAAATATTTGGCCGAAAGAAGACAAGGAGCGGCAAGTTTTGCTTACCAGCCTGCTTCTTCAAAAGCGAAACTGACTCTTAAACAGCAGGCTGGTTCAAGGCCGAAAGAGAGACAGTGAGACGGAATTTTATTTTGTTTCTGGAAAAAATCCCAGAGTGAAATTCCACTGGACAGGATTTAAGAGACTGAAATTTTGTGAATTCTGTTTAGCCTGGACCTTTCTCCCTAGACTGTGTGGGACTCTGATAATAGAATCTTGTTAGGTTTTTGGAGAAGAAGGAATGAGCTTTTAAAAGCAAGAAAACAGACTGAGAATCATCATCGAGACGACGTGGGCGACTGGACTGAGGAGCTAGGAAAACCAGGACTGGAGTTTTTTTTTTATTGAATCTTTGGAGTAATGGAAAGAACATTAGAAGGATTATAAGGATATCTATTGGAGAGACTGACCCCCTGTGACTGCTGTTTAGTCTGGATTTTCTTTGGCTGGACTGTGTGGGACTCTGATAATAGAATTTTGTTAGGTTTCTGGAGAAAAAGGGATATTTTTGCCACGGTTGTATTTTAAATTGTTGGGCTAAAAGTTGATTTATATATTATAATATCTGTGTAAGGACGGGAAGAAGAACCTAGGGGAGGTTTATGATTGTGGGTTTGGTTTGTTGATAAAATAGTGGAAACTTCAGAAAGATATTTGAGGATTGGCCACTTTGGTGAAGGATATAGTATTATTTATACAGACCCTACTCATTGGAAAGATCAAAATGGCCTCCGAAAAATTAAAATATCAAATGTTGGGGACTTTGTCTGCCCAATCTCAAAATTTGGGAATAGTGGCACAAAAATCAGACAAAGAATGACAGACTACCATGCAAAAGATAATAACAGCAGGATTTCAGCAAGTAAATGAACGTCTTAGCCAGATAGAAGATCAGATGAAAGAGAGGTTATCAGATGTTAAACAACAGTTAAATGAAGCTGTACTAACTCCAGAACTGCTTTTATTGAGTATGATACCAGGTAACATAGATGGGATAAAGAGTTACCCAGTGATCTATTTAGCTACTACAGTCAGAAAATGTTATATTAAAAATCGGACTGTTGTCCTGGATTCACCCTTCTCTTCAAAAAATTGGAAGAAAGCAGAGTTACGGAAACAAGAGGAGCTTATTGAGAAAATATGGGAATCGGCAGAAATGGATATCCTTTTAGACGTGTTGAATGACTGTCCAATTCAAAAGGAAATTGAACAATGGGATTTATTATACAAATGGCTTCGGTTCCCTGACAGTGTTGGAGTAACTTAGATTTAAACTAAAATATAACTGTAGGTTGATAGCTGGAGGGTAATCAAATAGTAAAAAAGCAGAAAGTTGATTTGTTATTGAAATATGAATAGATTGGATGATTGCATACTTGGTGTTCTCCTATTCCCCTAACCCTTTTCCTTTCCCCCTACTTCCTTTTACCTTTTGTATTCCCTACCCTATTATTAGTTGTTAAAAAATAAATATTTTTTTAAAAAATAAGATCATGGCCACTGGTCCCATCACCTCCTGGCAAATAGAAGGGGAAGACATGGAGGCTATGACAGATTTTACTTTCCTGGGCTCCATAATCACTGCAGATGGTGACAGCAGCCACGAAATTAAAAGACACCTGCTTCTTGGGAGGAAAGCGATGACAAACCTAGACAGCATCTTAAAAAGCAGAGACATCACCTTGCCGACAAAGATCCGCATAGTCAAAGCTATGGTTTTTCCAGTAGTGATGTGTGGAAGTGAGAGCTGGACTATAAAGAAGGCTGACCGCCGAAGAATTGATGCTTTTGAATTGTGGTGCTGGAGGAGACTCTTGAGAGTCCCCTGGACTGCAAGGAGCACAAACCTATCCGTTCTGAAGGAAATCAACCCTGAGTGCTCACTGGAAGGACAGATCCTGAAGCTGAGGCTCCAATACTTTGGCCATCTCATGAGAAGAGAAGACTCCCTGGAAAAGACCCTGATGTTGGGAAAATGTGAAGGCAAGAGGAGAAGGGGACGACAGAGGACGAGATGGTTGGACAGTGTCATCGAAGCTACCAACATTAATTTGACCCAACTCCGGGAGGCAGTGGAAGACAGGAGGGCCTGGCGTGCTCTGGTCCATGGGGTCACGAAGAGTCGGACATGACTTAACGACTAAACAACAACAACAAATATCTCCCCCACTCTTCTTGAATTTAAAAAGCCCTAGTGCTTCTGATTTAGACCTAGAAAAACCACAACATGGTTTCAGCCCTTTCTAAACTTTATAGCCTTTTCCATGTCATGGAACCTCCACCTCCCTGATTATTTTGGTTATGTTTTATGGCATATTTCCCATCTCTACCAAATCCTGTTTGGGGAAGGGGGACAAATAGACATTATTGCAATACACATAGATTTGTAAAAGAAAGGAAGGAAAGAAAAGAGAAAGGATGGATGGTTGGATGACAATACAATGCCCACCTAGCTCCAAGGTGATGCCAAGACATGGAAGGAACACACAAACAAACACACACAAACAAACTGCTGGACTAAAATATAGACACAACTTTATTGGTTATACGTAGCTGAAGTACATTAGTGCTACATGGAACAAAGATTTAGTACATCAGATGACCTGCCTGCCAACCTGATTACCACCTGTCTCAGCATGCCTACTAGAAAGACACTGAAGTACCATAATGTCACCTGGGAGCAAAGCTGAACTGACAGCCCCTGGGCTAATTATGGTCTGTGAGGTCCATGTATCTGAAATTAAACAGGATTTTCTGCAGTTTGGTTCATTTTACACTTACCTCCACTGAACATAATTGACTGTTACATTGCAACTTCCCCATGCTGGCTGGAGTATTCTGGGAGTTTTAGTCCAAAAAGTAACTTTTCCCATCTCCGCTGTTACCCAGTTACCTGTTCTATAACAGTAATTCTTTCCAGTGTCAATCTAGTTCATATGGTTTTTATTGAATTGAATTAATTTCAGCTTAGCTTTTTTGTAGTTACTTTTGTACCTTCCCCAAAAGGCTGAGTCCTAGAGCTAGTTACACAGGTCCTCATTTTGCTAAGGCTTCTCTTGCATTAAGGTGATATGCCTCTTTACAATTTGTGGGATTCCTCTTCTTTTTTTAAAAAAAAAAATAATAGCTAGCCTCCCGCCCTCCTCCTCCTCCTTCTCTGTCTATCTATGGTGAATTTTTAAAACCATTGCTACATTCATCTTGAAAGAGAAAATCACCACATGAAGCCAAATAATATAAGCCACTTCTGAAGTGTATCACTTTCTGCTTTTGTTGTTACAAACAAAAGTTAAATTAGTGAGTAGACATCTTCTTTTCTCTCTTTTCAAGTCTGCATTGCTCAGAGTCCATCCTAAATAAATTTGTTTCCAATCTCAAACACTGTGCAATAATCAATGGTCGTTCTAATGCAAAGTGGTCCATCACACATGGTTGAGAAATGCTATAAAAGGGTATTCAGTGTGATGATAATGAGAACAAGGAAAGAGGAAGCTAGCCGAATCGAAGTCGAGACTAATTTTATGTCATTATACAGCATCAGATGTAAATTGCTCTGTAATGCATGCATCCATTTAAACTGGGTTGGCCATTTGTAAATGAGGCCATTCCATATTCTTTGAATTATTGTCTTTTTCTTCTTCATAGTAAGATCATTTTGCAGCAGTTTTCGCTTTCTCCTCCATCCTGCAGACGTGAATGACAGGACGCAGTAGGACGTCTGAAAGGGCAGTCATTCGGAGTGCATAAGGGGAAGAAACGCTTTTAAAATGTATTTCCATCTGTGATAGCTTAGAAAATGATAAATTTCGTTTCACTGTCACTTTGATGAACAACAACAACAACAACAACAACAACAACAAAAGTTGGCTCAAGTTCATTGGATGGAACCATTGGCTAGAAAACTTTGGGCTATATATCAAAAGACATATAAAAGCCAGTTCCCAGTTCCCAATCATTTTGTCACACTTTGTTGTGATACAAAGATTGCCATCCGACAAACATTTTCAGCTAATCACCCATAAGTCGTTTGTAGCATCACAGATTGGAATGGTGGATGGCTAAATCTGAAAAAAAAGAAAGAAAAAAAAGAGAGAGAACGATTTTATTAAAAAATAATCTGCCTGGTCCCCCAGACACATTTTTTGGCGGCTGCTGTGTAGCCATATAGCCCTGTCACTATACTGTATGCTTTCAATTGCTGTGCAAAAACCTAGATTTCCAAAGAAGCCTTTCCTTACTTCCCTGTAACAAAATAAGATAAGAATGATGTGGTAGATTTCTGAGGTAATATAAAATAAGATAACACTTCAGATTGTGGAAAATCACATTTATGTAACAGCATAAATGTTGTTGTTATGTGCCATCACGTTGGAACCAAATTATAGCAACCCTAATAGGGTTTTCAAGATAAGTGAGATATTTAAGGTGTGATTTTACCAATTCCACACCCCCAGTGAGCTTCTGTGGCTAAGTGGGGATTCAAATCCAGGCTTTCTGAGTTCTAGTCCATCACTCTATCCACACCACACTAGGTGTCCACCTATATAAATAACTGCCTTCTCCTTGGCATGCTGTTTTAAAGGCAACACCACCGCTGGCCATGGTAGACTGGATTAACAATATACTTCATCTCTTGAAGAATAGCTTGCATCAGAAAGTTCATTGTGCCTGGAGTTTCATTCAGGGGCATCAGGAAGAGGATACTGTAACATTAGATCAAGCCAAGGGAGCAAATGAAGAACTTTTTCATTTTTGTTAAAAATCATCCTCATTTTCAGACCCTTGCACCATGTGTGTTTCTTCATACACTGCATCCATAACAATCCACTTTAATCTCTCTATTTAGGGCGGAAAGGAAAGGTAGCACCAGATCTACCTTTCTGCTCAGAGTTGAATCTTTCTGCTCAGAGTTGTCTCTGCCATGAGAAGGAAAGAGGCAGCACCTGAGGTGGCAGATTCTGAGGAACAGAAAGTGGACAAAGCAATTTATTAGTACATGGGTTGCTCTGTAAGTACAGCACACACACCTGAACTAGCATATGGCCCTCCAGAGTGACACAGGATGCTGTCTTGTTGCCAGTGCTGAAGTATGATTCAGTGCCAGTTCAGACACATTTTGCACATAGGACAAGACATCTTGTCCTCCAATGTAGGCAGTCTTGAAGACATCTTTCACTCCACCTTTGGCACAGCACCCCTCTTCTTTTGTATAGCTTTACCTGTCAATGCTGGAAGTGAAAGGGACATGTGTACCATCTTTGAGATGTTTTGTCTGCTCTGCACTTCAAAAGCAATATGCAAGTCAGAGGTACCCCTGAATTTTTCTGCTTCTACGACATTTGTCCCTTCATGTCTGTAAATATCTCAATACAAAAGGCAATAAGATATTCCCAGAGAGAGATGGATGGTAAATTTCTTGCTAGTGATATTACAAAGTTGAAATGAACTGCACTAGCATTCATAAACAAAACTGTTTTATTACCTTTAAACAAAATCCACTCCACTACTGGGCACAATATGAATAAAGCTTGCGGGACACTTTTTAATTGTCAGGCACCTACCAATGAGGATATCCACAATTTAAACAGCTATAAAGTGTTTGTATTGTGATCCTGCATATCAGTTTCTAAAGAGGAGAAGCTTCCATGCTTTCTCTAGGGATGGTCACAGTATTGGGGGAGGGAGGAATTTTCATCTTGCAAAAGGTAATGGCATCACATAAGGTCACAGACATTTTCTCAAAACCCAGTGCAATAACATTTGGATCTGACTGACAGCATGTTAATGGCCCAGAATATTTATCCATATTAGTCCACATAACACTCGTGGGTATTTGTTAAATCACAGATAATACTTACACACACATGTACGCAGACACAGACTGACAGACCGACCGACACACAACACTATGGTTAACAAGCTATCTATCTAACAAATATCGGAATGAAGAAAACAATAGACATTGGATTGGTTGATATGAGGAAACATAGTTAATGGCATTGTGGAAAAAGAATTATAGACATGGGGTAAGCCTGATTGTTTATTCCAACTAGAACAGAACCATTGAGTCACTAGGAATTCCATAAGTGTTGACTTCTCACAAACCCAATGATTCAGTGGATCTATTTAGGTTGAAACTAACACTTGGATTTAGCTCATTGTTTCTTCTTTGACACAAAGAACCTTCACCTTGTCAAACACTAGTCACTTTTTCCTTTGGCTAATCCACGCGATCCAGCTGAACTCACTCAGAGGTGTTAGGACCATGGCACCCCCTTTCATCTCTAGAGAACAAAGGCAAGATAGCTACTCCTTGGAGGGACCCTAGGATGGTGTGGGAGAAGGACGTGGCATTTGAAACCCTAAGAACATAATCTAAGGTTGAAAGAAGGTTGGCACAGGTCAGAGCAGGTAAAGAACTACCTAGAAAACCTGAGAACATTTTCTGTCTCTAACTTTCCCCATTCAAAGCTGTGAATCTTTTTAGTGTAAGCTGAATTGCACCCAGTCACCTCCAACAGATGAAAAGGAACTAGAAAAGTAAGGGTGTGTCAGTAGAGACTCAGGCCAAGATCATCCATATTATTGCCTTCCAGATTACTATGTATAAATGTGAAGGACAGTGAACAAAACTGACAGGGGGAAAATGATATTGAAAACATGGCAGTATAGGAGGGATTTATGGATATCGTGGACAAAGAAGCTAAAATGGCAATATCATGAAAAGACTAGACTAACTGAAAAAGACAGTAATGACAGGAACAGTTAAAGGTAGCAAGTCCCTTCCAGATTCGCAGTTCGAAGAAAAGAGGAAGATCAAACAAGAAATGGCTTGACTCAATAAAAGAAGCTATGGCTTGGAGGTGCCAAGACCTGAACACAGCTGTTAATGATAAGACCCTTTGGAAGTCACTAATTCATAACTTGGAACTGATTTGATGGCACATAACCAAGCCACAGTAATTCCCCGTCTAATGGTGGAAACAGCCTTTATCACGTTACAACTTCCAACAATACAAAAGGGAAGAAATGCAGCCCTTTTAATCTATTACCCACTCTCCCAACTCCTCTCCCAGTGTTCCAAGTCCCCTCCAGAGGCCTGGGGAAGTTTGCAGAATAGTGTGGGAGGCCCAATGTGTGCTGTAAGGTTTTTCATATAAGCTGCTAGATGATCATTTTAGCACAGCAGATGCAGGCCTTGGGTGGGATCTAGATGGCAGATGTTTCTTCCCCCCCCCCCCGACTCCTGAACCCAAACACAAACATGGAGCCCTACAAACCTTTTTTAAAAATACTGAACAGAATCGATCTTTCAAGAGGTTAGGGATATGTTTTCTCGGAGACCCCACTTTGTAATAACAAATAAGGCAGATGGAAAACAGTAAGGCAGAACTTTGGCTTTTTAACCAGCTGGCAAGCATAAGCTTGTCTCCCAGTGGATTTGCATTTGAACAATTATCTCCTATTTCCATCTTGTTAAAGGAATTAAACTACTTAAAATCTTACAGAGTATTACACTAACAAATAGTGAATGTCACAGATGTGTTTTCTGGAATATACAGAAAGACAGGAAAGATCCAGAAGTTGCAGTAGTGGAAATGGAGCTGGGCTCCTTTCCCCCTTATCCCACACGCTGAACAAATGTGAAGTTCAACATTAATTTGAATTTCAGGACATTATGTCTTGCTCCTAATGGGTTTGGTTCATAAATGCCGTTCACACAATAGTGTTTTTTGCCCATTTGATAGTAACCTTCAGAGAAGTATCCTGGCAAATGTATTCTTGTTTATTTTGACAAGGAACATTTTCTTCCAGTCATAAATATCTAAATAATACTTCTGAGAATGGCTGGACTTATTGAAATCTCCTTTAGTGCCATAATATATTCCTTCCTCTGACAGACAGGTGTGTTTTTTTGAAGGTTTATTGGGGGGAAAATTGAAAATCTCATATAAAATGTATTGCACATCATTTATATCATCTCTATCTCTTTTTATAATCCTCTCAGTTTTTATTCATTGAAGTAATCTCCCCCTGAACCTAAGTACTGCAAGGCAGAGATTAAAATGCTGTGTATATGAAACAGGGTTCATAAATGATTATCTGCATCTCCATGCTTTAGCAGAACCACTTGGAGGAATCAACATAGCTGGGAAATGAAATGAGCCAAAGCTGACTTGCTAACTAGGTTTCATTCTTCTGTGTCCACACAAATCAGACTTGGGGACTGTTCAAATCTGTGGTAGATAAAGACGGTGTCTCTCCCTACGGAATGCATTTCTGGAATATTAAATCCTAAAGCTCAAGAAACTTCTGTGTGATCAAATCTGTAAAAGCTTTAGAGGCAAACTGTGCAAGATTATTATCTTCCTCAGGCTATTCAAATCATCCATGGATCTTTCTTTCTTGAACTGGGCCTCTAAAGTTGTCCAGAAAACTGTCCTCAGCAGATTTTGTTTTAAAATGTCTGTACAATATTGAGTACATGACATGTGACAGTACCCAACAGTATCTGATATTTAACAGCGTATATTTACTACCTAACTAACTGAGTTTTAAACATATATAGTAATAAACATGTGCCATTGAGTTGATTCCAAATTATTGCAAATTAGGGTGGCACCCCTTTGCTCTTGGGTTTTCTAGGTTGAAAATATTCAGAAGGTATTTTCTAGAGTCTCCTATGACACTGTGAGACCATGCAGCTTACCCAAGGCCACATAGGTGGCAGAACATGTACCCCTATCAGGAACAAACACTGATGGAGGGGGTAGATCTCGGCTAGCCTCTTTCCCAGTAGGTACACTGGAGATTCAAATTCCTAGCTCCAATGCACTACCAGCCCTTTTGACATCTATAGATACCTGAACATTTTCAAAGCAGTCCAGATGAACACATGCGACTTGTACCATCCATAGGATATTAAGTATCTATATTTTGACTTGTGTAGATATGTCATACTCCACAAATGACATGACAAATGATATGACTATGACTGTTTAGGATAGTTTGTTCATCAAGAAATGAACAAACAATTGTTGTTTTTTAAAGATTTATTTTTTTATAAGACATAAAAACATATTTCCATTGTCATTCGTCATGTTCACTGGGTATACATCAAATTGTTCATATCATATCATGTCTCATTTGTCTCTAAACCTTATTTCTTTGTTCTAGCCACTCATACATTTTATTCCAGTTTTGATAATATTCCGAATCCTCTTTCCCTTTAATTGTCATTGTCAATCTATCCATCTCTGCACAATCTAAGATTTTTTGTACAATTATTTCTTCTAACGGAGATTTCTCATTTTTCCAGTATTGAGCCCATACTATTCTAGCCACCGTCAATATATGTAATATAATATAGCTATCTTGTTTGTTAATATTCTCTGGCATAATACCCAATAAAGACAACTCTGGTTTGAGTTCTATATTCATTTTCGTTATTTTTTTTATCCAAGAGTGTATTTTAACCCTTTTTTTTTTTTTTTTGCTTTTTCACAAGTCCACCATACATGATAATATGTTCCCTTATGTTTTTTACATTTCCAACACCTATCGGAAACATTTGGGAACATTTTTGCTATTCTAGTTGGTGGTAAATGCCATCTGTAAAACATTTTGTATAAATTTTCTTTATATGTGGTTGCTAAGGTTAATTTACAATTATCACTCCATAACTTTTGCCACTTTTCTAGCTGAATTGTGTGACCAAAGTTTTTAGCCCAATGTATCATTGTTTCCTTCACTTTTTCATCTTGAAATGAACAAACAGTTGTTTATTAATTTGCTTATTTCACCTACAACCTCTCTATCTCTCTTGTAGGACTCAGGGTGGCTTACAATATACATTGAAGAAACATACAGCTGAAAAACACAATAAATAAATTACAATACTGAAATAGCATTAATTAAATTAAGAAACTAAAACAAATACACAATTAATAATATTTTTTAAAAAATTGAAACTCAATTTCCAACAGTTAAGAACAACACAACAACAGTAAAACATCTGTCATTTGAAGTTGTCAATCAGTGGTTAAAGTCTTGTTTAAATAAAAATATATTTGCCAGCTGGTAGAAGGACAGCGACAAGGGGACGTTCCATAGTGTGGGAGCAACCACTATGAAGGGTCTCTCTCTTGTCTTCACCAAATTGCTTGTGAGGGTGGTAGGACAGTGGGAAAATTCTGTTTGGAAGATCTTAAGACCTGATTAGGTTCATATAAGAAGGGATTGTTCTAGCCATGATCATACATGAATTAATATAGGCCTTCCACATGGAAATGATCAGATATATTTGAAATTATTTCAAATTGACTATTGCTTAGCCTGGTGGTTGTCTTCTGAGCACCACTGTTTCCTATGTAGTTAAAAATTGTTCAAAAAGTGCTGGATAGCTCAGTGGCTTAGGTGTCTGGCTGTGGAGCCAGAGATTGGGACTTCAAATTCCCACTGTGCCTCCTTGAGAGGGGCTGGACTTGATGATCCAGAGGGTCCCTTCCAGCTCTGCCGTTCAAAAGTGGTGGTGGTGATGGTGGTTGCTGCTGCTGCTGTTGTTCAAAAACACCAATCACAGTCAATCAAAATTATAAAAACATTGACTGGTATCATATAACAGATACAAGTTTTAACCAAAAACTTGAGTATTTGTTAAATATTGGCACAGTATGTATGCTGTTCCTAATACTGCCATTTTTTGTAACTCTGATTGTGTTATTTCTGAGATCTGCAACTGCTTATAATACAGTGTGAGATTTCTTTATATTATTATTATTATTATTATTATTATTATTATTATTGACTGACCCTGACATGAGCTGTGCTGAGGTTGTCACCTCATGTGGTGCAATGCAACTGTATGGCTCTTTGTTTGAAAAAGCTGCCCAACTATGTTGCCAAACCCTTTTCTTTTCTTTTTTCTTTTCTTTTCTTTTCTTTAAAAATACCTGGTTCCAAGGGGTTCTTGAATAGGACATGATAAGAGAGATGAAAGCATACATCTTTGAATTTATAGAGGAATAAATGACCAAATAGCATGGGGGGAAAAATGAGCAGAGAATATAAAATTATCATGAAACATTTCCAACAAAATGGTTGGAATCTTGCTTTCGCAACAAATCCATTGAGACATTTACATTCCATTGTACTTTGCAAAGCTAAGGTTATTCCGAACAAAAGGAAAATAGATCATTAAGAGATTAAAAACAAAAGAACTTTTTAGTTTCACACATTACATGTCCTTTAGTGATGCTATTAGAGAAATTAATGAAACCCATTTTCTTTACTCGAGGGCGCTGGAAAAGTCATTAGATTCGAATGAATACATAACACTACATCAATCTAATTTGAAAAGAAGGATTCGGCAAGCCAGATGCAGCTACTGAGAGATTCACCTTAATGGCAGTGATGCAAGTTTCATAAATTACAGTGGAAGGCAAATTACAAACAACACAAAGAGACAATGATTCAGCACTGTGCAAACATAACAATTAAGCGTGTCTATATTCAGCATCACCTTGACAATTATGACTGCAGACTGCTGATCTCTAGATCTGTCTTCTTTCATTTATCATATGTTTTCATCTCAGCAAGGCCTTTGTAGCTGCTCTTCTTTAACTACTCAAGCTTTTGCTTCAATGGTTTTGAAACCTCAGTGGGGAGACAAGATTGAAGAAATACAGTTTTGGTGAAGTGTAGGAGGCAACAAAAGCATATTCTCAAAAGGGCTTAAAATGCACAGTACTTAATTTCAAACTGCTCCTTTAATTTCAATAATTAAAGGAGCAGTTTGAAAATAATTAAGCACATTATTTTTCTGTCTGAAATGAATACATTTCAGACACTTTTTCAACAATCAACTCAACACCAAGTGAATGAATACCAAATAGTCTGAAAAATAGGAAAGCCCAGTATTCTACAACTGTATTCTAGAACTGCTCATCCCATTTTGTGGAGTGTGGACAAAAAGTAATAATTTGTTGAAGAAACATTCATAATTTAAGATATAGAGATGACACCTTACTATTGGCAAAAACTACGAACAATTTGAAATGATTACTAAGGGGGGTGGGTGAAGGGAAAAAAATGCAGAAGCAGAATTATGGTTGAACATTAAGAGGAAAACATCATGGCTACTGAAAAGCTAGATAACTTGAACATTGACAATGGAAAAGTAGAAACGTAAAGATTTCCCACACCTTGATTCAATTGTCAATCAAAATGGAGGCTGCAGCCAAGAAATCAGAAAACAACCAAGATTTGGAATGGCAGCCAAGAGGGAACTAGAAAGGATGTGTCACTGAAGAACAAGGCCAAGATAATCCATACTGTGGTTTTTATTCCTAATTAGAGATGAGCACAAACTGTAGTTTGGTATTTCGGCACAGTTCGGAGGATCAAACCCACAGGTGCTGTGCAGGTGCCTCAAATTCCCTGCCCCACCTCCTCCCATGGGGTCCCAATCAGAGGCAGCGCCCCAGGCTTCCCTGCCCTGCCTCCTCCTCTGAGTGGGCACCTATGGGAAGAGGCAGGGTGGGGAATCCAGGGCATGCACACAACACCTGTGGGCCAGATCCACCAAACCGTGCTGAACTGCGATTCGTGTCCACCTGTATTCCCAATTACTATGCAGAGATGTGAAAACTGGTCAGTGAAGAAAGTTGATAGGGGGGAAAGATGATAATTTGAAAGGTGATATTGGAAGAGTGTTTTATGGACATTGTGGACTGCCAGAAAAACAAATAAGTAGGCTCTAGATAAAATCCAAGCTGGATCTCTCACTAGAAGCCAAAATGACTGAGCCTATTGTACTTTGGACATATTGTGAGAAGATAAGACTCATATGAAAAATCAATAACGCTAAGAAAGTAGAAGCAGTAAGACAGGAAGACCAAACAATAGATGGACTAACTCAGTGAGAGAAGACATAGTCTTGACCTTGCAAAGCCTCATCAGGGCTGATGCCAATAGAACCTTTGTGTGGTCATTAGTTTATAGGGTTTCCATAAGCCAGAAGTCCCTTGACGGTACATAGCAACAAGTACAAAAAGTAACTTTTCCAAGGGTCTGCCATTTAGGACCATAGTTTGTGCACTTAGGAGAGGACCACCTGAGGAGGAAAGACACAAGATCAGATCTATCTAATTTGAATGCGTAAGAGAGAGGACTGATCTGCCTCCCATTAGCCCACAAATTCCTGTGTGAGGTTGAGGAACAAATGGCACCCCTCATACACACCCATGCAATGCCCAACATCAGCCACATCATTTTAGCACAGTAGGCTGAAAATTCCAGTTGTGACCCTTGTACAACACCTCACGTTGCTGCCTGTAGTGGCTTCCTCACTCTGTTTATTAGCAGGGCTGGTACTGATCTGCCCCCATACTTCACTGTGAAAAGAAGACAGTATCCAGCTTCATCTCTCTGCTGATGGGGTGTTCTTTGATCCAGTGAAGGTTTTAATGAATGTCACTGTGAAGTGTTTTCAAACCCACCTACCTTGTTTCACTCCCTATTATAAAGACCTCCTAAATCTGTGAAACAAATTGAGGTGACACAAGAGTCTAAGATGTATAGGGAAATCAGAAATATTGTTTTCCTCCCTCTTTCTGGTTACAGAAGCCTACAACCGATCAAAGACCCTTCCATCAACAGAGGGCACAAAATTGCATCCACTCCTTAGTTTCAAAGGCTGTAGAAATGTCAAAGTAAGAAGATTATTAATCTTCCCACTTACCCTATGGATGATGGAGGAGAGGTTCGCTGATCTTCCGATCTCTTCTACAATTCCAGTGGAACTATGACCCATTAGGTGCCATGCACTGTTTTGTGTACAATATGTTAAAAGAAGGTTCTTCTGTCAGGTGAGCAGCTCATTTTGTCAGAAAGTCAGATCTATCGACGAGACTCACAGTCTCATTGTCTATACACATCAGCAACAGGAAAACCTGCACTGGCAGAGAACTGGCTGTCAGTTAACATTAGGTGAAGACTGTTTGCACCTGCAGAAAATATATATGGGATCACCAATCTCATATATTGCCCTTAATAATCATCAGTGCAATGACTGTGACTGATACCCTCTAGCAAGCAGGAGTGTTGCAGAATAAAGGTCGGCAGTACTGGGCTTTTTGGAGACAGATATGATTCTGCCAACAATCCCCATCAATCCTCCGCTAAGATTTACTGTGACAGCTGACTGACTCTCCACAATAAACATGCTTGAGCATAGTATATGTTCCATCTTCTCAAGAAAATATTATATTTTGCAGTGTGGTAACTGTCGCTCCACTAAATTTAATGAAAATCAAGAATACAGAGGAGATTTACAAGCTGGTGGCTTTATTGCCATTGCTGCAATTGTGGCTGCTGTAGGAAAAAGTCCCCCACCCTGCTATAATCGATGAAACAACCACACTGTAAATAAAAGTTGTATTTTGCCTAGCAAGAAGTTTTATGTCATTCTACCAATGTTAGAAAAGGTGGGAACAAAAATATATGGACTAACAGCTGTCTATTCTTCCTTACCGCCCACCCAGCTATCCTTCCATACTTGCAGGCAGCAGAAATAGTAATAAGCTGGACTATTCTTTTTAAATTGAGAGCAGAGAAGAAGGATTGCAAGGCAAGAAGGATTGTAAGGCATTGTCATCATTCTGCTGGAAAAATGGGTTGGACACCCCCTCTCTCAAAAGGCCGAAGGTGGGGAGTTGACAGGCCCCTCAGAACCTGACTCCTCCGGGGGTACACAAGGCTGAACTGCCTGAGTTGGAAAGGGAAGCCAGAACCTCTCCCAGCCCATGAGAACAGCACAGACTGAAGGCTGAGCTTGGCTGGGGGCCCTGAGGCAAAGTGCTCAGATGCAAGGGAAGACCCCTTGGTGAGAAGAGGCTCCTTCACAGTAGGAGTCAACTATTAGCTAAACTGTCTAAAATGTATGAAAATCTCCCCAAGAAATGTTGGAAATGTAAAACACAGGCGGGTACTTTTTATCATATCTGGTGGACATGTAGGGAAGCAAAAAAAATTATTGGAGATCAGTACATGAAATGTTACAAAAAAATGTATCTTGTGTGATACCATTTAAACCGGAATTGTTTTTATTGAATATTATGCCTGAGATTGTAGATAAAGAAATGAGATATTTGATAATACATGTAATTACTGCAGTGAGGATAACATATGGGAAACATTGGAAGAAAGAAGTGTTGTCCCTAGAGGAGTTGATAGAAAAGATATTGCAAGTGGCGGAGATGGATATACTAACAGAAGCATTAAATAAAAGGTCATCTCAAAAAGGACTCAAAAACTGAGGACGATTTTATAATTGGACTTGAAATATGGATTGGAAAGTTTAGATAAAAGAAGAATGGGAAGGTCCAAGGGAATGGTAACTATAGAAACTCTGGTAAAATTGCTAAATTATTTCTTTTTGTGATTTTCCTCTTTAGCATAATTGTATAAGTGGATGTAAGAACACTTTTTCACTCTCTGAATTTTTTACCCCATTCCCTATCCATACCTATTCCCCCCCTTACCCCCTATACCCGCTACTCCAATTCCTATTCCCATTTAAAATGAATAAAAATAATATTTTTTAAAAAAACCCCATTAGGAATCAACTTGAAGAAAGGCTCTTCCCTTCCTACTTCAAATACTGTAGCTCAGCCTCTAAGGAAATTTGCCACTCAAATGCTTGTAGCTGAACTCTGGGTGTGAACTTGCTAGAGGGCATCAGCACTCACCGATATAAACTTGAAATTATGGATTTCTTGGAAACATTGGCCAGAATCCTGTTTCTCAGGTTTTGCCTCATACCTTGCATGATGTTATCACCCATAGTCATGCCACAGTCATTTGGGGGGGCTTAAAAGTTTCCTCTGCCCCCCCTCCAGTTCCAGAGGTACCGAAGGCTTCCCTTTGACCTGGGAAAGATTTTGGGAGAGGCAGAACAGGGGGTCAAGTTCTTTAATGCCTGAAAATCACTTCTGGTCCCACCCTGACCGTGGCTGTGACTCCTTTCTGTTTATGACTTTGGAATGATTTGACTCTTGGAATTTCTCTGTATGTTTGGTCTTACCCACTGACTGGCTTGATTTTGGATTGTCATCAAACTTTGGCTTGGATTCCTCTTACTTGGTTTACTTGACTCTCTGGTAGGACTCTGTTTGCTTTTGAGCTGTGTCTCCCCTGTTTCATCTATTTAATATGCATGACCTTGCCAGTATTGATACCAAACTGTGAAGGCCTTGCCCTTGGAAACAGGGCATGCAGTGAAAAGTTTGCTCAAGAACTGAAGCCCCTTAAATACTTGAGACAAATTGCAAACACCTTGTGGCCCTCTAGCTATTTGGGAAATAAAATGTTCTTCAATTGCAGGCAGCCTAGGACATGAGGATCAGGGATGATGGGAACTATGTTCAGAAGTAAAGAGCCACAATTCACCTATCCCTGCTTATACATTTTCCCCCCTTTCCAATAACGTTTTAGGTTTATATCTTGCAGATCAATCAAAGGTGGCATCTCTGAGTGGTGATCTCTTTGGGACAAGTACAAAGTGTAAAGGAAGGAATAGGAAGAAAGTTAATCAATATTTCATTGATGGTGAAGATAAGCTGTCTCAACTCAGCAATCAGCTTGTTGAAGATTCTCCAACCACTGTGAAAGTTTGTATCTGCCAGAGATGTTGGCAAGTCTTTGGGCCTGAGTCCCGAGTCCTAAGCCTCGAGTCATTTGCCCTGCCCCACAAGGCTTGGGACACAGGACTTGGACCCAAAGAGTCAGACTGTACATGCGCTGCCCAGCTGATAGGCCAGTTGCACACACAGAGGCAGCAAGCCTGCAAGGGAAGCCAGGTGGTCCCATGTGCATGGTCAGAGACAGCAGGCCAGCTTCCTTGCCTGGAGCTGGCCCCTGCCTCTATGCATGCACCAGCCTGTCAGATGGGTGGTGGGTGTGAGGGTGGAAGCAGTAGCCAGTTCCTGGAAGGGAAACCAGGCCTGCTGCCTCTGAGGATGATGGTGGCTGTGGCAGCAGCAGCAGGTAGGTAGGCCCATCCCTAGCAGAGACTTGAAACACAACTTGGAAAAATGGTTCCAAGTCATGAGTTGAGTTGGAGTCTTTTTTAGAAAGACCTGCATCAAGTCCAAGTCTATTTGCTGGTGTGAAGTCAGACTCGACAGCGAGTTGCAACTCACAAATCCCCATTCCTGGTATTTCTTTCCACCAAGAGAATGTGAAAATGAGCATTTTTTGTCTCCATCATGTTTTCGGTATTTTGCACAAAATAGAGCAACTCACACTAATGCTATCACTCTAGATTCTCCTTTAATGCTTCAAGGTGCCTGGCCATTTTGTAGTTTTTCTTTTAAGAACTGACAGGGCAAGACTCTGTGGAAACACTCTCTCAGGCTACGTACTCCTAGACCTCAAGCAATAGTTGTTAAAGAAATAGTAAATTCTTGCAATGATGAATTTCCTATTTCCTCAACATTTAGTTAGAATCTTTGAACTGTGAAATGCTTGCAGCCCACTGAACTGAGTTGTTTGCTCATCTTCCACATGAGCTGCCTTTATAAACATGTGGCAAATATAAACTTTCCTTTACCTGTGAAGCGATCTTTCATTTATGCAAGAGCAGCAAGAACTGTAACTCAGGATTTTTGGTCATTTCAGGAAGTTTCAGGAAGGAAAATTACCAACGAGCAGAACAGAAATCTGTATGTTTAAGGGAAAGTGGAAAATTAGAGTTAGATAAAAATAGGATAATTAGAATATAATTATAGTGATTTCAGAAGTGCATTGTCATCTTTATGAATTCCTTGTGACATCTCATTTTAAGAAGTTTAAAATGCTTTCCACAAGACATGTGCAGTGCCTCCCCTTAGTGTGTCTGTGTCACACTAAGGAGAAATGGATAGGTTCTCAACCTACCCTGTCCCCTTTTGGTGACATTACAGCTTAATATTTGTCCCCATTCAGGACCCTATTTGTGACTTTCACACTTATGTGAATGGAGAAAAGAGAAATGACTATGATTTGGAATGGACATAGGACAACACAATGCCATCAGTTTCAGAGATGTGGTAGACATCTTCTACCCACAAACAACAATTGCACAAAGGTCAGCAGGCAATGAGATTTGCATGACCACAAAGAACAAAAGAGGAAAACATGAGGGAGAGGAAAAGCAGACTGCATCTCACTAATTCTGACCTGGACCATCAAAGTCCACACAAGAGGAACACAGGCATTCATCCACAGTCACACCACAATGAATGCTAGAAATAAGATATTCAGTAAATTGAGGATGTGATCAGATGGATATTTGTCCTGCTGTACAGGAAAGGCTTCACTCCTTTTTCCAGTGATCATATAGGTAACTTAATTGCTGGAGAGAACTAGTCCATCCCCAGAGCATTCCTACCGGTACCTTTCCAGGTCCCTGTCAGGGGCATCTGTTTGTTTGGTGCGTGTAGGATCACTCTGTTTGGGTTCATTTCCAGCATGCGCCATCGCACAACACAGCTTGCAGCTGTCGATTTGCCTTCTGCTGTCAACTTGCCAATATTATTAAGTGCCTTAAGAAGACAGCTTAGCCCCTTCACAATTTTGGGAAATTAAACATTTCCTTTGCTTTGTGGAGAGGAAGAGGAAGTAAAAGGTTATTTTTAAAAAGTAAACCATATTACAACAAGGTTGCTGTGCCATACCTCTTTGGAAAAAAAAATTAAAAAGCAGGAGGAGACAAGGAGGGGGATTTTTTTCCTTAAAGCTCTAGCAAACATTGATTGGAATAATAAGACTTTTCCATGGAGGCAATTAGCAGAAGGCTGTGAGAAATAGAGAAATATTGTAGCAACTTTACAACTAGACACTCAACTCGTCATGAGCACAAAAGTCTAGAGTGAAATTGTCTGTGTGGGGTTGGACTAGATGATCCTTTGAGCCCTCTTGATGTGGGAAACTTCTGCCTAAAGGTTGTAGCTGTGATTCTGTTTCAGTGACGTGCATACACTCCTGGCAGGATACGGCAGCGGCCAGCAGGCAGGGTAGCCCCTTCTTCTGCCCTTTCGCTTAGAGGTAGAGCATAAGATCAAAGGGTTATTTTAGCCAATCCTAGTTATGATTAGGTAACTAATATCCTATCTGTTTCTCTCATAACATACTATGTAATCATGCTAAGTCAAAAAATAGAGCCCTCGGGGCATTGCCAGTAGGCTCCGCTGGCTCGGACAACTGCTGTCGACTCCTTTGTTCTCTCTCCCCAAGGCAATTAGCCTTTCCTTTGTTCAGTGATCACCACATCTTGACACACCAACGTATAGAGATAATACATACTAAATAAGAAAATTATAAACTTTCTTCCTCTGGTCCTCCACAGAGGAGGAGGAGGAGGAAGCAAAAAAAAAAAGTGTTTTGAATCAATTAAGGCAGTGCTGATGCTCTGCATCACATACAGAAAATAAGAAATCTTCCTCCTGGAAGCAGGAAGAGATAGAAGGGGGTAAAAAGATGAAGATCTTTTTTCAGTCTTCTTAAAGGAGCCAGACCAAATAGAGTAGCTTGAGGTGCGTATGGCATTTGGATGCAAGGATTGCACCAAATAGCATAAAGGACCTCTTTCCAACCCAAGCAACCCTATTTAACCCGCACCAGCCCATTCCAAATAAGCCTGTCTAGACAAGCCCTAAACTAGATAAGAAAGAAAAGCTTAGAATGTGTGTCCTAATTGAAAACAGTGGGAAAACAACTACAGGAAAGGGGTGATGGAGAGGTTGCAGGGTGATATATAGCTTCTGAAAAACTCAGGGCAAGAGCATATGGTCCTCAAAACAATACAAATGCAGTAATAGGCGATACCTTTATTGGACCATTAAGAAAATAAAACAAAACACAAAAAATTGGCTGAAATTTGCTGTTTCTAGTGGTTTAACTTAATTGTTAAGCCCAGCTCTGATGAAGGCTTGTCATGCTTCTGTTACCCAGCTGATTTTCTCTAGCCAAGCAGAAACTCTTTGAGTTTCAAATGAAGGTGGTGAGGGGGAGAGGAAGGGTGAAATCAGATTGCTGGCCATCTTTTGTTTAGAGAGATGGGTCATAAATTCCAAACTACTGGCTCTCTCATCTAAGAAGCTATGACTGGCCCCCAACAGTGGCCACAAAACTTTTGGGACTTTAATATAAACATAGTATTTTGGAGCTGCCCACAAGAACTTGGTGCAGAGCCTGAGGAAAGGGAATTATCCTCAAAAACTCGCTCTTTTTTGTTTGTTTGTTTGTTTGTTTTATTTTCTTAATGGTCCAATAAAGGTATCACTTATTCCTGCATTTATATAGCATCTGGTGACCTCAGCCTGAATTCTCTCTAGTACCTCAACAGTAGGAATGTTCAGGGGAAATCTTGGGCTTTATGGGGGTGGGGGTTACTTTAATCTTCTTTGCCAGCAGCTCAATCTTTTCAAATTCTATTCCCTTAGTTCAAGTTGTTGGGCATTTTTGTTAATTTTTTAAAAAAATTCTACAACTGCTGGATGGAACACGAAAGGGTCTAGGATGGTGGTGGTGGTGGGAAGTGGGAGGTGCTCTTTCTTCAGCCTCATAGTCACTCTGGAATCTCACAAATACCCTGATTCACTCCATTTTTGCACATTTGTGTGGAAAATAATGCAGATGCCCACTTTCCATGAATTCTATCACACATTTCTTCTACCCATCTTTCCTGGCTGTGTTTCTGGAGAGATCACTTGGAAAGATGACACAAATGACAAAGCTATCCTGAGATAAAACAGTTCCAGATGGTTGGTGAAGATATTCAGTCTCCTAATTCCAATTCTGTTGCCTTCTTGTGGTTATTCTGCCCTGTCCAATTTCAAGCATTGTCTTTTATACGTTCTAACAAAATGAGCCTAGGCATGAAAGCCAAATCATAATATGGTGCTAATGACTGGCAAATATCTACAAGTATGCCTTGAATGAGGTCACTTTGTCAACAAGTGCTGTGGCAATGTTTGTGGTAGGGGTAAGTGGAGAAAGAGAGGCTGGGAGTGTTTCTGTTCTTCTCCCTTCTCCCTATCACTCTGACATGCTGTGGAACAGTGCGCCAAGATTTAGAGTGGTGGATTCTGGGACACCTCATTAGTGGAATACAGAAAGAAAACTCAAGAGGAACAAATGGGACACTTTGTTGCAGGGCACTACAATTCACTCTCTGCCCCCCCCCCCCCCCGCACTCACTTCAGAGGGCTAGAAGTACTCCTTAATGCACTACTGGATCTCTTTTCTCTGATTATCCCACAGAATGTGCAACATTACAATAATGAGCTTATTTTAAGCTTGCCTAAAATAAATCTGTAGAAAAAAATCTGTCAGGAATCAATAAACAAAGAAACAAATATTGATTGCAGTTGAAATTCCTTCCTTCCTTCCTTCCTTCCTTCCTTTATTTCATTCATTTCATTTCTATGCTGCCCCATTAGTGCAAAGCATTATTCTGGGTAGTTTACGTATAAAACCAAACAGCATATAACAGACAATACTATAATAGACATTAGATAGAGAAACAGACAAAATAAGAGGGCAATTATAAAGGCAGAAGGTCAAGAGGCAAAAAATTCAAGTGAGGTTTCCTTTGAAGGCCTCTGGAAAGAGAAGAGTCTTCAGCAGCCTCTTAAAAATGGGGAGGGAGGGTGCCAAGTGCAATTTTAACAGGAGCCATTTCCAGAAAGGTGGTCTCACAGCTGAGAAGGCCTGACATCTTGTTGAAGATTTTCTGGCCTCCTTTGGAGTGGCCACCCAGAGAAGGATAGCCTGGGAGGATCTGGTGGCATGGGCGAATGACCTTGGGAAAAGAATCAACAGATAGGAACATGTATCAGTTTTGCCTTCTCTCACATGTGGGGAATTTGAGTTTTTAAAACACCTTGTTCTTTACATCCTTAATATGTAGAAATTTGCGATTAAAATGCTTATTAGAAATAAAATGAACTGATCACCCATTTTCTCTTGAAAAAAATATTCCCCAGGAACCAATCTTCCACTGAAAACAATGAATCCTCAATGTGTCTGGGCTGGAGGCTTCCATCTCTGTTCCTTGATCTGTTTTTTTATTATACTGAGGTTCAACATAAGACTAATACCATTCTAAAGCCATTGATATCGGATCAAGAGAAAGATGATGCTCCGGGATCCAGAACATCATCCTAAATCTTGGGGGGAAATGAGCCTCCAAGGACTTGCAGAGGCATAAGGTGTCTTATCATGTGTTATCAAGTCGTTTCTTACTTATGGCAACTCTAATAAGGTTTTTGAGGAGTGTGGGATGTTCAAGAAGTGGTTACCTTTGTCACTCCCCAGAGGGCTTTCATGGCTGAGCAGGGATTGGAACCCAGATCTTTTGAGTCCTAGTCCAACAATGTATACATTAGATCACACTGGATGGAAAAGTCCATCTATCTCTGTCCTCCAGTGCTGGAGACATTCAAGAGAAAATTGGACAACCACCTGTCAGATCTGCTTTGACTTGGATTCCTGCAATGAGCAGGGGGTTGGACTGAGTGGTCTTATAGGTCCCTTCCAACTCAATTATTCTATGATTACTTTTGCATGTGCTCATTTTTAAATCTCTTCTATCCTGGATCTCCACTAATCTCTGACTTAAAAAACTGATTTAAATACTTATTTTAAAATAAATTTCCTTTCATGGTATCAATTTCTTTTCTCTCAAACTATTCATTAGCCAGAATCCAATTAAATAATCATGCCATTAATAATTATGTCCATTGGCTTAAATTTTAGTAGCCAATTGCCAGCAGTTAAGCAGACTTTATTTGCATATCACCAAGTGATATGACTGGAGTAAAACAGGAAATTTGACTGCCAAATTCTCAACAAGTTACAATTTGCTGCTGAAATTTAAGCCAATGGACTTAATGCGGGCAGACACAAGTAACAAGATAAGGGCCATTTATTTTGATTAATCATTTTGATCTGTTTTGGAGTGAAGAGTTGTCTTCAGAAAGTTGTACATTATTCTAGGAAGTATAGGTGTTTTGTTTGTGTAGGAATTCACAAGCAAATCTTTCTGAATTAGGTTTGGACCACCCAAAAGATACTGAGATTTTTTGGCACTAGCTCTGTCAAGGGTAAACTGTGGGCAGAATCCAGGAGCCAGAAGATGTGAGACAAGCCAATAGTCTGAAATAGGTGTATATGAATACCACTTGATCTGATTTATATCAAGTATTTGCTATATCAATCAGGACTCAAATGCCTTGAGCTGATTTGGTGTTGAATTGAACTGATTTGTTCGTGGGTTTGGTGCAGGAATTTGTATGTGTGTTTCTGGATCATGGGACATGGGGGAAATTGTGAATGGGAAAAATGAAGGACTGCGGCCTGGAATGGGGGTGGGTGGGGCTTGAGTGTATAGGCAACGCTTCTTCTAGCTTCTTTCATTCCCACAGGGGCTACGCAATGCATTCCTTACACGTCTCGTGCACTTCTATGAATCCATCCTATGCTGGCCAGAAAGAACCATTTACAAATAAAAGAAAGTAGTAAACAAGAGTGGAGGGAGATAATCCCTAGCACTGCTTTCACCTATCCAAAGCCAAGCCAGACAAATGGGCCAAATCCATACACTTGGGAAGGAAAGAAAGAGAAAATGATCAATGTGTAGCTTGTGAGAAAGACTGTGTAGTCTTTCCCCTGGTTCATTTAACAGGCCCAGACGATTTAACAGCAAGCCCACATGTTTTGCAGGTGGAAGTGGGTCTTTTAGAGCGATGTAAAACACTGCATATACATTTTTTCCTTGATGCCTTGCAGTTAACAAAACACCTGCTCAGAGAAGCAGCAAACCTAGTGCACACTGAAACATCCGGTGGGAGCACTAAGCAATCCTCATTAGTTCTTTAGTGCTTATGTCTAGTGGGCATTTTCATTCCTAATTGCATATTAAGCTACACTTCCTACAAATGAGTGGCACTTGTGCTAGACAACATCAGGGTCTGTTTCATGCCAGTCCACACAGCGTGAGACCATATATCTCCATAAATATTCCCAAGGCTTTCTCATTGGCTTAATTTAGAGTCTTTATTGCCAAGCTGTCAATGACAGTTGATATATTTTCACTCTATACCTACTTTAGACTTAAATATTTCACTTCCCTGTGTAATTATAGGGATGGAGCAGATTGAGAACATCTTAAGCTCTGTCCCCAGCACAAGGCAAGATCATCCACCTGTCGGTACCCTTTCTAAATCAATCCTCACCACTCAAGTATGCTCATATCAATCACTCATCTCCACAGTGTCCTGCATCCCTCCTGACAAAAACCTGCGCTTGACTGTATTTTTCTTATTGGGACACAAACAATAATCTCTTCCTCACAATTTATGCCATTCTCACATAGGCTGGTAAATAGGTACACTCCTCCCCCACTTTCTTAAATAAAAAGTTTTATCATTATTAACATAAGCAGATGTATCTGTGAATCATAGAATCATAGAAAAGTGAAGTTGGAAGGGGCCTACAAGTCCATCAAGTCGAACCCCCTGCTCAGTGCAGGAATACAATCAAAGCATATCTGCCAGGTGATTATCTAAGTTTTTCTTGAATGCCTCCAGTGTTGGAGCACTCACCAACTCCCGAGGTAACTGGTTCCACTGTCATACTGCTCTAACAGTTAGGAAGTTTTTACTGATATTCAACTGAAATCTGGCTTCCTTTAACTTGAGCCCATTGTTGAGTGTCCTGCACTCTGGGATGATCAAGAACAGATCTTGTCCCTCCTCTGTATGACAGCCTTTCAAATATTTGAAAAGTGCTATCATATCACCCGTCTGTCTTCTTTTCTCAAGGCTAAACATGCCCAATTCTTTCAGTTTTTCCTCATAAGGCTTGGTTTCCAGCCCCCTGATCATCCTTGTTGCCCTCCTCTGAACTTGTTTTAATTTGTTAGCATCCTTCTTGAAGTGTGGTGTCCAGAACTGAACACAATACTCAAGGTGAGGCCTAACCAGTGCTGAATAGAGGGGGACTAGCACCTCACGGGATTTGGAAAGAGATTATCAGTCATCCAGGTGAGGTTATCTGGAAGTTGAGTCAGGGCAACTAGACTTCCTTCTTATTAGATTGAAATGTTTCGCTACTCATCCAAGCAGCGTCTTCAGACTGAGGAGAGTTGGTAGGAGATCCCTGATATATCCACTACGCTGGTTTCACTTCCCCTGGTCTGAATAGGCTGATTAGAAGGACAAAGGACTAGAAGTGAGGGATAACCCCACTTCTGCAGCCCTTCTCCACCCATTGACATGGGTCATTCGTTAACAGTGGTTTTTCTGGTTGTTGTGGTCCTGATCTTTCTGGGGACAGATGAAAGGACAGCATGATAAATAAGAGCTAGACTGTATCTAAGGCATCCACCCCTGTTGAGTGAGGGATTTTCTATATGCACATGTATGGCCTCCCTGATCCCTCTCTCAAACCACCCATCTTCTCGGTCCAAAATGAGTACATCTTGGTCATCAAATAAGTGTCCTTTGTCCTTCAAATGAAGGAACACTGCTGATTGTGGTCCTGAACCATTGCCCCTCCTGTGCTGGGCCATTCTCCTGTTTAGTGGCTGTTTGGTTTCTCCAATGTAGAGCTCCAAACACTCCTCTTTGCATTGAACCGCATATATTTAGTTTTCCTTTTTCTCCATCTTGAATTTCCAAATTTGTTGATTCAATCATGTAATTGTTTTTATGATATATTTTGATAAGTAATAACGATGCTTTTATATGATTGTATTTTATGATGTTTTATTACTGTTTGTAAGCCGCCCCGAGTAGACTTCGTCTAGAGGGGCGGGGTAGAAATCAAATAATAAATAAATAAATAAATAAAATAAATAAATATTATATTGCTCCTGTTGTGTTTTGGTGTCCGGTCTTTTGGGTGGACAAGTCTCTGCCTTGGTGTGTTTGTGGGTTTGAAGTGCCACGGGTATGTGGTGTTTATCAAAAATTCTTTTGAGCTTTTCCGACACACCCCGCCATGTAAGGAATGACCAGATTCTTCTGTTGGCTCTGGGTCTCAGCTTGTTGCATTGTCCTCCTGGGTTGGGACATTGCTTGCTAAAGGCCCATTTTGGATATCCACAGGCCTTAAGGGCTGTCTTCAGATGTCTGTCTTCATTCTTCTTGGCTTCTGCAGAGGTGGGGATGTTTCTTGCTCTGTTTAGCATCCTGATGACCCCTAGTCTGTGTTGCAATGGGTGATGAGAGTCAAATCTCAGGTATTGATCAGTGTGTGGTTTTTGTTTGTTTGTTTGTTTGTTTGTAGATTTCTATTCCTAAACTGCCGTTGGATCCTATGATGACTGCACAGTCCAGGAAAGCCAGATGGTTGTCTTTGGTGTCTTCTCTGGTGAACTTAGTATTTGGGTCTACTGTGTTTATGTGGTCTGTGAAGGTCTGTTCTTTCTGAATCTTGATCTTCACCCAGGTGTCGTCCACATACCTGAATCAATGGGTTGGACTCTTCCCCTAGAAGGTGTTTAGTGCCTTCTTTTCCAATTCTTCCATGTATAAGTTGGCAACAATGGGCGACACCAGAGAACAATGGGCGACACCAGGGAAGCAGATGCTTTTTCAGAAAGTTATTCTCTTTTGTGCATGGGATGTTCTCAAGAACATCGCTTATTGTGTTTGCTTTTAGCTCTAAAGTTAAAAGAGGAGGGCTGCAGCAATGGTGCCAAGTGAAACCTGGGTGATAGGGCTGAGGTGCGGTAGCAGCATTAGAATTGTGACGACATGAGACCTTTTCAGTCATTCAGAAACTCTGTTGGGGCAAAATGGGTGTAAATAGGGAAAATGCAATGAGCCACACTCCCTCTGTCTCCAATTCCATTGCCTTGCATAGGTGGACGGTAAAAATCTGAAGGTGGGAAACCTCTTAAACTCTTGGAGGTTCCAATGTGTGAACTAGAAGCCTGGAAAATTGAACGATAACTCATATAGAGATTACTTGTACAGGAGGTCCTATGAGAGGGGAGCTAGCAAGGCCATTTGGCCCAGGCCTTAGCTCATAGGAGGCGTTTGCCACAGGCAAGGGCACATGACTGTCATGCATTCTATGAATACTTTTTTTACACCTCATTCTTTACATTAAAATATTCTTGTTTTACTACTCTTCCCAAATGATGAGGGGGCCTCACAATATAAAATGGCCCAGGCCTCATCTGAGTCTCTCAGAGGGTCATGCCCATAGGATGTGGCCCCCTTCAGATTTGATATGGGGTCATTGGTTGTTTTTTTAATATATATATATATTTGTTGGCATATTCTTGCTAGGATTTTGACAGATTCAGTCTCTGTGGTTTGAAATAGTTCCACTGGTATTCCATCTACCCCTGGTGATCTATTTCTTCCTAGTGCTTTCAGAGCAACTTTCACTTCACTTTCTAGAACTGCAGGTTCTTCATCGTATAATTCCTCTTCAAAAGAGTCCATCATCCATTTTTCTCTCCTGTATAGGTCTTCAGTGTCTTGTTGCTTCTCTTCATTTTCTCCTGGTCAGATAGTGTGCTTCTCTGTTGGTCATTGAGCATTCCAAACATAGGTTTAAATTTCTCTTTGTTTTGACTCGTGATTATGGAAGAACTATGCAACTTTAATATTGACAATGAAGAAACTGAAATAATGCAGTATTTTGTATACCTTGGCTCTATCATGAATCCAAGTGGAAACTGCAACCAAGAAATCAGAAGAAGACTGGGACTAGGAAGGGCAGCAATTAAGAAATTAGAAAAAATAATCAAGTGTAAGAATGTGTCACTGAAGACCAAGACCAAGGTCATCCACACTCTTATATCTCTGATCATGATGTACAAGAGTGAAAGCTGGACAGTAAAAAAAGCTGACAGGAAGAAAATTGATTCATTTGAAACATGGTACTGGAGAAGAACTTTGTGGATACCCTGGACTGTTAGAAAGACAAACGGAATGATCAAATCAAGCCTGAATGATCTCTGGAGGTAAAACTGTTGAAACTGAGGCTATCCTACTTTGGATACCTCATGAGAAGGCAAGATTCTCTGGAAAAGACAGTAATGCTGGCAAAGGTTGAAGGCAGCAGGAAAAGGAAAAGACCAAATAAGAGGTCGATCAACTCCCTAAAAGAAACCACAGACTTGAGTTTGCAAGAGCTGAGCAGGGCTCTTGAAAGCAGGACATTTTGGAGGTCACTCATTTATGGGGTTGCCATAGGTTGGAAGTAACTTGACGGCACATAACAACAACACCAGCAACAACAACATATGTCTGTGTAGCAAATTATGGTATATGGATAGGCTCTCTGTATGGCTTGGTAGCTTTTTTGTGTGCAGAGAGCCTCTCTGTGTACAGTTGTTGTTGTTGTTTTTTACAGATGGCAGGGTTTGCCCCATGTGTGATCTTTCTCACTGAACTTGGCATCCTGTTCCATGGCTTTGGAAGAGATACAGAAATGGCTAAAAGGGAAGGAATGCTGTATATCTCTATAAATGAAAACTTGAGCACTTTGTGGCACACATTCAATTTCAGGATGTGAAAAACTCCCATAATCAATTTTCTTGTGTTCTTCAGTATCTCACCACAGTCCCATGCTACTGTTTGAACTTCTGAGGTTGTGAGACTCTGCTGGTCCAGATAAAGTAGACCCACTGACTCAACGAGATTTGTGTAAATGTTGACTTGCCAGTTAGCACTGGATCTCCTCTCTAGTTGTAACTTGTGAGAGAATATTGGCCTGTGTTTTCATTGCCACCTAAAAATGTATATATCTTTTTGATGCATATTTTAGTAATGCATGCATTTATTGATATAGTTTTCCTAATGCATACATTATTGTACACATTTTCTTCTTTGGCTCTTGTGTATTTGTGTGGACTCATATTCTGGCATTTCATGTCTGAATCCCTTACTGAACGCACCATTTTTGACTTGACAAACATAAATCAAGTCAAAAAGCCTAAAGATTCTGTTTAATCTCCAATGTATTTTTACTAAAATCCTGATAATCTCATTTTGCTAAAGAACCTTAAAAACTAAAGCATTAAGAATAATTAGAAGAAGTTTTATATTGCTCCAGCCGTGACTGTAGAAGTATCCTTGAAAACATAGCAATTCATGCTGAAGGCTCAGAAGCACAGCCCAGGACCAAAAAAATCATGTATTGGTTCTTACATAATCTTAATCCCCAACCCAATTTCTTAATTTGTCACCCTCTGATTCTATAGCAAGGGTCATGTCAGGTTCATGTGCTGTACTTGCAAGTGACGTTAAGTATATGCAATGAGGATAAGCAAATTAACCTCCTTTTTAAAAAGTAAATATTTCCATTATAGTCTTTAGTGCTAAACAAAGGGCTCACTAAATCAGCAGATTTCTCTCTTTTTTACTTCAAGTCTTTTTCTTTCTTCTTCTTCTTTTTTTGAACTCCGCATCTGTGAGTAGTTTCACTACACTGTGACCTACTTTCACAGTGTATTTCTTTCTTCCCTGAAGGTTTTTCAAACCTAATATCTCTTAAAGTACTGTTTTAGAAAAATCCAGGAAAATAACAAATGTTGATGGTTTGGCTCTGTAAACAAGAGCTTTTTTCCCTCCTAGTGCTTCACTTTGCTATGGGAGGTGATTTTGTGTTTCCTTCCATCCTTATTTTGCAGCTTCATTACCCATTGCTTCTAAAGCTGCTTCCATACCAGACTTACCAAATAATCATGGGCTATATGATCCCTCAATCAGCTGATGGAAGATGTTGGGGATGAGGGGGGAAAGCACTCCTGTTCAAAGTGAGGAAGTCTCTCATGCTGCCGAGCTTCTGAGGCAATTTCCATCTCAGCCAAGAAAGAGTGCCATGTCAATATATGGCATTTGTATCACAAAGCTCTGATATCCACACTTTATTTTTTAGAAACAATAACAAAAGCACATATGACAACTACCGCTGTCTGCAATTGTGAGTTGTCTTATACAACTACCAAGTTTAATTGTTCATTCTGACACGCTCCAGCACTTCATTAAGCACAGATTACTCAGTATTGAATAAATGCATATAAAACAAGTTGGCCCTTTGCTTTCAACACATCCGTGGAAATAATGAATTATATCATCTCATGAAAATACATCAGGAGACTGAGGAAGGTCAAGAGTGTGTTACGATTTCATGTTGTCCATTTCAGGTCTAATTTTCTACAACAAAATGCGTTCCGGAGGCTACTTCTGTCTTGAATTAGAGGTCATTATCTTTTTGTTCTTTCTTTGTTTTTAAAAAAGGATAGTATATTGCTCACACAACTCTAAACAACAAATTCTCATGGACGGACTAGACTTGTGTTGGTAAGGCTGCGATCCTGTACTCACCTGGGAATAAGGCCCTCTAATAAAATGAGTTTGCTTCTACATGATTATGATCTAAGTCTAAATTAACATTAAGGTTGTGCATGAAATGGTTTTTGTTGTTGTTGTTGTGTGCCATCAAGTTGGAACCAAAGCATAGCATTCATAATAGGGTTTTCAAGGTAAACGAGGTATTTAAGGAGTGGTTTTACCAGTTCCACACACCCAGTGAGTTCCCATGGCTGAGCGGGGATTCAAACCCTGTTCTCCAGAGTCCTAGTCTGTCAGCTCACAGGTCTCCTAAGAGATTCCTGCGGCTTGAACAGAGAGGTTCCAGGGGCAAGTGTACTCCTTAATCAGCTGAGCTGAGTCCGGTACCCAGCCAGGCAGCACCACTTACTCCTTTTCCCAAGTCCGTTCGAATTAGCAATTACCAGAGAGAAGAACAAATGGACTCAAGTAGCACATCTGTGGCCAAAAAATAATTTTGCAGGTTTGCTGTTCAAGAGACCAAACATCAGCTTTTAAGAATTATTGTTTTATTAGAAAAATAGAGTATTTAGAAATATTCAGTTTGTTGCAAAGCAAAGCATTCAAGTACATTTCCATAAATCAAAGCAGTTAGAACTTTAGCAAATTCCAGCTACAAAAATAAAATAAAAAACTCTAAAAATAGCTTGAAAGGCAGGCAAGGCATAGACCCCCTTTCTCTATCCTTACTCTGAACTACATTCTAGCATAATACTAACAAAATAGCAATTGGAACTCAAAAGTCCATCCTAAAATCCAAATCAAGAATCAAAAGGTTAAAAAAGTTTTTTTTTTTTCTATCTCAGTCTTCCATTTTTCTTCCATGCTGGGACCACCCTTCTTCTTCACTCTCCTCTGACGTAAACCAATCAGGATGAAGGGCTGTCTCTCCACACTCCACCTCCGTTTCCCATGGGATGTGCAGGTGTTGTTGACCATCTTCCTGATGTTGTGTCTTGACCTTTATCATCTCTGGCCAAGCTTGCTTCATGGAAAATTCCAACTAGCTCTAAGAGAAAAAAGATTCTCGAAGCATCTAGTTATGCTAACACAGACCAATATGGATTCCTTCTACACAACTCCATGACTACAAATCCCATTCAGAAATTACATTTTAGCCTTAATAACCTAAACCATGACATAGTCCATCATTCAATCCACTATACCACACCGGCAACTTCTTGTTTATTTGCTGGTCCTCTATGACTCTTTGTACCACTAGAAAGTTGGTCTTGGGCTTGTGGGTACACTATTTTAGAGGAGGGGCAATGTTTATAGAACAATCACAAACATAGTTTTTTATTTAATTTGTATAATTGTCTCCAAAGCTTGGAAATAACTAGATACAAATAAGAGTTAACTGTAACTAGTTACTTTTGGAGTAATGAGTAATAGAATTAGTTCTTACAAAGTTAATTTTAGATGTCAAAGTAATGCTAAGCTACTTAGATATAACAAGTAATATCTAATCACTATCCAAAGTAATTGCCTACATTTTAAGAGCATTTAAAGATATCTATGGAGGCATTTTAACAGGAATTTTCTTGTTTTATATTATTTTCTTATCTGTCTTAGTTGGCAAGAAGAGTACACTTTTAACCCCCCCCCCCCCCCGCATTTTATAAATATTTCCAAGGAACAATTATGGATAGGATTTGTTTTTAATTTCTTGGAGTGCAGATCCTATAATTCTCCATTCTGACAGACACCTTACAGACACCTAAAAGTGGCTCACCTGGAAGCAAGGCCTTAACTGGAAGTTTTTGAAGCCCGGCTAGGCTTAGTTTTGCCTAGCTTCCTGTAATGAAAGAAAGCTCCTAGTGAGTGCAGGAACAGGAACAGGAAGCAGCAGTGAGCGTTTTTGACATTTGCTGATTGTCTCCAAGAGAATTAGTCTGTCTCTTCACTTCTAAACCTTCTTATTAGCCTAGCCTAATTCTCCTTTTTTTGCCTTTCTTGTTGATTTGCTTTTTTGAGCAATTATTTGTTTATTGTGTGTGAATTTTAATGTGTTAGATAGTGAACCTTTTCCTATATGTCCACTCTACCCTTCCTTCCTAGCTTTCAATCTGGGCTGGGCGAGAATCTCATCAACATCTCTGGTTACTTTCTGAAAGAACGTTGTGGAGCCTGGCGCTTTTATCTTCTTTCAAGCCCAAATCTCACCCTTCCTCTCTCTTTATATTTCTTTCTTTTCTGGCCAGTCTCTTTCTTGGTCTCAGCATTTAGCAGTACTTTTATTGGGCAATAGCACTTCTCTTATCCCCTTATACCTCCTCATACTAGAGAAGTGCAGTGGTTCTTAACCTTTGTTACTCAGGTGTTTTTGGACTGCAACTCCCAGAAGCCTTCACCACCAGCTGTGCTGGCTGGGGTTTCTGGGAGTTGCAGTTCAAAAACACCTCAGTAACAAAGGTTAAGAACCACTGTGCTAGAGAACTAAATCTGTACTAGATATTAGCCTAGTTTAAGTTATACTTGATTCTAATTTCAATCTGTACTGCATAGCAGATTTGTTATGTCTTTTCAAAGGATTAGTGCACAAGCACCATACATAATGGTCATCATGAAGATGACCATTATGTATGTATTATGTACTAGCAAACTGTAAGTATATAAAAACAAATGTTAACGCTGGATAACGGAAAAAGCCCTGGACCTGTTTGTATGGTATTGGGGGGAAAGTATAAGTTTCCATCTAATATTATGACTTTATGGTATAGAGGCAACAGAGGCTGCTGCTGCAGTTCTCAGGCCTTGTTCGTTGGTACGCCACCTTTCTCCCATAAAGGGACTCAAGGCAACTTTCAATAATAAAGAATGGCTTGAGAGCTAGTGCTAGCTGGGGAACTCCTTTGCCCACTGCTTCCTGTTCAGAGGAGGGCTGATGTCGATACTACGCTTGGATAAGCAGGTGTGCTCCCCCTCCAGTACAATCTATGAAAGCTTATGTCAGCCTGAAGTGTGCATTTAGAAGCTCCTTGTATCCCAAGAGCCCAGTGACTGTCTCCGACTCCGAGAGGGAGGAGAAGGTGGGAGAGACATCTAGCCCAGGCCTCATCTCAGATACTGTACTACCAAGATTTACAAGCCAGAGCTGCTGAACCACATGACTTCACAGTGGCCACACCCAAGACCTGCAATTCCTCAGACCACTAAATCAGCCAATGCCTAGCCACCCATGCCTAGCCAATATGTCCTCCTTTAGGGAGTATGGTTGGTCCTCCATTTGAAGAGCTGTCCTCTTTTTTGGTGACACATCAATGGCCACCCTACCCCACTCCCAGTGAGTTTCCCTGGCAAAGCAAGGGCATTAGAGACTTTTACTGGTAAATGGATCTGCTTAGATCTCTCTTATTTGTTGAGCAAAATGGTTCCAGGACAAGGCAACATTTTGTGAGAAAAGATGCAAACCGCACACACTGATATAACTGCTGATGTATAGCAGGAAAAATATACCATGTCATGTCAATTCTGTATGGACTTCAGATGCAAAGTCAGTCTCAGGAGTGGACTTGCTGAAAGCCCCATTACTCTGCAATTACTAGTTGTTGCATATCTAGATATTTAAAGAGAACTACAGTGACCTCTGCTTATGTTCTGTCTCAATAATATACTGTATATCAGTTTTCAGTAAGCTGCAGAAAATGCAAGGCACAGGACATTTCTGAGAGTTATTAAACATTATGCCTTACTTATTTATTTGTTTTATATCCTGTCTTTCTCTCAATGCTATGTCCCATGGTCATTAGCTAGTCGTAATCTTGTGCAATATGGTGAGCAATAGTGTATTTCCACTTAAATTATAGTAATAATGTCTAATTGAGATAAGATTTGCAAATACTAGTTTAAATTAACATATGCAAATTTAATGCAAAATATCCTTCTTTCTGATGTTCTTTACCCTCCATTTCCTCCTTTTTGGCAATGAAGCACTGGCCACCCTACCCAGGACTTGGATGGACCATCTTCTCCAGGAGATCCATGGCCCAGTAGGCTGATGTCATCAGCGTACCCCTGGGGAGGGCAGGATTCAGGCCGGGGAATTATTTCTTTGTGGCTTTCATCTTGGCAAGAAGGGTGGTGCCTGGAGGGAGCAGTCCTGGACCAGCAGTGTCAGAGGCCTGAGTTCAGGAGGAAGGGGTTCACTGGGAGTTATATATGGTACTATCTTGCTTTCCTATGGTCTCTCTGGATTGGCTTGGACACAGCAGAGCCACACACAAGCTCCAGGGAACATAACAGTGGACACGAGGGGAAGAAATAGTCATGTCCTCTCTCTTGCCTCCTCTCCTATAGTTCATAAAGTAAAGACTAGTGATGAGCTAGGTTTCTCAATTTGAAATAGGAATTTAACCCATTTTGCATGAAAGAATACAGGAAGAGGCTGCTCCTAAGTTTTCATAAGCATTACTTTAACCATCTTTCTCTCAGTAAGACACAGGCATTCAACAGAGAACATATCATGTTGCCCACAAAAAAGGAAGACGGAAACTCATTTTAAAAATATTTCTGATTTTAAGACTCTTATTTCACATTTACATATATTTTCTCAACAGAGTGTTGTACATCTAAATTACCCAAGATGAAAGACCTAAAGTTCTGTGACTAAGCTGCTGTGTACTAACTGAAGTTTCTGGACCATCTCCAAGGGCAGCTCCATATATAACAGATTATAGTAGTCTAAACTGGAAGTTACAGACTCTGGATAGATTTTACAAGACTCGTATGCATAGGACTGCACAGTAACTAAGGCTGGAATTGGCTTTTCCGGGATCATTAATAATTTGGCTGTATGCATTTAGTCTCATCAACAATTAAGCAAACTACTTTTAAAGACATGTTACTTAATTGATTAATTCTGTTAATGGACTTCAGCACTATGGCAGATTGACTTGATTATACACATTTGTGCTCTGGTTAACTACATTTATATTTCTAATTACACAGTGATAGTATTTGCATAGTGAACAGAAGTGACACCAAATGGTATCCTTGACAGTGTAATAACTCTATCCTAACCCAATCTTTATCTGCTATAGAGAGGCAATCCCCTGAAAGAAAAGAAAGAAAGGGAGGTCTAGCTGTAGGTGATGCAATGAACTCAACACTGAGCATTGCCTTTTTTTTTTTTTTTTTGATCCACTAAAACCGGAGAACAAGGTTGGAGAAGGCAGATGTACCACAAATCATGTAAAGGAGCATTGTTTTACAGCTTGAGGTCTGCATAGCTGGTATTGTCCTATTTTTCTTTCCCAGCAGCCTTATGATATGGGTTGGGCTAAGAGGCACAGATGTGCCAAAGGTGATTTCTTGAGGTTTCCTAGTTATGATTCAATACTGGTCCTATTCCAGCATTCCTTCCACTACATTAAACTAGGAGTAGAAAGACTAGCTAGAAAGAAAGCTGGCTGAGTAGCTGAGTGGTTTAGGTATCTGGCTGTGGAGCCAGAGGTTGGGAGTTTGATTCCCCACTGTGCCTCCTGAGAGAAGAGCCAGCCTGTTTGGGCATGCTGCACAGTCCCAGGGCACCCCCAGAAGAATAGTCAATGATTTCTGAGTATTCTCTACCTGGAAAACCCTGAAAAGGGGTCACCATAAGTCAGAATGGACTTGACAACACATGGTGATGATTGGAAATACTAGCCATCAAATTCCTTGTTCTCCTTAATCCAGTTTGCCCCAAGAAGATAAGGAACTCAGTGAGGAATTTAAAAATCATGCAATGTTCTTTGCCTCCAGACAAGAGAGAATGAGAGAAAGAGCTGTTTCTTTCACTCAAGGTTTCTCAAATTTGTGTAAAATGTCTCAAGTATCCTTTCCCTTTGAGAAACAGAGTACACAGAGAAAGAAAGCTCAGCTAATAGTTAAGAAAGATGCAAACAATTCATCTAGTGCTTTAGATTCTTAAATAAAGGACCAAATCTAGTTTGGGACAATCTGTTCAATTTTGTGCAAGAACTGGACAATTTCACACAACACGGGATTCCTTTTTTGTACAAAGACTTGTTCTTGCCAACACAAGGACTGTGTTGAGAGTGTCAGGTGATTCCTCACCAACTTTTCTGGTGAGAGAATAAATTTTTAAATTCTTTGTCCTTGCCTGCAAGGATAAGACAAGTGAGGATTCACATCCCTATGCCATACTGGAGCACCTGAATGCATAAGTAACACATCATACAAAAAGAATAGTTATCACATGTACAACTGCACCAATATAGCATTCTTTCACTGTTTTATGAATGTATACTTGGAGATCATTTACGTATGTGGTAGGGGATAGTAATGAATGGAAAGAAACTGAAAACTGAAGGAAAATGTCCATGTTCCAATTCCAGAAGTGATTTTAGACATCATCCTCATTAAGCTGAATTTCAAATTTTATCTTCCATGGTTTATTATATATTCTTAAGAGAGACCAACTGCTTATCTAAAGGTAGTTGAAATAGTTTTATTGATAGAAGATGAGCTTTTGTAGCTGAAACCTACCTCCTCTGACAAAGTAAGTAATCATCTAGGATGCCTCTGCTTTTTCAAGAAAGCCATTCCAGCTTACTTTAAAGCTGTAACATTTGTAATAAGATTTTTGAAATGAAGGTAACTATTCCCTACTCCCTACTCCCTACTCCTCCTCCTCCTCCCTACTCATGACTATACATTCCATACTTTAAACAACCTTGTTCAGCAAGGTTTGCTCCACCCACTCTTCCACATGTGTCAGTAAAGTGCCACTGGCTTCAGAACATTTACTGCTTAATATTCTGAACACAGAATGAGTTGCAGAAAACACAGAGACCATCAATAGTCAAGTTGACCCCCATCTCTCTAACATCCAGCCAGATCAAAATGTTTGAAAGGACAAAGCTTTAGCATCTTGGGAGAGGAGATACTCAGCATGCAGAAGGCCACAGGTTCAATGCCAGTGTCTCATGTTCAGAGTTCCTGATGAAAGCACTGAACTAGGTGGACAAATACTTAGGCTCAATATAGTGGTCCATGGAAGTGTATATTCCACTTGTGATGGACTTGACACATACCTAGCAAAAAGAAAGAAAGGGCCTGGAGTGTCCCCTTGGTGAGCGACCGTGCAACCCTTCATTCTGGGAAGAACACAGAGAAAGAGAACAAAATCCAAACTGGACCCTCACAATTACAGCTAATCTCAACAACATGGGCTAAATGAGTCAACAACCTGACTCAGTTATCTGCCAGCTTCTTTTGTTCCTATGAGCTGATTTAGCGTTGCAAGAGCTGCAGAGACTTTCTACAGACTCCATTATGGACATCGGGATTAGTACATGCTTTCCCTTGAGTTGCATTCATTCCAGTGGTCATTAGCTTTAAAAAAATAATCCTCAGTATTCTTTGCAAGGGAGGATGTAATAATTTTTAGACATGCAGCCCCATGGTCTTGATGTGGAATCAGATTTCAGTTTGTAGGAACTGAACTCAGACAAGCTCCCGAGTCAGGGTAAGATCCCAAACCAGAAAGTGCTCCATTTCAAGTATGTATGCAACCAAGTGTGACTATCTACAGAATGGGCTACTGGAAATTATCCTGGCCCTGCTTCTCTTGCCAAACTGCTCCTGCGATATTAATGATTCTTCCATAATTCTTCTTGAACCACTAAATTAGACTGTTTTCCTTTATTCAAATTCCTGCACTTTGTCCATTAAGAACATCCGTTTGCATGAAGGAGACACATTTTTGTGGGGGGAATATTGTGGTTTAACCTAAGACCCTGTTTGATTTGGCTATTTGCCAAGATTTTAGTCAGTTCCCTGGACAAATGCTGAACCAGTGTATCTGTCCCTTTAGTGCAGGGTGGGCTAGTGGGGGCATTCCTGGTGTTTTGAGTTGCACTGTCAGCTATGGTGATTATAGTTGATGGAAGTGGTAGTCCAGGAACATCTGGAAGGCTACAATTCCCTATCCTGGCTTTGTGGAAATTCTATAGAAAGGTAGCTAGAAAGAGAACCTGCTTGAAACATGAAGAGAGGAGAATAATGGCAATGAGAAGAAATGGAAAGAGGGAAATGGAGGGGAAAATGAGAGTGGAAGTCTGCTGAGAAAGTTTATTTGCATCTAGAAAACAGTGGATTGCAAGGGCCCATGGAAGGAAAACCTCTCAGAAAGAAAGTTACGTTTCCTGGGGGAGGGGAGGTAGCATTGATAACTTGTTTGCAGCAGAAGCAACAAAGAGCAGCCCATGAAATAAGCTGCAGTCCATAATCCCTTCTTGTTCATAATTAAGATGCTACAAGACTCTTTAATGTATACAGAACAATTTCCCTTATATATTTTTCTATGTGAAGCATCTATGTTGGCCTCTTTATTCTTCTCTGCAGCTGACATAACCCTTATTTTTACAATGAAATGCATGGACTTTTCAAATAAATCATTGTATATGTCTTAACATCACATACATAAAAATTTCACTCAAAGTGAGAGCTTCCTCATCTGTTACTAGTCAGGAATTTAAATAATGCCTAATTTGTAGATTTCTTTTAAAAAATACACTCCTTTACCAGATTTTTCACTACTGTATCATAAAGTTAATATGTAGGATTTTTTTTTAATGTGATGGTGACATGGACTAATGAGTCTTCGCCATGCTTTTCTTTTAATTAGGTTATATAAAATGTAACAAATCCCATTGTCATGGACTTTTCACCATTAGCATCTTTATTAGCTGGACATGCATTTTATGCCTTGTAAGCTTCCTTGTGAAAGGGAGAAGTCTCACTACAAATCTTCTGCCTCATTTCTTGCCATGAATTCATTTGTACATTTCCTCATGGCATATATGTACACACACTCATATACACAAATCTCCTTTTCATTCAGCTTTATATTATACAGATTGACAGATCTCCCTCCACAATGATAGCACTGATACACAAAAAGCTTTGTATGATTTAATACAATCGCACTCAATCTAAGTGGCTACTTATCCTAAACAATCTTGTCTGTCTCTAACAGCAACAGTAGCCATTTGTTTTTACAGGCAATCATTAGAGCTGGCCAGCTTAAAACTGATGCAGAATCCACTCCCACTTGTGGAGTTATCTTTTGCAAACAGATACCATTAATGTCTAAGTAAATGGATACTATTCCTCCTTGCACATATTTATAGATACGTTTTAGCTATGAATAAAAGATAGAGCAAAGCTCCAAGAGAAAAAGGGTGCAGTTGCCTTATTGAGAAGGTGGTGCAGGGAAAGGGACAGGACTACCCTAGCTAGAAGACATTCAAATAATGAAAACGATCCAATTCTTTAAAAGACCTCCAGTTTATGAATGTGGGATATTGTGTTTCTGTATCCACAATACAAAATACCAGGAAAGGGTCCGATATTGCTGCACAATATCATGCCCACATTGCCAGCAGGAAAAACGATGGCAAGCAAAGGGCAGCTTGAGTGTTAACAACACCTATGTCAGCAGTCAAGATGGTTTACAGGATACCTTCTTGTGCTCACTACCATTTCTTTTAGGAATTTTGATTATTTGTGGCTCCAAGCAATAGATACCTAGACAACTTGTTGTAAAAAGCCATGACAATTGATTTTTGTTTGGGTGAGAAGTGGTTAACTGATGAAAAAAGAGTCAGGTTCTGGGACTTTCCCCTTCTTGGTGTCTCTTTGTGAATGGTCATGAGCACAAGAGGGTATCCTGTGTAGACCATCTTGACTGCTGCCATTGGTGTTGCCTTAGCAATCCTAAGGCGATCAGGCATGCAAGGCAGTTTGCCTGAGCATAGCTCCCTGCAAATGTCTACTGGTCTAACTCTATGCTATGCCAAAGTGATTTCAGTCAATAATTAGTAAAGAATGGGGGGGGGGAGGGTACAAAAACACTTAACATGCTTTGTACCCAAATAAAGGTGATACATATAGGGGCCAGCCCACCTGGCACCATTTAGCAGAAACTCTGTTCCTGAATCCATGATATTATCTGTGCCTTTCCAGATCTTAATTAAATAATAAATAAATAAAATTCCAGGAATGGAAGAGAAACACAAACAGATATGAGCTGGGGGCTGTGAATCATGCTAGTTGCATAACCTATGCGGTCAAAGCCCATACAACAATCAATTACAGTGTAATTATGTTTCAGTGCAGTGAAAGAACAAAGGAAAACAACAACAACAACAGGTTTCCAGCCCACAAGCTAACAAAGCAATAAGAAATACATGAGAAATGCAAAGCATTCAAAAGCCGAAGCAGGTCGGAAGCAGAATATAGCAGACTGACTCAATAAAATGACATATTGAAAGCCTGCTGAAAGAGAAGGACGTTCCAGAAGGGGGTAACAGAAGATCTGTCCAGCAGAGCTCCACTGGGAGTGCCAGCCACAAAGTTCATGTTGAAACTGAAAAGGACATTTCTCTGACACCTGCCTTGGCAGTCACACACAATGTGGGGGACGAGAACACAGTTTCCAAGACTACATTTCACTGATGTGAGTTGGGTCGCCATTTCTGTGTCACCAAGAAAGAGAAAATTAGTTGCCTGGGGGGGGGGGGGATAAAAGGGGGCACAATTTTGCATTGACTGTATGCATGCAAATTCAAATTTGTAAATAATTAGTGCTAAAAAGAAATACAGGACATATTCATATAGCAGAGAAGCCTGTAAGTCAATCTGTACTCTTCCTCCACAAGTTGTCAAGTGTTCATGAGCAAACTCAATCTTCCTGTTTATTTCCTGGGGCTCCTTATCTTTAATAGGGATTAGAAGTGACAGTCCTTCAGCCAGAGGGTGTCTTAAAATGGAAAATAGTCTTCTGTGAAGTAGGGCACATGACAACTCTAGTGAGCAGGCCTATGTATGGGTCAGTAGTCTTCCTGCACAGTCAAGACTGAAAGCCACTGCTGGAAGTGGCCTATTAATACCCGTCACTGACTGTACTAACCTTGCTGGGTTACAGCAATTGCACTGACACACAACTAATCAATAAGGTTTGAGCAGACTATTCTATGGGTCAGTGTCCTAAAACAGTGTCCTGTTTTGGGCTAGCAGTCAGTTAGGTCCTTCCGTTCCATCAAGACAATTTGGGGAACAATGAGGAATGTTTGGTAGCTATTAGTGATGTGCACTGTCATTGGACAAATGTGCAAAGCCAGACCCAATTCTGGGGTGATTTATGGGGCAGAGCAAAGAACTCCTGGTCACCTACACAGGGTCGAGCTATACCTTTTGTGTTCCCTCATGGGGTTAAAAAGTTTTTAACTAAAGATGTCCAGCAACTTGCACTGAGGGAATGGAAATAAAAAAAGACTGTGCTGGTGGTACCAGAGAAAAAGGGAGATAGCTGAACCCATCCTCCAATAAACCCCAAGATCCTCCTTGGACACTCTAACCATCGATGCTGCAGGTTGGGCTTGGACTGAGCTCCCCATGTGCTACGTATGTTTTTGCAGCCATTCTGCCAACCACGTCACTGGTGGAGGCTGAAGTAAAAGAGTTGAGGTAGTGTTGCTAGGTAACATTAAGATTCCAGAATGTTATTTTTTCTTTCTTATATAACTTAGTTAACTAAATAGTTTACTATTGGACTCTATGTGTGACTGTGAATGAATACCTGTATTAATCTTAGATAGGCTGTGATTAGCTTGATCACCAGGAAAGAGAAAATGAGTTGCTCAGGAGGGAGGGCAAAAGGAGACACATATACATTCACATTTGTAAATAATTAGTGTGCTAGAGTCTGTTTACATTCCTCCCCTCCATATTTTTTTTCTTCTTTGTGATGATGCATATGGCCTGCTAAATGGGTGCCTGTGGGAAGATGTAAAACCCTCCTGTCTACCACAGCTTTAAGACTTATGGTGTTGCTGTGCAGCTCCCACCTCCATCAAGGTCATCACTGTCTTTGCCTTCTCCATGTGTGGAAATGATTTTTTTCACATGGATCTCCACAATTACCACCATGAATATGGGCAAGGATCAGGTTGGTGTCTACCAAAAAGGCCCAGTGCGGGTTGGGTACCTGTCTATGTATTTGGGCATGAATCAGATTGGGGGTTGCAGGACGTCTTATCTGTCCAGTTAGCTAATGGTGATATTCCATTTGAGTTCTTGGGAATCTCCACTGGTGCTTCACAACCATCCAACACACAAATCCTTTCAGCATAAGCCTGTATTTGCCTCATTTTCCCACCTGTTTCTTCCATGCTCTTTCTAAGGAAAGGCAAAGCCAATTCCTCATCAAAAAGTGGGGGCTTCTGGGAGATGAAGTCTTAGACTCACCAGTCCCATGACAGGATTGCCATATTCCTACTTTATTTGAAGAGCTCAATGCTGCCTTCATGCTGCACTGAAATGTTTGTCATTTGTGTCAGGTGCTTCTCCATCAAGCTCTGTGATTGATCTTCTAGAGGCTGAAAAAGAAAGAGGAACAAAATTGAGCTAGTCAGGTTGCTTGAGTGTCTTTGTTTGATTTCAAATCTGAAGACAAGGATGAAAGAGGCATGCATGGTCAAAAGAATCTCCAAACCTGCCTAAGCCTTTAATCATCAAAATATCCCCAGATATTTTTTTACATTTGAGAGAAGAAGAAGGGGGGAAAGGGGGGGAGAAAAGAGGATGTCTCTTCTTAGACATCTTGATGGACAAGTCACAGAACAGACTTGTCAGTAATTTGTCTTTGGGACAAACAATGGGAGCTATGTTCTAAAAAAGAGATAATAACTCCATGACTTATTATTACCAAATGCTTTATTCTTCATATATTATCAATGTTATGGTAATTGCTTCTGGGATACTTATTAAATGCGTGCTGAGGTGGATGGAAAATTGTATATCATTGTGTGCTAAAGACTTAGCCCCTTTTATTGCTATACCCAATGATACCCAAAGCTATTCCCCAACCAGGGCCTGCGGTAGCACGGATCAGGTTTGAGGCCAAAGGTCTCACAGGACCCTCCCCCCCACCATATACGGGCGAGTCCCACGCCCCATTGTCACGCTGTCCCTCAGACAGCACAACGCTGGCCAGAGCCTGATGCGACCACCCCCCGGGCCTGTAAGTCCCCTCTTGTTGGAGACCTGAGGTCCAGGGAGGGCCCCAGCCTGTCGTTCCCCCAGGCACTGTAACGTCACGATCCACAGAGCCGTGAGGTCAGACGGGCTATCACATTCCATGTAGTCCCTGGGAACTCACCAATTTTTGTTGTTTCCGCACTATCTGCCACGAAATGGTGCTAGTCTAACTATGCACCATTTCTTCCACCAAGTTGAGCAGCTCAGCATGCAGGCCCTTCTGCAGATCCCTCAAAACTATTTCAATACCTTGCTGAGACAAATGAACTCCATCACCTCTATATAGGTCAGGCCTGTTCAAGTGGATCTCCGAATGGCCAATTATAGAGCCTAAGCCTCTACACATTGCTCTGCACACTTCTTTGTTCACTTTCCTCCTAGCACTATTCATACATTGTGGGTTGCAATGTGCTCTCCAGACATAAAAGAGGGATCATTGTGGACCAAACGATCCTCATAGCAGGGAACTGGCCTTTCAACTCCTGCAAATCTCTTAATATATCCAAAACTATGGCCTTTCCACAATGCTTGCCAAGATCATTGCCACCCAAATGAACCAACAATATATCTGGGGGCAAACTCGAAACTCCAGGAGAGGCCGCAACTCGAAACTCCTCCCACAACATCCCCCTACGGCCTTTCCACTCCAGCCATACAGTGTCTCCAAAGCCCAAACCACGTCCCCATGCCATCCTGGTCGCATGCTTGGCTGTCCAAAATATAAAGCTGTGGCCGACCATCAGGATCATTTGCCTCCGCATATGCCGGTCCAAACCTGAAATTAAATTAAGGAGAAAAACAGCCAGAACTAGCCTAGAACTACGGCATATTGCAAACATAGAGGCTAAAACGCCGGGATGACCATCGCCCTATCCTCTTGATAGCCTCAGGGCTGTAACCCAACATGGCTGCCGTTGATGCTGCTCCAATACGAAATGAGTGTGTACAAAAACGCCAGTCTTGCAAACCCAACTGCCCCAATGCTTGCTGAGTAAGTTTCCAGAACTGGTATCTGGTTAATGGATAACCATCCTTGTGACAGAACAAATATCCCTGATCATTTCCCCTATGTCCTAAGTAGTTTACCATCACCTGTACTGGGCAGATTTTGAGAACAGAACATCTACCCAAAATGATGTGAATCCCTTCAGCTGCCTGATCAGTCTTAGATCTACGAAAATGTAGCTGTAATTTTTCATTTGTGACCACTGCATCAGTCCACTGCAAAGCTAGGGCTGATGTATCGGTCTTCGCTGATGCCACCAACTCACTGACTCTCAGTGCTCCAAAAAATGCTATCAGTGCAGCTGCATGCACAAGCGATGCATCATATTCATCCCTACAATTGGTGTGCCATAACTGACTAAACTTAGCTAATATGTCCGGTGTCAACGGGGACCTACTATCAGGAGCCCTTACTCGCTCCTTATTCCACCCTTCGATCATTTTCCTAATCCTGAAGTCCACCGTAGTGTCTGCCACCCCCAATGTCTTGGCCTGAAATGCCAGTGCCGACATTTTACCCTGAATGGAATTGGGAGCCAGGCCTTTCCGATATAAACTAACCGCAAACTGCTGCAGGTGTTCGACTGGCACCAGCCACACTGGTTCCAATTCCACTGCAACCTGAAATAATCTAAACTCCTAGCTCACTGCTGCGTATCCACATCGAGTCCTTGGCGCCAGTGCTAACCCTATAGCTCATTGAGCTTCCCTTCGCCAATCTGCTATACCTCTGATAGAAGAACCTCGGGCCACCTGCATGCTTCCCATGCCAACGCCCTGAACCGCTCAATCTGTTGATAGGCCAAGGCGTCAGCAATGCTGTTGTCAAGACCTGAGACATGTCTTGCTTGAACCACAATGTTAAATTGTAAAGTGTGCAACACAAAAGCTCGCAATACCTCATAACCCTCTCGAACTTGAATGTCAGTGTGTTAATGATGTGCACTACTGCTAAATTGTCACACCAAAATCTTACTACTGAATTGGGCCATTCCTGAGCCCATAAATAAAGGGCATCCAATATAGGGAAGAATTCTAAAAATGTAAGGTCTCTTGTCAACCCCCCTGCGTGCCAATCCTCCATCCAACTTTCGGCACACCAACGCCCTTTAAAATAGATGTCAAATCCCACCGAGCCGGTTGCATCAGTCTGCACCTGAAATTCAGCCCTCAGACTAATCTCACTTCTCCAAAACGAAACACCATTAAAACTGTGTAAAAATTGTAACCATAACATCAAATCCTGCCTCATTCCCCAGGTCACTCTGGTTCTATGAAAGGGTTTTCGCAGGCCACTCATGGCGCTACATAACCTCCTAAGGAAAGCTCTACCAGGTGCTATCACCCTACAAGCAAAGTTAAGATGCCCAACTATTTCTTGCAGCTCCTTCAGAGAAACTTTTTTCCGACCTACCAACTGCTCAAGCCTTGCCCTGAGTTCAATGATTTTCACTAACAGCAGCCTACAAGCTTGCTATTGAGTGTCTAATTCTATACCTAAGAAAGTTAGGACTGCCCTTCTCATCTGCTAGAGGGAGCCCCAGTTCTATGGCCATTTCCTGGAAGGTCTCCATCAATGCTCCACATCGGCCTGAATCCCGCTGCCCACAAAAAGAAAATCATCTAAATAATGGGTGGAGCTCCTTAAACCCGTCCTGCGCCGAAGTTCCTATTCCAAAAAGGAACTAAAACACTTGAATGCTGCACAGGAAATGGAACAGCCCATCGGAAGAACTGTAACCATAAAAAATGCTCCTTCAAAATAAAATCCTAACTCAAAATCATCAGGGTGAACCAGGAGGAGGCGAAAGGCTGATTTAACATCACATTTCACCAACTCTGCACCCACACCGCATGCGTGCACCATGTGCACTGCTGTATCAAATGAAGTATACTGCACCATGCATAACTCCTGAGGAATACAGTCATTAACTGACTCATCCTCTGGGTAAGATAGGTGATTAATAAGTCTAAACTCACCTGGAGCTTTTTTGGGAACTAATGTTAATGGGGAGACCCGGAGGTTCAGTACCAGTGGGTGCCTAAAAGGGCCTAAAACCCTGCCCTCATGTACTTCTTTGTCTATTTTAGCCCAAATTATGTGCTCCGTCCCCAAAACTGACTTCAAATTATTTGCAAATGCAGCTGTCTGTTCACATACTACAGGGATGCGAAAACCAAAAGTAAAGCCCACTAAGAAGTAAACAGCATCTTCCCTCAATGGGTATCTAGCCAACCATTTCCCCAGTACCCAAACTCTAATGGGGTTGGGTCCCTTTAGCAGCGGCAGGTGAACCGTCCGGTTTCTTACCACCTCCTGCTTGCCTGCCGCCCCCTTTCTGAGGCTACCCTCTACAGCATTTAGAGCTGGCATGGTAACCTCCACAAATGGAACATTCATGTCTGTAATGACATCCCTTCCTGGCACATGAACCTTGCGAATTAAACTCCCAGCAGAGCAGGCGGGGTTGAACCACCTGCCCCGAGCCTACCTGGGGAGTGTTAACTTCACCAGCTTTATGTATGAGATGCCCACTATCAAACCTGTCTTCTTGCGCTGGACTGGCCGGTGTTATAGTTTGAAGCCACAGCCTGGGATGTGGCTCATCCCATCTCAGATTTGGGTCAATCACGGCTCTCATATGGAAATTTTCTTTGTAGATAAGCCACGTATGTCCCGGGAAATCCACATATGCCCTATAGATAAGGTCTAAGTATTGAAGTAGGGATTGAGCCCTCCATGGCTGAGCCTTAACTATCACCCCAACATATATGAGGAAACCCGGCAACCAATTTGCCCAGGTTCGCTCTGGCTTGCAATGGCAACACTTTTCTTTTTCAACCTCATCTTCCTTGTCTAAGGCCTTAACATCCACCTTATGGTTAAGGAGGCCGAAAATGTCTATGTAATCTCCTTTTCAGATCCGTTCCTTAGTGGCTGGAGTCAAATAATCCCCCAATGGCAGAGACTAGTCCCCAAAAGGGAGAGCCCTCAAGGGAACTGAGTTGTACCCAGTGTCTGGTACGGATGGGTATGGCCAAACCCCAACCCCTACTGTTGATGCCACTGGGGCAGGGAGAGCAACCTGTGGGTAAGGTGCCTGCCAAACACCAGCACCAGGCCTGAAGTTCGCAGCCTGACTGCCTATGTCTCTTGGGCCCTGCAACGCTGCCTGCATGAATCTGGGCTGTTCCAGCATCTGACCTCCAAACCAAGGCCTTGTTACCATAGCCTTATTGGTGTCCAGTGCAACGGCTAACTCACCTTGTGCCAAACTTACGCTGCCCACTCCACTCACTGAACCACTGCTTCCCTCTGTAGTAGCTGATGTCCCCACGTCACACCTCTGCACATCCTTCCAAGGGGCTGAAGTACCTGACTGCTTTTGCTCCTCTAATCCCGAACTCACTTCAACGACAGTTTCTTCGCTATGCACTGCTCAGGTTGTGCTGGCTGTCGCTATCCTGGATGTGCTGGGACTATTACTCTCCAGAACAGCAAATCTCGTGTGTGCCTTGGAATCCCTAGCCGAGCACCGAGGTTGGGAGTTCCCCCCTGCCGGTTGGGCTCACCCTGCATGCTGTTCTTCCAAGGCTTTAATTTTGGCACGCAGCTCTTCCCAAACAGGCCAACTCTCCTTGTCTAATGAAGAAAGCTCAGTGGGGACAGATGCAGCGCTGCACTTAGCAGGCTGCCTGCCCTTATTTTTGCCTTGACTTTTTTTGGGTCCCATACTTGCTTAATGAGCCCCTAATGATGGGCTTCCCACCAATCACCAAGGGAAAATTCCCTGCACCCAGGCACTCTATACCCACTAAAACAGATGTAAGGGCAGAAGTGATTGATTGATTGATTGATTGATTTACCACTATATTGAAACACAATAGATAGTAATAACTATACATATAGTTATTAATATCCCTAAATATAGAGCCCTAAATAATGGACTAACAGACCAAATGAAATGGGGCTGCTTTACTATCAATTTATATTGGCAACCAAACACCTTGCTATAGCAAGGCTATACCCTTCTTCCTATTTATTAATTCTATGTTATTTTATTTATTTATTTTAACTAATTAAATTAACGTGCAGGGGGGGGCTAAATGGGATGCCTGCACAGGGTGGCCAAACCCTCCTCAGGGCACCCTATGATACTTCCCTTCACCCACTAATTTATCCTCTTTTATTTATTTATTTATTTATTTATTTATTTATTTATTTATTTATTTATTCTCTATGAATTTCACTAACCACCAAACTATTGGGTAAATCACCTAATCCCCGGCAGAGGGGTGCTGAGACTACCAACACCCCCACACAGAAAGCCTCCCCTGGGGCGCCCCCCCGTGGGCCTTAAGGCCCTTACAAATCCGCTGCTATGCTCTTTTTTTAAAAAAACCTTTTCCGTTTGTGCTTTACACAGGCCCAACTGTGCAATAAAGGGCTCATGCCTGCAAACCCTTTTAAACGAAACTGAAAGTGCTGCGCCATGTGTGTCCTCGCTGAGCACAGCATAAACCCGATCTCTCCAAAGAAAGTCTCGGAAAGAGGCCAAGGTGACGTGGGAGCGTGGTTAAATATTGCGCTGAAACGTCCACCCCCACTAGATGACGCAACGCGCTGTTGTGTCTTGCCTCATCCTGTGGGGGGGGCAAAGAGGCTCTGCCCATCGATGCGATGTGTGACAGTGGAGCGGCCATTGTGAAGAGAATGAGAAATTGGGGGAATATGGATTGGGGAACCTTTCTGGAAAAAATCAGGCTTTTCTTGCTTCCTGGGAAAATCTGGCTGAGAGAAAGGAAAAAGGCAGCTTTTGCCCAGCAAAGGAATGGAAGCACCATGTGTGATTTATCTATTGGGCAAAAACTTCAAAGCTATGTTGGCTTGTTCCCTGTTACTGTCACTGTGATAATAGGGAATGGCTTCAGCTGAAGAGAGGGGGGCAGAAACGGTACTTGTCTTTGTGAACATTTGAGGGAATTTGAAACATGATTGGTGGACCACCTTGAAAGGTGTAGAAGGTGATGGATAACGTATAAAAAGAAGTTCAGAAGTTACTTTAGTTGTCTTAGTTAACTCTCAGGAGATGCTATGTTTAATTGCTGTCCTGGTATGTCATGTGGTAAAGGATGCACTCTCTGCATGCTCTGAGGCCATGTTAAGCTACGCTAGGGTATAAACACTAGATAGCTTGGTTAGCTTTTTTATTTTCTTGTCTGGCCTTCTGGCTAAAAAGGGCTTGTAGTATTTAAAACTTGGCCTTGCCTTTACCATCTACTGGGATTCTGTATGTTTTGTGGGTGTGGTTGCCATTCTACCTTACAGGATTGGTGTGGGAGTCAAATCACTTAACCTTGTAATTTTCTCAGTACTTCCTTAAAGCACTGCTCAGTCAGCTCAGACTGAAGTGTCGGAAGGCTGCCAGGACAGGTAGATTCCCTCAGCCATCACCACATTTAACTCTCCTAGCCTCACCTACTCCAGGGATAGCAGGATGAGTGGTTGGAGTGGAACCCCCTGCTCTGACATGGTTTGGAGTGGTGAAATATAACACCAAAACCCTTGGTTTGAGCCTGAGTTCTGTGGAACTGAATTTTGTTTTTTGAAGCATTTTTTTCCTTTTCCCATAAGGCAAGTGGAGCAAAAAAGGAGAAGCATGTGGTTGTTATTTTGGCATAAGGCAGCAGTAGGGAGATGAGTGTTAGGAGATTTATGGACACTCAGATGGAGGTAGATTTTTCTGCCACTCAGAGTGAAGTGGCTCAAGTTCATGGTGAGATCAGACACAGATCTTCATAGTGCAGCAACTTGGTGAAGATTACTCCACTCCAGGACCAGGAGAAGGAAGAGGCAAGTTTCAGTGCTCTCAACCCACAGTTTAATCTTCAGTGAGCTCAACAAGGGGGTAGAGGAAGAAGAGGGGCTGGAGGGCTCGAGGGTCAGCTCCCCTGGTCTGTCCCAACAGAAGGCTGGATGGGAGATGGCACTGCAGAAGTTTCTGGAGAGTCAAGCTAAGCTGATGGAAGTGCAAGCAGCAAATCAGGCTCAAGTGCTTCAAGCTCTTCCACATGAAACCTCAGCCTTAGCCAGTGGACACCATTTGCATTGACAAATGCCTGTTCCTGGTGTACAACGGTCAGGATATAGGGTCTTTTCAGTCAGTATTCAAGTTTGTTGTGATTTGAATTTGCCACAACACTAGTGACTGAAGATTTTGAGGACTCAAGTCACCGGGCCATTATTAGACATTGTCTGTGAGTGGAGGCTGCCTGCCTGCTATGGTAGCCCAATACACAGATAAAGAGAAATAGTATTTGTCTACATCCCTGTATCCTTCATCGCTTGAACTATATTATAAAGTTATCCAAGCAATGGCCAAAATCCTGTTGGTTTGCATGGGACTACTCTAGTTTGCACTAGAATAGTCCCATTGAATCAGTGGAACTTGTGAAGGGGTTGACTCACCAAATTCCCACTGATCCAATAAGCCTACTGTAGTGTGATTCACTAGCCTAAGCAACAGGATTTTGGCCAATGTGTTGTTGTAAGAACTGGTGCCCCAGCTAGCTGACTGCTGTTCCAGCCATCCAAAAAGAATTGAATGGAAAAAAGGTAAATAAAAATGTTGTCACCCTGCCTTTACAAGAAATGTCTTTTAGTCATTTAAAAACCCCACCATTTTATTCCTCCCTAAAAGCATGGAAAGCCTCAAAGGTGAATTTTTCAGCCAGGTATGGATGTTTCTGACAGTTTTGATTCTTATTATCTTTTCAAGCCTTCAAACCTCAATTATCATTGATTGAATTTCGATAGGTACGTTTTTAAAAGTTCATACAAAAATATGTATGCATTTTGTGCTCATATCTCATAGTACATAAATGTTGGTGTACTTTTACTTAGCATACACCTTTTTGCAAGTTGTGTTCTCAATCCTTGGCCTTTTTATTTATTTATTTATTTATTTATTTATTTATTTATTTATTTAACCTGTGTACTGCCTGATTAGTGCCAGGCATTACTCTGGGCAGGTTAAATCCGAAGTAAAGTAAATATAAAATAATATAACAAAATAACAAATCACATCCGCATAAATGAGCAAATTCTCGAAAGGTAACCCATACATCAGCTTGTAGGTCAACAGAAAAAGGTCTGTTCTTAGGGTCTCAAAATGTCACCCTATTACTACTCCATTATGGATAGCTTCAGAATGTCATTATTATATTCTGCTTAAATGTAACTTTTTTACTCTGTTTCTGAGTGCTTCCTGCACATTTGTCCTCCTCATATATTGATTTAACCCTTTCCTGAATGTCTTAATGTGAATGTGGTGGTAGCTACTGCAAAACAGCTTCCATGTGATTTCAATGTACTTTAGCAAGCACTGTAGTCCTCATACACTTAACGTGGTTGGTGTAGTTTGCTGGTAGAAAGTCTTGGTGTAGTTTGCTGGTTGGAAGCAATGCACAAGGAAGTTCCTTTGACATGAATTCATCAGACTCATTAGTCTTTCTTTATTTGTATCAGAGCGTTGCAGAAGTTAAAATTATGGACGCAAGAGCAAGTTTGCAGTGCAACGCTTCTGGAAGTGAAGGCTCAGCCAGTGTACACTGTTGCCCAGGGGATGCCTGAGTGTATTTGCAATGTTTTTCATTCTTTGGAGAGGTTCCTTCTATGTTCCCCAGGCTCATTAGTGAAGGCATTTTCTCTCAGCCCAAGGATCTACTCCCCATCACACCCCCGCACACTCATGTGCACTGCAAGATTTTTTTTTTTTAAGAAGCAAAAAAAGGAGGAGGATTTCAAATAAAAAATGACTGGAAAGCCCTTCAGCTCTTAGAAGTGGGATTTATACACAATACTTGCAGAATTCTTTGGGATTGTGACATTCTCTCAAAGTAACTCAGCCCGAAGAAGCAGAAGTTATAACTTCACCTCAATCAAGAGGGGGCTATTAATAAAGGCTTATTTCTTTCTGCCCTTTATCACATGAAACAATTAAGTCCCCTGCCTCTGGATTTTAGAAGGACACCTGTCTTGAGAAGAAATGTTATTATTTTTGAAATGAAAGGTTTGATCTGAGTTCATGGGGAGAAAAGAAATGAACAGCATCTTTTCACACACAGGCATTTTTCAACAACACATACCTCATCTTTGTAATCATTCCTCACTCAGACCTGCAGTGTCTTATAAAATGTACAATTTTAGATCTTGCACTGGAAAAGACATCGTATCTTTACAGAGAGTAACAGAGATGTCTTGGCAATTCTCAGCGACTTTACAGCAATCTCCCATTACACTCTAAGAAATCATTTCTACAAAGTCTGTAAATCCACACTACAACATTACGGGATGTCCTTCTGACCTTGCAGCCTCCATGCACTAGAATTGGTCTTATTTTCCAGATGTACACTAGATTGAATTATCTGCTCTCTGAAACACTGTGACTTGTTGTTCTTGCCTCTTTACTTGTTCCATCTTTGTTTTTCAGTGTTGATCTCAAACCTTGGACAGTAGTACATAAGGCTTGGGTTTGGGTATCTGCAGGACTATATCACAGAATCATGAATCATAAAACTGCAGAGCTGGAAAGGACCCCAAGAGTCATTGAGTCAAACTCCATTTCGAAGCTGGAAATTACAGCTAAAGATGGCTATCTATCAGTTGAATAATCCCCAATGAAAGAGAGTCCACCAGCTTGTGCTGTAGTTAATTCCATTGTTAAACAGCTCTTACTGTTTGGAAATTCTCTCAAGCCTCCTGGGGCTTTGACTTCAGCAAAGGCCCTTCTCTTGATCTCTATGATCACCTTCATAGGAGTATTTGGTCAGGATGCAAGAGAGTCTTCTCTCAGACTATGGATCTCTTTCCCAGGAAGGCATACCCTCTTGTTCTTCGACCAGCAGGGAAAGACTTTAATGTTCAGGAAAGATTTGACAACTGAGTTGCTTTGGAGGAACAGTATTTCAATGGATTGAAGTTTACTGTTTAATTAATGTGATTCAAAATGACTTTCAATCCAATCATATTTCAATACTGTAATTTGTTTTCTCATCTCTTAACATTATACCTTTTCAGCTGTTGCAGCTGTTTTAGGGTGGTAAAGAATACTCATTAAATTCCTCATTCTCATCCATTTAATTTGTTTCAACATGACAACTTGCTTGGGAATGTTCAAGTCCTGTTTGATTCCTCACTTCCAGCATGAGAATGAGACAAGTGTCATAGAGTCATAGAGTCATAGAGTTGGAAGAGACCACTGAGGCCATCCAGTCCAACCCCCCACCATGCTGGAACATCCATCAAAGTACTCCCAACAGATGGCCATCCAGCCTCTGCTTAAAAACCTCCAAAGAAGGAGACTCCACCACCCTTCGAGACAGCCTATTCCACTGCCGGACAGCTCTGACTGTCAGGAAGTTCTTCCTAATGTTCAGATGGAATCTGTTGTTGTTTCCCTTGAGGTTTGTCTAATTTCCACAAAAAATAGCTGCACAGAACTTGGATCTTTTTCCATTGTGAGGCAGATAAAAAGCACACACACAAAGGACAAGCAGAGAAGTGATTATTGAACAAAAATACACAAATAACCAATCCAGTGCTTCTAATTTGTACAAGTCCATGCAACAAGCCAACAACTATTGTAGATCTGGGGTTCAATCCCAGGTAGCCGGCTCAAGGTTGACTCAGCCTTCTATCCTTCCGAGGTCGGTAAAATGAGTACCCAGCTCGCTGGGGGGGGGGGGGGGCAATGTGTAGCCTGCATAATTAACTTGTAAACCACCCAGAGAGTGCTTGAAGCACTATGGGGTGGTATATAAGCAGCACACTTTGCTTTGCTTTGCTTTTATGTAAAATTAGTGTGATTTGTCCAAATGGGACAATTCTAGTGGAGTCTTGCCCTTTCGCAGATGAGTAGGAAAAAGTTGTGGCCTCTCACTCTCACATTTAAGAAGGAGACATGTGGCCATTTACATTGTTAACATTTTAAAAATCTTTGTATAGGCTGTCTGGAGTGCTACATCTGGTATAAATGTGGAGTACAAGTTATATAAATACACAGGGAAGAAAAATATGCCAGAGTATTTTCAGAAATTCTCCTTTCTTTTGCAATATTTTATCTTACTTATTCCAAATAAAGTCTAACATGTCAGGATGGGATCTCTAGGCCTCTATTGTCTAACCGAACTGGTATTGGCAGTCAAATGCTCAGGGGGTTTTCATCATTTGGTTTTTGAGCCTTTTCATTGTGGGTGCCAGAGATTGGCTGGGGAACTTCTGCATGAACAATATATATTCAGTGGCAATCACTGCCTAGAGATTCCACTCTCTTCCCTTTCTAGCTGTGGTTCTTCATGCGGCACAAAGGGCCATTCTGTTACACGCCTCCCCTAGCCTTCTTCAGTGGCTCCTGGGGGCATGAGAAACTGCAATTGAAAGAGAGGTGTGCACATCCCAAACGCCCAAGGCATATGTGAAACCACTTGAAATGTATCTGCCCAATGTATCTGTGGTCTGATTCTGAGCAAATGTGGGTTGAGCAGTTGTGAAATGGGGAGGGCCAGATGAGTATAAAGTAGTATAATCTCCAGCAAGAATTATTATAGGTAGCAGACTAGAAAATCACTTGGACAGGTATTCACAGTCAGAATACAGCAGAATAGCTAACACTATGGCTAACTAGGGATCTGAGCCTAGAGGAATGAGGAGGTGGCGAGCATATTGGAAGTGAGGCTTTCATATAAATGAAACAAACAATTAAGAATAAATTAATAAAGCACTCCCTCCAACTAATTCAAGAAGATCTCGAAGGTTTCAAATATCAATTGAACAGACTGCTTTTCAATTCTTTTTTATTCTCTTATGTGCCTTCACATCACTTCCAATTTATGGCAACCCTAATAAGGTTATTGAATTATGTGAGATACTCAAGGAACAAACTCAATGAGTTTCCATGTCTAAGTGTGGATTTGAACCCAGGTCTCCTGACTCTTCAGTGCACACGTTGTCCTCTGCACTACAGTGGCTGTCAACTGCTTACTAACAAAATTTACAGAATTTTTCAGAGTAAAAAGCTGAGCAAGGATTTGCTTTGTAAATTTCTTTACTGGAGACCCTCAGATCAGATCAGAACAGACCCTTGAATAATTAAGTTGCTCAGATTTTCAATTTTACACAAGTGTACTCATTGACTGAATCAATTGATTTCCATCACAAGGGAGTCATTATGAACTGGACCAATAATAAAGTGCATTAGACACCTCCACTTCCACTGCTCCAGTGAGCTATTGATTTTATTTTGACCTGTGTGGATTTTGGATTGTGTTATGGTAATTCTGCATAGCTTTATGTTGGAGTACCAAACACAAGTGTATTTGGGTATTCCCACTAAGGAATATTTTTAAGGTGCATCATAAATAAACGCTGCCAATACTGGGGAGGGGGGAAGAGACACCCAAAGTTTAAACTTTAGAAGAAGGAAAGAAAGAAATGAATAAACAGCATACACTTTCACAGCAGCATTGACTACTGGTGTATTAATGTTTATTCTTTTAAAAAATTCTTACTGATGAGAAGATTTAAAAGCATCAGTTCCTACTTAACAAACTGTGTATGTGTTTGTATGCACGCACGTGCATGCATGTCTGTGACTAGGTTCATGCATGAAAATGATCAAGATAAACCATGCATTAAAACCAGGAAGTGATCTAGAAATACAAGAAAGGCACTCATGAATGTAACAAATGGAGGAACTTACCGTAATTTTCCATGTATAAGATTATACTTTTCTCTAAAATATTTAGATTAAAAATTTAAGGTTGTCTTATATATGGAAGTAAGGAGGGGGGGAGGGATCAAAGCGCTTTGATCCCTGCTTTCCCCCTCCACTTTTTCAGAAGTGGAGGGGGAAAGCAGGAATCATCAAAGCAATTCATCAAAGTGATTCCTGATTTTGAGAAAGCAATTTCCTCGCTCGAAAGTGGAGGGGGGAAGCACTTTCTTGCAAGGAAAGTGGAGGGGGAAAGCACTTTCATTGCAAGAAAGTGCTTTCGTGCAAGGAAAGTGCTTTCCCCTCCACTTTCTTCTTCGGAAGAAAGTGGTGGGGGAAAGCAGGACTCACTTTGATGAATCGCTTTGATGATTCCTGCTTTTCCCCTCCACTTTCTTCTGAAGAAAGTGCTTTCCGCCTCTACTTTCCTTGCAAAAAAGCACTTTATTGCGAGGAAAGTGCTTTTCCCCTCCACTTTCTTTGGAAGGAAATGGAGGGGGAAAGCACTTTCCTCGCTAGAAAGTGGAGGGGGAAATCAGGAATCAAAGCGCTTTGATGATTCCTGCTTTCCCACTCCACTTTCTAGCGAGGAAAGTGCTTCCCCCCTCCACTTTCTTCGGAAGAAAGTGGAGGGGGAAAGCAGGAATCGCTTTGATGAATCGCTTTGATGATTCCTGCTTTCCCCCTCCACTTTCTTCGGAATATGATAAGCAACAGGATTTGGGCCACTAAGTTTCAGCAATTCACCACTGAATTTTATGCCAATCTTGTTACACTGACCAGTATAACTAATAGGTATTAGGCCATTCTTACAAAAATGAAATCAAAACAGAGCTCTTGCCCCTACTTTTATCACCAAAGAAAATATTTTAATGATTCGTAATCACTATGCTTGGGAAGGTCACTAAATAAAAGAAAGAAACCATGTCTGGATGTAGGCTTTTCAAAATGGTTATATGTGGGAGACATTAATGCTGTTTGTGAAAAATGTTGTGACCTCCAGTGTCAAGAATCTCTGAATTGTCTGTTCTGCAGCAAATGAGTTATCTTTCTCTGACCATCCTCCCAAATGCAGCTTTGAATAGTTCATTGACTGTGATGATTACATTCTCTTTCAGACTTAATTGTGTTGACTTTGCTAGAATTCACATTTAATAGCAACTTAACCCCAAGAGTAGAAATGTATGCACAAATGCACCCACAGCTAAACACAGAATGAAGGCCAAACTACAGGCAGACACATACCTGGAAAAATAAAGTAGCCTTGGCCTAAGAAGATGAACAGCATACAGAGCCTACAGTGACGCATGCCATAGTAACATCTCACTTGAATTACTGCAAAGTGTTCAATATGGGTCATTTTTAAGAGTGTTCAGAAATTCACATGGTCCAAAATGGTACAGGCAGATTGCTGATGAGAGCTAGTTATGGGAAGGAAAAGCAAAAAGCAAAGTGTGCTGCTTATATACCACTCCATAGCACTTAAAGCACTCTGTGGGTGCTTTACAGGTTAATTATGCAGGCTACACATTGCCCCTCCAGCGAGCTGGGTACTCATTTTGCTGATCTTGGAAGGATAGAAGGCTGAGTCAACCTTGAGTGAGCTACCTGGGATTGAACCCAAGGTCGTGAGCACAGTTTTGGCTGCAGTACAGCACCATGAGGCTTGGTACACTCTGGTACTTGGTAAACCCTACTGCCCTACTACCACAGCTCCACTGGCTATCGGATTGTTTCCAGGCCCAATTCGAAGTGCATCGTGTGACGTATAAAGCTCTCTGTGATGGGTCCAAGCTTTCTAAAGGACTAAGTATCTATAAGTCTCCCAACTTTGTGCAGCCCCTGTCTCTTCAGCCCGCCACTCTTAGAGGCGCATTGGGTGAGGACACGAAAAAGGGTCTTCTCAACAATTGCTCCCACAGGGAACTCTCTTCCACAGGAGGCTGGATTGGCCCTCTCTTTCCTGGCAGCTAAAAAGACTTTTCTTTTAAAGCAAGCTTTTAGCAACTGAGTGGACTGCTAAGAAATATATTCTAATGGGGACACTGCAGAATTTACTGCTTTCTTGTATTTTTAAAAAGTGTTTTCAAATAGCTGAAAATTAGTGGAATTTTACTGTTATTATGGCCAGTGTCCTATTGCTAATCCTGATTAGAGTAGATCTATTGACTTAATATGATTTACATAAGTGCTAACTTACCATTCAGCAATTGATTCAGTAGATCTACTCTAGCTGGGAGTAGCAATGGAATATTGACCAATAAGTTTAATTGCATTTTAATAGCATAACTTATAGTGTTTTTAGTTGTATACATTTGTCTTAAAGATTTTGTAAGCATTGTTAAGTCCTTGCATTGGAAGAAAGGTGGAACTGAACTGAACTGAATTGAAATCAATAAGTCAATCAATCAATCAGCCAACAAGTCAGTCAGTCAATCTATTATTACACACAAGACCACTTGGAGTTTGGAAAGGAAGTCCCTTGAAGGTGATGTACTTACTGTATTGAGAAGTAAGAAAAAGAGCTGGCCAAGAGAACATTGAAGCCCAGTTGCAGTTCAAGCAATTACACACTCTGGAACTGATCCAAATCAGAGTGATCGTACCTACACTCAAAAACTAGAAGCTCCTCACAGGGGCTCAGAAAGACATGGATAGGAATGCTCTGGGGGCAAGCTGGTTAACTCCAATAAAGATCTCATCAGATTGCTATCTTTAAGAATTAACCAGCCCAAACCAAACACCAGAACAAACAGTGGGCAAAATGCCCATATAGTCAGCCTCAAAGAATTCAGTGGCTATGTTTGCTGGAAGCTATCAGAAAGAGAGGACTATCGTTTGCTAAGAATAACTCTACTGTGAGAGTTGGTGCTGGGTCTTTTTTCAAAAGATTCACAATGGCATGCAATTGTTCCCTGTTCACTCAGTTTTCTCCTCATTGTAACCCTGTATGGTTAGGCTGAGAGATACTGTATGACCTCCCAGTAAAGTTTGCAAATAAATGTAAATTTGAAACTGCATTGGCCTTATCCTACTTTAGCATATTAATTACCACACCATACTTGCCAGGATCCCAGAAGGATCTGCTTAGTCTCCAAAATGCTAATACTTTCTACGCCATGAAACATAAGTCCCTTATATTTTTATGAGCTCATGCCGGTATAGCTAGCAAAGAAGCAAGCCACACACTACATGAAATGCATAGTATGCATTTAAGGTTCATCTTCTTTCTCATGCCCACATAAGCGTTCAGAAGTCTGTCCAAAACTAGACCCGCTACATGTAGGTACTGGGAGGACCAAATCTCTTCCTGAACTATGTTCTCCCAAAATTGGTTTCTCCGTGTGAGAGCTTTAAAAAAGGAGGAACCACTTAAATGAACTGTCTTTCATGGTAGAATCATTGATGTGGCAACTGGCAGCTTCTCCAATTTTTGTGGCAATGTCTTTCATGGGGAAATAAATTTATTTTGGGAGTTGAAAATAACCTGGGGAAAAGAAGATATAATCTACAGTTGTGGCCTTTGGAAATGTTACATATTGTTTCTGGAAAGAGAAATTGGAGGGGAGGGGGTGTCTGTCAATTTCACTTACTGTCTCCTGCAAAGGAGAAATCCCGTAGCAGTTTATCAAACATGAGAAACACAATCAAGACATTTTCATTAAAAAAATATATATCTAAGAATGTTTTCACTAAAAATGTCTTCTAAGAAATGTTAACTTAGTGTTTGTCAGTCTCCAAGGTTCAGGGCCTTACTCTGAACCACCATATTTTGCAGGGATCATTGTAGCTGCATGTTGTCTCTTTTCTTGTAATAAGGAGCCCTTCCTTTCATAATGTGTGGTTTGAGGAAGAACAGGGTTCTGTCCAGCTAGTACTGGACATAACTATGGAGCTAGAGCCATGCTATAATTGCTTTTTAATCTCCCAGTTTTCTTTCCACATGAAAGAGGCTGCCACAAGAGGAAGCTGTAGAAGCTTCCAGCTGCCACAGAAATTTTTCTACCATGAAAATGAGGTCATTTATAAATATTCCTCAGCCAGTTAAGTAAGGAAAGCATAACAATTCTGAACTTCACCATGAGCATTTCTCCTACTATGAATTTCTTTTCAAAAACTGGATGAGAATGATTGAAATTCTTGTGGGGAAGTTTTGTGCACAGCACTCGTAGTCTAAATGTCACCACCTGTGACAGGTGGGCCTAAACCAGATTGTGCCCTCATGCAGTTACGTGGACACAAAAAATAAAGGTTGTCTCAAATGCCTGCTATAAATTCACAAGAATGTACACTTTAGTATTAACATGACATGTCCAAAATGATGACAATGAGAGAGATAATATAAATTATGTTTTGCATATGTTTGATACTATGTTCAATTTTTGCTCTCTTCCACACATAATTATGAATAAAAATTGAATGATGTAATGACTTAGTCTAAGGTTAAGAAGGTAAATATGGGAATTAGACATGGGGACGAATATAAAAATGAATTGCAATATTGAATGAATATTGCTGATTTGTCAGATGTTAATTGCTTCATATTCGTGAAGTCCAGAGACACCAATGAATACGAAGCAATCATAGAATCATTAAAAAGTGAAGTTGGAAGGGGCCTACAAGGCCATCAAGTCCAACCCCCTGCTCAATGTAGGAATACAATCAAAGCATATCTGCCAGGTGATTATCTAAGTCTTTCTTGAATGCCTCCAGTGTTGGAGCACTCACAAACTCCTGAGATAACTGGTTCCACTGTCATACTGCTCTAACAGTTAGGAAGTTTTTCCTGATATTCAACCGAAATCTGGCTTCCTTTAACTTGAGCCCATTGTTGCGTGTCCTGCACTCTGGGATAACTGAGAACAGATCTTGCCCCTCCTCTGTATGACAGCCTTTCAAATATTTGAAAAGTGCTATCATATCACCCCTCAGTCTTCTTTTCTCAAGGCTAAACATGCCCAGTTCTTTCAGCCTTTCCTCATAAGGCTTGGTTTCCAGCCCCCTGATCATCCTTGTTGCCCTCTGAACTTGTTCCAATTTGTTAGCATCCTTCTTGAAGTGTGGTGTCCAGAACTGGACACAATACTCAAGGTGAGGCCTAACCAGTGCTGAATAGAGGGGTACTAGCACCTCGTAGGATTTGGAAACTATACTTCTATTAATGCAGCCTAAAATAGCATTAGCCTTTTTTGTAGCCACATCATATTGTTGGCTCATATTTAGCTTGTGATCTATGACAATTCCAAGATCCTTCTCACTCGTAGTTTTGCTGAGCCAGGTATCCCCCATCTTGTAACTGTGCAATTGGTTTCTTTTTCTGAGGTGCAGTACATTGCATTTATCCCTATTGAATTTCATTCTGTTGCTTTCAGCCCAGTGCTCCATCCTATCAAGGTCATTTTGAATTTTGTTTCTGTCTTCTAGGGTATTAGCTATTCCGCCCAATTTGGTATCATCTGCAAATTTGACAGCCATTCCCTGCACTCCCTCATCCAAGTCATTAATAAAAATATTGAAGAGCACCGTGTCCAGGACTGAGCCTTGGGGTACCCCACTAGTTACCTCCTCCCAGTTAGAGAAGGACCCATTAATCATCACCCTCTGAGTACGATTCTGTAGCCAATTGTGTATCCACCTGACACATGATCTGTCCAGCCCACACCTAGTTAGCTCGCTAATCAGAATATCATGGGGCACTTTGTCAAAAGCTTTGCTGAAGTCAAGATATACTACGTCTACAGCATTCCCTCTGTCTATCAGGGAGGTTACCTGATCAAATTAGTTTGGCAGGATTTGTTCTTGACAAATCCGTGTTGGCTTCTAGTTATTACGGCATTGTTTTCTAGGTGCTTGCACAATGACCACTGTACGATCTGTTCTAGAATTTTGCCTGGGATTGATGTCAGGCTGACTGGCCTGTAGTTCCCAGGTTCCTCCTTTTTTTGCCCTTTTTGAAGATAGGGACAACATTGGCCGTCCTCCAATCCTCTGGCACCTCACCGTTTCCCATGGTTTCAAGAAATATAATGTTTTATATTCGTACCTTCGACTTTCCCTCTCTGCTTATGCCCCTGCGGATCAGCTGTTCCTCGGGGGAATAGGCAGAGAGGGTTTTTCCCTTTGGGTGGTTTGCTCAAGCATGCCTGAAGGGAATCCTGTCTCCCTGTTTACATAGACAGGGTGGTGGGGATGGTGGATTTCTTTGGTCAGGCTTCCCCTGTCTTTCTATGGCCCTGCAGCATAGATAGGGGAATCCTGACCCAAGGAATTTCCCCCCAAACACACACACACACACACACAGTCTTTGCAAATAGCAAAGGGAGATAGCTTTGGTCAGGTTTCCCCAGGCTATGCCCGAGTGGCATAGAAAGACAGAGGAAGCCTGAAGCAAGGGATTTCCCCCACTGTATTTGAAAACGGGGGGGGGGGGATTGCTGAGATCAAGCTTGCCCAAAGGGACCAAACGAACTGATGAATTGATTTGTAGTTCATCGGTTCATCGGGGGGGGGGCAGGGGGGATTTGTAGTTTGTGGGTCATTGTTTGGCAGTTTGTCCCCATCTCTAGTGGGCATACTTAGTGGATGTTTTTCTCCCAGTCCTCAGCCTTCCAAAAAGTCAACAAATCCTTTCGAAGGTGTTATAAAGTGGTTCTGTTAGGAAGTAATGTTTTTTTAAAAAAAAGAAGAAGAATTTGCTCTGTTCCTCCTTTTGCTCTTCACCCTGAAGATTAAAAATGGGCCATATCAACAAATCAATAAATAAAAAAGGAAAAGCTGATAGGCATTTCTCCCACTCTTTGGTCTGCTTCTAGTTTGCTCTTTGTTCTGGCAATCACACAGGCAGTAATTGCTGGAGTGAACCAAACTGTCCCCACAGTGGCCCTACCTGTATCTTTTGAGCACCGATTTGGTTGCAGGCAGTTTCTTGACTAGTCTTTTAAACAAACCAAATAAAGCATTATTATTATTTTCTTTTTTTAAACGTGCTGCAGCACCTCAATGGCAGTCAACCAGAATCTTTTTTAAAAAGTTCACCCGCCTGTCCCTGAGCCAAGGATCAGAGGAAATGTTCAATTTGCCAATATCCTGAAGTGGTTTGCTTATTAAGCCACTTCGTGATATAGGAAGGAGCTTGACCAAATAGTGCCTTTTGAACTCCAATATGCCATTCGAATCCTAGGATTGCACCAAATGGTATGTTTTATCTCTACTCGACCCCAAGTGACCCTATTTAGCCCACCAGCCCATCCCAAAAGAGTCAGTGTAGACAAGCTCTGAGTTTTTTCTGTCGTATATCTTTTCCTTCTCCCTGCTTTATTAGGGATTCAGCATCAGTGACTATTGTAATACAATAGGTTTCAAATTTTCTCTTCAACATAACTATCAGCTGCACAACTTGATTGCCTAGTGAAATGCTCTTTTCACTTGAAAGTGCAGAGTAAAACAGGAGCACATTCTGATGAGAAAACAACAACTTAAAGTTGGAAAGCCATAGCATGAAAAACATCTTCACCTGAAAGCTACATTTTCCCCCTTTCCAGGTAAGAGGAGCGGAAAATTTACACCTAATGTATTAACTCATTAAGGCTGCAGTATTATACATACTTCGTTGTTTGATGAAACTGTCATCTTTTCCTCCCAGACCTTCTCTTTTAGCACATTCAATTTTTCTGTCAACAGCACTGGAATTATGTCATGCCAAACTTGACTCTATCGTGTTATTTCTTTTGCTTGGGAAGACCAGAACATATTAAATTTATGTAAAGAAACTATTGCTGGATATAAATTCTACCTATGGGCTGGTGTGATATTACTTCAGCTTCAAAGATCTCTCTCTTAAAAACAACAACACAAAACCCAATATGTCATTTCCACTTTATCGACTACTCCTTGGATACACTTGTCCGGTGAAATCCTCTGTTAAACTGTTTCTTTCTCCCCATTCCACTAGAACAAGCAAGTTGGTTATAGATTCTGATGCTTTCGAGAGCCAAACACCTCATAATCCAACACATTAATCCCCACTTACCCGTATGAATCAGTCCTGTTAGATACCTAAATAATAGAAAATTTAGGCTTTCTTTAAGAGATCATGGCTTGTTCCTGTATTTTTCAATGTTTCTGATAAAGTCTAACCTCAATAATTGCTGAAACATCGTACGATCTCAAAAAATACTAAATAACCAAATAGTGGATGAAAAAAAACTGAAGTGATACTTAGTATCTATAATATCTATAATACAAGTACCATGTGTCCAGCACCTCTGTAATCCTGTAAGCTAACTAGACCATCATTGTTCTGCCTGTAATATAGGTGGTACTGAAGAGTAAAGAAGGTCACAAACCTCGGTTGTGCACGTTCCTTTCCCCCACCTTCGCAGCCAATGACCGATCACCAGTCAGAGCACGTTCCTCTCCTCTTCCTCTTTGGCTGTTTGACCAGTCCACAGCAGGAGCACAGGTTTACCTCTCCTGCCTCCTTGTCTGAGTGGGCAATCAGCCAAGGGGGCAGGGCAGGGCAGGGAAGCCCGTGCTCATGCTGGGGACTAGTTGAACAGCCGAAGAGGAGGAGAGGAGCACATGCCGGCTGCCTGCTGGTGAGTGGGGGACCCAGCTGAGGAGGCAGGGGAAGGAAATGTGCAGTACCTGTGGCACCGCACATGCAAACCAGCACAAACCTCCAAGCCGAGGTTCATGCCCATCTCTACTTTTATATCTGAGTCTATTAGTCAGTTCATCGCCAGAATGAATTTATTCTCCTGAAATTTCCAATTACGCTGCAAGGTTAGCCCAAAACAATGCACAGATAGATGTCAGCTAACTCCTGTTTGCAGTTATCATCTAGAAACACTGATCTAGATAGAGAACTAGATCCAGAAGGAAATTTTGTTGACTCAGTTTTGCAGGTTAAAAATGATCTATTGTTGTCATTCATTTAATTTATTGTTCAGTTTATATCCCTCTTCTACACACCCAAAAAGACAGCCCAATTACACCAACTGAAAAATACATAGGAATAGCAATCAATGGTCAGAACAATGAAAACCATAATTGTAAAACAGCCTAATAGGGAAAGGAGATGAGTTGGACACAGTAACATAATACATAGGAAACTCATACTGCTCCAAGTTAACAGTATTTAAAAGATCATGGCTTGTTCCTGTATTTTTCAATGCTTCTGATAAAGTCTAACCTCAATAATTGCTGAAACAAGGTATGATCTCAGAAAATACTAAATAACCAAACAGTGGATGAAAAAACCCTGAAGTGATACTTAATATTACTTAGTATTAGTTATTTAGTGATCTGTAGATCATAATCAGCACCTTAAAGTGCCCACCTTAAATCAGTAGAAAACCCAGCTGTACTATGGAGGTAATATGCTTCCTAAAACCAGCTTCACTCCACAGATTGGCCACGGCATTTTGCAGCAGCTGAACATTCCAAATACTGTCGGAAATTTCCAAACTTTCAGGGACAGGCATCCGGATGTATTGAAGTAGTCCAGTGTTTGTGGCATACTAAGGAATGTGTTAAGATAGTCAGATCAAATGCCTCTCAGAATAGATAGAGGTGGTACATGACATCAGTTGTGCAAAGGAAACCCAAGCTACTGCCAAGACTGGATCCAATGGTAGTCTGAAACAATGAGCCTGGCTAGCCAACACATCCATAATCATAACTTTTGCAAAGTAGTCTGACCTCCTAGTCACTCATCTGCCTTCCTACAAACCAAGAGCAACTCTAGATTAACTATCAATATGTATTAATTATCAATATGCTTCTCTCATCTAATACATTACTAATGCCAGATAGAAATTCAGAATTGCCTCCTTGAATCAAGAGGGGAAAGACTGATAGATTTGAACCCCCAATGAAGTCTCCCCATGGTTTCATGTAGATCATGTAGAACAAGATGGACTTCTGTGAGACATCATCGCCAAGGTGTCAAACAAGAGCCCCACATCACCACTTGGCTACCAGGTGGGGTCATCCAGAGAAACTGTTTGATTTCTTTTTCTGACAGTTCATTGGGACTTTAAAATAATGTACTAGTAATACACTGTAGGGTATGCCTAGATATGCAAAAGCCTTGTGAGTGAAACACTCCACAGTTTAAGGAAATGGGATCTTATAATTTGTTAGTCCTTGAGATCTAACTCAAAGAGTGATGCTCAAATGCCATTTTCAGATGAATAGCTGACCCTGGAGAGCAAAAGTCTGCAGGCGTGGTTTATTGTTTCTGACTATAGGGCTTGAGGGAGCAGTTTGAGCACCTCACCATTGATTGTAATGGAAAATTCCTGGATGCTTCAGTCCTTTTGGACTATTTCATTTGCAAATGCGCCTTTGATACCACTCCAGTTTCTTGCCCTTCTTCTTCTATATGATAAGTTCTCCCAATGGATATGGTTCTTTCAAACTAAAGATGTGTACCTGTGTGTGTTAGGTAGGGCAACATTTACATGCCATTGATTGGAGCAAGTACAATACCAACCAAAGGCAGTCATGCTTGAAGCCAAGTGTGTTGAGCAAACAAATCATAAGCTAATGATTTTCCAATAACTCAGTTGTCTCCCTTATGCTTTTCTTTTGGGTGAGGCTATAATCTTTTTTTCCCCTTGGTGGAAGAAAATGATGTAGAGCTTTGAATTACAAGAGAGAGGCTGATGTAAGGTGACTGCAAGAGGGTTGAGGGCATTTATTTTGCAGCTGCTCACTGATTGATTGGTGCTTCAGCACTTTTTAATTTCATGTTCTACTTCAGCTTGGCCTCACCACAATTGCATAAGCTGCAGCCATAGATCAAAAGTTAGAGAACAAAATGTAGCCAGCATCAAGGCTGTAGAAAACAGTGAGAGTGCTCAATTCAGGCATAGCTGTCTATCCCAATCATCCGACAAAATGACATGGTTCAAATCACTTGGCAAAATAAAGAGAAAGAATGCTTGAATCAGCTAGCATTGTCCCCAGAGTATTGTTGAATTTTGCTAAGTGTATAAACTCTGTGCAGGGTGAAGGAAAGGCAAAGCTGAAGATGATAATCTTTTGTTAAACAATGATGTCTAGAAGTTCTTATTGAGAACAATCATAAGCTCTGTTTCCTGATGCTAATTCTCTGCCATTCAAATTCAGTTTTATCCATTTTTAAAGGATATGGAGACCTCTCTTTTCAAAGGTGTTCCACTTCTGCACAAACGAAATCATCTCTCACCCAGTGATGGGCAAATATAGCGAGTCTTGGGGCCAATGTCATTCCAACCTCTGGATGCCACCCTACCCCAAGACACTCTAGAAAAAGGGTTGGACCAAACATAACGTCCATTGGGAAACCATGGTAATTGAACTGCTGGATGTGTTGCACATGCAAAGGTAAACCTACCTTCTAGAATATTTTCCTAGAAGTAAGGATAATTTTTTTGTGGATTGTAGGATTCCTTCCAGTTTTCAGACAAAGAGGTATAAAGAAACATCTACAGCATGAAGCATTTGTTTCACCTGCTTCCTGATTTTTCACGTTTTCTCATCTCTTCTGCTTCATGATGTTACCAGTAAAACTCTTATTTATCCTACAACACACAAGGGCATAGGATATGGAGACTGGGGAATGCCCACTGCAGCTGCAGTGCTTCTAAGTGCTTCAGGGCATTTACAGGTTTGTATATAAATATGTGTTAGCTCTACACAAGCAAGGGACCATTTCTGAGTCCCAGGCTTAGTTTTCATGCTGCTAAATCACCAAGCTCTGTTTATGTCAAGCCTTCAGCTCTTCCTTCACAACTCACAACTCTTTAAACCTCTCTCCTCTCTTGTTCTCTTCTTCCCGCCCCCTCTTTCTTGGCTCAAACTACCTATAGTTATGATTGATGACAGATTTCCAAGCTGTCTCTCCCACAAAAAACATGGTGGATGCTGTGCTCTTACAATTCTGTCAGCCTTTTAATCATGGCTATCATTCACTGGTTCTAACTTTCAATGATGCTAAGTCCTGGAAGCTGAAAGTCTTCTGATTTTACCCAAGTTGATAATGTAGAGTGGTGATGATGCAGTGAAATTTGTTGTTTTCTACCACCCTCCTTCTTTGGTAAAATGAAATTTTTATAGAACATATTTGAATATGAATATGTATCCTAGGAAAAACATTGAGAAGCACAGCTCCCTCTGTGGCAGGGGTGGGAGGACTGCATAAGTAATAACTTTTGGTATGCAGGGACTATCTCTTTAAGAAACAGGCTGAAATTGCAGTAGCAACACCCTCTCTTTTAAAAGTGGTCTCTCTTAGCTTCTAGACCCAGCTAAAATTGGTTAGAAGTTGGCCTGCATTGTACAGTGAGCTCAAGATGTTATGTTACTGTTGACTGCTGTATTTTGTGGCATTTTAAACTCTCTCCTGCCTGTTGTATAAGAAAAATATCATTTCCCCAAAATTTTATGTGTATGTCCCCCTACTTATAAAAAGGTAGGGACGTTCTTCAAGGAGAAGAAGTTAAGGTCGAAGAAAGGTGCATCAATATGCCATCTAAAGAGTGAAAAAGGAATTTGAGTTGTAATCTGAAGGTTTTTTTTGCTTTCACAGGTCTATAACCTCAAATAACTTTTTGCTTGGTTTTTGTTATGTTCTATCAATTTGATTCCAACATATGGCGTCCATGTGAATTATTGACCTCCAAAAGGTCCTATTATTTACAGCCCTGCTCTGTTCGTGCCAATTCAAGTCCATAGCTTCTTTTATTGAGTCCATTCATCTCCTGTTAGGTCTTCCTCTCTTCTTGCTTCCTTCTACTTTTCTGGACATTACTTCCAGTAAGTCTTGTCTTCTCATGATGTATTCAAAATGTTTCTTCTTAAAATTCAACTGCAATCCTGCATTTACATTTTGTTCTTTATTCTTCCTCATTAGTGATTTCAAGTCATTACTGTTTTCTGCCAATAATTTGGTGCTATCTACATATTTTAAATTCTTAGTGTTTCTTTCACATCCCACCTTCATCTGAATCTAATTCAGCTGTTCACATGATACTCTTTGCTGATAGATTAAACAGGTAGAGAGGAGAAATACACCCTTATATGGCAACTTAGCCAATTGGGAAACCATTATACTTTTCTTTTTTCTGTCCTAATAGTAGCCTCTTATTCAGAGTATAGGTTATGCATCTGGACAATCATCCATTTTATCATCCATTTCATTTCAAACAATTCATAGATTCACATGATCCAGACATTTAAAGATTTTCTTGTAACCCCAGTTGCTGAAACTGATTTTCTTTTGGAATTCTCTTATATGCTCCAGTAACCATTATATATTTGCAATATAATCTCTAGTGCCTCTTTCTGTTTTGAAGCCAGCTTGAAAATCTGACATTTCTCACTTTATATATGGGGAAAGTCTCTCTTTTAAAATATTGACCCTCACTTTGTTTGCATGATAAATTAATGCAGCAGTCTAATAATTATTTCAGCCTTTGACTTCTTTCTTTGAGATTGGAATATATATTTAACATTTCCAGTCTGTTGGAACTGATTGGTGTAAAGGAACCCAGTGCAAAAGTACATGGACAGTAAGGGTTTTTCTGGTGATATAAGAGAACACAGAAAGTAAGAGCTGTTTTTGTTGTTTTTGTTTTGTCTCACTCTTTCATTGTTTGTTTGTTTATTCATTTAGTCATTCATTTATTCATTCATTTATTCATTCAATTTCTATACCGCCCAGCTGACTACATGGCCACTCTGGGCAGTTCACAACATGATAAAACAACAAATAATACTGTAAGTAAATCATAATGTAATAACAGTACAAAATTAAACATAATAAGAAGAGAAACTAAGAAAAGACAACATGAAAACAATTAATACGACAGGGTTGTAGAACAGATAACTTAAGCGCTGACAACACCTCTGTGCTCTGACAATGTGATATCCAGGAAAGCCTGTCTGAACAGTCAGTTTTTCAAAGATGTCTTGAAAATCTCTAGTGAATGGGCCAGGTATATTTCAGGTGGGAGATTATTCCACGGGTGGGGAGCAACCACCCAGTAGGCCCGGTTTCTGGTTTTCCCTTTCCAGGACTCTCTCGGGGTCAAGGCTCTCAACCGCCTAGCCTGGGAAGATCATGTAAGTCAGGCAGCTCTCACTGAAAGAAGGTATTCTGCTAGGTATCAAGGTCTCAAACAATTTAGGGCCTTGTATGTCAGCATGTCACCTTGTATGTTGAAGCTGACATGGAAGCAAAGAGGTAACCAGTGTAAGGTGGCCAGAGTAGGTATTTATTTCCTCCACTCAGTAATCTGGACACCATATTCTTGACCTGCCGGAGTTTCCATAGCTGCCCCATGGGCAGCCCCATGTAAAGAACATTACAGTAGTCTAATCTCGAGACTACCACTTTGTGCTGAGGGATGCAACTGGGCAATCAGCCTCAGGTGGAAAAAGGCAGAACAGACCACAGATGCTACCTGGGATTCCACTGATAATGCTGGGTCCAAAACTACACTCAAACTGCAAACCTCATCCTTAATGGAAAGAGCAGGGCCCCCCCAAAGGAGAGGGAGGCACCCAAACTGTAGACACTAGAGGCACCCACCCACAAGACCTCTGTCTTGTCTGGGTTCAGCCTCAGTCTATTCTCCCTCATCCTTCCCAGCACGGCATCTGGACAGCACTCAAGGGATGGGAAGGCATCCACTGTAGAAGTGTGGAAGGAGAAATAGTGATGGGCGCCATCTGCATATTGGTGACCTGAAGCTCCAAAACTCCTGATGACCTCCCCAAGCGGCCTCATATACATATTGAACAACAATGGCAAGTCGATTGACCTCTGATGGACTCTGCAATTCAGAGTCCAAGGGGTATTCATCATCTTCCCAAGTTGCACTCCCTGAGGACAGTCCTCTAAGAAGGACCAGAGCCAGGACAAAGCCCAGCCACTGATCACCAACCCAGAGAGCCTCCCCAGGAGGATTTCATGGTCAATGGAAGGCCTCTGAGAGATCAAGGAGGACCAGCAGGGACATTTTGCCCGTCAGTCTCCCTCAAAATGTCAGCATGCAGGATGACTAATGCAGTCTCCATGCCATGATGCGGCCTGAACCCAGACTGGAATGGGTAAAGGGCATCGGTCTCCTCCAGGAGTGTCTGTAGCTGATCAGCCACAACCCTCTCCACTAACTTGCTTAAAAAGAGAACATTGGTGACGGATCTATAGTTATTGATATAATCTGCCACTAAGTTTAGTTTTTTATGAACGGGCCTAATGAGCATCTCCTTGAGGGCTTGGGGGACCCTGCCCACAGGGAAAGACTCATTAATGATGGAGGTGGCCCCAGAGAGAGAGAGAGATGCTAAATAACTTTATTTTCCTCATTCAGAGGCACCACCTACTGACTTTGAGGAACATCTAGGACCCTAGGAAATTGACACTATGGTTGCTTCAGAGGTGCATGCTACATCTGGCCTCAGGAGCAGAAGGAAGGAAAGTGTGAAGGGAAACATGTTTTTCTCTTACATTTAGAAATGGAAATTGTGTTATTTTCCCTTCCTTTTTGCTCCCTGAAACATTCCAATAAAGCATGACAGGAGCTTCAAAGGGCAAAGATACTAGTTCTGTAAATTGACAGCCCCCCTTTTTTGAAGACTGGTTTTAATATTAATTTTATTTTCAAATAAATACTATCTTATGTACCTAGGGATTTCCAACGGTATGCAGAACCAGTATTTTACAAGTGACAAGCTGGATTTCGAAGGGGCAGAGGAACTAGAGACCAAACTGCCAACATGTGCTGGATTATGGAGAAAGCCAGAGAATTCCAGAAAAATATCTACTTCTGCTTCATTGACTATGCAAAAGCCTTTGACTGTGTGGACCACAGCAAACTATGGCAAGTTCTTAAAGAAATGGGAGTGCCTGACCACCTTATCTATCTCCTGAGAAACCTATATGTGGGACAGGAAGCAACAGTTAGAACTGGATATGGAAACACTGATTGGTTCAAAATTGGGAAAGGAGTACGACAAGGCTGTATATTGTCCCCCTGCTTATTTAACTTATATGCAGAATACATCATGCGAAAGGCTGGACTGGAGGAATCCCAAGCTGGAATCAAGACTGCCGGAAGAAATATCAACAACCTCAGATATGCAGATGATACCACTCTGATGGCAGAAAGTGAGGAGGAATTAAAGAACCTCTTAATGAGGGTGAAAGAGGAGAGTGCAAAAAATGGTCTGCAGCTCAACATCAAAAAAACTAAGATCATGGCCACTGGTCCCATCACCTCCTGGCAAATAGAAGGGGAAGATATGGAGGCAGTGACAGATTTTACTTTCTTGGGCTCCATGATCACTGCAGATGGTGACAGCAGCCACGAAATTAAAAGACACCTGCTTCTTGGGAGGAAAGCGATGACAAACCTAGACAGCATCTTAAAAAGCAGAGACATCATCTTGCCGACAAAGGTCCGCATAGTCAAAGCGATGGCTTTTCCTGTAGTGATGTATGGAAGTGAGAGCTGGACCATAAAGAAGGCTGACCACCGAAGAATTGATGCTTTTGAATTGTGGTGCTGGAGGAGACTCTTGAGAGTCCCCTGGACTGCAAGGAGAACAAACTTATCCATTCTGAAGGAAATCAACCCTGAGTGCTCACTGGGAGGACAGATCCTGAAGCTGAGGATCCAATACTTTGGCCATCTCATGAGAAGAGAAGACTCCCTGGAAAAGACCCTGATGTTGGGAAAGTGTGAAGGCAAGAGGAGAAGGGGACGACAGAGGACGAGATGGATGGACAGTGTCATCGAAGCTACGAACATGAATCTGACCAAACTCCGGGAGGCAGTGGAAGACAGGAGGGCCTGGCGTGCTCTGGTCCATGGGGTCACGAAGAGTTGGACACGACTAAACAACTAAACAACAACAACAAAAATAATGATGGAAATTGGAACATCCATATTTCTAATGGGTGTGGGTGTATATATATCTTTTAAAAATATGTTTCATTGCCATTATTATTCCAAAAAATAATTTCCTTTGTTGCTATAAAATCAGGACAGCACGGGAAGCCAGTTTCTAGGTTGTTTATCACAGTTTGTTTCAGCTCCATTCTTCTGATGTCATTCGTACACAGTAATGCAAACACACATATGGACCCTATCCTTTTAAGTGTTGCCATGGACAAGTCTTTTCAGCTTGAAATCATTCCGAAATGGGAATATCTTCCAAGTAAAAGCAGCCTTCTCTGAAAAATATGCATAAGGGGCTTCAGACCATTGGAAACAAGACTCTGAGAGAAATGGAGCAGCCAGGGGCCTGGCCCAGGAGGTTTTTTATTCAAGATAAAAAACACAAAACTTTAGAAGATTCGCATGCCTTTTGGCAATTTGAATGCATTTCAGAGATTCATCAAACACTTGTTTTGAATTCTTTTAGAATTCAAGAAAGAGCCTCTGCCTTTTGTTTCATCTCCCCTCCCATCTTGGTCACACAAAATTTTTCCATAACCCTGTGTGGAGCCCAATACGAGGTAGACGAATGACCTTTTATTTTATTTTATTTTATTTTGCATTTCACTGGAACCTTATTTCCAGTTAAGGATTGAAGATGCTTAGGGCTAAGGGTACAGAGCCCAACTAGTTATGATGAAGGGGGAAAAGAGAGGGTTCTAGTAATTTATTTTATCATATCTTTTTATCATAATATTTTTACTCCACCTTTCTCCTTAAGAAGGACCCAAAGTGACTTACATCATTAAAAGACAATATTTAAAGCTACAAATACTAAAAAGGATCAAACAAATACCACATGAGAAAGAACCGGCAAACAAAAGCAACACCAAAAACACATTCGAAGTGGTAAGGCACAACCACCATCCATTTAAGAACCTCACTCAGGCAGCCAGTCACTCAGGGAAAGCTTGCCCGAAGAGAAAGGGCTCCACCTTTGCCAGTGTTGGTTCTAGAAGAAATGTGTTCTGGATATTAACACTGCCCTTGCCTCCTCTCTCTGTATATTTCCCACAACAAATTTTATGTCAACCTCCCCACCCCACTCCTAGCTGTCTAAGTGAGAAGATTGGGACATACGGGTAAAACAATCTTATTGTTGCACTGAGCAGAACAATCTTCTAGTTGAAGCAGAGATGGGAAAAATCATGTTTTGGACTACAACTCCCAGAATGCCCCTAAGGCAGTGTGTGTGTGTGTGTGGGTGGGTGGGTGTCAGTCCAAAAATTAATTTTCCTCATATCTCTGTTGAAGTTAGACCATTCCAAGTTGGGAGTGCCTGATCTGTCCACCATTCTTCCAGGTTACTGCCAACAGAGTGGAAGTGAGGAAGGAAGAGCATTAATTAATGGCCTGAATCCTATTGCTGATTTATGCCTCCCCAAGGGAAATTGTGTAAATCTTTTCAGCCGGCTGCCATTCATTTAGGAGGTGGTACTGGCTGCATTCCTGGGTGTGCCTTGTTGTCTTTTTTAGGAAGCAGCAATTTGCCAGCAAGCCTTACATGTTTTCCATTATGCAGGATAAAGAAGCAATAGTATTCTGGACAATGCCTTAGTATGTAATTTGACACCTCACCCACCCACACACACAAAGGTGGCCTCCCAAATTCTCCATGCTATTTGTCACTAGAAAAAAAAATCACAATTTCACTTTTTTTCGAATTGAGAATGCCCTTTTAAAATGCAAAAAAAAATCTGGAGCAAATGCTGCAGCATGGACTTTTGTTTTTAAGGGTGCAAATTGGCTAGACAGCTCAGCCAGTGAGGTCTCTGGGTGAAAAGCCTGAGGTGAGGAAACAGGCTGGGAGATGAATTCCCAACTGCGCCTCCTAGGAGAGGAGCCAGCTTATGTAGCCTTGGACAAGCCGCACTTGGGAATTGATTGACAGCACTGAATTATTATTTTAGGAAAAAGAAAGATCTCTCAATGTTTCTTAAGAAAAACATCTCCTGAGAATGTTCGCCTTAGCACAAGATATCATTCTTTAGGATTCAGCCCAGAGTCTCCCAGTTATGTCAAATTCCGGAGGGGTCATTGTAGATACATCTTGTCTCTACTACATTTTCTTATTTTACTATACCTCTTTCACAATAAGACCTGTAAGAGGTATGAGAGAGGACAATGTTGTGTACAGTTTCTGGAAAATCATGAAGCTACTGCTGGGTCGTATATTGTCTCACAGTTTTCCTCTGTCTTATTTCCTCATTAAATAGGCTTTCGTTTTCCTCCTTCATTCTCAGGGCTCTTTAACATTTCTTCTGGTGATATTTCTGAGCTGACCATGATGTATCAATTGCAGAGGGTGCTGCTTTTCTCCTTTCTATTACACATTTCTTAATTACGCTAAAACTTCCCCTGCTGTCCATCCTTCCATCCTTATCTGACAAAAAAAAAAAATCTCTGAAGAAGCAGTTATCCTACAATGTTTTCAACTGCTTTGATATGAAATATAAGAGTCAGAGGAGGATGCTGGCTACCAGACAATTGTACAGCTCCAGGCAGGATATTTACGTATACCCTCAGCCACTTCATAAGTAAAGTAACCACACAAATCCTGAACCTGAGTAATGAGAAGCAACATGCTGAAATCTGAACAAAAATACTTGGTAGCAGTTGCTATAGCAGAAGAAGGTAGCACCAAGGCAGAAAAATATTAACAGCTGAAGCCTCAATGAAAGCGAACACTTCTCCTGAAACTCCAGTCACTGAGCCCTGGTGGGGGGGATTCAGATTGACCTCACCAGCTCTATTTATTTTCCATCCTCCCACCCACCCAAACAGCCATTTCCCATCCAGCCATGATGGGAGGGTGGTACATCACTAATTGGATTAGCCATGGTCTAGCATTTTCTTGCTGTTTCTTTTATGTAGCTACACAGATTCTTCATTACTGTTAGGACTGAGTGTATGAATGTATATGAGATAGATGACTGGCTCTCTTGTGCAGGCTTTGACAGCATTTACAGACCCAATTCCCATAGGGGAAATTGTTTGCACTAATGCATGTTTCCTCTGATTAATATGTTTTGACTCCCACTAATGAGACTGTCTCAGAGATATGCATTTCAGCAGTCCGGGTCGCAAATTAGTATGTTAGTAAGCACAAATTAAGACTTGCTAATTACTTTCCAATAACCTATCACAGAAGAAAGCAACCTAAATGCAAGATGTGTAGATAAAGAATATTATGACAAACCTATGCCTTTCATAATCTAAAAGACTGAAGAAGCACCTCTTCTATAAACATGCTCTACTTATCACCTAATTTCCCCCCCCCCCAATGCTTTTCATGGAAGAGAAAATATTTACGCTGGCATAAAGTTTCTCCTGGGTTGAGGTCATTGTTGTTACTCTGGATCCAAAGGACGTGTCCAAGCACATGCAGCTGGAAGACATGGATGGTCAGGAGAGGCACCTCCCACCCTGGTCACAAGTCCCCCTGATGTTCAAGTCCATGCCATGCTGTGAAACCTTCCCTATTTAAGATGCCGTTGCTAGCTACACTCTCCATCCACCCTTGTGGGGAGGAAAAGTCAGATCCTTCTTAAGGCTCCTGGGATACTCTACTGTGGGCCATAGGATTACACTATAATTGTATTTTAAAGCAGAATGTAATGGATAAGCTTGACTAAAGAATTGTTAGTTGTCACTCAGTTCTGAAGAAGACTTGGGCTAATGAACTATCAGTGTTTGTGAAGGCGTATGATACACTGTTAATCACTGAAGAAGACTTAAAATATACATCTGTTTGTCTCTCTAATTGCATGGAATTAACAATCCATGAACAAAGGACAAGATTCAGTTTGGGGGATAGCATGTTTTTATTTCTTTAAAATAAGAAGGGGAGCCAAGACCAAGGCTTGAATTCCAGGCGCTCTTTCTGTTCTAATGTTGAACAGGACCCCTTGCAACTTTGAGTTTTATTGAAGGGGCCTTTTTACGCATGTGAATGCTTCTTTTGTAGCAGTACATGGGGAAATCCTTGCAGATGGTGGAGACAGAGCTCTCTGGGCTAAATCTAGTTTTAGTCCCATCTATAAGAGATACATTGAAATGAGTGAATGGGTCAATCGTTCAGTATTAATGTAGGTGTCAATAATTTCAATTGGTCTATTCTAGCCTGGACTAAAATTGGATTTAGCCCCATGAGTGCATTGGAGACCCTGTGCTGAGCTGGTTTAAGATGCCAACTTCCAGTTCACTCCTAAAACATAAGTGAGCATAAGGAGTATGTGGTGAATAGTTTCTGAAATTTACCAAAATTTTGAGAAACCAGTCATCCTTGCCTTGTCTGTAATTCTGATTATGTTTCTAATGAAAACCCCTTTTCATGCATTAGATTTTCCTCTAAAATGGAAAGTAATATGCACATACATAACAATGTTTTCCTGAGACGTTCTTCTTGCTGTTTTCCATGTGTAAGCAGTATGTTTGATTTCAGTCAATTGTATTAAGAACAGACATGTATTTGATTAGAAATATCTATCTATCTATCTATCTATCTATCTATCTATCTATCTATCTATCTATCTATCTATCTATCTATCTATCTATCTGTCTGTCTGTCTGTCTGTCTGTCTGTCTGTCTGTCTGTCTGTCTGTCTGTCTGTCTGTCTGTCTGTCTGTCTGTCTGTCTGTCTGTCTCCAAAGTAATTATTTTACAATGGGAATAATATCTTGATTATAAATGAATAACGAAGTGCTGGCCACACACAAAAAGGGGTTCAAAAGATGCCTGTAAGAAATTGTAAGTAACTTTACTAGGAGTGTTTTAGCATACTGTTGCAAAATACACAGCATTTTGTAATGTGGATGGCAGTATGAGAAGCTTGTGGCTGCCCAACTTTAAGGGATTTAGTCCCTTAAATCCTGCTCCCAATGAGACTGAAGTGAGGCATCATTTAATTACTTGCTGCTGAGTAAAAAGATAAAATAAAATTACTGCATAAATATAAAAAATTCCTTAGGCAACTAGTATGGAGAATTCAGCATTTATAGCTTACTGCTGAACCTGCTTTTTTAACAAAGCATCACTTTACATGCAATAGTAGAATCACTATTTTCTCACAAACAGCATTTCTATATGCATGTTATGCCAGTTTCTCTAAATCTACAATCACCATTTACATTTTATGTCAACATACAAGGAAAATAGAAACAACAGATGTTTTATGTTTTCTACAAGATCTGTGGCAAAAATATATAACTACCATATGTCTAAATTAACTACACAGTATCTGCCTCACCTGTGATCCTTTATTTAATTGAACATTTTTCCACTGTCACACTTTAAACATAATTCCATCTAAGATACCTTGTAACCAGTTGTTACTATAAGAATGTTTATCCTGAATGCATATGGAAAAGTTCCCCATTGCTCATGATAGCCATTAGATTACTTATTAGTTCCATATTAGCAATCTTTTTTTCCTACCTAAAAACCACTTTGAAAACTTTTGTTATCTGTCAAAAAATCATCTGCATCAGGCAAGGGCTAGGCAGCTTCCAAGGGGAAGGAATAAAACTGGTATCCCTCCCCCACAACTCCCTGCGGGCTACGCCCATCCCTGTTGTCATCATATTTGCAGCAGTAATAACAAAACCTTTGCCATTTTCATATGAACAGGGTGTGTGGCTGCTTCTTGGAACTGCTGGAAGCCAGAGGTGAAGTGCTGAGATGGTGGTGGACTATGGCATAATAAATTCCTGCATCCAGAAAGTGATGTAACAGTCCAAAACAGAAATAAACAGAGTTGTCATACTGAAAGACAATGCCTAGTTAGAGCTACATACTCTGTCCAGAGACCAAGAAGACCTAAGAGATTAGGCCATGGAATCAGCTCAATAAGTGTTAAGAACTGATGAGATCTGGAAGGAGAGACCTGAGGAAGTGATATGACAGAACAAGAGCTCAAAGTATTGTATAGCCAAAAATAAGTCTGCTCCAGGAGATATAGTACCTATGCCAGGGTATGGCTACACAGTGGGGAAAATGCAAATGGATCTGCTGTGAAGTTGCATCCAGGAAGTTGGACTTCTTCGTATTAAGTCTGTTCAGCCAACCACACAGGAGTCAGCACACACACACAGAGAAGGAAATTAGCCTTGTCTGCATCTTGTTAAGCATTTGAATCTTCTGCATTAAAACTTCCTCTCTCTCTGACAAGTCCTCACTCTTGTCTCCAGCTTTGGTCACCTAGTTGCAAGCAAGTCTTTAAAAGAAAGAAGAAAGAAAGAAACAGGAACAGGAACAGAAACAGAATGGGAAAGGAAGACGAAAGTGGACCCAGGCACCAGGTGTGGGAGGAAAGTGTTCAAATGGCAACCAGGTTTCCCACTGCCCTGGCTCTCTCACTATTGCTGTAGCTGGCTGGAATGACTTCAAGGAGAATAGCTACAAATCCCTCCACATTGACTTAAGTAATCACACAGCCTGAACCAAGATATTCAGTTCCAAAAAGTAGAAGCCCAAAAAGCGGAAGGGGAAAAAAAATACAGAGTAGAGGTGAAACACCAGGCTGATTCACATTGACTTTTGCATTGTATATTCCAGAGATGGGCATGAACTGCTGGTTTGGTGGTTCGTGCTGGTTGGGTGCCTTGGGCATACAGCTGGCCTGCAGGTGCCCTGGCTTCCTAGCCCTGCCTCCTCCAGCAAGTGCCCACTCAGAGGCAGTGATACAGCTTCCCAGTCCCACCTCCTCTGGCAGTTGCCCACTCAGAGGCAGCATTAAAACTTCCCAGCTGTACCTCCTCCAGTGGGCACCCACTCAGATCAGCTTCCCAGCCTTGCCTCCTCTGGGCACTGCCTCTAAGTGGGTGACCACCAGACGAGGCACAGCTGGGAAGTTTCAATGCTGCCTCTGAGTGGGCATCCACCAGAGGAGGTGGGGTTAGGAAGGCAGGTCACCAACAGAACAGCTGTGCATCTGAAGCGCTGATCCAGCGTGAATCGCTGAATTGGTGATTTGTGCCCATTTCTAATATAGTCAATGTAAAATAATGTGAATCAAACCATCCCAATCCCAGAATGTTTTTCTCATATTATTTGCCAATGTTGTTGTTTCCTCCCCCAGCCTAGTTAAGCAGAATCTATTTTCTAGTAATAACCTGGAGTACGCCTGCTGTGATGGAACCCTAGGATTTTTATTTGGCCATAAATATAAGCTCATCTGTCTGTCACCAACCCCCATGGATATTTCGAAGGACAGAGAGCTCTCCTCGGAGCTGGCTAACCTCAGTGGTGCTGCTAATATTAGCAGGATCAAAGTTTAGAAAAACAAAGTAAGTGAATATATAATTTGCTTGCTGTCTTTATGGGGGAGGGAGGAATAGATGATCAAACTGAAATGGAATTACTCCATGGTGCCAGTTACGAGACCCTTAAATGGATAATCACGACTGTGGTATAATGATGTACAATGTTAGCGCTGAATTACAACCTCCAAAAGTTCTGTTCGAGGACTGCTATGTCTTCTTTATCATTGTCTCAAATGTAAGTGAAGTCCCAGTGATTCTGTTTACCCTGCCTGTCAAAGTTATCAACAGGAACATGAATATATATTAGTGGTCTCCTTCTATTTCATGTGACACCTGCTGAAGAAGATAAGGCTGCAAAACAATAGAAGCAGCTTCCTGTGCTACAGCTGGGGTCAGGTGCATTTCTTGCAGCTTGAATTATGTGGGAAGAAAAGAAGGTGTGTGTTTTGCATACCAAAGGTGCCCTGTTGCTCACAGAACAGAATGGCTTTCGTGACTAAGTTAGATAAACTGTTAGCAGGCGGGGAAACTCACCCTGCTTCTTTTCCACCTCACATTGCTAAAGTGAAGAAGATTATTGAGCGCTTCCAAGGAAATGGAACTGATTGTGCCTCTTTCTTCTATTAGCCCCCAGAATCTTTGAGGGCATGCTGGTTGGAAGTAAACAAGGAGGATGTTTTTAAAAAGAGTTGCTATCTTGACCAAGTCAGCTGTGACTGAACTACAGATCTCTCTGACTGAAACACTAGAATATATATTGTTCCATGAAATTGCCATGCTATGTAGCTAGCCTTTAGTCAGGTACCTTAGCAAAAGCAAGTTATCATGGACAATTACAGAATGACCCTGCCCATGTCCATATATATCAGTGGTTCCCAACCTTGGCTCTCCAGATGTTCTTGGACTACAACTCCCTGAAATCTTGGCCAGCACAGCTAGTGGTGAAGGCTTCTCGGAGTTTTAGTCCAAGAACATCTGGGGATCCAAGACTGAGAACCACCAATTTACACTGTAGAAAATTTGTTTCAGTTCAATAGGGCTTCCATATACATGTATATAGAACACCAGCCTAAGTCACTCCTATTTTTATTTATTTAATGTATTGTTAAAATTATCTTTCCACCCCATCAGTGTTTGAGCAATTTACAATAAAAAGAAAAGTTCAGTTCTAAAAAAACCAAAAAACCCTAAAAACAAAAAGCCCTAAAAACCTAAAACCAAAGAGTATCACTGAAAGATCAGTACAATAACCTTGTTTTTATTAGAGATATAAAGGCTAATAACAAAGGAACCAAGCTCACGTCTCTAGGGAAGACGGAGTTCCACAAGCAGTGAATTGCCATACAAAATGTCAATGTCAAGACAAAATGTCAAAACAGGGAAATGCAACAGGATCTCAAACAATGAGCACATCCTTTGGGCAAATTCATACAGGAGAAGATAGTCTCTCAGAAGCCTGCTCAAGCTGGTTGGGGTTTTATAGGGAAAAGCCACTCATGACAAAAGCAAAGACAATGAATTTGTTCCAAGACAAGCGTTATGTGGTTTATAAAAGTTATGCTGGACCACCATCTGGCTGCTACATTTTTCACTAGCAGTAGTTTCCGAACCCTTTCAAAGGACAATGTCATAGGAACAGTGTTTCAATAACCTAGACACCAAAAGATTCAGCTGTGGACTAATCTAGCCACATTTTCTTTCCCCAGAATGTAACATTTGGGCAAAGCACTTCTAGCCAAGACTAGCACTAGCCCTTCCAGTACCAAAGATGGATCCAAAAGCACCCTCTGCCAAACTGCACAGCTGCTTCCATGAAAACTATGGCCTAATGGGCCTTTGGTACAACGTAGCCACCGAATGATAGCTGCACTTCCCATGTGAGAACCTTGGAGATAGTTTCCTTGTAACCTTTGCAACATGGGACCTCCTGCTCTGCAGCTGCATGGCTTGTTCCCATGAATTCGATAGCTGACCAAATCGAGACAAAATGGCTGACCAAAACAAGACATGGCGGTTAAGTATTTAATATCCAGAGTGCATTTTTTTTTACTAAGTCACACAGTATTAGCTATGAGGACTGATAATAGTTGGGATCATAGCAAACAACAGGGAGGGAGGGAGGGAGGGGGGAAGAGCTGTTTCTTCCCCTGTGTAGTTCTGACGAGAATATTTTCTTGAGAGAAAATAATGCCGCCGCCCCCGCCCCCCCCCCCCCCCGCACCACTAGAGAATATCCAGTTTGTGCCTTAGACATTCTTGTGATTTGGGCACTGTTGGGAGAGGTTATCACCTCTCTCAAAATATTAATCTGTCTCAAAAACTGGTTCTTACTATACAGAGGACTTTCCTCTGTTTGAAGGGTAGTCAGAAGATGTTTTCATATGTGAATGAATCACTAGTTTTAAGAGAGAGGATGATGTCCCTCCAGAGTCTACTTTTTGAATGGAACAAAGCATAAAAAAGGAGAGCAAGGGCTCTAAAATTGTCCCATCTACAGTTAGTATCTGGAGAGCAGACTGCATAGGCGGAGAGGTCACCAGGTCACAGTTTTCCTCAGTGCAGAGAGATGCATCATGTTTTAAATTATAGCAATTATTTCTGAATATGGGTTTATATTGAGAAATCAGTAGACATATTAGAGGTGAGCATCTTCTTTTTGTCTTCTTTCTGGCAATGTCTAAGTGGCCACCCTGAATGTTCTGGCAAGTTTGTGTAAGTAAGAACTCTGTTGGGGCTCAATGTGCTCATGCATCTATGCTAATGTGCCTATGCATCTATGCTCCTGTCCCTATCCAGGCCCATTCACTCCACAGTAGAGAAAGGATTCCTGACAAGATAATATGTATGATGAAACTAAGGTGTTAAGGTGCATTGACCTTGCAGAGGGGGATATGGTACTTTTCCTGCCAAAATGCATAGAGGGTTATCCTGAGTCGTGTGTGCACTTATTTAGGAGAATGTGAGGATGAGAATCTTAAATATATCTTCCTGAGAATTACTCCCATTTATCATTTCATATTTTAGACAAATGAATATTTAATAGCTGGAATTTATTATGTTAAAAAAGTATATTCCTAATTATGTCAGGGAATTCATTCTGTGGAAGTTTGCCATATCAGACTATCCTTCTTAATAAACTTGTGACTTTGCAGAATTACGGCTAATGTCCTGCGTGCTCATTGCTTAAGCACCTTTGATTTTTGTCGATAAAAGATAAATTAGGCTTCCTCCTGTCTGGGTATTTGGATTAATCTGGTACTCCATCTTGTCTCAAATATTGATATAAATGATTTGCAATTGCACCAACTGGTCAGGGGGACTGGAATGAATATGAATATGACAATAAAATTGCAAATAAGCAGAACATTAATCTGGATATGTTTAATTGTGAAAAACAATACATATATGATCAGTTAATTTTATTTTGACGCTTGGTATTTACTAGCTGACTTAACTGATTGTTCAAAAATAAATGGACAAAACCATAAATAGATAAAAAGATAAGAGCATTTACAGATTTTTATTAGTAAATGAAATAAATAATAAATAATAAAAATATATAGGTATCACAAAACAATGGCCCTCATCACTCTTGGACAGATCCCTGGAATTTTTTTCTTTGGTTAGCTATGTAGCATTACTTTAGTGAAAGCAAAGCGGAGACCTGACAGAGCTCTGGTTGGTATCAAGGGTTCAACCAGAGCTTCCCACACCTTCTGTTGTCTAAGGCAGTTTTATCAAGTAATTAATGTAGTTATATTTTTATTCCTCCATTCCAGTCCAAGACATTTTGCCACCAGAGGCAAAGGGTGAGATGGAAATTCCCTCTATTCCATATAAAAAAGCAAACTGCTCTCATTATCCAATTATCTCAGGATTAGTAATAGGGAAGCACTTTCTACTGCACCAAAGGGCAACAAGGCAGCATCACTTATGGGGCCTACATAGCTTGTCTTCTCCCTACCCCTCAATATGTGCTGCCTGAGGCTGCTGCCTCTTTCTGCCTAGCAATAAGACCAACAAAATCTATTCCCTTCTTCCAGAAAATGCAGTCATGTGTGTGTGTGTGAAAATGTGTTTCCTGTGCAAAACCTGAGCCTATTATACACCCCCTCCCATTTTATGCAACCTCCCTTGTATTTCGCACATAGTACCATGCTCAGTGCAAAAAGAATTACAAAGTTTTTGATATATATATCAAAATAAAGTGTTTTGGGCAAAGCCAAAAACTTTGGCTTTTATAACAAAGGAGGTTTATATATAAAAACCTCCTTTGTTACAGCAGCTCCATTGACTAGCAATCAATTTCTGGACACAATCCAAAGTGCTGGCTTTGACTTATAAAGCCCTAAACAGTTTGGGTCCAAATGATCTCAAAGACCATATGTCCCTTTACGAGCCTGTCTGGGTATTTAGATCATCAGAGGAGGCCTTTCTCTCAGTCCCACCACTTTCACAGCCACGTTTGGTAGGGACACGGGAGATGCCTTTCTCTGTCACTGAACCCAGACTCTGGAACTCCCTTTCAGAGGAGGCCAGGCTGGCTCCATCTTTGCTTATCCCTCTACAAGCAGACAAAGACCTTTCTCTTCAGGTAGGCCATCCTTTAAATGACCAAGCAGATTTTTTTAAGGGATTATTGTATTCTGTTGTTTTACTTGTGCTTTTACTATTGCTCTTGTTTATGAGTTTTAACATGACATCTATTTAATTCTTTTTTAACATTGTAATAATTTATTACTTTAGCTTGTAATTTTGTTTTTTTTTAATATTGTAAGACACCTTGGATCCTTTAGGAGAAAGGTGGCATTTAACTATTAGAAAGAAAGAAAGAAAGAAAGAAAGAAAGAAAGAAAGAAAGAAAGAAAGAAAGAAAGAAAGAAAGAAAGAAATGGTTGGGTTGCAGGTGATGTAAAGTGAATATTCTCAAAGTTTTAAATGCCTCTCCTTAGGCTTAGTTATTGGCAGCAAAAGCTTTAAGTTATGCATTCTGAAATATGCAGTTCTGAAATATGCAGTTTACCCCCATCTTTTGCCTTTGGTTCTGCCCACTATTAGGATGAAGCTCAGGAGAACTTATCTGTAAATGCATATGATCATCCTCAGCTTGTCCCCCACCTATGTTTTAATAAATGGGGCATTGAAGAAACCCAGGAAGGTAAAGAACTAGATTCTCAAGTGACCTAACAATAAGACAGGAATGCCGAATACAGTGTCTTGTCTACTGGTAATGAGGGTGAGCAATTTCCTGCTCCAGAATTTTCTAAGCAGGATGCATTTGGACACACTTTATGGGAGATGATCTGAAAAGGAGTCCTACACTCTGCTCAGAAACAACAGTTTCTTAAATGTGGTTTAGATTAAAATAATAATAATAAAACCTGCAAGAAGATTTCTGGAGTGTTTTTTAAAAGTTGCATAGACGGGAAGCTAGCAATAAGCACAATGTTTCATGAATTCATCATCTTTTCGATTAGAATAAAAAAGTTAACTTTTCTGTTTATCTAGATGAATGATTGACAAGGCCTCAGTCCCTGCTGCACACAGTGACGGGCACATATGCCAAGAGTCATCGTCGATATTCAGTTTACAGGTCAAATCAGTGTATTACTGCTGTCAACACCAGCTGTTCAGAAATCCTTCAGCCCGCTTCAAACTATGTGGAGTAAATATTCTAATTTTTAGGTGGGAATTAATGCACTTTTTACACTTTTGTCGATTTGCTCTATTTGGATTATTTCAGAGTATTTGTTGTGGCTGCTTATTTATACCTCATAATAATGGTACACTCTAAGGGAATAATTAGACGTGTTCTGAAACTATGTCCCATAATAATGCTTCTGGTTTTCTGCTTTCTGGTATCGGTATTTCACACCCCCAAAGACATTGTCTTTTTTGCTTCATGTCAAAACTAAATCACAGCTTTTCCTCTTTCAGTTAAATGGTATTCAAGGTCAATTATTATCATGGGAAGCATTTTTCTTCTCCTTCAGCTAAGCTTCATTTATACATAGGAACTCAAAAATTGATGGTCTGTGCTTTTGCTAACTCCAATTTTAGCTGCATTTCTAATTGCCCGCTGTGTTTACTTGACTGGTAATAATTCAAAAGCCTTGGATAAATAAAACTTCCCTAGGAAGGAAGGAAGGAAGGAGGAAGGAAGGAAGGACAACAAAGCTAGGTATCATTTAAAAATAAAATCTCTCAAATATATCTCACATAAAAACATATACAATACAATATTTGCACATTTACAGCATTAAGTTCAACAACAAGCTGGTGGTTTTTCAGTTATTTTCCATTATGTTTTGATACAACTAAATATAGCACTCAAATTAATGGTAACTCGTTATGAGTTGAATAAGCCACCACCTTCTTATCCTCCTATGTTTACCCCAGCTTATCTTGGAGCAATAAAAGAAGAAACTATTTCCCCCTTCCCAGAACATCTTTTCCTGCTGTGGCAAAAGCTACTTTTTTTTCAGAATAAGACTGGAAAATTGCCAAGAAAAGACTAAGAAAGCACAGAGAATGAGAGAGAGAATGTGGTCTGTATCTGTTCTTACAAAATGACACCACCCTCCAAACTATTTTATTTATACAAATAGAGGAGGCTGATTAAATTCATTCACCATCGAAGCCTCTACTTTCCTAGCTCAGTCAGGGGAACCCGCTGGGTGTGTGTAAGGTGGCCACTTATACATCACCAAAAAAGAGGACATGTATTGCCAAAAAGGAGGACAGCTTTTCAAATGGAGGGCTGTCATTCCTAAAGCAGGACACATTGCCACCCAAATTTGGCTGCATGGTGTGCAGTTGGCTCACTGCCCTTATGTTGTAAAAGCCTGCCATACAAGTTTGATGATTTTCTCTTGGATCTGATATACCCAAATGTACTGAAACACAAACGTCAGGTTTGCTAACTATGGTGAAAATCCTATTGTAACTTATAATTATGATCACTGTGGATATTCTCTGTTGCACAACACAGTATGCAACAGGTAATGTCTATGGTGAGTCCTTTACTTGAAGTAATATGCCTCTAAAAGTTATACTGTTTGAGTTACACTTGTAGGTGTAACTACCAGGATTTGGGCCTAAATATATAAAAATCCTTTTGATTCCTGACTCCGGGCAGAGCACAGTTTACAAATAAAGCTAAAGGCAGACCCAGGGAGCTTGCGACCAGAGCTTGCGAACAGGAGAGCAAACAGGGAGTTTGCCATGGGAGTTTGCCACGGGAGGCCAAGGGGGAGGCCCGTAACAATTTTCTTTGTTCCTTTGGGTGTACGTACAACTACATTTAAACTAACAAAACAAGCGGGACTGGTATCCTAAACAAACAGTTGAAAGTAAAAAAGCTAGAAGGGATTATGGAAGGTGGAGACAATTCAGTTGTGGTTATCTGCAAAGTTTGTGCTATGTTTGTCTTTGTTCCTGAGTGTAAAATGCTGTATACATGTAACAAGTGTAAACTAGTGGTACTGTTAGAAGAGAAAGTCAGAGACCTGGAGCAGCGAGTAGCCACACTCAAAGCTATAAGGGAAGATGAAGCCTACATTGATAGAACAGCAGCAGCTGTCAGAAGGGGCACTGCTGATGGAAGAAAACCAAAACATTGCAGTGGAGGAAAATGCTGTAGAGGCTACAAACATAGTGGAGGAACCACCATGGAAAAGAATCACAGTTAGGAGCAAAAGAAAGAGAAGACACTCTTTCCCGGTGGAACTACAAAACCACTTCCAGTTACTTGAAGAAGAGTCTGTTGGACAGTGCGCAGATGAGACCTCACAGGAGGACATGAGTAGGGCTGAAGCACAGCAGAATACAGTCGCTGAACCCACACCCTACAAAAAGAAGAAGAGGAGAATAGTTGTAGGTGACTCCCTACTACGTGGAATTGAGACTGAAATATGTCGGGAGGATCCATGGACTCGCCAGGTATCCTGTCTCCCTGGAGGATGGATAAGGGATGTGATGGAAGGATTGCCATCACTCATAAAACCATACATATCCCTTTCTTCTTGTCCACATGGGAACAAATGACACAGCCAAGAGGAGCTACAGAGAAATCACATCTGACTTTGAAGCTCTGGAAGGAAACTCAAGGACATTGGGGCCCAGATAGTTTTTTCTTCTATCCTACCGGTGCTCGGAAGAGGAATCAAAAGAGAAAGGAAGATCCTTGGGGTGAATGACTGGCTACGAAGGTGGTGTCGATGAGAGGGATTTGGTTTTTGGGACAATGGGCTAAGCTTCCTGGAAGAAGAACTGCTAGCAAGAGACAGCTTGCATCTAACAAGGACTGGGAAGAATGTGTTTGCCCACAGCATGAAGAACTTCATCAGGAGGGCTTTAAACTGAATTGGAAGGGGGAGGGAGACGCAAGCACAGAGTTAAAGGTAGATGAAGTCTTACACACAATAAGAGGAATGGACCAAACTGATCAAAAGGGCAACAATAATAATATTAACAATAATAATCACAATAATAAACATAACAATAATCATAATAAAAATCATAATAAAATTCATAAAAATGTACAAAGACAAATAGGCCACAAATCACACACCCTCCAGTGTTTGTATACAAATGCCAGGAGTATGAAAAACAAACAAGAACTGGAAATCTTAATTCAGGAGGGTAAGTATGACTTGATAGGAATAACTGAAACTTGGTGGGATGACTCCCATGACTGGAATACAGTAATTGAGGGATATAAACTGATCAAAAAGAACAGAGAAAATAAAAAGTGAGGTTGAGTTGCAGTATATGACAAAAATACACATTCCTGCACAGAAATACAGGAGGAGGAGAATGGTTGTCCCATCGAGAGCATCTGGATCAATCTAGTTGGGGCAAAAAACAAAAGGAACTTGGAGTCTACTACCGACCACCCAATCAAAGAGAGAAAGCAGATGAAACTTTTGAAAGACAAATTGCAGGGTTTTCAAAGAGACATGATGTAGTAGTGATGGGAGATTTCAATTATCCAGATATATGTTGGGAGGCAAATTCTGCCAAGTATGGCCCTTCCAAGAAATTCCTAGCTTGTGTGGCTGATAATTTTCTCCTACAAAAAGTGGAGAAAGAAACTAGAGGATTTGCTATCCTTGACTTGATTATGACCAACAGAGATGACTTGGTTGGGGAAGTGGCAGTAAGGGGAACTCTAGGTGAGAGTGACCATGTCCTTCCAGAATTCTTGATTTCAAAAGAAACAAAAGCAGAGTGTAGCCGCACACTTCTGCTGGATTTTTAAAAAGGCAATTTTAATAATCTCAGAACAAGGATAAGTAAGGTCCCATGGCAGGAGATCCTAACAAGAAAAGGAGTCCAAGAAGGGTGGTAGCTTCTAAGAGAAAAAATTCTAAAGGCACAACTACAAACAATTCCAACAACAACAAGAAAAAGGTAGGAGGTGGCAAAAAAAGGCCAGTGTGGCTTCCCAAAAAGCTCAGGGAGGACCTAAAAACCAAAAAAAGACATGTACAGGAATTGGAAAGAAGGCCAGGCCACCAAGGATGAGTACAGACAAGTAGCAAGGAAGTGCAGGGATGGCATTAGGAGGGCAAAAGCTGAGAATGAGCTGAGGTTAGCTAGAGACACTAAAAGCAACAAAAAAGCATTCTTCAGGTATGTGGGTAGCAAAAGACAAACTAAAGACATAGTGGCACAGCTCCTCAATGGAGATGGAAAAATGATAACAGAGGACAAAGAAAAGGCAGAGGTGCTCAATTCCTATTTTAGTTCAGTCTTTTCCCATAAGACAGACTATGAACTTCCAAACAAATTGGAAGTGCAAGTGTGTGTGGGGGGGACACAGGATTGTAGCTGGAGATAGATAAACAAATAGTCAAGGAATACCTTACCACCTTGAACGAGTTCAAATCTCCAGGGCTGGATGAACTGCATCCGAGAGTACTGAAGGAACTGGCTGAAGAACTCTCAGAACCGCTATCCATTATTTTCTTGAAATCATGGAAAACGGGTGAGGTGCCAGAGGATTGGAGGAGGGCCAATGTTGTCCCTGTCTTCAAAAAGGGCAAAAAAGAGGAACCTGGGAACTACAGGCCAGTGAGCCTGACATAAATATCAGGCAAAATTCTGGAACAGATCGTAAAGCAGTCATTGTGCAAGCACCTAGAAAACAATGTAGTAATAACTAGAAGCCAATACGGATTTGTCAAGAACAAATCCTGCCAAACTAATTTGATCTCATTTTTTGATCAGGTCACCTCCCTGATAGACAGAGGGAATACTGTAGACGTAGTATATCTTGACTTCAGCAAAGCTTTTGACAAAGTGCCCCATGATATCCTGATTAGCGAGCTAAGTAGGTGTGGGCTGGATAGATCAAGTGTCAGGTGGATACATAATTGGCTACAGAATCGTACTCAGAGGGTGATGATTAATGGGTCCTTCTCTAACTGGGAGGAGGTAACAAGAGGGATACCCCAAGGCTCAGTCCTGGGCCCAGAGCTCTTCAATATTTTTATTAATGACTTGGATGAGGGAGTGCAGGGAATGCCTGTCAAATTTGCAGATGATACCAAATTGGGTGGAATAGCTAATACCCTAGAAGACAGAAACAAAATTCAAAATGACCTTGATAGGATAGAGCACTGGGCTGAAAGCAACAGAATGAAATTCAATAGGGATAAATGCAATGTAAAAAGAAACCAATTGCACAGTTACAAGATGGGGGATACCTGGCTCAGCAAAACTACGAGTGAGAAGGATCTTGGAATTGTCATAGATAAATATGAGACAACAGTATGATGTGGCTACAAAAAAGGCTAATGCTATTTTAGGCTGCATTAATAGAAGTATAGTTTCCAAATCCTACGAGGTGCTAGTCCCCCTCTATTCAGCACTGGTTAGGCCTCACCTTGAGTATTGTGTCCAGTTCTGGACACCACACTTCAAGAAGGATGCTAACAAATTGGAACAAGTTCAGAGGAGGGCAACAAAGATGATCAGGGGGCTGGAAACCAAGCCTTATGAGGAAAGGCTGAAAGAACTGGGCATATTTAGCCTTGAGAAGAGAAGACTGAGGGGTGATATGATAGCACTTTTCAAATATTTGAAAGGCTGTCATACAGAGGAGGGGCAAGATCTGTTCTCAATTATCCCAGAGTGCAGGACACGCAACCATGGGCTCAAGTTAAAGGAAGCCAGATTTCGGTTGAATATCAGGAAAAACTTCCTAACTGTTAGAGCAGTACGACAGTGGAACCAATTACCTCAGGAGTCAGTGAGTGCTCCAACACTGGAGATATTTAAGAAAAACTTAGATAATCACCTGGCAGATATGCTTTGATTGTATTCCTGCATTGAGCAGGGGGTTGGACTTGATTGCCTTGTAGGCCCCTTCCAACTTCACTTTTCTATGATTCTATGATTTATGAAAAAATGTCTTGAAGATGCAAATTTACTTCAAGTTATACACTAAACTAACTTCTTAAGCACCTCTCTCCACCTTGACTCATCTCTCCCATGGAAAAGAAACTCTGAAGTGTGACTTTTAGTTGTTTAAAATCTACTGTGTACTGTACTAGTACCAGTTTGATAGAGGTGTTACCTATTATCCACTGAGGAGCAGGGTTATCAAGAATATATGCTGAGTTTTTCATTTTCATTGATTTAAGGCTGTTTCAGTTCAGTGATAAACTTGACAAATTTTCAAGCTGCCTGAGCTTCCTCACCTCTAGGTGATAGAGAGACATGGAGAGCTATTTTCCCCCAGCATCTCCATCATTGTGCAAAGTGTCTCAACATAAAAAGTATCTCCTTCCCCTTTGAGAAGCAATACACAAACAAAAAGCAAGCACAGAACAACTGACTGAACATTTTTTAAAAATCCTGCAAGAAACTCCTTGAGGTGTCTAATCATAAAAATTCTATGCAACAAAGCAGCAGCTATCACTGTCTTGCTCAATGTGTGCTATTTGTGTTATTGCATCTTTTGTGTTATTTATCCCATTTTGCAATTTCTTCCTCCTCTTTCCGTCAAAGGTAATTTGCATCTCGGCTGTCTCATGTTAGACTGCAGATCATTGAGTTGGTTGCTGAAGCCTTTAATCTTTGCTTCTTGAATTTATTTAATGACATAAAATAAAATTTAAGGACATAAAATATCAAGGATATGTCATAAAAAGATAATAGTATACCACAAACCATGCACACAGGAGTGGTGATATTGGTCATAAGTCCCTTGTAATCTTATAACTTTTTAAAAAATGTGTAGTTGAATACAATATGTGCAACTGGAGGAAATTTTGTGCAGGAGACTGATAGATAAACCTTGATGCCTTCCTGTTAGCGTCATCACATTTCTTCAGAGTTGATCTCTTATCAGTTTTCAACAGCACAGGTTTTTCTTCTAACTGTACATTTTGTGTCCAAATATACACACACAAAAACCTCATAAAATAAAACTTGTCTTAACACAGGGAGGGGAAAGGACTAGTAGATGTACGGAGAATAGTGACTTTATTAGATCTATGGATTTTGTCATCAATCTGTCACCACTCAGATATGGCAGATCCGCCAGATTAGTGAAATGGGGCTTGACACAGACAAGGTATACCTCCCTATGTGTGCAGGGGGAAAAAATAGGTTGTACATTTAGAAAAAGAAAAAGAAAAGAGAACACACCTCAACATAGACTGACATCGTTTTAACACAGGGGCAGGAACTGTCAGGTCCCAAGAATGCATGTATCTCCCAAAGGTCACCCAACACCTCTAAACCACTTCTAACCTAAAAGAGTTCTGCCCCCCAAAAGATAGTATCACATCTTTGGAACCACCAAAATACCGAGGCCCAAAACATCCTTCTAGCAAAAGCAGAGGAGATGGGCATGACCTGTGGGGCCTCGGAGTAGGTGGGAAATGGGCTGGACGTAGTCCGTGGCCTTCCCAGGGCTGCCAACCCAGGATGTCACGTGTCTATTGGCCTCCAGGCCTGGCTGAATATGTATCGGTTGGAGGGGAAAACAAGAAGAAAGTGAAAGTGGGGCCTCTGAGATTAGCCATCTTGAGTCACTCACAGCTTCAAGCATATAGGAAGGAAGGGTAAGAATTACTTTTAGGCAATACTTATCTCACACAACAGAAAGCTACCACTCTGCCTTGAGACTCCTATACATCACTCAGCTAAAGACTTACAGATGTCTGCCTACCTGCCTTCCTCCCCATTTATATGTCGTTCTTCTCTCCAAAAACATCCAGAATAACACACACCACAAAGCCATTACGTATATATAACACACACACAATAATCAAATACCTTACATAAATGATAAAATAAAATAAAATAAAATTTACCATATAATGAATGCTTGTCAAGTAAGTGCTTGAATAACACTAACCTATAATGAACGCTTATTATTTAAGTGCTTAAATAGCAACAGCCTAGCCTCTAAAGGTCCACCCAAACAATTCTGTTTTACATCCCCTCCTGAATTCCTGCAGGGATGTCATACTTCATGGCAACTCAAAAAAGAGAATTCCAAAGCATAGGGACAGCAACAGGGAAAATATATTTTTCAAATACATTCAAGCCAGACAGCTTTAAGAGTTGGCACCTTTAGAAAGGGGGTTCTGGGCATGGGGGCTCATCTGGTTTGAGGCAGTTCAGCAAGTATAGGGTTCACAAGCTGTGTAGGACTTTAAAAGTGGTAACCAACAGTTTGAATTAAACCTGGAAAACCAGCAGCAGCCAATACAGCTGGCGCTGAATAACGTAATGTGATCATGATGGGATAGCCGCATGTTGTACCAGTTGTAGCTTCTGAGTTATCTTCAAGCTTAGTACTCTAATCTCAAGGTTACAGTTGCATGGATCAGCATGGTCACTTCTGCTTCTTCCAATTAAGGAGCCCAGGGACAGATGATAAAATGGTTCCCACCTTTTCTCTCCACAAAGAGCACTGGATCTAATAAGACTTCTAAGCTCCTTATTTAGTTCACAGGGGGAATCTGTTCCTCCATCAGCCATTAGAGAGATGACAGCTGGATTTGTCAGTTGCCAGGTGATCAGCATCACCTTCATCTTGCCTGGATTCAGCTTCCGTTTATTGGCCCTCAGCTTCCAGGCAATGACTGCCATGGCTCCCTCTGGTTGCTCAGTTAGTGCAAGATATAGTTGGTTGTCATCCGCATATTGCAACTCCAGAACCACAGATGATCTCTTACAGTAGTCTCATGTATACATAACCTCTGGACAGAAGTAGTTTCTTGTCTCCACAGAACTGAATTTCAGCAGTCAGAATCCCAGCAACTCTGCATTATAGAAGGGCAAATGAGGTATGAACCAACTGCAAATTTACTATTTATTCTTCCCTGCCTTCTTTCTCACAATTCCTCACAGACACCCCACTAAACTATGCTCATACATAACATTGCAGGATCAGTAGCCCAGAACATATGTTGTTAGTTGTTACTCAAATACCAGGTATTCTTGCCATCTGGATTTCTATCTGTAAAAGAAATGTTCCCAGGAAGAAATGACACCAATGCTTTGGGGAATCCAGAGATATTGAAACATATAACCACATCCATTACCTTTGCCCTGTTGCAGACAAGAGCAGGATTAGCTATTACCACTTCTATGCCTTCAAGGACAATAGATACCTCCAATTTTGTTCTACAGTACACCCAATTTGCTTTGGGTCTACTTGAGTCAGCTTGCAATATTCCATCTGTCTTCTCCTGTGCCCTCACTCCTCATCTTGTCCTGTGAGGTTATCACTTTTCATCTTCTTCCAAAGTAAGCAAGTGCTTCCCAATATGTAGAATTGTATATTAGAGCCAGAAAAGAGCAATCCAGCATGCCTTCTGAGAGTCACTTCACAGGTATTTTCCCCCACATAGTACAAGTACAGCCCCCACATAGGATTCCCATGGAATGAGAACAAAAGCCCCTGCATGATAAGAATAGAAATGATTAATTTGAGCATGGAGATGTCCTGGCCTCTGCAGGTTGTCCACAAACATAGAGTGTGCTCCACAAAATGAGTTTTTCCACAGCGTGAATCCTGCAAACGTAGAAAAATTGGGAAGAAAATAAGCCAACATTTCATCATACTCACATGCATTTAGACGCTTGCAGGGAGAAAGAACTGGACCATGTTTTCTCCATTTACAGAGGACATTATTCCCCTGGGAAAGGTCATCCCCTGTGTGATATTTCAGTGGTTCTCTACAAGGCCCTGACTCCAAAGTTAATAGGCAAGTCACTCAGCCTATCTGTCAAGACTAGACATTCCTCCAAATAATGCCCCCCCCCCCAATGTTTTAGAGAAAGCAGTAGGGGTTTCTCATTTATACACCTTGGCTGAGTAATTCACAAGCAGCAGATGGGTGAAATGCAATATCCACAGAATCTACTCAGAACAGAACAGACTTAGTTTAATTAGTAAGCATACAATTATTTGTGGAACTTAACATCCAGAATCAGACACCATTTGCTTATGAAAATGAAATACTTACTCCCTCAGATAACCTAATGCAACAGTAGGGATACTCCCTTTCAAAGTTTATACTAGAAAAACAGACTTTTCCTTAATTGTTTATCTCCATCTCTTCACCTCTCCTTTTCTGTCTTCAACCCCATCTTTTGACTTCTTCACTGACTGCACCCAATTGTCAGGGTCTCAGTAGAAGAGATGCTGATTCCATATCTGGAAGCTATTTACCCTTAAGGAGGAAAAACTGTCTCCTTATCCTAACATGATCTCACTTTAATCTGCATTTGACAAAATAGTTGTGTAATCAGGCTACTGGGAGATATCATGACTTTAAGTCTAATGTCTGAAAGGTGGAGAATATTTATTTATTTTCTTTCTTTCTTTCTTTCATGTCATTTGTAGCTGGCTTTCTCCCTATTATGGGACTCAAGGTGGCTCAGAACATTAAAACAAGTAGAATTAAAAATACAATAAATTATGGATTAAAAAGGAATTAAACCATAATAATAATTAAAATACATTAAATGATTAAAATGTTTAAATCTTTAAAATCAGACTTATTAAGCTAAAAAACAGCATGCGGGATGCAATTATTAACAACCTGAAAGTAGTGAAAGATTTGTGTGCCTAGATGGATAGCATTGTGAGAGGAAGAATCATTCTTCCACTCATTCTTCTCCTACACCCTCAAAATTCCCTTCTTTTATCTTGAAGATCTGAGCAAAGGCACACACCATTAGTGAATGATGTTCAATTTTTTAAGTCACAAGATTTTCATATGTGCTTTAAGCTGGGACTGGGGAGAACAATGGCACTCCAGATATTGAACTACTACTGGGAGCTTGTAAACATTACTTTTTAAAAACTGCAAGTCCAAGACCCACCCACCCCCAACTGGTAGGGCGATTGGGCCTGTTGGCTGGTGGATTCTGGGAGCTCATGTGCAAACAAGGTGCTTGTCAATGTTTACTGTCAGAATCCCTCATCAGTGACTGGGCTAAAGGTAGCTGGGAAGTGGAATCCAACAGCATCTCAACAGCCGCAGCCTTGCTCTAAGCAATTCATTGTATTAAATACCCTCGAAGTTTTGTTAGATTGGAATGTTTCTGGTTTTTGCCACCATGTCACTCAGATAATGGCTAGTGATCCCGTGGGCAGTCATTCTCGATCTTTTTTTGTCCACAACCATAAACACAATATGAAAGAAATATAGGCTGAATCAAAATTGTATATGTCACATTAATGAACCTTGTGTGTGAAGAATTATTTCTAGTCCATGTTCCCTTTCAAATGTGCCAGAGCACCCCAGAGGGCAATATGGCCCCTGTTGAGAATGGCTGATCTAGGGTTCAATAAACCTCCCTTTTTTTGGGCTACCCATCTAGGGTTGTGTATACAGAGAGGTTATCATGGATTTCTCAGGTGACAATACATGCAGTCTTGAGGGATCATTTGGTCTAAAAAGGAAGTGGCTCACCCCAGGTTGTGTAAGTCTCCCTTAGAAACTGCCTATTGTTTCATCTTACTGCTCCATTTCTTGGAAGCAAGCGAGAATACTTGTGAATTTGGTAACAATCTTCAGGTAGCCATGTTTAAAGATGAAGCTAAAAGTAGTGAGCTACAAATAATGAGCTACCTTAATCAATTCCTCTTTGCAATAACAAATGCATTATCCAAATTACATCATGATCAAAACATGACAAGAGATAATATCACTCCTTCAGAGATAATAATTCTAATTACATTTATAATTCCAGGGCCTTGCTACTTACTTGTATTTTGTACCACAGGGCAGTGGTTTCACAGTCTTCTAGTAGCTTTTTAAAGTAATTAAATTGTGTATATGACTTGCAGTAGAACCCCTTATCCACAGGCTAAGTATCTGCTGATTCACTTATCCATGGTCTGAAGATATTAAAAATATTAAAAGAAAAATCCTAGAAATACAGTGGAACCTCTACTTACGAATGTCCCTACCTACAAACATTTCAACTTACGAACAGCTCCATCTGCAAAATTTTGCTTCTACTTGCGAACAGAGCTTCAACGTACGAACCAAAAAAAAGGTGTTCTGTTTAAAAGGTGTTCCCTCCCTCCCTCCCTCCTTTCCTGCCTTTTTTTTTAACCTAAGTCACCTTAGGTTAAAAGAAAATAAATGAAAAAATTCTCCCCCTAGTGGTAGAGGACGGATTAACCGGCTTGCATTAGTTCCTATGGGAACGAATGCTTCAACGTACGAACGGCGCCTCTACATAAGAACAAAAAACAGCCAGAACGGATTAATTGGTTTTCAATGCATTCCTATGGGAAATTTTGCTTCAACTTACGAACGTTTCAACTTACGAACATCTTCTGGGACGGATTAAGTTCGTAAGTAGAGGTTCCACTGTATATATTTCTAAAGATGAATTACCAGAACTGCCCACTAGAGGGAGCCAGAGATCATTCTATGTATAGGGTTCACTAGAGAAATATATTTCCATGATATCATTACCAGAACTGGCCACTAAAGGGAGCCAGATACCATGTTATGTATAGTGTTCACTGTTAAAATAGTGTTTGCTATAATTCGTGCTTTTCTGCATCCGTAGGGGAATTGGAACCAACCCTCTGTGGATATGGGGCTCCTACTGTATTTTTGTATAATAGGAAAGTAAGCAGATTTTTTAAAAAATGGAACTGTAACTATACCAAACACAAACTACTTGGTACAATAATTGTAAGTAAATTATTTTTAAAATGTAGCTTTCCAACCTTCAGATGACAGCATGTAGAAATATGTTTTGAGGTCACTTACTGGTGTTGAACATTCTTCTGGAATTCAGATTTATTTTGCTGAAGTACAACAAATTATGCTGTTTTGAGAAACATTCAGTGGTTGACAATGAGGTGGAGTCTCTTTTAAATATCAAATCTATTTTAATGCAACCATAATACAGGCATTATAATTGCAGGCATTGGGAACAGGATGCCCTCACCCCTCTATCATTGCATTCCTCACAGTTTCAGCACCATGTGTGAAGAGGAGAAGGGTCCTGCTCACAGGTAGATTCTAGCAAGAATCCAGCTTTTCTAATGTGTTGTCCAGCTCAAGCCCTCAACACAAGACAGCATGCTGTAATGTACATGACAGTATCCCCCACGCCTTGGAAAAGTTATACCTCTGGTCTTCTGAGCTGTGAAATGTAACAGTGCAGCAGAAAAAGCAGGCGGGGGATGACCCTAAGCCAGAAGCAATGGGATTGCTGTTTTTAGTCTGAAAAACACCATAATCCCCAAAAAGAGAGCAACAAGAAAGAGATTTGCACAACATTTGCACATGTTATTCATATGCATAGCTACACACAAATAAATAATTATAATAATTTAAATAGAAACACAATATACCTCACCATAATGGTGATAAGTGACTTGGTGACACAGGTGCCTACTCAGTCTGCTGTCCAGGTTGGACCTATTAGCAGACAACCTGAATGCCCTTCTCTGCAATTCTTTCTTTCTTTCTTTCTTTTTCTTGTCTTCAGGGCACACTTGGACTGGACAAACAGAAGCTGAAATCCTGTTGCACAGCTCTACGTGTGCAATGGAAATGATGTCATCATCAAAAGCAAATTGCTACTAGCTTTTGTGTGTGTGTGATTTGGGGGTGCATGTGGTGTCACAGCATTGTGTATGAGTTGCATGCGCTCTGAAATCTCTGAACGAAGCCTTTAATCAGTGGTGCTTTGCTGATGATGATGACATCATTCCCATTGCACATGTAGAGCTGTGCAACAGGATTTCAGCCAATGGATGCCTCCAAACACAGACCTATACTCTGTAAAATAGGAGTAAATATTTTAATGCACTTCCTGAAATACAGCCTTTTCTTTTTAATGTCTTCTGTTTCTTGATTTCTACAAACTAACTCACTGGTTTTTCCATGACAGTACCATCATATTTCATTTCTCCCTGTTCGGGGATGGAAGGAGCATGTAATTATCTGCAAGAAGCTCCTTAAATTTCTCAGTTCTAGAGAAAAGAGAAATAAGTGTTAGGTGTTGTTTGTCAAGTGATATTTGCCCACCAAGTACTGATGTTATCCTTTTAATATAGGTAGTACTGCATTATATGAAAACATCCAAAGAAACCTGGAAAAATCTCAGAAAACTGAAATCAACAATTCTTTAAGCTTTGCTTTGCTGTGCATCCCATGTGGAGAATTGATTTCATTAAACCCCTCTGAAAACTTTTTTAAAAACCACAATATGCATTTTCTGTGAAGATATGTTCTCTACTGTTCTAGAAATGATGCTGATGGACACTTTCTTCTTATTAAGCTTAGAAGAAGCAAACAAACATGAACCCACTGTACTTCTGAAGCCTTAACAAGAGGGTTTTTCCCCCTTTCTTTTTCATCCAGAACTAAAACAGTCAAGCAGAAAAGCAGAGGTCTTCAGTTGCCTTCAGAAAAAGATTAAGAAGCCAGAGGAATAATGTGGTTAAATATTCTTTCCTGATTACTCATCATACTCAAAAAGAAGGAGCAGGGTAGATACAGAAGGAAAATGTGCAGTTTGTGAGGAGAAAAGAAAAAGAGGCAGCTGAGAACAGAAGAAGAGGCTGCAAGGACAACCGATGGCTCCAGTTCATCTGGGCCCAGACCTGTTCAGGTTCATGATTAAATTTGTGAGCTCATGTTTCAGAGTTACTTAGTGCAGGATACTACCTGGTAAATCTGTAGGCTTAACTACATTTTGCTTAGCATGATTGGAAAAGCTGAGCCAAGCCAGAGAGGCCCTATGGACACGGGACTACACTGAATTGCTAAATCCAGCTAGCATACTCACTGAATCATTGGCTTAAATCCAGCAATAAGTGACACTAGAACAGGCCTAATGAATCAGTAGGGATTTGGTAAGTCAACTCCACCATTGATCTCATCAGCCAACTCTAGTTCTGACTTACTACTGGATTTCAGCCGGCAGGAACTGTAAAGGCACCACAAATTGAAGTCCCATGGATTCAAGAGCTCTACTCTAGATGGGAACTCACAACGCTTTTAATCCATTGTTACTCAAAACTGGGGATGTTGCATGGATGCAGATAGGAGGATTAGAATGCCCTTCTGGCAGGATCAAGATGAGCAGGAACCGACTCTCTCTCTTTTCCATCTAAATTGAAGGAAGCTGTTTCAGTTCTAAATCAGTGTCTGGTGTCAGCAATGGACTGGATGGGGGGGGGGCGAATAAACGGAAAGAATAAACGGAAACTTAATCTAGACAGGACAGAGATCAGTCAAAATGCAGATCAAGGAATAGGGCTGCAGCCTGTGCTGAATGGGCTACATGCCCTTTGAGAACACAGACACACAGCTTGGAGCTGCTCCTAGATTCATCTCTGAGCCTGGATGCCCAGGTTTCAGTAGTGGCCAGGAGTCCCTTTGCACAGTTAAAACTAGTGCAACATCTGCACCCATTTCTTGAAAGATCTGATCAGGTCACAGGGACACATGCCCTAGTTACATCTCGGCTGAATTACTGTAAAGCACTCTATGTGGGGCTGCCACTGGAAAGTGTTCGGAAACTCCAGAGTGTCCAAAAGGCTGCGGCCAGATTGCTAACTGGGGATGGCTACAAGGAACATGTAACACCCCTGTTACAGCAGCTCCACTGACTGTTGACGGGTTTCTGGGCATAATTCAAAGTGCTGGTTTTAACCTATAAAACCCTAAATGGCCTGGGGCCAAGCTATCTAAAAGGCTGCATCTCTCTCTATGAGCCTGCCTGGGCATTAAGATAATAAGGGGAGGCCTTTCTCTGGGTGCCACCATCCTCACAGGTGCACTTGGTGGGGATACAGGAGTGGGCCTTTTCTGTCGCTGCTCCCAGACTCTGGAACTCCCTCCCACAGGAGGCCAGGCTGGCCCCATCTTTGTTGTCCTTCTGCAAGCAGGAAAGACTCTTTCCTGGCAGACTTTCCCTTAATGACTGGCAGTCTGAGAGGGATTTTTTAATGGATTATTATTATGCTCTGTTGTTTTGAATGTGTTTTAGTATTGATTTTATTTGCTGTTTTTAATATAATACTTGTTTAACTCTTTTTAAATATTTGTATAATTAGCATTTTTAGCTTTTAAATATTGGCTTTTTAATGATGTAAGACACCTTGTGTCCTTTTTAAGGAGAATGACAGGATAAAAATATTTTAATAAATAGGAAACTCATATCCAGGCTTGGCAGTGGTGACAAAAGCTTTTCTTTTAAAAGTTAAAGGTGTTTTTTTAAAGTAAAAAGGAAAAGCTCTTTATCTCTTTCTTATAACTATTTCCTCCTGATATGACTGTCACTCTTACACCAAAGGAATTTCCTGCTATCGCCCAGTCTAACCGGTGCTTCCAAAAAGCATATGGTGGGTAGAGGGCATACACTCAGCTCTAATTAGCTCTAGCCCCACAGATCAGGAGATTATTGGTTAAATCGATGAAACAAATATGTACACTGTAGTTATTTGTTCCTTTCACTGTTGTTCAGTTTCTTGAAATACAGTTGTGTTTTATTTCATTTAACAGCTGGATCTTCTTTTTGCTTTAGAAAGCTCCTTAGTCTGTTAAAGACCTGCAGTCACAATCAAAGATCCTGCATGCTTTTCAATACAATTTATCAGAACAATCAATATTTTCATATTTTCTGAAAATGTTTAGCAGTTTTTGCATACAGGCTCAGCACATAGATGGCTTCAACCCAAAATGGTGAGAAGAAGTGTCTTCCCTGCTTGGTCTATGAACCACCTAGGTTGCTCATGAGATTGAAGCTGATGGGCTACTGGTCAAAATGTCTAGATTTAGAAATTTATAACAAGGCCAAGAGTGTAGGTAGGTCCAGAGGTTTAGCACAGTATATGCTCATGACGTTTATGGAAGTTGAGTGGAGATTAACCATCTTGAAAAGCACACACACATTTATAAAGTTTAAAGGAAGATTTTAACAAGGTTTTCAGTAAATGGGGCCTTGTATTTACATATGTTACTAGTCCTCCAAATTTCCAAGGGAAATTTTATCAGGCAAGTAATGTTCGTTAATGGGCCATAATATTTTACACAAAGATAAAAGAACTTCAGGAGGATTAACAACTAGAGATGGGGATGAATATAAAAACGGATCGCTTTTTCCGACGAATATAACCGATTAGTTAAATATTTGTCGATCCGTATTTCTGGGTTCCAGAGACCCCCACAAATACAAAGGAATGAATATTTACCCGTTTTTATTCATCCTTCGTATTTAAAAAACAAAAACAAAACACCATTCTGCCTACCGGCTGCCGATCAACTAATTGGCAGCAGAAAGGCAGCCACCACTCCACACAGCCACCCAATACCACAGCCTACCCCCACCCCCTTCCTTTCCCTACCTTAGGCCCCACCCCACCCCCACCGACACCCTCTTACCTTAATCGCTGCTGCCGAGGTCTTCTGGCCTCGGAGCCACGGATGTAAAAATGGAGACTGGCTGTCCTTTGCAAAGATAGCAGCTGCAGCTTCATTTAGGGTAGGGAAGCTGCAGCTGCCATCTTTGCAAAGGGCAGCCTGGATTCCCTTAGCCTGCCTTAAGGGAATTCAGGCTGCCCATTGCAAAGATGGCAGCTGCAGCTTCCCTACCCTAAATAAAGCTGCAGCCACCATATTTGCAAAGGACAGCCAGTCTCCCTTTTTACACGCCGTGGCTGCGAAAGCCTGATGGAGACCTCGGCAGCAGCTATTAAGGTAAGGGGGTGTCGGTGGGAGTGGGGTGGGGGCTAAGGTAGGGAAAGGAAGGGGGTGTGGGGGTAGGCTGTTGAGGTGGCTGGCTGTGTGTGTGTGGGGGGGGTGGCTGCCTATCAGCTTCTGATCAGTTGATCGGCGGCCGGTAGGCAAAATGGGCTTCTCTGCCGTGTGGTAAACTCTCCTGTGGGGACCCAATTTGTGGGTGAATAACTCGGATGTCCAATATCCAATCTTCACCAAAGTTGGCAGGTGTGTTGGGGAAAGACATAGGAAGCTCCATTGTGATACTGGAGTCTCTAAGTACCTGGGGGGAGCTTTCCTTGTGGGGTCCTCTTTGTGACTATATAACTCTGAGATCTGTCATCCAATGTTCACCAAACATTTAGGAGTTGTTGAAAAGCGTCTCAGGAAGCTTCCCTGCAAATTTGGTGTCTTTAGGTGGTTGGAGGCCAGTGTTATAGCCATTTAAAGTGCAGATGAATCAACAGATCGATTCATCAATTCGTTGAAGAATATTCATATATTCGTATTCGTTGATCCATTAACAATAAATAACAGATCAAAACGAATTGCTATTTTTTTTATTTGTCCCCATCTCTATTAACAACACATTTCAGTGAAGTTTCACACATCGCTATAGGAGAAATAAGGTCCCTAGTTCTCCCTTCCTCTATGGAAATGATTGAGAATCGTGCTTGATCTGCATTTCTGTATGAGCCAGCTTGATGTGCACATCCTAAGGTACAAACCGGAATCCAATTATCCTGCTGATTTTTCACTTTCTACATGTGCAATGGAAATGATGTCACTTTCACAATTGTGATGCTATTCCCAGCTTTTTAAAATAATAAATAAATAATAATAAAACTAATAAATAATAATAAAAAATGTGCTTTAAAATGTGCATTTCAGTGCAGAATATGTTCAGACATGGATACATCAGGAGAAAATATGTTTAAAAATGTGTATTATGTGGGAATGCACAGTCAAAAATATTTATTTAATTATAATTTGTGACTTTTAAAAAAATGAAGATTTATACAGATATAAGATACCGCAGCTGAAATCTACCAGCGTAACATATTTTGTATAAGGCTGATGATGTCACCAGCCATGGCAGTTTCCCAGAAATTAAACATTTAACCATTGTGTGCTATGAGATAGTACATACCCAGGAACTTTAATTTTTGAAAAGGAAATACTTCCCCCACCCCATGGCCTCCAACAACTTCCCATTAGAAAAGGGATCCCAAGGGACTTTTGGGACCCTTAGGGGGGATTAGAAGTTTTTAATTTCCAAAAAACTGTCATGGCTTACAACGTTATCAGACTTACACAGTGTAAGGAATGCAGCTGGATTTCAGCCAACATGCTAATGAACATGTCTGAAACAGTCATGAATCAATGACAGACTTATCCCTCCAACTCTACCTTTCTTCTCCCAGTTTTAAAATAACATCGACTAGATCAGCTTTGTTTATTGTCTGTTTTAGTTTTATATGATTTCACTTGTTTGTTCTGTTTGTTTTCCATGCTTTTTTTAAAAAATGCATGCAAATGTAAATTTAAATTGTATCTGTTTTCTTATATTATATTATATTATATTAGAACTGCAGTGCTAGAAGGGACACAATTCAGTGTTGAGTTCAGCCCCTGTCAAGGCCGTAGAATGGGGAATCAAACTTCCATGCATTTTGTATTCATATTTGTGCTGGGAGCTGCATCACAAAATTCAGAAAAGTATGCAGTTTAATGGGTAATTGTGTTCCAATCTGTATGTTCGTCACAAATTAGGCTAGTTTCTGTAAAAATGCAGGCCAAATCAAATTTTCCAGCATTCCGAAGAGTGACACTTTGCTGAAAGGTTTTGTGTTTTGAAGCAAATAATTTACTTACTTACTAAAAACTGGAAATTTTAGTTTTCCTGAAGTGACCCAGAGATCTGAGGGACTAATATTCTGCCCTCAGGACTCCAAATTTTAAAAATAGGAATAAACACACACAAAGGGAACTGGAAGTTGCTGGAAATCAACTACTGATTTCATTTTGGTGTGTACATGGAGGGCAAAACAAGGTGTGGGCAGGTTAGGAATTGATGTGGAAGACGTTTTGAGGGGGCCTGGAGGGCTTATATATGCTCCTTGGGCTGTACTTTGCCCATCCCAATTGCTTGTATAACACCCAACTGGCAAGGTCCTCCAAGCATTGTTGTGTAACCATCATTTTTCCTGTGCACTCCAAGTAAAGGGAATGCAAATCCTATGTGTGTGGTATGAATTTGCCCTAATTTTCCTCATTAATCCTCATCGCATGCACAGAGGGACTATCATCAGAGAGACGTGTTTCAGCTAATGAATCATTGATTAGCATCCAAGAAGCCAGAAAGCAAGTCGTATTTCTTCCAACAGCTTGTAGCAACTTAATTATATAAACAGGCGACACTATTTCCCAGATCTATTCACATTTAATGCCACAAATATTGGTGTGTGTAATTAATTCAGCCGAGGGCTGCATTGATAAAGGGCCAGGACCTGTGTGAATAATAAACCCTGCATGGAAATGGAATAGTGTGCTCCCGTTGTCAACTCTCTACAGTGAAACCACACTGGGAAAATTCTCTGAAAATTATGTCTGAAATACTTGAAAATTGAACCATCCCTATTATTGAGGTACTGATTGTCAGATGACTTTCAATTCACTGGGCAATTTCTCTTCATAGCTCCCTGTTTATGAATGATAAAGTTTCACTCATCTAAACATCACACTGTCTCAAAAGGTTATAGATGTTTTGTAGTCTGTACAGTGTGGGTGATCACGGAACAAAGGAAGGCTAATTGCCTTAGAGAGGGAACAAAGGAGTCGACAGCGGATGTCAGAGCCAGCGGAGCCTACAGGCAACGCCCTGAGAGCTCTTTTATTTACTTAGCATGATTTACATAGTATGTTGTGAGAGAGACAGATAGGATACTAGTTACCTAATCGTAACCAGGATTGGCTAAAATAACCCTTTGATCTTATGCTCTACCTCTAAGCGAAAGGGCAGAATAAGGGGTTACCCCGCCTGCTGGCAGCTGCCGCTTCCTGCCAGGAGTGTATGCACGTCACTGGAACAGAATGCAGCTACAACCTTTAAGCAGAAGTTTCCCACAGTACTGATCAATTTTGGCTGTATGTTATTTTAATCCAAACACTAACCTTCATTTTAAACAACAATGAGATAAATTGCCCCTTATGCAAAACCCAAACAAATGGAGCAACTGACAGGCTACCTGCACAGCAGTCAATGCAAGGACACATGTCATGGTGTGTATGTTGGTTCATACCATTTTTTCTGGGTAATAGTCCAGCATGCTTTTGCTTACTGAAGGGAATTTCTTTACCTGGAAATACACTTGTGTCTCTGAATGGTATAATGAAATTTGGACTACAGCTATTAATGTGGTATTAAAATTTAAAAAAAGATTGGTAAATGAGAATATTTTTAATGATATATGGGAAGACTTTATCGACTTTGTATTAATAAAAGGGAAAAGATACGTTTGCAACAAAGATTGCAATTTTGGAGGGAGTAAGGGGCTCTGAGTTATTAAATGGAAAGCTGTAAGTATCCTTATTGGTCTAGGTGAAGGAGAGCACTGTTTATTGGTTAAACATATTAGATTAATTCTGATTATTAAGTATGATTAAGTTGGATGTATTATCTTTTTTTAGTTATATTATATATTGTTTTAGTTATGTCTTTTGTGTAATTTTTAAAAGTATTTTTTTAAGGGGGAACTGTCAGAATACTATAATCTTTGCATTGGCACTGTGTTTCAAGCTTTGAGAAAATAGATGGCATTGAAAATGAGCAATTGTTCTTAAAGCTACTGCTGTGCTATTGCTTTTCTAAAAAATTAAATCTTAATGTGCTCTATGTTTAGGATTATATTCTCTCGAATACAAGTCAGGTTCTTACTTAAGCCATTAGAAATCTAGGTGTGTCAGATCAGATAAACCAAACCCAGAAAGGAGCTGAAGTCTGAACTGCTCAGCTTGTGTAACTTATGTGACAACACCCCTCTAATCTTATTCATTTGCTGTTTGTTTGATTGTTTTCAATTTAATGCAACTTTGCAGGAGGTTCCAAATACATTGATTTAATATCGGTGGTGCCAGGCTGCCCTATGTCTTAAATAGCATGCAGTTCTCCATCCTTTCTTCCAAGGGTATCAGCCTGAAGTTCTTAAATATTTCTATTTTCCCTCTTTGGTGTAAAGCCTGGAGTTTTAGAAGAGCTTTCTTCTACTACTTCTGTGTTTCAACCTTTATCTTTTTTTTGCACATTGCATTCTTGTATGGACTCTTCAATTTACATGTCTTTGTTCCATTTATATCTTGCCTTTTTTGCCTTTGCAGAATCCGAAACAGCTAACAACGTATGTTTTAAAAAACAGGCTCAGATAAGAAAGCACAATGAATTACAGCATTAAAACAGCATTGAGTAGATTATCCAATTAAAACAAATACACAATTAAGGCTGCACGAAACAGCAGGGGAAATACACTTGGATTCACTGTGATCTGCATTTTTTTTCAAATTAGGTTTCCACCAGTGGAATTGCTGTAGCCATCCAGACAAGGAGTCCCCAGGAACAGAGGCAAAGAACAGAGGGATGGTGGTGCATGGAGCTTCCTAACAGCAGAAGCTGCCTTTGACAAGGTGCTTATTGGCTATTTCCACCTCTTTTTAAAAATTTACCGCATTTTTCCATTTATAAGACAACCCAAAGTATAAGACGAACCCCCCCTTTTCTAACCCCAAATTAGAAAAAGCAGGGATCAAAGGGCTCCCTTTTTGCTAAGCCCCGTGCCTTGGCAAAAGGCAAGGAAAGCGGCTGTCAAAGTTACTGCCACTTTTCCTTGCCTTTTGAGAAGGCACCGAGCTTAGCAAAAAGGAAGGGAGCAATGCCTCCCCTTCCTTTTTGCTAAAGCCCCACGCCCCTTGCCTTTTGAGAAGGCACGGAGCTTAGCAAAAAGGAAGGGAGCAACGCCTCCCCTTCCTTTTTGCTAAAGCCCCGTGCCTTCGCAAAAGGCAGTGGTAAAGAGCTGCCTTCCGTGTATAAAACGACCCTCATTTTTTTCTCAAATTATTTAAGGAAAAAGCGTTGTTTTATACACGGAAAAATACGGTAGTTTCCCTGAAGTGACCGAGTGATATGGTGTTCCAGTATTGTCTTGAAAGCCTTTTCTTAAACAAACAAACAAACAAAAAACAAACAAACACAGGTGCTCAGTTGAGGGGAACTCACACCCTGCAAGCACCCCTTTGCCTTCAGATCAGGAGATTACACTGGGCAGAGAGCAAAAGTTTAGGGGTGTAATGAGCCCACTGATTTCTTACTTATCCCAGGTTGTGGATTTAAAGAACTTTCCAGAAAAGCTCAAGAAAAACTTTATTAAAAGAACATATTAAAAAAAGAACATATTAAAAGATAAATGTATAAATAGGATAAAAGATTGGATGGAGAAGTTGAAAGATGAAGGAAATAAAGAGATTTTGGGAGGAGAGGAGATTTCTTGGCTTAACATGCTCCAGATAGATATGTGGACAAGGGAATGGAAAAGTAAGGAAGGGAATAGTAGGAAAATGACAAAATTTGAAGAGATTATTGAAAAAAGACTGAAACTTGAGGAAAAGACAGAAAGAAAGGGAACTGTAAGTCAAATATATAAATTATTAATTCAGGCCGAACAGGATGCACAAGGATGAAAAGCACAGTGGCAATATGATTTGGATAAAGAAGAAATAGGAGAAGAGTGGGATAAAATGTGGGATAAAATAATTATGAAGAATATGTCTGTAAGAATAAAGGAAAATTGCTATAAGGTAATATGGAGGTGGTATTTAATGCTGGTAAAACTGAATACAATAGATAAAAATTTATCATCATTATGTTGGAGGTGTAAAAAAGAGAAGGGGATGTATTTACATATGTGGTGGTTATGTGGAGTAACAAAGAAAGAATGGAAGCAAATCTTTAAAGAAATAAGGGAAATAACTGGATTAAATATTCAAATGTCCCCGTTAACGGCCTTATTGAATACGGTCAAGGAGGATCAATTGCTGAAAGAAAGTAAGGATTTGATTGTAATAATAGTTACGGCAGCAAGGTTAATATTTGCAAGAAATTGGAAAAATGATAACCAAATTAATTTAGAGGATTGGTATATAGTATTATGGGATATGGCAATTAATGATAAACTGACATGTGATATGAAAATAAGAAGAGGTTTATAAAAAAATAATGATTTTAAGAAAACATGGAATGTATTTCTGGAATATGTAGTTCAGAGAGGGAAGGGGTATATCCAGAGGGAAGAAACAATGAATTTTTGGAGAGAAAATGGATTGAATGAAATTTGAAAATATTATTAATACTAGCCCTGAGGGTGAAGGTGGTACTGGCGTATTATGTAATTGTATTTTATTGTGGTGGTAGGTTTATGTTGTCTATGTTTGATGTTCTTTTAATAAAATAAAATAAAATAAAAAAGTGATATGAGGCTGGCTAGGCCATATGTAAACCACCATTGCTGGCTGAGCAAAAAGAGGCAATTCTGCAATCTGAAGAAACAATGTGACAACTGGCTTGCCTGCATTGAGTTTTACATCATGTTGTCCCTGGGTTTTAATTCAAATTAATCTGTGCCTAATCCATTGCAGGTTGTAGAGTAAATTGCCAATGTAGTCACCCCAACACAATTTTAAACCATATAAAACCAATTCAGGCCAGTTTTTTTAAAAAAAAAAAATAGCAGCAACAGCAGCAAAACAACACCTGCCATTAAAACAACCTGAGACTGGCCAAAGGTCAGTTTAAATAAAAATGTCCGGTCCTGCTGGCAGAAGGACAGCAAGATGTTGGACAGCCTAGATTTCCTTGGAAGGGAGTTTCATAGCCTAAATCTGGCCTGGACATCCAGTGTGACTAGATTGGAGCCATTTGGAGAAGGCTGTGACCAAGTGATATATCAGTTGTGGGGTGATGATGGATTGAATGGGCCAGTTCAAGGTCCTGGTTAATAAGCAGACACTAAATCGGTTTTCTGCTTCAGGGGTAATGGAGAGTTCTGGTTTGAACAAAGAAGAATTAGCAAGTTAAAACTGCTTTACAGAGAGGGGGTGTCCAGAAGCAAAGAATGAAATCAGTGTATTTTCATGACCTTCTGAATTGTAGTCTAAGAAACCAGGGTGGTTTATTCTGCACCATCCCATTCACTGCACACATGAGGCCTGAAGTTTTCAAAGAAGTCTCCATGTTAGTCTGTACAAGTTTATCCTGACAAAAATGATTTTTTTAAAAAAAGAAAAAAAGGAGTGGTATCTTTAAAATGGTTATATTTCTTTGTGAGCTTTCATTGATACATTCACTTTGCCACATGATGAGATGAGGCCCTGAGAAATCTATTGCAGATACACTGTAAAGTAACAGATATCAATCAACCCAGCTAAAAGTGTGTGGGCTGCTACGGAAGAGCCCTAATAGATGAGTTTGCCTTTCATAGCAAGGAGCAAGAATTGATTCAAAAGGTGAGTAGGGCACATCGTAAAATCTCTTAGTTCATCAGATATCTGCAGGACTTCACTTGTTCAAAACCACCCTGCCCTCAAAAAGTCTTTTTTATGTGCAAAGGTGAGCATTTAAAGGAGAAAACTAGCCTTTGAAGTCTTCTCCTTGATGTTCCAGTTTTGCTCTGACACTGAGACAGTGAAGAGTGATGATTCCCTATATGTATTCCAAATGGTGTTGTCCCATAGGAGGTTTCCCCCTGTGCCTTTCATGACTCTGGCAACCATTCCTTCCAATACCTTTTATCCCAGCTTTATTATGACTTGAGTCACTTGGTTGTATTGCTGAATAGATCTCAAAGGCCTATAGGGGGCATGAAGCTGGTCACTTCTGGCTTTGAACTTCCTGCTCTCCAAATAACCTTTATTTATGGGAGGAAAATTTGGCCAAAGTTTTAAGTCTTGGACTGGACAGTCGCTAGGCCTTTTCCAGAACCATATGTTTCATGGAAAAAAATAGACCTAAATAATGCTGGCACAAGTTGGAACTTAAAACTGCACAAAGCCTAACAATTAAACCTTGGTGTGCAATCTCAGGAAAGCAGCGAAACCAGAATGTTTATGAAATCCATCTCCCACACTTAGCTGATGGGATGTGTTGGCTAAGTGGGCCTCATTGAACCTATTCCAAAACTCATTACACAGTGTGCTAACATGGCTACCCATCCCCAAAACCAGCAGTGGCTACCATGAAAATCTTGTTCCTGCAGTGGCCCTGTTCGTGTCTTAGCTGAGGAGTCCAATGGTATTATTTTGAACAGTTGGGCAATCTAACCAATGAGTCAGTTCCTAGCCTTTTTTCATACATACATATATATTTTCTTCTCCTCAGACTATTTGTTTTTATGGCAAAAGGTCTCAAGGCCGAAAGGCTCTAGCTTCTGTCAGCATGGGAACAAGGAAATATTGCATAGCAGTGCTGTCAAACACTGTTTTCCAAAGCCTTGTGAGATGTTCAGGTGCTAATTATCCATCACTTAATGCACATGATGGGGCCCCAAAATGCCATTAACAGATGGAGGATTTCATTTTCAAATACAGTCTCCTCTGAAAAGAAACTGTGTGCAGAGAGGGATGTTAAAAGGTCCCCTGGGATCAAGGCTTTGATGGTTTATTGATCTCATTTGATGCTTTTAGAGTCATTAATAGTCACCTTTCTTTTGTCATTCAGTCCAAGGGAGTAATTGAACATTATAGAATTGCAGGTCATTGAGCACTTTGTGGTAGTTTATTCAAGCAAACGGTGCATAGTGCTCCTGCTAACTGAATGGCACTATTAAGAAATTGGAGGGGGAGGAAAGGATTGCTAAGGAGAAACAAAATACAATGTTACTATGTAATGTGTCGCTCTTTAAAAAAAAACACAGAGTCAATCATTTCAGAAAGCAACTTGCATATAGATGCGCTGCACCTCGGTATTTGTGTGACATTAAAATTACAGAGGAATACTGATAGCCATAGAAGCTTGGAAGTTGAGGAACAAAAGTGACTGTCTGGAAATAGATAGTTTCTGATGGGGTGGAAGCTGGTATGATAGTGGTGTTACTGTCTACAGTGTGGACCCTCAACCCACTAGCATTTCTCGTCAACAGGATTTTTTTCCTCTAGAGCTGAGGCACAATATATATATCCAATGGTGATTTTTGGTGATTAAAGTCATCTCCTTCACATCCCAAGACTCTCAAGGGCTTCCCCAGGGCAAAAGGGAACCTTAGAGAGCCTTGAAACATAAAACCTTGAAACATAAAATTGAATTAATTTTTAATTAAAAATTAAGTTTTAATGAACTTTAAATAAATTTTAGCAGTGCAACCTGAAGATACAAACAGGATTTTGTTACAATAACGGCAACAAAACATTCTACAAATTGTGGAACACTGGTCAGTCTACATTAACCCAGTGAAATCATCAAACAACACAAATCTTGTGACATCAGTGAGTGAGCCTCATGGCACAGTGGTTATACTGCAGCCAAAACTGTGCTCACGACCTGGGGTTCAATCCCAGGTAGCCGGCTCAAGGTTGACTCAGCCTTCTATCCTTCTGAGGTTGGTAAAATGAGTACCCAGTTCGCTGGGGGGGGCGGCGGCAATGTGTAGCCTGCATAAATTAACTTGTAAACCACCCAGAGAGTGCTGTAAGTACTATTTTTTTGGGGGGGGGGGTATATAAGCAGCACACTTTCCTTTTTTTTTTTTTTTTACGTCAGCATTAAGAAAGCTATGTCACATTGAGAGTGCCCCGCCAAGGAACAAGGAACTTTTGAGAGAGAGAATCTTGTTGTGTAGAAATTGAAAAAGTAGAGATGCCTATGATTAAGTGATTGTTTTTGAAAACTGTCTGTCTGTTTAGGATGAGGGATGGTGACATTTGTCAGTTTTGCTTTCTTCTGCTTTCTTTTTAAAAAGCAAGTTATCTTATTTCCATCAGATTAATGACAAACCTATTGATTTCTGTCAAATGTATGAAGAAATAGCTATGTTTTTTAAAGTTTCTGTTGAAAACAAGCCCAAGGAAATTTTCTGTCATCTGCACTGGCCCTATTCCATAGGTACAGCTATTCCCAGTAGAGAAAGAGTAATGTCATGTAGCTGTTAAGAACGAGAAGCATTCCCGAAATAAGGACTCATTACCTTCAGACAGCATCACAAACACAGTAGAATAGAGATAGAGACCAAGACAGATTATTAAGAGATTGAGCAAGTGCTCAAAGCCCTTTTGCCTGGAGGAAGGTGTCTCTTAGTTTCCCTTCTTCTCAAACTCTTTCCTCCCAATTTATGAAGAAATTTGTTAATTTGGGGGAAATTCTTATCCAAAGCTAAAGAAACAAAATTCTTACCTACCTATATTTAGGATAGTTATTTGCAATGGAATTTAAGGAGAGGTTTGCGGGGGGTTTCCCCCAAGCTTTTCTTCTTTTCAAGTTTGACATACAGGACAAAAAAATGATGGATATTTGTTGTTGTTTTAACCTTTATTGAGACAGATGGGACATTTGAAGTCATATTTTGTTGCAGAAGCCATAGAGAACTAGACTGACGAACTGGGTATTTTATAATATTTTCACCTAATGAGTATCCCTGAGTTTATGTGAGTTTATATTTTCACCTAAAGAGTATCCCTGAGTTTATGTGCAGACAAAGAACAGCTGAGACAAAAAATATCCCAAGAAATGCATTGAATGAGCATTGGGGTCCTCTTTTGGCTCACATAAGGTAATGTACTGGGGCCGAAATGCACCATGCCATTTTGTGGTCAAAAACATGACACAGAGAAGCTGGTTGGAAAGTTTACATCAGGAATGATCCCATCACCAAAACAGAGAAAGTGGAAGACAACTATAAACTGAAATCCTGCCATCTCCTTATGCAACATATTATTTATTAAGACAGTGAACTGTTCTATTGATGAAGGTGAAAATATGTCAGTTCTCACTGGTGAAAACAGGGACTAGGAAATTTCACCTGGCCAAAGCTGTTACTGGAAGAGCAGTGATATGAAAACTTTGAAGGGAATTTTGGAATGGCTCTTCCAGAATACCTTTGGGAGTGGCCATGGCATGCCTGAAGATGAAGATACTGTGCTACCTACTGAAGATGTTCTGAATCTAAAGACAACATTCCGTTTGAGCATTCAAGTCACATACCTCAAAACATCTCTGAAGTACTAAGAATGTTGAGGAGCTACCTCTCGAAATGCCTTCTTCAAGGATAGAAGAACAACATACACACTCTGGTTATCTGTGGGATGCCTGACATAAAGAATGACCCTTTATACATATCCCTCAAAAGACATTCTTTTGATATTTGGGCAGAAAATGTTTCCGCCAGCCCGTTAATGCAAGGTGACCTTGAGAATTTGAAATAAAATAAGATTTTTTAAAGCATGTTTTCCTTTAGGGCGTTGTGGGTTTTCTAACTTGTGGGGCTCAAAACACATTTTTTTTAAAATTGATTGGATTGGAAATACAAATAGTATTTTTAAGCCAGTAAGATTGTGTTGGTTACACATTTTGCAAAAAAAGAAAGGGCCGTCAGATACTAAAAACTGTGTTCCAATTCATGTGAACATGTGTTTGCTTGTTCTTGGTGCTTAAGTATTATGGAATTCTCTTCTGTCTGTACAAACATTTCTATCGATATGGGACATTTATATGCTTTGTAATAACTCACCCATGGAGTCAGAAAATACCTCAGGAGTCATTCAGTGCAAGCTTTTTCATCCACTTGAGTCAGGTTGTGTGTGTGTGTGTGTGTGTGTGTGTGTTCTTCATCCTTCTAAATATGTTAGGACATTATTAGGACTCTGATGAAACTTTCTGCATCGAAACACGTTTGTGTTATAATAATCATAGAATTCCAGTCTCTGGCTCTGCAGCCAGACACCTAAACCACTGAGCTGTCCAGCCGTTTGGTATATCATATTTCACAACACTATGCCGATATAAGTTTTTATCATTATTTCTGTGGTTTCATATGAATCTATTTCATATTCTAAAGGATATTTCACAGTGTTCATTTATTTGTCCCCTTATCCCAATCCTGTTCCTATAAGTCACCAAGCTATTTAAAAAGGCACTTATTTAGATGACTACTAAAGAAATGGAACAAAGGTTTCTTCTCCACGGGACAGTGCTATGAACCAGAAACAAACTCATTTTACTTTGCCTGTTAAAAAACACCATCCATTTTTTATTGTTAAAAGAAGTCACTAAGGAAAGAATGAATAAATAATAAAAGGTTCCTGAGAGCAATGTTTCACTCCATTTTCTTTGCTAGTTGATAGTAGAAGAAAAGAAAAGAAAAAGGGGGGAGGGAAAAAAAGAAAAGAACTTCAGACAACTTAAACTGTGCCACATGAGTTTTATTCTATGTCTTTAAGTTGAACTGTGTATGCAGCCAAGCAGTTTGCAAGAACCAAGTGATGAATTACCAAATGAAGGAACATAAAATGTTGTTGCTATTAAAAGTATTGCAGAGAAGTGTCTACCTGAAATACTATTTGGTCTAGGTGTCAGCAATGCTTGGCCAGAAACGCTCTTGTCTTGAGGGAGTTACAGGCATGCAACATCATGTTTCTTGACTTTCATCTGTGGAAAAGAAAGTTGGACTTCAGGAATGCTGCCTGTTAGTTCAGGCTATTTTCATAATGAGAGATAATGATCACGGAGACAGAATTCCTTTTTTTTTTTTAACAGTTTGGTGATTCACAAATGACTGTTTCAAGAAATATGATGAAGACATGAAAACAGAGGGGGGAAAGGAAGAGGAAAATACTACAAAGACATAAATGTGACATGAAAATTTACTGCAACACAATGGGATTAGTGGCACTTAGTATTATTTCTAAACTATGATATCAGAGAAGACTCCCTGGAAAAGACCCTGATGTTGGGAAAATGTGAAGGCAAGAGGAGAAGGGGACGACAGAGAACGAGATGGTTGGACAGTGTCACTGAAGCTACCAACATGAATTTGACCCAACTCCGGGAGGCAGTGGAAGACAGGAGGGCCTGGCGTGCTCTGGTCCATGGGGTCACGAAGAGTCGGACACGATTTAACGACTAAACAACAACAACAAATGATATCACTGAAGGAAACTCATACCTGCAAATGTTGGTAGCAAATATAGTGTACGAAAATAAGTCAGGACTTTCAGCCACACATGTAAACACTTTACATTTTAACCCCCCTGTTTGGAATATATGATGCAATGCCTGCTCCATTCATGTCTACGTATTCCTGAAGCTTTGATGTCTTCAGAGAAATTTCCTGAATGAGAATTATTTGCAAGTAAGTATGTATAGGATTGCAGCCTGTGTAAAGAGAGGATGTCCTACTATAGCATTCAAAAAAGTGAGTACTTATACTCTAAAACAGGGAGGGGGAGTATAGCCCCTTTCTTGATATTGCATGCGTTAAGTAATGGGATCAAGTGTTCTTTGCCATGAGACCATTCTGGATTGCATATATATGGTGCTAATGTCTGCAGAATGGGGGCTTAGTCAACAACAGCTGTATGGACTCAATGTTTCTGTTGCAGACATCCCTGTTTTAGGTTCAATTACTTAGATAAAACCTACACAACAGCTGGTAGCAGCAGGGGGTGCCACAGCCCTGCACATGTGGGCAAATAAAGTCCTTCTCAGTGCCTGAATACAGCTAGAAATTGGGGGGAAACAGCAAGTCCTAGAGGTTGGAGTTACATAGGAGAAGCCACTCCCTTACTGCACAATGAGCTTGTGTGAGCAATACTTTGGACTCAATAAAGTGATTTCCAAACCAAAATCTGCAGATGCTTTCTGTTTGTGAAACCAGTGTGATGCCCCAAGCTCTCACAGTCCATATAGAATCCTTATGGTCCTCTAGTCAAATGAGTTTAGCTGGCACTATTTACTTGCACATGATTTCTTCTTCTTCTTCTTCTTCTTTTGCAATTTTATTAGTTAATTGATTTTCATAATATTTTCATTGACTTCTGTGGAAATATGTAGTACTTTAATTGGATTACTGAAGCAAGCTGTTTTGCTTCTTTGAAATCTCTAGCTGAAAACCAACAGAAATCAAATCAAATCAATCAATCAATTTATTAAGTGGGCCACATTAGAAAAGCAAAGGAAAATAAATAAATAAATGGGAAGGAAGGGGAAGGAAATGGGAAATTATGCAACAATAAGCCATATGCTAAGGATGCAATGGATGCTCACAATTTTTCTTATCCTTCAACAAAAAGGGTGCCTTGATTCACTAAGCCACCTCATCAAAGAACCTGTTATCTACTGAGAATTTTTTTTCACTCTAGTATAAAAGGGGAATGATTAGCACTTTTTTTTTGTCAGGAGCAGCATTAGTGGGAAAATGAGGTTTTGTACAAAAAAATGTACTTTGCACAAAGGCTTGAATTTTGCACATAATACCTTTTGCCCACAAAATGCAAGGCTTTTGTGGAGGGAGGGGGACTCATTTCATCAAATTTTTTCAGAGAAAAAGTCCAAAAAGAAAGAAGAAGAAGCAGCAGAAGCAGAAGCAGGAGAAGCAGCAGCAGCAGCAACAGAAGACTTATTCAGGAGGGATGAAAGTTTTGAAAATGGGTTGATTATCACCGCATGACAGTGCAGTGATGTTATTGTGCAGCAGAGCAAATCAATTTTCTATGAGGCAATTCTAAAAGTGGGGGCAGCCCAAACAAAAATAAACAACTTTGAAACTGGACTTCATATTAGCACCAAATTTGGCACAGATGTAGCAGACAATGTGTTCTTGCTCTGTTCTGATGTGAGAGAAGTTTAGGTGAAGGGTTTTTGTGCTATGAATTTTTAAAAAAATAAAACTGTTTTAACCCCATTCAGAAACAAGCAACCACAAACATCCTCAGATTTAAATAGATCAAATAAATTGAGAAAACCAGTCTTGCTTATCTTGAAAGAGAATGGTTGGCCTCAACCTCTTTTTGTTTTAATTTGGAAAGAATCCAAGTTGCAGAGGTTGAAATATTGATCTTCATAAAAGGACCATTAACACTTGTAAAACAAAAACAACAGTCATGACAATTGCATTGTGTTTGGGTGAGAAGTGGTTAAGTGATGAAAAAAGGAGTCGGTTTCTGAGATTTTCCCTTGCTTGTTGTCACTTTGTAAATTATAGAGAGCAGAAGAGTGTATCCTGTAGACCTTCTTGATTGCTGCCACTGGTGTTGTCAACATTCAGGCTGCCTTTTGCTATGTGAAGCTTAGCATCCCTTTTCCTGCTGGCAACACAGGCACCATATTGTGCAGCAATATTGGGCTATTTCTTGGCATTTTGAGTCATGAATTTAGAAGCACAACATCCTACATTCATAAACCAGAGGGTTTTTTTTAAAAAAAAGAATTGAATGCTTACCTATGACAATGAAGTAAGTGAAGATTTCCATTCCTCCCATATGCAACAAAGAAGACTAGTGTCTATTAATATAGCATCTATAATTGAATAACCAACAGGAATCAAATAAAAAGGGAAATACAAAAGATTTAAGGAGTGTCTGGGCAGCAGCAAGCTTTAAATCTTCTTCCAAAAGTTCGTAAATAATAGACTGTCAGTGGCATGGTAGAATAATGTGCACTAAGTAACACATAATCAGATGATTAAAATGAAACCAATTTTAACTCTATTATTTATGGAGACAAAAACTGAGAGGGAGCGAGAAACCCTTTTCTTATGAAAGAAAAGTCCAGGACATGTGAATTAGGTTCGTTTACGAAAAAAATGTGGACTGAAGAAAATCTGGTACCTGGAAGAGCAAAGCACAGATAGCAAAGGTATCACAAGGTGACAACCTATGGAGCCTTTTCTGTCTTGAGGGTGACCCAGGGAACTGGTCATACAAGGCCCAGAGAAAAATAGATGGGCGCCGTGCTTATTGTATCATATTTGTGGCTATTACTGTACAAACAAGTCTAAGAAGAATGAAAGAAAAAAGTATGTTTCATGTAGAATGATTGCTACTGCACTGGAAGTATATAGGGTTTCTGGAAGCAGACAATGGGCAAAAACCTGTTAGCATCAATATAGGCCGGTATAGCCCAAATTGGGTGCCAAAAATATTTAATTTAAACTAATTAAAGCTTCCCACAACACCCACCCCTTATGGTTCTGAGACTGCTCAGTGCTGGATCAACACCACTAGGATCAGGAATGTCATCAGCAATCCAGAAGTAATTTTTTACTATTAAACGCTTCTCTCTCCATCCCATGACTCTCAAAGGCAAAGGAGGCCCTAGGGAGCCTTGGAACCTGACAGGGAGGACATTTTTCATTAGTTTAAATTAAACATTTGCAGTTCCTGATCCAGTTTATGTTGGTATAAATTCACACAATAGAATTTTGTGCAGTGTGTGTTGGAGGAGAATGTGGGGGAACACTCTTGCCTGGTGGATCATCTGTCCCAGCTTTGCATCTCCAGGAGGAGCTTGCATGGTCTGAACAGCAGACTTGATGGGAGATAAGGGGAGGAAAGGGAGATAAGGGGAGAAAAAGGGAGTACTTGGGTGGGAGTAGAAACTAGAACACCTGGAGCAAGATGAGGGTGCAGGTGGGACAGAAAGAGTGGAGCAAGAGATAAGAGGGAAAAAGGAAGAGGATGGAGAAGGAATTCTGGGGAGAGGCTTCGGGGGGGGGGGATTTGCCTTTAGTTTTCCATGCTTTGGTGGAGGCATGACTGAACACCCTGCAGGACTTGTGGACTGGAAAGTGGGTGACTTAGCCAAGAGCTGTGGCCACTGAGGAGGCACACCTCAGCGGAACTTCAGGATCACCATCCTCAATGACCAGAGGAGGCTCACCCACCTAGATCCACTCCTATTCAGTTCCATTACTGGAAACTCCATCACCACAGGCTGTGCTTCACATAGCTTGCTTGGGTGCTGGAGGAAGCCTTCATCTACAAAGGCAGACCTCTATAAGTCTTTCCTGAAAGGTGCTGTTGGACTGGGGCCTGTGAAAGGAACTCAGTCCAGGAGAAGAGTGGACAGGGGGAAGAATGTAGGAAATTGCTGCCTGGGGCACAGAGTGCCACCAGGGGTGGGATAACTAGGAGTTCTCTGTCAGCTGATTCTGGACAGTTGCCAAAACCAACAAGAGTGGTTTAAGACATCCCTGCTCTATTGTGTCCATGGAACCCTTGGTAGAGGAACCTTTCCAGGCACCATTCCCCTTAGAAGGGGTGGTGGGGCACAAAGGGATAAAAGTATATGTAGAAGGAAAATAAAAGCTCCTATCTTGAATCTCCTCTCTCTTCCAGTAGAATGCTGCACAGCAGATTTTTACTCAGATTTCTATCACATTAAACCTTTATAAAAAAAAAAACCCCAAAACTCACTAATTTCATTTCCTCCCCTTGCACAATGAAACATTTGGTACCAGATGGCAAAGAAGCACATTTTCAAATTACTGCAAAATAATAAGCAGCCTTATCAATGGGGTTTGGTTTGTTTGTTAAAATTTGCCTTGCAAATATTAGCCTAGCATTAAAAATTCAGACCTTGGACTAAATGCATTCATTTGAGAAAGAATTTTCAACCAACCTTTATTTCAAATGGAAAAAGCAGAAGAAACTGATTTTTCAGATCTATCTGGAAGGAATGGAAAACTAACAGAAACAGACATAAACTGGAAAAATAAAGCTAAAGAAGTAATAGCCAGCAATGTAGCATCAGTTTGGAATGAATATTGACTGGCAAAGAATGAAAGTGTAAAGCTGCATTGTCTCCTGCTGTCTCAGAACTTCTTAAAACCTTCTTTTCCAGGGAAGAAGCAGTAACAGTAAGTAGAGCAAGACTGAAGGAAATATATATTCATGCAGCAGGCTTAGTAAAAACATATACTCCTATCTCCCTCTATCTGAGGATGCTTAGTTTTGTTTTAAGATATGTGGCCAGGGCAACCTTGTCTATCTCAGAGACCTCTGGCATCAGAGCTTATAAGATATCACATCAGATGTCCTGCCAGGCTCCAGTGATGGCGGAGCAACACATTCACTGTTCCTTTCCAACTCTGGCCCATTTTTGTTTTGCATGTGCCCCTGAAGCCAGAGGTTCCAGAGCTGGCGAAGAGAGCAGCTTGTTTTGGTGGGAGGCAGATATGAGGGACAAGGCAGCAATGACTTCTTTGTACCCACAGCTTCTCCTCCTGGTACTCCTACTTCTTCACCTTTGACCTGCCTTCATGCCCCTTCTCCGACACCAAAGAAGGATTAGCTGTAGAGGTTTCTGTGTGCTGTGGGGGAAGGGATCCAAAATTGAATCATGTCCTTCAAGGTACTCTTCTCTCTGTCTTGGGGAGGGGGGCCACAGAATATCCAGTAATCAGCCACAGGTAAAACAGTTACCTGTAACTTGTTATATTTTTGGCCGATGTAATTAATTAATTAAGTTTCTTTGGAAAAGGACTGCAATGAATAGTTACAAAGTTACTTTTTGATGCAAATTGATGTTTTCTAATGACTTTGAAAAAAATGCAATTTAAAGGCATTTTATTTTATTTTATTTTTGTTGTTGTTGTTTTATTTATTACTTTAATTTGTATACCACTCCCATTAGTGTCGATGCACTACTCTGGGCAGTTTACAATGAGTACTTAATCAAAATAGAGAGATATAATAAAAACCATGTAACAAACTAAGCTCATAGGGACAGAAGGTGCCCAAGCAATGATGAAACTAAACATAGGATAAAAGTGAAAATAACAATAAAAATAGCAGTAACTGGATGGAAATGCACAATCACTTCAACTCAGCTAGGGCTGGAGTGGAAAGCCTCCTTACAGAGCCATGTTTTCAATTGCCTCTTAAATGTCAACTGGGAGGGGGCCAGGTGAAGTTCCTGTGGGAACTAGTTCCACAAGGACCGAACCACCACAAAGAAGGTTGTACCTCTTGTAGAAGATTTCTGGGCCTCCCTCAGGGAGGCTACCTGGAGGAGCCTCGTCAGAGATGATCTAGTGAGTTGGGCAGTTGACATTGGGGAGAGATGTTCAGATAAGTAATGTGGGCCCAAACCCTGGACAACTTTTAAAGCCATTTTAACATCATTTTTTTCCAAGTTCTTTGTTGTTCTTTTCTCAGTACTACATGGGAAGGAAAATGTTGATCAGAATCCTACTGTAAACATATACAGGCATGAATGTAATGTCATAAATCACAGTAGTGAATTTCTGCTAATCAACAACTTGCCACTTGCATTCTTACTTGTGTGGCAGCTGTGTGACTTAGCATGCAACTAATAAGTGGCAACTCATTAATTAGAAGCAATCCATTGCCACAATTCATGACATTACATGGATTTAAATCTGCAATAGGATTCTGGCTATTGTTTTGATTGTCCTTTGTATTTTCAAGGTGTAATATCAGAATTGGCTACTAGAGGGATGTGGAGAGTGTTTTCCACTATTTTGGTGGTTTGCTGGTGACAGTGTAATACAATGTAATGCCATTAGGATAAGTTGACTGCTGCACAATAATGTGCAACACAACATGATTTCTGTAAAACACACATACACACACACAACCCAACAATTTCAAGTGAGAGACAGACAGACAGACAGAATGAGAGATAAACAGAAGGAGAGAGAAGGGGAGAGAGAGAAGGGAAGAGAGAGAGAGAGAGAGATGTAATGGGAATATTTGTTGCAAAACAGTGATGTTATAGCTTTTATAAAGATATACTGATTGTTGAGATCATACTGTGTAATGGCAAAACAAATCAAAACTGAAACAATCACATAATAATAGTTAATAATGAGGAAGGTTGTGATGAATCGGAAAGGTGATGAAATGCACAATTATATGTTTGCTGAAGTGGTTATACAAAAAGCAATAATGTGATAATAGTGCATTAATCACCTCATGCGCGAGTGAGAAATTCCACACCGACCAAATAAACTCTTCTCTGTATTCCAGGTTAATGAGATCTCTGCTACCTTAGATGTGAAGCCTCATGCTCCAAGTAAAGAGAAAAGAAAAATGGGCAAAAGAAATAGTCTACCTACACAGTACTGCAACAGAAATATGGACTGTTGATTTCAATGTACTCCATTGTACAAGTGAGGTGAATGGAACTAGTGTTGTATAATGGGAACTTACCCACTCAGCTCTTGGCTTACTAGTTGATCTTAAGGTGGAGAAGAACTTGTGGCAATCAAAATATCATTTGACTTCAACATTCATCATACTTAACCAGAACAGTCAATAATCAGGCATGTTGAGAACACCAGAACAACACATGTAGGGGGACACGGGTTCCACATACATGCCTTAAGCAAACCACTAAAGTCCTCTAGCAACTATGAAGCCAATATCCTTCTTTATGCCTATCCTACGGTATGTACATTAAGGCACACTTAATATCCATATAGTAGTACCTCGGTTTACGAATGTCTCGGTTAACGTAATTTTTGGTTTACGGATGGACATCCATTGAAAATAATGCCTCGGTTTATGATTTTTTCCAACAGTATGAAGGAAGTTTCCCCAGGATGCATTGTGCCTGGAGGTTTATAGCGCCGCCCCCATGCTATAGCAAACTGCGTTTTGGTTTATGAATTTTTCGCATTGCGTAACGTCCTGAAGAACGCATTAAATTCATAAACCGAGGTATTACTGTATCATATTTGTGTTTTAGCACCATTGATTTTGTTCCTGGTATGCATGAGAATCATAAAACAACAGAGAGAATACCTGTTCCATTTGTCCACGTACGTCTGATTTTGAACTCTAAGAGTTGTGGAGCAATGACATTTTTGGTTTCTGTTCTGGCATCTCAGTGGATTTTGTTATGCTGCATAAAGGGTGTCTACAGAACCCTTTGGGGGAAAATGTCTATTGATACCCATGGATTGTTCTCTGAACTGTAGTTCTTACCTGTATATGTTTTAAAAAATGTTAAGGTTATGATTTGAGGGAGCCAAGCTCCTCCCCTCCACCCCGGACACTCATGAGCTAGATTGAGGGGGAATCTGATGTCACATTCCCAGTTCACTATGAATCTCATTGTATGGCATTGGATCATTTGCACTCTTTCCTACTTCAACATTGTGAGGGTATAAAATCTGCAAATACCATATAAAGTTTCCTGGAGAAAGGGGGAATTAGAAATATGGTGAATAAATTACAGAAAGAAATTGTGATGCTGTCGAACTAAAATATAAGCAGTTTACTCTGTGTAAATAAATGACACTTGTTTCATGATAACAACATGGATTTATCCTAAAGTAATAAAGTAAATCCAAGCCTGGATCTATCATAAAGTAAGACAAAGGATCTATTTGTGCACATTTCAGGGCAACTAAAGGCTGCTCTACATTCTGCTGGAATGACAGAGGATTGCAGAGGGTGAACATTGTCCACCCCTGATCTGCGGAACCTACAGGTAACGGATAAAGCTGAAGGTTAATTCCAAGGTTATTCCACAGCAGATGTCACAAAGGTGGGAGAATAACAGCACACACCCTAACAAATAATTATAATTAAAGTAGAATCCAAGATACAACATGTATTTGTCCTCATCATTCATCTTCGAAGAAGCAATTTGTCTGATTAGGGATTTCATGTTCAGACAGGGCTCAAGGTGATTTGCAGATGAGTATCTATAGCAAAAGGAAGGAAGGAAGGAAGGAAAACATTATGACATGAGTACTGCAGTGAAATAATAACAAAATACATTCATGTTGATTCATGCTAATTATTGAAAACATAAGGAATGCTATTACACTAATAAAAATATAAATCATAGGAGGTTGGTGGAAATTGTTCTAGTAAAGCATGGCTACACATGTGCATTTTCTTGGTGTGAATCCAAGTTGAAGTGCAGTCTTAAGAACCAATTTGCATTCTTGCTTGAGTGTAAGTCCTATTGAAGATAATGGGATTTACTTCGGAGTAGACATGCCATCTATCAGAGGGGGAAAGCCCTGCTGCTTTAAAAGTGGAATTCATGTTCTCTCATGTTGATTCAAGCTCTGCAAAGCTTGATGCCTTATCTGATCTGCCCAGTGTTCAGGAATGAAGTTGTGCTATGTAACAAATTGTGCTTGCTTGCATCTTACCTCAGTGCATCCCTACATGGTCTTGTCCTTTCAGGTCTGAATCCAGATGTGGAGCAGGGGAAGAGCAAAGATGCTCCATCTTGCCCAGGCCCTTATGAAGCCTCTAACTCTCACTGTATTGCTAGATGAATCTTTCTGGGAGTTGACCTATGAGTGCTTGTTGCTTCCAGCAAGAAGGAAATTATGGCAGTGAAGCCACCTTTGCATTTCCAAAAACCAGAGGGAAAATGTATCAGTTTTTAACACTGTTTAATTTACTGTAGCTATAGCCATTTTTACCAAATGAGTGTGAAATTTAGCACATTTGTAGATTTCATCAGGTAGACTATGGATGCCAAGTTTCAGGTTATTAGCTCAGCATGGTTTTATAAGAAATACATTTTGAGGCTGTTAATGGCAGAATCCTTGTTTTGCAATTCATCTTAATGAAGGGGCCACTTCCATACCTCTTCAGTAAGTTTTCATTGTTGACTACTGTGAAAATAACTAATAAGTGAGCAGTAGGAGATACATGTCCCAGAGGTATCAGAGGGTCATTAATGAAAAAAGAAAATGTTATGAAATTGTTTGGATGAATGAGAGTACTAGACTATTTACCTGGATGTCCTTAAGTAGGTCTGAATTAATATTGCAGGCATCCCAAATGTACCATGTGACACTTAGAAGTTAAGGATGTAAATCTTCACTTGCCCTTGTGTGTGAGGAAAGCATTCTGCTCTTCACCAGTGAGGACAGCAAAATATTTCCTTGGGTTCGCAACAAAATTTCTGACATTTGTGAGAATTATTTTTTGTGCAAATACGGCAAAATTGCACAGCCTGTGAAAACTGTGGTGGCTACAGAGGATGTTGTTATATTTCATGAACCTTTAAGAATGAGAATAAGCTGAGTTGCACTCAGTCACCTCCAATTTTGTGATTTGTAATCACAACCTGTGACTTGTGATTTATAATTTGTAATCACAAATTAGACTTTCTCAAACATGTACAAGGAGGCTACTGAGCAGGAATATATTAGAAAGTTAAGCACAGTTTTTCTAGGCCTTGGCAAATATAATAGCTTCCTGTGTCATTATATATACTGACCTAATCATTTGAACCTTTGTCTCCCTGTCAGACCCTTCTCACCACCATTGTGATGGACTTAATCACTTCCTATTGTCTGCTAAATATCTAGTTTTAAAATGTTAGTAAAGAGAACTGTTGGCAGCTTGGAGAACAATTACCTAATGATTTTAAACTGCCAGCAGTTTTTTATTTTGCCCAGAGACACAGCCACTCAATTCATCTGAATAAATGCTTAAACACACAAAAGCTTATTAATTATAAAGACTAGTTAATATTATAGGTGCTGCATCACTGTTTCTGGTATCAAACATGTACAGTGTATGAAGCACATGTGGACACCATGAGAACTTACAGATAGTATTTAAAGGGTGAAGTGAATGATATCCAAAAGAACAAAAGTGCTTTGGAAAAATTATACAGAAAAATATTATTATGTTGTTAAAATAAAGAGGCAAACCATATACTCATGAAATGGATAAGTTATGCAATAAAGTGAAAAATTGCCTCTGAAACCCATACCCATGAGAGCCTATGAAAATGTGAATCATTTTGTCAGTGAATGTCTGTTATTATAATAGTTGTTATAAAGGTTAGTAACACCCTTGTGAATTTGCAACACTGAATCTGTTATTTGCACAGTGAGTGGGATTGCAAATGATGAAGATAGAACCTGAGAGGGAATAAATTAATAATGCATAACACCCCCATCAGATTCCATAGACAGTGTTAATAATTCAACCCCAGTACATTGAAATGCATGCTTAATAAGAGCATTAGAAATGAAATTAGTTATTTAATCACCGTTTTCCCTGGTTATAATACCTCCATGGTATGGGGACGAAAGGATTTCCCTGTGCTCATCTTTCGCTCATTCATCCCTAGCAGCACATGTTTGGAAATTTCAGGTCTCCATTCATTTATTTCAAGTCTAAAAATATCTATCACTTTAGCCTGTGGTAGGAGTTGAGCAATAAGCCAAAATATTCTCATCTGATTTATTTTTGTTAATCTTTTGTTAATCTTAATCTTCAAAATTATGACAAAGAAAAAGGATGGGACAGTCTGTCACTTTCGTGTTCTTTCACATTCGGGTTTTTGAGCCTCATGTTCTTTCCAACAGAAAATTTTTCCAGAGCAAAATTGTGAATTTTTGGCAAATCCTTTAAAAACTGACTGCGGTGAAGTGCTTGCCCATTGCACTGGTTAAATTCTATAGATATAGCTATTTGTGACATGGAGAGGGCCATTTTGTGCCTGCCATTTATGCATTAAAAATCAGGAGTCTCTCAGGGGGAAAAAAGATGAAAAAAATTGGAAACCCCAAATCAACACCTTTCCTTCATTTATTTGCTTTTAAAAGTTAGATATCAAGTTCTTTCATCCTATCTCTCTCCCTCCGTGTGTGTAGGAATATGAACATTGCCAAATTCTCTTTTTTAGTGAATTGAGTGAAAACTCTCACCCATCCCTAAAAAAGACTCACATTTTGTAAAAAGCTGACCCCCTCAGTCTTCCTGACTGCCTCAACCCCCATTACTGTATAAATTAAAATCAATGCATATTGAGCCACCAATCCTATCTTAGCACTTCCTTCATGTTGATGTCCAAGATTACCTCCCAGCTAGCCCAACCCTGAGTCTAGCACTAGTGTTAGGGTCTCAAAACCCAGGGGCCATGGAGCTTGCAGCTTTCAGAATACCAAAGTACTCAGTACAATGGAAATAACATGCCCCCATCTATGTTCTGAGCTGGAATAGAACTATGTGAACATTTGTAATTCAGCTGAATTATTATGGACTTGAGAATTCTTAATATTGTAAATACTAGGACCTTATTCAGAGGGGTCTAAATTTACCTCTCAACTTAGATTATGAGGTCACTCAGGGCAGACAACAAAATTTGCCACCCATCATGATTTCACACATACACAATGGTAATTCCTGAGTATTACTATAGATCCCACTGGATGGCAGCACCATGGCCCTTAATTAATGCTAGTGTTTTGCCCTTAAATGATCAAAATGCCTGAAGCCAAGAAAGAGAATTATTTCCATAATATAACAATTTGATCAATATTTTGCATCAGAAGGCTTTGTTTACTAAGGGAGCTTTCTTGTTTTAGACTTCGAATGAGCCATAATTCTTTTCATTAAAATTGCATCAACTTATTTAATGATTTTTTTTCCTGCTCATTTCCACCCCCCTTGGATTCAGTTCCACTGAGATCCTGGAGTTTCTTCACTTTTTAGCTGCAGCCTGCTATTTTGTGAACTGGCTCAAGATTAGATTTCAGTCTGCATCGATTTGAACCACGTAGACCTCAAAGGTATAAACTCTGCCCTGTCTTAAAAAGAGAGAAAGAAAGAAGACACGAAGCTTGCATTTCTCTGGATTTTCAGAAAGGGAACGATTCAAGAAAAGGATAGTCCATCCCACTTCAACTAGCATTGCCACACACAGTGCAATTAACTGATTGAGTGCCTTCGATTTTGCATGGAGTTGGAGGAGCTGCAGGGAGACCTCTGTGGCTGCCTTAATGATGAGCAGTTAATCCTGCCTTTTAACTGAGTTTAATTTAAGTACAAGTGGCATGATTGAGGGCAACAAAAGAAGTACCTGCTGACCACTCAGTTTTGCAGATATTGGCGTTCTACAGAAAGGTATTGATTAATTTGCTGCTGCTGCAAAAGACTCCATTAATGATCATAGAAACAGCATCTAATGGTATAAATCATAAGATGGCCTCTATGCCTTCTAATGTAGGGCCAATGACTAGATAATGCAGGCAGTTTCAGCTGTGGCTGTGAATCACCCAATCCATTCTAACTCTGCTCTGTGTAGTCATGATGAAAATATATAACCTAAAGAAACATATTCCATCCTGACTGTGATGGGCCTGTCCTTTGCAAGGGTAGGTGAAACCTCTATTAGACCACTAAACATCAAAAACAAATGCTTACTTTTGTCCCATACAGGCCTTCATCAGGCTGGGCATCATTTTGCGGTCCTTGGTGCAGAAAAAAAATGCAAAAATTGCAGCTAGATATCTATGCCAACATTTTCCTTTCGTTAGCCTGCCATGTTGTTTCTTAGCGTCCACCAGATTTCTCACCTGGAGTGCAAGAGTGAAATCAAGGGTGCTTTTTTTACTGAAGCTTTTCCAACTGGAGCAAAATGTGTCTGTACAAACTTAAGGTTTTCTTCTTACACATACGCATGAAGCACAGAATGACTGGTTGATGGATGCAAAAGATGCGAACAGTTCATCAGAGCCTTCTGATTCATAAAACCCTGTGCAAAAAGGCAGCATCTGTGAACAAGATTTGGCAATATGGTTAACACATCATTTGAATTAAGAACTCCCTTAAGAGGAAAATAATTTAACAGTCTACTCTCAGGGCCTCTGTAAGTTTTGAAACATCTGGAAGTTTGGGATGTGTAAGAAATTAAATTTGCTGCAATTTTATTTTTGTTTTTTAAATGGAGTTATGAGTTTGTACAGCTTCAACCCAAGGGTGGAATCAAACATAATTCAAAAATAGAAGTATATACATTTCTGAATTTTTGATGTGATCCAAGAAAAGGAAAGAAAGGCATTCAGCAACATGTATAAGTTTGGCAAATGTGCAAAGAAAACTAGAGTCCTAAAATCCACACATGTTTTAGTCAAGGGGGGTGGGGTATGTATACAAACTGTGTATATTTTGAAAATTGCAGCTTCAAATAGGCTGCAATTTTCTTCTCCCCACTGATTTTCTGAATCTCGCCATGTTGATCAGGCAAAATTCAAAGAAACAAAAAAGACAAAAGACAAGAACATGTGGCACCTTAAAGACTAAATACTATATTTTAATGTGAGCTTTCGTGGACATGTCCATTTGGTCAGACATATGGAAACAGAATAACATATTAAATGAAATATCAGTTTCATACTAATCAGTTTAATACTAATATTCATTTAGTATGAAACTGATGTTTCATTCGACATTTCATTTGGTTTCCATATATCTGACGAAGTGGATGTGTCCACGAAAGCCCACATTAAAATATCATAGTTAGTCTTTAAGGTGCCACATGTTTTTGTCTTGTTTTGTTTTGTTTCTTTGAATTTTGCCTGATATGCTTGCACAGACTAACATGGCTACCTCTTCCAAAACTAGCCATCCTGAGATTTCCTGCTGAAACCTCCTGTGAATTAGTGAGATTCCCTAGCTTCCTAAGAAAATAAAACCCCTTTTTTTGTTTCTCCCTTCTTTCTCCCTTCTTTCTCTCTGCTTTTTCTCCCATTGTTCTGCCTTGTGAAACTGACACCTTCTGCACAGATGAATGTCCTTTCTGATGAGTCCTGCACAGGAAACGTATCATTCTGTGCAGGAATTGTAATGATTATGTGCAGCTTGCCATTTCTTTCAGAAATGAAGACCTCAAAACATCAGAGAAATCCTTGCTTCCTTGAAGCAAGACTTCCAATGAGATATCCTACAAGTTTTCTTGGGGGTGGGGGTGGGGTGGGGGTATCACAGAGAGTAATCTTGCTTCAAAGGAAAAAGGAGTAGTTCCTCTCCAAAAGGGGGAAGCTGCAAGATTCGTATCTCCATCTAAAAACATAAATTAACTTACGTGTAGTGGACAAAAGCCCACACATCCTCATCATTAACATCTTAGAACTACAGAGATGGAAGCAACCCTATGGATCATCAAGTCCAGCCCGGAGGCACAGTGGGGAATCGAACCTCTGGCCCTGCAGGCAGATGCCTAAACCACTGAGCTATCTAATACCTTCCCAGGACTGCCCAATGATGTCCACTGAAGTAAGTTCACATATTTAAATGGCTACTGTGCTATAGTGGTTACAGTGTTGGACTGGGACTTGGAAAATCCAGGTTCTTGTCCATACTGAGCCACCTCATAGGGTTGTTGACTAGATAAAGTGCAGAGAAAAAGTGCCCTTGATGCCTCACTGGATGTAACAAACACAGGCATGGATACCTTTAGCATCCAGTAGAGATGTGTACATGGAAAACTTTCAAGTTAGATTTGTTTTTGGTTCTTTCAGCAGGTACCTCATTCATTTTCAGGTTATTCAGGTACCAGTGTGTCTGTCTGGCACTCACCCAAAACCCCAAAAGAGCTCTTCAAATAATACAAAAAGCAGGTTTAAGATAGGCAATGCAGTACCCAGTGTGGTGTAGTGGATAGAGTGATGGGCTAGGACTCAGGAGACCTAGGTTTGATTCCCTGCTCAGCCATGAAAACTCACTGGGGGAGTGGAACGGGTAAAACCACTCCTTATATACCTCACTTACCTTGAAAGTTCTATTACAGCTGCTATAAGCTGGCTCTGACTCAACACCACATAGCAACAGCAAGATAGGCAACAGAGAATCAATTCAAAGGTTCTAAAAACTCCTTAAAAACTACTTCAGAAAAGCAGAGGCAAGGCAGGTAATTCACAGTAAATTAACCAACTAACCCAATTTTTAAAAATCAACTTAAGAGGGCAAATAGCTCCCTACCTCAAAGGGGAGAAAAGGCAAATATAAGAACACATCCTGCTGTCTCTCCTAAAACCAAGAAAAGCAAGGAAGCAAATAAAGGCAAATAACACAGTCAAAGCTCTCCTCAAGCCAAAATGACTAGAATATGGGGAGATTTCTCTCCCTCCCTCCAACTGATGTCTCTTCTTCTCCTCCCTGAGTTCACCACCAGTACACAGAGGGAGGCAACAAAAATAATTCAGGAAAGAAAAGGGGGGAAAAGAATTAAAATATACCCAAGAAATCAGGGGTGAGGGGAAATAAAAAAGTAATTCCAAGGCGGCATGCTGGCATCACAGGCAGGCTGCTTAGTGGCAGCAGCAAACACACTCCCTAGGAAACGAGAGGTGGTCCCCTCAGAAATTCCAGGAAAAAAGACAAAAAGTATCCAAAGGCACTGATAAGATGGAGGGCATCATGGGGCCCAGAAGCACACAGATCCCATCCACAAGCAAGGACTAAAGCAAAGTACATTCTACATTGGGTTCCAACCAATCCAGGTCCTTCTATAACTCAAAACTCCCCTTCCCTCCTCCTCAATGTTCTGATTGGCTGCTGACAACATTACCTCACTATATTATTTGATTTTTACTTTTCCTGGGTGATTTGACAGACAAGAAGTGAAGGAAAGAGCAAACAAAAGAGCAAAACAGGAAAGAATCTGAAGCTTTCATAATCCTCCCTTTTATTAAAATAATCGGTTGGGTCTCAGAGGCTTGCTTTTGGAAATTAACAAAAGAATCCAAAAATGAAGGTAGGAACTAGAGATGGGCATGAACGCTGGTTCATTTACTGGCCGAACAGGTGTTTGGTGGTTCCCTGCTCCGTCTCTGCTGGCTGGTGCCCACTGAGGGGCAGTGCCCCGGCTTCCCTGCCCCACCTCCTCTGGGCACTCAATGTAGGTACCTGAAAGAAAACGCACAGCAGTTCATTACAGAACTAGTCTGAGAAGCAATGTACCACTGTGTCCTTGCCATTCCTGGATGTATAATGGATGCTCAGTGAGTTGTTGGGGAATAAACAGTCTGGCAAGATCAATCTGAGTTCAGCCCAGGGATTAGCAAATGGAGTTTCTGGGAGTAGTTTTGTCTTTCACTGGAACTCTGTCAGTCTCCTTCTGCTCTGGCACTTCCTTCTTTTGTTCAGAGTGAGATTAGCTGGTTGCCTATGGAGCCAAATGGGAATTTTTGACCTGTATCCTAAATTGGCCGTTGGTTACAGGTGCGTTTTTGCCCATCCCATTCTTATCTATAGGGTGTGGCTTATAAAATGTTCTTAAAGAATAATGGTTAGTTAAAATCCTTTTCGGTCGCAGCTTTGGGTAGTGCGATGAAGAAAGTTTGGGTGAGTTCGTGCTTGACACGTTGTGCCAAAAATTATGCCATCTCTCTGTCAGGTCGAGACAATCGGCTATCAGATGAGAAGTGGTTTTACATGGTAGGACCTCCCAGCCAGCTGCCTACTTAGGGTCACGACTCGAGGCTCGGTGGGAGGAGTTGGTTGGGGGGGTACCATTTCACAGAGCACCTGAAGGCGTGCTGTACAGTGGACAGCATGATTCAGAAATAGGAGCTTGCGCTGCTATAGGAAACGTCCGGAGATGTAGGATTATCTGGACATTGAAGAATATTGCACTACGGTAGGCCCCCTTGTATTTTGGGGGGATATAGCTATAAATAGTTAATGAAGTTGTGGCCCAAGTTTTAAACCCAACAACCTGTGTCTTGTCTCGTTATTTCCAGGCTGGGAGGGCAATGAAACATTTCCTGAGAAATTAAAACATTTTTATGTGTGCCAACCAACAGTGAGAAATCTTTCTATTTATTATTTGATTGCTATACTGATATTCCACCTTGCATCCAGTGAACTCAACTCCACTTTGTACTTGAAATAACCTATGAGGTAGGTCTGACTGAGGCAATATATTGAACCCAAGATTATTCAATGAGTTTCAGAGCTGAGTGGGGATTCAAACCCAGGTCTCCTGAGTCTTAACTCAACACTCTAAACACTACATCACAGTGGCTCTTTTGATGTGCATGCATCAGTCAGGGAAATGAGGTATTTTATTTCAAACCAGGATCCATCCCATATAATCACTGATCTGAAAAAGAGATGTTGGCATGATGAGTCATGGTGAAGGTATAGTCTCACATCTCCTTGGGTGCTAAATGCTTGCAAGGTGCAGTTCTGTTCAGCTGTATGTGGGTGTGTTAGAGGGGAAGGACTATCTGCTTTTACTACAAATCAGTCCCTGCTTCCTTATTTGCACACATGTTTGTCAACTGAATTCAAGCTCCAGTTTTTAAACTTGTTTCTGAAGAAGATTGTTGGACTATGGCCAGAATCCCACGGGTGTCCACACAAGGTTTCCATAACCTGCTGTGACTAATTAAGGCAAATTGACAAAGTATCAGGCTGCGTCTTGGTTAAGCACATGATTAGGCACTCAGGGAGATATGCCCTGGCACTTTGTCTATTAGCCACAATTAGCCACAACAAGTCACACAAACCTTGCATAGATATCAATAGGATTCTGCCCACTAAATGCATGGGCCATTTCATCCAGTGTGCCCAGTAAAATGTACTACCTTCATACACTTTGCCATTCTCATGGCTTTGGGAGGCTACAGCCTTCCATAGGATTCAATTGAAGGTGACAATGGGAGAGATGTGTTTATCTGAAGACAACGTTTTCTCCTCCGAAGGCACTTCTCCATTTCTATGTGCATCACTCACACATTTATGTTTGTTTCATGCTCAGTTGTTTACTGAATTCCTACAAATTGACCAAAATTGGTATTGAATTTGTCTGGTTAGATTAAATTGGGGATTTGGGAGATTGCAGCTGGCATGTTTAATCAAGGATTATTTAAGGACTGCAGAGGCTGCCAGTAGGTTTTCTGATTGCTGGTTATTTACTTGTTTCCTACTGAATGTTCTCTTCGGGGATGGAAATATGATGGAATGTTGTTTTTTTATTTCTTTTTCTTTAAAAAAAATCCTTTGTTGGGGTGCATTAAGGACACATCCCAAACAGAATGCAATCATTGGCAAATTAGTCACATGACTGCTTGAAATCAAGGCGTTTTCCCCTTTTCAGCTGTGCGTTAAAAGAAAAAGCTGAAAATATTTCTTTAACCACGTGCATATTTTGGGGTGACTTTTTTTCCATAGGATTTTGAGGGCACTCATGCATCCAGCCAGTGGGACAGTGGTAAATTTAGACTGATTAAATTTTGAAATGCAGTTTCCACTGCCAAATCCTTAAAGAGCCTCCAAAATTGCAGACAGCTTTAATAATTTATATATTAAAAAATAGTTCTATCAATTTTCATTTCAGCCAGGAACAGATGTGCACACTGAAGGGTATTCCTTGCCAGGAGGGCCACAGCTGCTGTAGAGAGCTGTTGATGCAGGCAGCTTTCAGAACTAGTTACTGTTCAGTGGATGGCTTATAAAGTTTCTCTGAGGAAGGCCAAACCATAATGGTTGGGGTGACTTGAAAAGGTATTTGTGCCTTAGTGAGGCATCTGCTGTGCCAATGACCTCTCAGATCCTCAAGAAGAAAGCTCTATAAATGGCATGCTTGGAACGGAGGTGCAGGTCAACATACCACCTCCTCTTCTTCTTGCTAGGGTGGGTACTGGTGACTGTAGTCTTCACTGTATGCTGTGGCATTTGCCTCCTTTTAGAAGAGTGCTTCTAAAGTCAGTAAGGGTGGGTAATTGCTGGCTGTGTCTATAGGGAGACATTGTGAGAACAGCATTTAGCTTCTCACCACGAGAAGCTAAACCTGTGTTAGGGACATGTAACTGTGAGCAACTTACAACAGCCTGTCTTTGTGCAACAGTTCTTTCATGTGCAATGGCACCCTGTGAAGTCCACTGTCCAGTGCAGAGGCCTTCAAATTGCTCCTCAGAAGTCTATGTGACTTTTTTTTTCCATGAGTAGATCCTCAAGATGAACAAAACATCATCGAAAGATTAATTTATGAAGAACTAGCCTGGGGACTAGTGTTACCAGGTCTCAGGACACTGGCGAAAGACTCAAGGAGTTCGCCTGTTGCCCCAGGTCTCCAGGCAGAGGCAAATCCCAGGATGAGCTGCACTGAAGAAGGAAAAGTTTTGGTTTTTGTTTGTGTGAGGTGGCTTTAAAGCCTGGTTCTCCATATCTGCCTATTTCCACCATGGCTCAGTGCAAAGCTCTTTGTATGTTTGTTGCAATGTGGGTGCCAGAAAGCCAGGAAGGAAGGAAGGAAGGGAAGGAACTGGGGAGAAAGATGGTGGGTACATGCACTCGGGTCTGCTGTGTCATTTGGAGTAATGCAGAGAGAAGAGTGTCAGACCTCTTCTTGTCCAACAAGCCCAAGCAGCAGAGGATAGAATCTAGGGGGGGGGGGGGGGAAACAAACAGCTCAGTGTGGGCTGGCAATGAGCCTCCTATAAAGCCCAGCAGCACTGTAGGATCTGGAAACACTCCACATGTCATATGTGCTGTAAGTATATCCATGCAGGATGGGCACCCTAGTAGGAAAGAAGACAATTGCTTCTGCTGCTGCTGTTGGGGAACATATTTTGCCACCTTTTGAACTACCAAAATGCCCCCATCTGGCTCTGGGTTGCCAGCCACATTATCTGCTTAGCTACATTTTAACTCATTAAGTTTACATAGGTTTTCTTCATTTCCACAATCACCTGTCCCAACCTTTCCTTTTCCACCAGGACATCACAAGAATGATGTGACGTCTCTCTCTCTCTCTCTCTCTCTCTCTCTCTCTCTCTCTCTCACACACACACACACACACACACACACACACAAGGTTGTGGCCTTGAAAATTGGGGGATGGGATAGTGCTGACCTGGTGATCATAGCTGGAAATGATGGGTTGCTGAATAATTTTATTTCCAGTGCCCTCTTCCCCTTGGATTCTGTATCCCTTTTTGTACAATGCCTGGTATCCCAACAATTTCTGTATATATTCACTATGCCGGTCTCTAATAAATGATAACATGTTTACAGTTCAAAAACAGTCTGAAATTCAGATATTCTCTTGCTGGTTCCCCTTTGTAATTTACTTTAGTGTGTGCTTGGTTAGAGCAAACATTGGGCCAAGTGAGAAGTTACACCACGTTATGGGAAATTCCTCATGCTGCAATACTGTGACATGAAGCAGAAATAAGTCTGAGTTCATATCCTCATGATGAGCACTTTGTCTATTATTCCCAGAGTTCACTTCCCCCCCTCAAATAGTCAATTCTCTGCTTTGCTCATAAAGGGCAAGTCAGAGTAGAACTCTTCATATCACTGTTTACGTATGATGAACAGTGGATTTAAGCAATGATGGCTCATGATTTTTAGGGGTGCACTTCTGAAATTTTGGGATGAGGCAACCCCCTGTCCTGGTCCACAAGTCACCCACAGATTTAAGCAAACTGTTTTCTAACTTCAAGAGAGATACACATTAAAAAAATGGGAGGGAGGGGACTAAGGAAGCTGTATTTTTACTTCCTTCATTCTTTCCGAACCATTTAGTCTTTCTTTGACACATTTCAAAACATGCCCTATTAACAGGCATCAGGCTGATTTATGATTTTAAAAGAGCAATAACAATATGTTTCTCATATTCAAAAACAAGTCTATAAAGCTGTAGTTACCAACTTTGGGTCCCCAGATATACTTGGACTAAAACTCCCAGAAGCTTTGCCAACTCACCCCGGAATAAAGAGACACAGTGGATTAAAACTGGAGCTACACTTTATTAAATTTAACTAGAACTGTTAAACTTGAAAAGGTGGGGTCTTCTGTAGTGTGGAATAGGGGTTTGGAGCCAGAAATTGCACCTTACCTCCTCTCCAGCCTTACACAGGTGAGTCCCAAGCCCCACAGTCATGCTGTCCTTAGGACAGCCCAACCCTGGCCAGCCAATGATCAGACAACCCTTCCCGGGCCAACAAGCCTCTTGATCTTAGACTGCCTGCAGCCCAGGAAGGCCACAGCACATCCGCCCCCAGCACTGTAATCTCAGGATCAGAAGTGCTGGGAGATTGGATAGGCTAGTACCTCCTGTGTGCTTCATGGGAACTCACCAATATTCATCCTTTCTTCACTACCCACCAGAGTGACGTATTTACAGATGACCATTATCAAAGCCCTAAACAGTCTATGAGTATACACCAGTGCAGGATAGGCAAAAAAAAACCCCATCCTGCTCACCTTTCTTGAATCTGCCAATCAAGTGAACTGGTCAAAACTTCCTAGCGCAACCTGATAGGCTCACACTAGGTTCCCAGGGCAGGTGGGAGGGTCATGTGCCTCAAAAGAGGCCAAGTATGGAGTGGAGGTGCTTTAAATAAGGCGCCTTGTCTTGTGTTATTCCTGGGTGGGGGTGGGCAAAAAATCCCTGCCTCCTAAACTCCCCTAGTTGGCAGAGCAAGGTTTCATCACTAGCTGTGCTTGCCAGGATTTCTGGGAGTTGTAGTCCAAGAACATTTGGGGACCCAAGGTTGGGAACTACTGTTATAAAGACTGTACAAAAGCATAGTCTTTTTGGTTCAAACCTTGCTCATTTCCACAAGATTCATCCCTGATGTTACTGCCTAAACTGTAACCATAGATCCCCTCTTACGGTGGGTTTATCTGACAAGTTTCTTGTCTTACATTTGTGAGATAATTGAACACCAGAATTTCAGAAAACTCAGGTGTAACTTGCCAATAGTATCACAGAATGTACTCAGGCATTGGATTGTACAGTGTTTCTTCCTTTTCCTCTATGAGCTCCAAAAATAGAGAACTCTAATAGTTCGCGTGTTCCTATAAGCGGCTTTTAAAAAGTGACTTGCAGGTGTGTGAATGATCAGAGACTGGTATGAAACTCATCTCTCTGGCAAAGCTCCAAGTGACCTCTGTAATTTATATATCTCAAACATGCACATCGCTATTTGCATACCAGAGAGAAGTGCATCTGCAACCCTTGCTGGCTCACATTTCAGCACTAATTTTCAGAAGTCGACGAATGAAAAGCAACAACACAGAAAACGCTCCCTCGTTTTCCAACATTTGAAACCCGTCTCATGGTGTTTTATTTTAGATGCCTATTTTTGCCATCTGACAACACAGTTCTATGTCCTTGCTTTGGCAGGCAGGTGGCCTCATGATAGCCCAAACAAGCGTACTTCCTCTGGTGTAAAAGAAACTTATAATCTTTGATACATTTCCTTTCTTGTGGCTTAGAGAGTGACTTGGAATTCCATCTGAGCTTCTGTAAAGAACTTCTTACAACTTATTTTTGCTTCGAATTCTTCTGACAAATCCTACAGCTTAAAGACTGAAAGCACCAAAATAACACATCGTTTTGCTCTGATCTTTTAGTTCTGTTTTCTAATTTCAGATACACCCAAACCCTATTTCTCTCTTATCACTGGTATGCATATTGCATTATGAAGGTTTACAGCTGTAGGGCAGGCCACATGGAGATGTGATCAAGTGACCCAACTTCTAAAATGTGTGCCTGTAAATTTCATGGAAGTGTTAACCTCACATAGCTAAGTTCAGCCATGTACATCTATCAAATGTGCATTTACAGATTTTTCTCTTTAAAAAAAAACTTTTGTGACCCCTTCCAACTGTATAGTTTTTTAAAAAACAGTCCTGGCTCCATTTCTCTCACTCTCTCACTCTCACTCATTCTCATTTTCTATGCTATCTTTGGTGAATGCAAATATTTTTATGCAGCTTTAACATGTCATATGCTTGCACACTTCCCCTCTATTAATAAGCACATGCTTGTGCTGTGTTGTTGTACACATCTGAAATGTGCATACTTTTTCTCTGCAATCATAATTTTAAAACTGCAAATTTCATCAGCATCCTTTGTCCCTATCTGATATCATACAGATTCCAGCTTGCAAAATGCACATCCAGTCTGGGCTGTGCAGACTGAAGGACCTCTGTGGAAGCAGTCTATGGGAGCAGATTATTAACATATCATCAGTTCTAAGCTTGAGTTGTTCTAAGAATATTTAATTCTTTTTTAACAAAACCTCTGGTTTATGAATGTGGGATATTGAGCTTCTGTATGCACAATTCAAAACACTGGGAAATGGCCTGATATTGTTGCACAATATTGTGCCCATGTTGCCAGCAGGAAAAAGGATGCCAAGCTTTACATAGAAAAAGGGCAGTGTAAATGTTGAAAACATCAATGGCAACAGTCAAGATGGCTAACCATTCACAAAGAGACACCAAGTAGCGCAAAATCCCAGAAGCTGGCTGCTTTTCAACAAGTGTGCATGGTAGTAAGTACAAGAGGGTTCCCATGAACATTTGGCCTTTAAAAGCAAAGGGACTTTATTATTTTATTGTGCAGCAGAGCAAATCAACATTCTAGAAAGCAATTCTACAAATGGGGGCAGCTCAAACAAACAAACAAACAAACTTTGATACTGGACTTCAGAACTGGATGAAATTTGGCTCTGCTATAGCAGAATGTTTGCTCCTGCTCTGTGCCAAATTTAGAGAAATTTAGGGAAAGGGTTTTCAAGTTATGATTTTAAAAATGTAAAACTGCTCCACCCCATTCAGAAACAGATGGCCGTAAACATTCCCAGATTTAAAATATCTCATATGTATTGAAAAGAGCAGTCTTGCTTATCTTGAAGGAGAATAGTTTGTACTGCTCCCTTTTTTATTTCAAAAGAATCTAGACTGCAGGTGCTGAAATATTGGTCCTCAAAAAAGGCCTTTCAAAAGCGTAAAAGAGTGACTTTCTCATAAACTGAGCATATGTGCCTTACCAAAAAGAGCCTTCCAAAGTAGATACACTGTTACAGCTTTGTGGGCTGGGAAGGGAAGTATTTGGAGGGCAGGGAAAGGTCAGAGAAATAGAATCCAAAGAAGGTGTTCTTTATGTAGTAAAACTAACTAACTAACTAACTAACTAACTAACTAACTAACTAACTAACTAACTAACTAACTAACTCCATCCTTGCTTTAAAGAAAGTAATAGAATGAGAGTCCTCCAGAAAGGGACATTCTGCCTTGTGTCTCCGGGGAATTAGCATACAATTTTGTAGTGCATATTCAATATATTTTTGCATTACAAAAGCACAAAGCAGTTGTGTTTGTCAGAGCCCAGAGTTCTTTCAAGTAAACATTCTCTCAAGATTTCTGAGACCAGGCTCCTGACACAAGTCATCAAAGGGTGAAATCAGCTCCAGGTTTGGGACAATCTGTACTATGGTTGCTGGCCAGGAGCCAATTAGCTGACTCTTAGAAGGTGACCTTTTTAACTCCTTCCTGGCCAAACATGCAATGGTGCTGGCAAAGAGATTTTTTAAAGATATTAAAAAAGAACAGAAAAAAAATATTCAAAAGCTCCTTGTTTAAGCCGTGACATTACTGTTTTTTGTTTTCTGGCTGGGAATGCTCTTACCTGCAGAGCCTGGTGCTTATATCCTGTCATATTCTCTGTATTGTTACCATACAATTGTTTGGTAATATTTTTTAAAAAGCCCTCAAGAGATATTACGTGCCATCAAGTCACTTCTGATGTGTGATGACTATATGACATCATGACCTCCAAAATGTCATATCATTAACAGCTCTGCTCTTGCAAACCAATAGTATCTCATGTTAGGGTGTTCTGTCTTCCTTCTGCCCCACATCCTTTTAGCAAAATTATATATTTTCCAGTATGTTCTGCTCAGGGCTTGCAAACTAGCAGCTGTAGATTCCTTTATTGAGACGACCTGGTTCATATTAGGACTTCCTCTCTTTGTACTGCACCCAACACTTTTCCCCATAAATAATGTCTTTTCTGGTCAGTTCTGTATTTCCATTATATATGCATGGTAGGATACCCTCATTTTACTCATTTTTGCTCTAGTGAGAGTTCAGGCTTTACTTGATAGAACATCCACTTTTCTGGCTCTCTGTGATATCTATAAGGCTCTCCTCCAACACCACATTTTAAATGAGTTGATTTTTGTCCCTGTGTTTCTTCACTGTCTTTCTTTCGCATAATATGGATGATTTTGATCTTGGATTCCACTGACAATCTTTGCTAACTCCTTTCTTATTTCAACCTCTCCCCCCTTTTTTTTATTTCAAAAGGTGAGGGAACATCTTTTGGAAAACATACATAGAACATGTCCATAAAGCTTTTGGTCCAATATAGCTTTTCTTCTTCAGGTTGCCTACCCCCAAGGAAAGGGACTGGAAATTGGAATATCGCTTTCTAGTATACATTCTGCGGAGTGAGCATACCAACACTAGTTTACCTGAGAGGTTAAAGGGTGTGTATGTTTCCCCATTGTACCTGTTGTACCCACTCATACCTTTGCTTTACCATTTCATTAAATCCAAAGCAGCCCTTCAAAATATTTTGGCACAGAGGAGACTACAGCTACATCCCATCTGTTCTTGCTTCTGTCTTCTCCCAGCAACTGTAGTGAAGATCATGCCCTCCTCTCCTGAGATCCTCTAGGATTGGTCATTCTATGGTTTAGTGTTCAGACTGTCTGCTACATCTGTGCCAAATATGGTGCTGGTCTGAAGTCCAGTTTCAAAGTTATAATTTTTTTTGTTTGGGTTGCCCCCATTTTTGGAGTTGTCTTGTGGTATGTTGTTCTGCTCTGCTGCACCAAAATGTAGCTGCACAATAATAAAATAAAGTGCCCTTGCTTTTAAAGGCCAGTGGTTCATTGTTTCCCACAGTGGCCGCCTAGATGGAGGTTTTTTTTTTTTTTTTTGGCAAATCAGTTCCCTCCCTCTTTGTCATATACAATGGTGCCTCGACTTACGACCATAATCCGTTCCAGAAGATGGACGTAAGTCGAAATGGTCGTAAGTCGAAGCACCATTTCCCATAGGAATGCATTGAAATGCAATTAATCCATTCCGGCCAAAGAAAAAAATCACACACACAAAAAAAATCACTGCAAGACTCATTGGAAATGCGATTAATCCCTTCCGGCCGAAGGGGGGGGGGGAGAAAAGCAATCAAGCGTGCAAGACCCATTGCAAATGCACAGAAAACAAACGGAGCAGATTGGAAATGCACAGAGAACAGAGGGACAAGGTCGGAAATGCAAAGAAAACAAAGGAAAAAGCAAGGGAAGCATGCAGGACCCATTGCAAATGCACAGAAAACAAATGGAGCAGATTGGAAATGCACAGAGAACAGAGGGACAAGGTCAGAAATGCAAAGAAAACAAAGGAAAAAGCAAGGGAAGCATGCAGGACCCATCAGAAATGGGGGAAAAAAAAACCCAAAAAGCAACCAAACCCCCCAAGACCCATTGGAAATGGGGGGAACCCAAAAAACAAACAAACCCCCCAAGACCCATCACAGCACAGAAACATAACCCCCCGGCCTAAAACCACGCTGCAAAAACACCCAGAACAGTTTTTAAAAAGCAGAAAACAGCACCTTACCTTACCTAACAGGCAGTCCCAAGCCTCCCTGCAAACACACACACGCTCACTGAGAAGCAGAAGCCAGGCAGTCCCTCCTTGATCGCACTCACTCTAACCGTTGGGGCGAAAGAGCTACAAAGAAGCAGCCTCTTTCGCCACCTACAGTTAGAAAATTTAATTTCCCGCCTTTTCCCCCTGCCTTTTTCTGTTCGTAAGTGGAAGCTCTGGTCTCAAGTAGAAGCAACATTTTGTGGCCAGAGCTGGTCGTAACTCGAAATGGTCGTAAGTAGGGACGTTCGTAAGTGGAGGCACCACTGTATTAAGTTGCCACTCTACTTAGAATGTTCTCCATATGAACAGATACATAATGTATTAATAGAGCCATCCTTCTCCTTTCATCATGGCTGTAACTTTAACTAGACCACTGGTCTTCCTCTTTCTTTTCCCTTTCTCTTTTAAACATGTCCAGAAGCATGTTTTTGCACCTTGCTTCCCCATGGGTACAGCCCTAGGCTAAACCAGGGCTAGGTTTATAAGTCTCCATATCAGAATGCTTTTTTTATATAAGTTGTTCTACCTCCAACCTCTGCTTCAGTAGTGAGTTGTTCCTGTATACGCACAGTTTTAGTGAGTTACAGGAACATCTGGTACCTGGGTGAAACACTGCTCACTGAAATATTGAAATACAACATTATGAAGGACAAAGGAAAAAGAAAAATCATGATGTGCAGCATTCGCAACTGTAATGAGAAATCTCATTTGACTTTGCCCTGGGAGAATAAGAATGTACCCAGGGAGAATTCATTAAATTCAATAAAAGTGATGGTTGCTTTGAATAGCTCATGTCAGTTCCCACTCAGTTCGCATATAAAAATTCAACCCATCTTGGTGTTGCACGTACATTCCTATTTCTTCTTCACTGAAAAAAAACTCTCAAACTTCAAATTTCCCAAATATGACAGCTTTCCCCCGACCCTAAAAGTTGAAATGTGACCACATTAAACTATCGTGCATCTCTGACATTTCAGCAGTTTGTCCCACTCTCATATAATCCAGATGTTCTGAACGATAACTCCCAGAATTCTTGATAACTTGCCATGTTGGGTGATCATTGGCCATGTTGGCTTGGGATGATAGACATTGAACTCCCCTAGCTGGTAAGGTACAAACATTGATTTTAGATATCCATAACCACTTGGCTGGCTTCAGCATATAAAGGTGTCATTTATTTGCTGGACAGGTAAAAGATATGAAACATCTCAGATCTGCTTATGTAACCACTGTGGAGTTTCAGCAGTTCAGTTCTGCTAAGCTTTGGAGCTACCTGAAGCTGGACGAGGGTGTATGGGAGCACACTGTATGATTCACCATTCATTTAATATTTCTTGTACAGTATACTCCCACTATTCTATGGAGTGAATACTGCATAACATTCAAATGCTACAATCCAAACAACTCATACTTCATGTTTATTTAGTTATTTTACTGGCATAAGAAGTAGGGGGGAAACGGCCTAATTTGAACCTGCCCTTGAAAAAAAAAATGACATAAATTGAACATTATTTTCAAGTGCTCTTAAAAGCACACCTTGCCTATCTTTTAGGAAGGGCTGACCAGTGTGATACTTCTGTCTCAAAATTCACAGCGTAGCAACCAAACACAGAGGCTACACTTTGCTGTGTAATTTGTAACCCCCCCAAAAAAGGTGTCCATTAGTGCTCTGTAGGCTCTTACATCTGAGAAATCTCCACATGCAACTTGTTAGCTGAAAAACATTATGTGTGTTGTTATGTACAATATGCTGTTAAATACTTGGTCCTGATGAGCACACCTAGCATTAGTCCACAGCATTAATATCTGCTCTGAGAGAACTGCTGGAGGGGAAAAGGGCCCCTCACTGGGTGATTGGATTTAACAGTGCTCTGCAATAGGAAGAAAATGTTGCTTGCCTCTTTAATGTTATTTTCCTTCCCCCTTCAAAAATGTGGCTTAGCAACAGCCTGCATTTGAAAAGGACATCCTGTGCATATCGGCTGTTATCCCTCTACTTCAGAATGCAGATAGAAGACATGCCATTGGATATAACTAAGGGCCCCAACTTAATTATGAGATTATTATAAAATAATCTATAAGACTGAGAGGTGATATGAACGACATCCTCAAGCATCTGAAGGGCTGTCACCTGGAGAAAACATGCTTTCCACAGCTCCAGAGGGTGGGCCCAGGACCAATGGATTCAAATTATATACGTCTATCAAATTACATGAAAGAAGAGTGAAATCAAATGGAAGAAGAACTTCATGGTAGTAAAAATTGTATGACAATGGAACAAATTGCTCCAGAAGATGGTGGACTCTCTTTTGCTGGGGTTTTTGGAAAAGAGGGTGAATGACCAGCTGTCAGGGATGTTCTGGCTGTAGATTTCCCAAGGGGTGGTGGTGGTTGGAGTAGATGATCCTTGGGATCTCATTCAATTATATATTTCTATGATTCTATGAATTAAAGCTACAATTATATATACAAATTCCTGGGTATAAATTCCCCCATGCACAGGATTGACTTTCATCCTACATTATTGAAATGGATTGGCTCTATATTGAAGTATTTAATAGCCCTGTTTCCTCCTAGGACCATCTCAACACTACTGAAGTGACACTGCACTTCAGAATGTGAGGCATCTGTATCACAGTTTTGTCCTCTATCTCTTACTAGTGTTACTCTCCATCCTCCAGTTTCTATCACCTGATATGATTACCTTACTAAGCCTTTTGTTAGGGCCAGTCCTGATCCTTTCTCCCATCACAGTCAAGCCATTTGCTGCTAATATGGTTGTCTATGCTGCTGTTGTGTGTGCTGATGTTGGCTCTGTTTTGGTGGCCCGCCTCCAAAGGTCAGAGTGGTGGCGTTCCTTTTCCAAGCATGTCACTTGGAAAAGAAACGTCACTCAAAGAGGATCCTGTGGATCAAAGGCATGACTGAAGATGCTCCAAAACTTAAAAAACAGCAACGACCAAAAAAATAAATAAAAATAAAATGGGTGGGAGCTCTTTCTGATTGCACTACATTGGTCTGCTAAGGCCTGGTAGTGTCCATTTTGGAGCTCAGTGGTTTTTACCATCCCAGTTCCCCTCTAGTTAGTGTGCCATAAGAGGCAATCTGGACTCTTTCTGGATTGTTTCTGAATCTTCCTGCTCGCTTTCCCATCCCTCTCTCTCCATTATCAAACATTCCAGGGGAAAGCTCCTTAACTGTGAGGTCGAGGAAGGATTTGAACTTGGATCTCCTTGTCCTGAGTCTAGTACTATAACCATTAGGCTGTCCATTAGGTTGTTTCAGATCAGTGCTCACTATAAAAATGATGTCAGGCCTCAAATGGGAGGCAACAGTGTTCACATCTGGTATGCAAATAAGTCTGTCCTGATTTTGGGGACCGATATTGGAAACCTGACTCTATCCATCATTTCGGAAGACCTGGTGGGCAGAAAAGCAATTAATAAAAACCTTTAATAAATAACTCCCATGGTATGAATCCATACTTCTGAACAGGCTAGTTAATTAAAATGGCTTTCCTCTCACAGTGTCTTTCCATTCATGAAGCGCTTTGATCCAGTCAAATTTTTCTGAATGATTTTTCTTCCTGCCTCGGTTTTCTGTCTCACTTCCCACACTGTTCATCAGTGCATCCCAATTCTCTGGAGCAGATTGGAGCCCTGCAGGGGACTCCAAAGGAAGAAATTACCTCAGCCCCTTTCCCAGTATGGATCAAAGAGGGTCCTGTGGATCAAAGGCATGACTGGAGATACTCCAATACTTAAAAACCACCAGCAACAACAACAACAACAACAAAGGGGATGCTCTTTCTGAATTGGTGTTTCTAAATAACTTTTTCATACAGTATTTCTTTTGAAATATTTATTTGAAACCACCTTGCTTTAGTTGTTAGATATCCTCAAGAGAACAGACAAGCAAAACTGTTGCATCCTAAATGATGTTGGGCAAAGCATGAGCTTCAGGATTCCCCCTCCTTACAGAGTTCTACTTTTCTCTCTTTGTCTGCAGTCTGTGAGATCAGAACATGGACAGAAAAACTGAGATGTGCTGTGCTCGTAATAGAAGGACCGACCTGGTTTCCCCTCAGTAACTCCCCTTTGCTAAAACAATATTACTGCTAGAACCAGAGGGATTTCAAAGACTCTCATTAGGTCAGAGGTGTTTACTCAGGCTTGTCAGTTCTCTGTTTTCATTGACCTTCCTATTAATAAAAGAAAATGAAGCTTTGTTAAGGGTGAGTGACCAAGAACTATTGGTAATCAACTCTTGACCAGCAGCAAAAGAATGCTCCTTTCTTGGCACATCCACTTCATCTGAAGCCCAACCTTGAATTGGGGTGATGAGACAGATCTTGACTCAGCCTGGATCAAAGCAGCCTAGCCTGATGCCACTTTCAGAGTGGATCAGAGTGTCCCCAAGTGCTCCAGATTGCTTTGAGATTCAAACATGTGTGTGTGTGTGTGTGGGAGACACAAGTACACAAAGGAAAGCAGGAAAAGGAGGGAGAAAGACATGAGAAAGTGGACACGGAGTCTCTGGAAGACCATGTTAAGCAAAATGCTAAAGGGGGGTTATGGAGAGGGGAAGGAGGGGAATTGGTAGACAGCTTTTCCTCCAGTCTCTCCAGTATGATCTAGTATTGCTCAGTCACTCTCCATGTTGCTCAGGTGCTAGGTTAAGTTGGGTGCTTTTTACATCAGTGATTGGCAGCAGCTTTTCTGTTCAAAAGCTTTAGTTCAGACTTCTAGAGACAATGGAGGTGAGGGGAAGAAAGAGAGACTGTGTTGGGTGGCTTGAATTTTCATGTGAGATTTGATTCAGGTGTCCCATTATAGATTTTTTCTCTCCCTGAGGTGACTTGCTTTTTCTCTTCCCCGCCCTTCCTGGTTCTCCTTTTGTCTGAGTTTCTCTCTTTGGATGTCTCCCCACCCTTGGCTTGGCTTTTGTTTTACAGGTAAAGGGGTAAAGTGACACAGAGAACATTCCTGCTGTAGGCAACTGGGCACATACTGGCCCAGTTTGCTATGTGAAAATACTACACTCTGGTGTTGGGTCCCCCTTCTTTGACTTCTTCCAAGCATACTTTCCCCCTGTCCATTTGACCTTGCCGGCACTGACCACATACTATGGCATACTTTCCTGAACTAATAGGTTGCATTGAATGTTTGTTCCAGCTTTAATCAAGCAGATATTATTGCTGCTGTTTTGATGTCAGTGCCAAAATGCTCCATTTCCAACTGTGGTGACAATGGCAACTGCCAAGAAGACAGGTAGATATCCATAATGTCTGATTCTCCTCCAGAAAAGGCATTTTGAGGTGAGAATGGATCCCAACACTGTTATCTGTCATTACCACTGTCTGCAAATAGATAACAAGCAGGAGTAAAATAGAAGAGTATTACAGAACCAGCAGCTTGCTTTTACATCTTCAGAGGCAGCATCAAGCCATCTTTCAAGGGAAAGAGGCAGATGTATCCCAGCTGCCAGGCAGTAGGCTCAAGACCTCAAGGTATAATGATAGTGGGTCAAATCTTCTAGCAGTAGCAGCTCCTCTGAAACTCTCACCCCTTTCGCCCAAGAGCCTCAAGTAAGTAAAAATACCAGAGATGGTGGGTGAGGGGCTGTTCAGGACCAGGAGATGGAAGTTTTCAGCAACATAAGAGATCACCAAATGCCTTGGAGAGATGGTGATGTTGGATGATCAGCCCTTCACTGTTGTAGAGAAGATGGGCTTTAAAAGGCTGGCAGGATTACTGATTCTGTACAACAGCCCAGTGTCTCATACCAGTGTCTGTGAAGTGGCGGTGCCTGCCCTGTATGGGCCATTCAGGGAGAAAGTGTTGGAGCAGCTTTGCAAGGCTCCAGCACCTCAGGTGGTGCACTTCATGGATCTCAAGACCAGCAGAGGCTTAGTGCAGGCTTACCTGTCTCTGGTGGCTCACTGGTGGGCAGAGCTAGGGCCTAGGGTATCCATCATATTTATAGGATGGAAGGGAATATTTTTATACCTCATGTCATCTACTTGACTCAAAGACTGACAGCAGAATGTATGAAGATAGTGACCTGGAAAGTTTTGCATTTGATGAGAGGAGAATGGAAAGTGTTTTGAGATATTTATTTGAAACCATCTTGTTTTACTTGTTAGATATCCGCAACAGAAAAGCAAAACAAAGCTTCAATTGGCTACTTACACACTTCTCACTCCAACATGATGCTTAATTACCAGCATCTTCTTAGTATGTGTAATGTGCAGTCTTTACAGCTTACCTCCTCTCTACACCTAGTCCAATACTTATATATGCCAGAATTTTGTACACGGACACATATATTGTGGTGGATGTTTGACAGGGACATAACAAGGACAAATGTGAACAAATGAATACAGCCTAGGAAGATTTAATATTTATTATTCAGGTCTGGGCTTGATTAGTTTTGTTGCACTGTTCTTTTCATTAAGCTTCTATCTGCTACTATTCTTTTATAGCTCATTCATTATTTTAATTATTTATGTGTTCAATATTGTTTTTAGGGTTGGAATATGCATTTTGTATTGTTGATTAATTGCAATCTGTGAGAGTTCTTACACCAAAATGTGGTATATAAATCTAAATGATGATGATGATAGGTGTGGTTGTGGTGGTGATAACAAGAACAAATACAAGCAAACAAACTGTCCTGATTAAATATTATAAACATACATGGGTGAACCAGCCTCAAGTGATGAACTTACATGTAAAATCCAGCCCTTAAAACTGTTTCTCAGGATTTAAGTGCAAATGTGATAGGAACTTGTATGCTACTTAAATGGAAATTGTTATATAGGAAGCAAGTGGAACAGCTGCATTTTTATTTATGGAGGTTTTTTCTTTGTCGTTGTGTTCAGCTGAGCCTGTGATGCATCATAGCTGCATCATTATCTAATTCAGGAGTACAGTAAATCATTATTATTTATATCACAATCTTGCCCATGAAGAAAATGTAACAGGCCTTAATGCTTCAAGTTTCCTTTGAATAATTTGGCGAGGCTGCTTCATACTTTATAACATTCCAGAAAAATGTTCCTGATAATTCAGTAGAAAAAGGGCTATGCCTTTAGATCACATTGTTGAAAAGTCTATTTTGAGCACAAGAATGTTTCTGAGGACAAGAATGAACTGGTTTTGAGACCCCTTCATAACATCTTGGGGTCGAAAATTCTTTAAGCTACAGCTTGCCAAATTCCCCAGTCAGCACCACCAAAAGGAGTTGTTGTCTAAACAACTGCAATAACAAATTTTCCAAGCTTTGGTCAAACCTCCATATTGTCTCCATATTGTCCATGTACAAACATATAAGTAAACTGGTCCTTAGAAATTGACTAGTCCACCCCTGGCAAAATGCAGGATCTGTGAGGCAGGGTTAAGGCTATGGCATCTTTGACCCACAGACATCTAGCTTTCCTGTAAATATGTCAAGTGAAGGAGAGCCCATAACATCATGAGACAAGCTGTTGCACAATTCCTAATAATTCTTATCATTAAAAGGTGTTTCCTAACCTGTAACATAAATCTGCCTAATTACAGGACCGGATAAATGTTTGCTGATTCATATTCCTCTAGATGTTTCCACCCAGTGTGGACTGGGGTCTGTGTCAGGGTGTTTAGGGACAAGATCTGATCTATCTTTCTTTTAACAACAGAGGTGGTGAAACATGGACTGATTTGGAAGCCCTGCTGCTCAGAAAATAAGAGGACAAAAGAGTTAAGCAAGTTTCACCCAGTTTTCAGGAGGTATGTCAGTTAGCACACCCTGGACTTCTTTCTCTGTTTTATGCACATAATCAAAAATAAAGATGGATTGGGATAGCCATTTGAGACACGAAACATTCAATGAATTTTTAGGGAAGGACTAAAAACAATTTTTATTTGACCGGACTCTTGAAATGATATGCTGTCAAGATCACTGCATGCCCTTGTCAAGTCAGAACACTTGAACACCTCCACCCGCCCCCAAAACCTTATAGACCTTTATAGACCTCTAGGAAAAAATCAGAAACTTGTGTTCATCAGAACTGACCCTGTTATCACAGAAACGAGCAGAAAATACTTGGTTGGAAGAGCATAATTCCAACAAAGCCAAACTCTTTAAACCAATACAGAGTTTTCTACAGATTTACAGCATTTCTGTATTCTACCCTGATGCTATATAGCACAATCTAATTTCAACTCTCTTCACTATGTCATTTGCTTTCCCATTATTTTATTACTTATGGTAGATCTGTAACTTTATTCAGATCAAGGATTTGCTAGATTCCTAAATGACACTTGTCACCGTTTGAGTTACTTTGACAATAATTTTAGGGATGTCAAGAATCTGTCAACCATTCTAGAATCAAATTGTCCCAACTAAATAGCAAATGGAAGCTGCTCTTGAATCCTGAAATGGGAGCAATATGCACAGAAAAGGCACATCTGATGCTGTTTCTGTCTTATCCAAAAACTCACATATTGGCAAAAAGCATTCTATTGGGAAGCAAACAGAGGAAGCAATGATCCATATCAGAGAATGTTAGGCACCCCAAACTTAGAATCTGGAAAGGTGTGGCCATCCAGATGTTGTGAGACTCAATTTCCCATCTGCCTCAGCCCATATGACCATTGCACAGGAATTGTAGTGCCTGTGTAGTGCCACTGCATCTGGAGAGCCAGCCATTTCCAAATCCTAACCTAAACTTGTCTCTGCTCTGTCACATCTAAGAAGCCTGAATCAGCTTGCTGTCAGGTATATGAAGGAAGTGTATTATTTTATTTATTTATTTAATTTAAAATATTTTACCCCACTTTTCTCCTTAAAAAGGACCCAAGGTGACTTACAGTTTTAAAAGACAGTATTTAAAGCTAACAACAGTGAGTACTGTATACAAATACTAAAAAGAATCAGACAAATAACATACTAAAAACAGTAAACAAAAGCAATATCAAAACACATTCAAAGCAGTAAGGTACAGCAATCCATTTAAAAACTCCACTCAGACAGCAAGTCACTCAGAGAAAGCCTGCCTGAAGAGAAAGGTCTTCACCTGCTTGCAGAAGGACAGCAAAGTTAGGACCTGCCTGGCCTCCTGTGGGAGGGAGTTCCAGAGTCTGGGAGCAGCAACAGACAAGGCACTCTCCCATGTCCCCACCAAATGCACCTGTGAAGGTGGTGGGGCCAAGTTGCATTCACCATAGTTCCACCTGGAACATAACAGCACAACCTGACATCATACCAAGTATTCATGTGTAAAAAGAATTACCTCCAAAATTTAGATTATATCCTGCATTCAGATAACACTTATATTCAGTCTGATTTATGCTAGGACAGAAGATAGACTTCTATCCACCAGGAGACATCCATTGACAATTTCAGCTGGACAGCTACTTATCATCTTCTGGTTGCTGGGGTACTTGCAGGAGTTTCTGAATTGTGGATACTTGATATGAATCAGAAAGACTCTTGACATCAGAAAGTGTGCATATTTATTATTTCTGAACAGAGATTTATTATACAATGGCTGAAATCCTGCTAATGTAAGTTGTGTGAAGTAAAGCTGATGAGGTCATCAGCTGGACAATTTTTTGAAAATTAAACATTTCCTCCCCCTGTCCTGTGGCCCCCACAGTTTCTTGGCAATACCAGGGATTACTTGGGAACAGTGGAGGTCATAGGACAGAATGAGAAAATATTTAATTTCCAAAAAAATGCCCAGCTAATAACATCATCAGCCTTATGCCACAGAATTGATAAGAGTTTATGTCAGCATTTGTATAAAATATAATATGGAATTTCCTTGGTGGTTTGTGGGAAACCAGAAAAGGCTGAGTCACTCAGGTTGGCAGTTATCCAGAGTGAAAGTCATGTGACACTGCTGCACATGTGCAGAGTTCAATCTGCTGTGTCACTATTGCATCAGACTACACTACATAAGCAAGGTGCTTACTAAGCTTATTTTTTGGGTTGATGTATGGAGAAGCAGCATGTTACTTTGTCTGTTGGAATTGTGGAATTGCCAGTTCTGATGTGCGACATATGTATATTTGTAAATACACTCTCGGTGAAGGGAACGTCTCTCTGTGTCCAGTGTCTTTGTTTTTGCTGTTTGGAGATTACAGAAGAAGATCTCGAGCAGCATAACAATTTTTGCTGTGTTGTTGTTGTTTAGTCGTTAAGTCATGTCCGACTCTTCGTGACCCCATGGACCAGAGCACGCCAGGCCCTCCTGTCTTCCACTGCCTCCCGGAGTTGGGTCAAATTCATGTTGGTAGCTTCGATGACACTGTCCAACCATCTCGTCCTCTGTTGTCCCCTTCTCCTCTTGCCTTCACACTTTCCCAACATCAGGGTCTTTTCCAGGGAGTCTTCCCTTCTCATGAGATGGCCAAAGTATTGGAGCCTCAACTTCAGGATCTGTCCTCCCAGTGAGCACTCAGGATTGATTTCCTTCAGAATTGATAGGTTTGTTCTCCATGCAGTCCAGGGGACTCTCAAGAGTCTCCTCCAGCACCACAATTCAAAAGCATCAATTCTTTGGCAGTCAGCCTTCTTTATGGTCCAGCTCTCACTTCCATACATCACTACTGGAAAAACCATCGCTTTGACTATGCGGACCTTTGTTGGCAAGGTGATGTCTCTGCTTTTTAAGATGCTGTCTAGGTTTGTCATCACTTTCCTCCCAAGAAGCAGGTATCTTTTAATTTTGTGGCTGCTGTCACCATCTGCAGTGATCATGGAGCCCAAGAAGGTAAAATCTGTCACTGCCTCCATATCTTCCCCTTCTATTTGCCAGGAGGTGATGGGATCAGTGGCCATGATCTTCGTTTTTTTGATGTTGAGCGCTCTCCTCTTTCACCCTCATTAAGAGGTTCTTTAATTCCTCCTCATTTTCTGCCATCAGAGTGGTATCATCTGCATATCGGAGGTTGTTGATATTTCTTCCGGCAATCTTAATTTTAAAGAAAGTAGCTCACTCCTGTAATTAAAATTTGAGAAACACTGGCTCTACTTCTTTCCTTCTCCACCTTTCAGGGCCAATCCTCACAAGGTAGCCTAAATTAACCTTAAAGGCAAAATACATAAACATGATGAGAAGATGATCAGATGGGTGACAACAGGATCCATCAAAAAATCCTGAGATGATGACATTAAGGGGAAAAACAAACAAACACTCCTCATGGACTGCTTAAAGGCCATAAGAGATGGGATCAACCACGTTTCTCAAGCAAGAGAATGTGACAAGTTCAGAGCTCCTGCTGAAAAGGCTCTGCTCCAATTCTCCAATCTGATTGTCCTTACTGGCTGGCAACATTTGAGAGTGGTCTTAATGTCCAAGCAGATTCATATTGGTATGGCAAGCTTTCAATTAAACAGATACTTGATTACCTGATAGAAGCAATTTAAGATAAGGTTGATTCTGTTTCTTTTTTGTCCCAGGCTCTCTTGAGTTGTTTTAGCACAGGTGTGAGTAAACTGTGGACACCCAGAGCTATTTGTGTGGTCCTCAGTATAACCTCTTTAGACTGTTTGGTTTAGTCCAATGTGTAGAGAAATATTAGGAAGAGGCTGTGACTCAAGATCCCATTTGAGAAAGAGCTGGAGAGGCAGGAGCTGCTGTTCCCCAGAGGATGATAAGGCCCTTACTACACCGTTTCAGGTAGTAGAATTTCAATATGTTTGTGCAGGAGGGGCAATGGAACATGAATACATGTAGTGATCTTTTGTATTTGTATTTTATTTCAGGACTTTAAAGACTGTATCTTTGGAGCTGTTTCCTTTATGTTGTGGATCTCCTACCTAAATATATCTGGGACTTCGTTCTTATTTGACTTCAAAGAGACATTTGCATTTTTTCTTGTTTCTTCAAACAACTCCTGCTCTGGTGCTGGTGAAAAGAACACGGGGTATACACATGGTACACCACATTATGGTGACCCTTTTTGGTGTTTTCCAGGTAGAGAATACAGTGGTGCCTCGCTAGACGATGTTAATCCGTTCCACGAGGATCGCTGTCTAGCGAAAACATCGTCTAGCGAAGCACGTTTTCCCATTGGAATGCATTGAAATCGCTTCAATGCGTTCCAAGGGAAAACGCAGTCGTCTAGCGAAAATTTCCCATAGAGAAACATCATCTAGCGAGTGCGGGTCCCCATCGGAATGCACTGACAGCTGCACTGACAGCTTTTCACCACTAGTCGGCGCACTCCTATGGGGAAACCTCATCGTCTAGCGAAAATCGCCATAGGGAAACATCGTTTTGCGAAGCGCAGTAGCGATCGCAAAAAGGCATCGTCTAGCGATTTCCTCGTCCTGCGAGGCAATCGTCTAGCGAGGCACCACTGTACTCAGAAGTGGTTTACCATTTCCTTCTTCGAGGGGCATCCTGGGACAGTGCAGCTTGACCAAGACCACACAGGTTGGCTTTTTTCCCCAGAGGGTACAGTGGAAAATCAAGCTCCCAACCACTGGTTCTGCAGCCTAAACCACTGACCTATCCAGCAAGCTCTCTCAGACATACACACACATCTCCATAGAGTCAGAGAGGGCTTATTGCCACCACAGAGTGGAGCTGTGCCCCTGCGGAGAGAAGGCGAGAATGGAACACCATTGTGTCCCATGTTTTGGGAAAGGGGTAGGGTCGCAGCACCTCATTTATGGCTGCCCTGCCCCAGTCCCAGCCTCTTTCAAGGCAAGTAGCACATCTGCCTGCCCTAGGAACCCAGTGTGAAACTAGCTGGTTGCCCCAGGGAGTGCTAGCCCATCTGACCTCTTGCTGCTGTGGATTCCAAGATTACGGTGCTGGGAGGGGAATGTGTAGGAGGTCTCCCTGGGCTACAGGCCACATAGGGTGAAGACACTGGGCAGCCGGTGGACCAGGGAGGTCATACGATCATTGACTGGACAGGGACGGGCTATCTTCAGGACAACATGACTTCAGGGCTCGGGACTCACCCATTTAAGTTTGGAGCAGAGATCAGGTCAGCCCCCACCCCCGGCTCCAAACCAAAATTCTGCACTATGGCAAGCCACTCCCCTGTCCAGATGGGACAGTTCAAGTTTAATATTTAATAAAGTTGTGGCTGTAACTTGAACCTATCACCTGTGTCTCACCCCTTTATTCCAGGTTGGGTGGACAATGTTATACAGCACCCCAAAATTTTATTTTCTTTCATTCTTTCTTTCTCTATTTTTTTTTAATTTTTATGTTTTTAAAATTACCACTACAGGATGCAAGGTATTTTCTATTATTATTACCATCATTCTCATTCTCATCACCATTATTTTACTTAAATGCATTTCACTTCATAAAAACCCATTGTAGCAATCTTTATAGTCCTTTGTTCAGACAGGCCCCGGCACCTTGTGTGAAATAATAATACTGACCTCCTAAAAGTGTGCTGTTAGGATCACACAGCTCATTCATGTGTGTAACTTTAAAATGCTCAAGCATGCTAAATAAATGCTGGGTATGAAAATGCTCATTGTTCTGTCTTTTTAGACAGTTCTTGATTTCTGCCTCATGCTCATGATCACATGCTTTTAGTATGGACTGGAACAGCAGTGGAAAATTAAATGTACGATGATCTCAGACAGCTGCAGCAGCAGTAGAAGTGGCATTGCTTTCATTTGCATTCCTTTCATGAAAATGCAAAGCAGTTTGTTTCAATAGGATCTGGAGTGGCATTCCATGGACTAAAATCCCAGATCCAACTTCTGGTCTTCCTGATTGCTCTTCAGAACAACTTGGCTTACAGCTAATAAACTGCCCACTGTATTTACCTTTGAACCAAACAGCCCTCTTTCCTGCTTCTTTAAAGTAAGAGAGTTTATTTCTTCTGTCACACAGCACAAGCAGTTTTGCCAAATCCCATTCAGCTCAGGCCATTTGTAGCTCTTCTCATGTCAGTCACCGTGCTGCTTCCTTTGGGCTTTCCGATGCAGCCGTGCTTAAGGGTCATAGAGGTTACAGTTCACCACTCTTGAAATATTGGAATAATCCGTCATGAAGTGCATTCACTACATTTGGACAGGAACCTGAAGTGCCCAGAAGGTTCAAGGGAAACACAGCTGCACAGCACTGTAATAACTTTTCTGTCCTCAGCCAATACAAGACACAAAGTTCAAAGACAAGGAGAAAACATGAAGAGCATCTCCTAAAAATATAAGTCACTGTCTCTAAGAGGAAAATGGTTATGTTTCACAGAATGTTAAAGTGCTATTTATGCCCACCCATGCCATTCCTAGTATTCAGCATGCAGATGACTTTCTTACTGAGGCTAGTGATGGCCACTCAGATGAGGAGGCGGGGCAGGGAAGCCCTCAGTGTTGTTGGTGAGTGGACAATCATGCAGAGAAGGCAGAGGAGGGAACTGCACTGCAGCCGGTGAGTGGGAGATCACACAAAGGAGGCAGGGAAGGGTAGTGAGCAGTGCCTATGGAACATCTGTGCAGGTGCCACACTGAAACGGGCCAAACTGCCAAAGTGCGGCTTGTGCCCATTTCTACTTGAGGCCCATAACATATCCCTGTGAACAATTCCTGTTCCCTGGGATTCAGGCTTCACTGTTGCCACCCTACACTCTTGAAAACCAAGACTATTTAAGAGAGAGTTCAAAGTATGCTGTATTCACATATTTCAATGCAAGACTCACCAGGCTGTTAGTCCCAAATAAGACATGAGTACCGTCTTCAGATGAATGTGCAAAAGTGGACTGAATCAGGAATATTTGTGCAACTCCAGAGTGACCACAGGACAGAACAAGGAGCCATTCCCCCCCAGGACAGAGCAAGACCACAATGGAGCATTGTAACCTATTGCCATTTGTATAATTGAAATATAGTCACTGACTTGAACTGAGGAATGGAGAAATCAAAACCAACGAAGTAACAGAAGCCTGAGCTGTTGCTGTGAAAGAAGAAAGTGAGCGAGAAGCTGATTCCCTCAGTAAAGCCCAAGACCATTTAGGCATTAGTGGGAGCTCAGACTGAAGTCATTGTGCAATAATTATTATAGCTAGTTCACCAGCCATTTTGTGGAACTACAGGACAAAGAAAAAGATTTGTGTTGCAGTTTAGATAGCCTTTTTGCATTCTGTAATACGTATTCTTTGTTTCCCTGTTCAGATTACTGAACTTTGCTGAAATATTATTACACTGTTTGGGGTGCATGTGTATGTGTGTGTGTGTGATTGCTGAAGGATGATTGCCATGTGGGTTTTCAGAGAATAGGTGACCCAAATAGGACACAGTGTAGCTCCTCCCTCCAGCCGATAGCCATTAGCATTTTTTCCTTCCATTCAAGTGAATTTATGTTTTTTAAACCAGACATCTGGAAGCACATAGGCAATGTCATGGACCTGGGTACAAGTACGTCAGAATATCTCTTAAACTGTACAAGTTCCATGCGAGCCCCAATCTGTATGCCCTTTATTTGATAGACTAGATGTGGGGCTCCACATACCCTAGTCCCGAGTAATACAAAGTAGGTCTGCCTTGTCAGCAAAGTAAGAAATAATCCAGTAAGTAGTCTGCATTTGTCACCTTCCTTGAGGTCCCTGGTCCACTCCTGTTATTTCTTTACAGGAGAGTCTTTAGGCTAGGGATCAGGGCGAATAGGTCTTGGGCTGGATAGATCAAGTGTCAGGTGGATACATAACTGGCTACAGAATCGTACTCAGAGGGTGATGATTAATGGGACCTTCTCTAACTGGGAGGAGGTAACAAGTGGGGTACCCCAAGGCTCAGTCCTGGGCCCGGTGCTCTTCAATATTTGTATTAATGACTTGAATGAGGGAGTGCAGGGACTGCTTGTCAAATTTGCAGATGGTACCAAATTGGGCGGAATAGCTAATACCCTAAAAGACAGAAACAAAATTCAAAATGATCTTGACAGGATGGAGCACTGGGCCGAAAGCAACAGAATGAAATTCAACAGGGATAAGTGCAAAGTACTGCATCTCGGAAAAAGAAACCAATTGCACAGTTACAAGATGGGGGATACCTGGCTCAGCAAAACTACGAATGAGAAGGATCTTGGAATTGTCATAGATCACAAGCTAAAAATGAGCCAACAGTGTGATGTGGCTACAAAAAAGGCAAATGCTATTTTCGGCTGCATTAATAGAAGTATAGTTTCCAGATCCCGTGAGGTGCTAGTCTCCCTCTATTCAGCACTGGTTAGGCCTCAGCTTGAGTATTGTGTCCAGTTCAGGACATCACACTTCAAGAAGAATGCTAATAAACTGGAACAAGTTCAGAGGAGATTGACAAGGATCATCAGGGGGCTGGAAACCAAGCCTTATGAGGAAAGGCTGAAAGAATTGGGCATGTTTATCCTTGAGAAAAGAAGACTATGGGGTGATATGATAGCACTTTTCAAATATTTGAAAGGCTGTCATACAGAGGAGGGGCAGGATCTGTTCTCAAGCATCCCAGAGTGCAGGACACGCAACAATGGGCTCAAGTTAAAGGAAGCCAGATTTCAGTTGAATATCAGGAAAAACTTCCTAACTGTTAGAGCAGTACGACAGTGGAACCAGTTACCTCGGGAGTTGGTGAGTGCTCCAACACTGGAGGCATTCAAGAAAAACTTAGATAATCACCTAACAGGCATGCTTTGATTATATTCCTGCATTGAGCAGGGGATTGGACTTGATGGCCTTGTAGGTCTCTTCCAACTTCACTTTTCTATGATTCTATATGTGGCTTATTTCTCAGTCCTTCCATCCCTCATTCTCCTTCCTTGGTACCCCTATCCCATTACTTTTTATTTGCTTTGGCATAAAAGGTACTTTTTATACTCAGATTTCTCCCAGGGCACCCTATCTGTTTGAGGCTCCTGCTTGGCAGAACCCAAAGTCTGAGAGCTGTAATTGGATGAAACTCCTTGGAGCTTATCAGCTACATATTTTGAGACACCTATATTCACTGTCCATGGCTTTACTATGGCAGCCATTAGGAGCACACAGCAGACACATTAAGTACAGAAGGGATAGATCAATTGTAAGTACTTTAACCTCTCAATTTTGGATGCAGCCTTAAATGCACTCATATGGGGGGGGGGGCTATTCCATCAAAATGTATGGATCTTACACCTGTATAGCATTGTGCTGTAAAACACATATTGAGATAAATGCCCGGTCCGCTGCTGATGCGTTCAGCAGCGTGGAGCGTCTTTGTCCTATGCCCCAGGGATAACGCGAGACTGGGGCTAGAGGCACGAGATCTGGATGGGAGGGGGAGCATATTTAAGGGAAGGCTCCTCCCTCCCTCTGCCTCTTTCCTTGCGAGCAACCCACCCGCCCGCCCTGAATACCAGTGTGAGTTTTACTGGTCGCCTGTTTTGGGGCCGGATAGGAATTTTTGACCCGCATCCTGATTGGCTGTTGGAAGTGGGGATTTTTCACCTATCCCACACTGGTCATGGTGCGTTGATATAATAAGTGGGTCAATTGGTCACACTGGCGGGTAGTGCGGCTATAACAGGTTTTGGTGAGTCCCATCACAAACAGGTAAGGTATAGCTCATCTGATCTCCCAGCGCTGCGGATCGTGTGATTACAGTGCTTGGGGGAGAAGATCCGCTGGGGCCACTCCCGGACCAACAGTCAACAAGAAGAAGGGGACTTGAGGTCCGGGGGTGGCCAAAATTGGGCCGGCCGAGTTCTCGCTGTATTCACGACCTCGAGATCTTGGGGCTCGGGACTCGCCCATAGTTTGGTAGGGGTCCGTTGAGACCCCTCTGCAGAACCTGATGCCGCACTACAGCAGGTACCCCCCAATTTTTTCCAGAAAAGATTAATGGAATAATCAATAAAGTGTGGCCCATGTTTTATTCCAAACTGTTGTCTCGTGTCTTATTCTGGGGTCAGGGGACAATGGCTTTTGTTCCTCTTAAAATTAATCTTAAATAAACGTCTAACTTTTTTTGCCTATTTACCATATTTACCGCAGGAAACTTGGATTCTCATACGAAATTAGCTGAGCCATAGTTAAAATTTGCAGTACATGGTGGCTGCTTGTGTAGATCCATTTGCGAGAATGACAAGGAAAGTTTCCTCAGAAAATCATTCCTCTCCCTCCCCTGAATAAAGCAGCAGTAACCGTGCAATTCCTCTCCTTGACTCTCTCTGTTTTTCTCTTTCTCATCTCCTGTGTGTTTTATGTCATTTATGCAATTCTTTTGTGTGAAACAAGGTTTCCTGTTTTCCATCATGGCACAATCCAGCTGTAAATGCTGCTAGCGTCCCAGGAAAGAGCTCTGTCTCATCTAGCCATAGCTGACTTCTTCTCTGCGTTTGAAATATGAAGCTCGAAACCTTACAGATTGCCACTCTCCTCCTCTACTTTATCTCTCAGAAGATGGAACTGACTATGGTGGCAGGAAGGATGATGACAAATGCATTCACTGAGGAGATGCTATTCCTCCTCTTTATGGAGAATGAATGGCTTTGGGTGAAATTACAACTGCTGTTCAGTTACAATGGTAGATTGCTGAACAAGCTGCAGAGTGACAGAAGTGCCGATGAACAATAGGGCTCCTTCAAGCTTCAGCTTTGGAGAGGAAGGAGAAAAATCTGATAAATCACAACCTGTCAGAGCCAGGTTGGGAGGGTACCTTATCTACAATTAGCTCTCTGGGGTTTACTCCCCAGGTGACTGTCTCTGAGGTGAGAGTTTGGAGCTTTAAGTGTAGCAAGCACATTGTTGCATAGGAAAAGGGGGAAAAACAGAATCTTAGTAGCTGTACTAGTTGATCTAGAACTTGGGAAAATTTCTTTTTCAGACTACTGCAATTTCCAAACCCTTGCTCTACAAATGTGTTGCCTGCATGTTTTGCAAAAGATGTCCCCTCACATTTTGAAATAAATAAGAGGGGACTGGGATCCTTACTTTCCATTTATTTATTTACTCAGCTGGTTTGAGTGGAGGTGAAAATGTGTTTCCTGTATGCTGAAGGGTTATTGCAGCCTTGTACCATGAATTACAAATGCAGGAAGAAAACTGAGATGAAACAAACACACAAAATGCAACACCAACCCTGTTAACACTTGACAAACAAGCAGTGTCAGAATACCAGGGTTGATCTGCAGAAGGCAGCAGATGATTAACAGCAGGGTCCCAGGACACAAATCTTTGTTTCATCCTCTTTAGGTCCAAGCTGTTGATTTATTATTTAGCACCTCAGCATGTCCAGCTTCTTTAAGTAAAAATATGCCAGTACAGTCTGCAAAAGAGGCATTGCTGTATCCCAGCAGGAACCAGATGAAATGGTGGGTATTTTTTCTGGCAGCCTTTGGGGGGGGGGGGAAGGGTTATGTAGGTACTTCCATTATCTGCACATATGGCTTATTTCAACACTTCTGCCCTACCTTTCTGTGAGGAAACCAAACTCAAAAATCAGGAAGAAAATAAAATAGCAGAAATACAAATTGCACAAATTTATCCATCCGTTTATTTTTAGAACACATTTATGGAAGAATTAAAAACAACCCGGAGGGTAAAATGAATAAGCAACGAGGCATAAAAACTGCACCATCAAATCAACAGCAGCCATGGCTACAAAGCATTATCAGAGACTCTACTAAAATAAATTCATCCAGCATACATGAATCTGGAACCCATGGAAAGACTACCTGGATATATAGCAGCCTCCTCCTCCTCCACAGATTGTCACTTTTGTTGAAGAGTTTCTTTCCAACAGCTTTCTTTCTACTGCTCTGCCTACTGTCTGTCTGTCCATCCATTCCTCCCCATGAACTTCAGAACATGCTGCATTTCATGATGTCCCTTCCAACAGGTGGAAGTTGTCCTTTGTTTCTAGTCTGTGAATGTAAGTGTAAGGTCAGGCCATTGCTGTCCAACTGATACTGGTTTCTGGCTGTGTTCTTGATGTCATATGTTTCATTGGCTCCACTAGTATACAAGAAGGGGTAGCTACACAGGTGAAGGGATGTGGTGGTGCTGCGGGTTAAACCGCAGAAGCCTCTGTGCTGCAGGGTCAGAAGACCAGCAGTCGTAAGATCGAATCCACGCGACGGAGTGAGCTCCCGTCGCTTGTCCCAGCTCCTGCCAACCTAGCGAGTAGATAAATTGTTGTTGTTGTTTAGTCGTTTAGTCGTGTCCGACTCTTCATGACCCCATGGACCAGAGCACGCCAGGCCCTCCTGTCTTCCACTGCCTCCCGGAGTTGGGTCAAATTCATGTTGGTTGCTTCGATGACACTGTCCAACCATCTCATCCTCTGTCGTCCTCTTCTCCTCTTGCCTTCACACTTTCCCAACATCAGGGTCTTTTCCAGGGAGTCTTCTCTTCTCATGAGATGGCCAAAGTATTGGAGCCTCAGCTTCAGGATCTGTCCTTCCAGTGAACACTCAGGGTTGATTTCCTTCAAAATGGATAGGTTTGTTCTCCTTGCAGTCCAGGGGACTCTCAAGAGTCTCCTACAGCACCACAATTCAAAAGCATCAATTCTTCGGCGGTCAGCCTTCTTTATGGTCCAGCTCTCACTTCCATACATCACTACTGGAAAAACCATCGCTTTGACAATGCGGACCTTTGTCGGCAAGGTGATGTCTCTGCTTTTTAAGATGCTGTCTAGGTTTGTCATCGCTTTTCTCCCAAGAAGCAGACGTCTTTTAATTTCGTGGCTGCTGTCACCATCTGCAGTGATCGTGGAGCCCAGGAAGGTAAACTCTGTCACTGCCTCCATATCTTCCCCTTCTATTTGCCAGGAGGTGATGGGGCCCATGGCCATGATCTTAGTTTTTTTGATGTTGAGCTTCAGACCATTTTTTGCGCTCTCCTCTTTCACTCTCATTAAGAGGTTCTTTAATTCCTCCTCACTTTCTGCCATCAAAGTGGTATCATCTGCATATCTGAGGTTGTTGATATTTCTTCCGGCAATCTTAATTCCGGTTTGGGATTCATCCAGTCCAGCCTTCCGCATGATGTATTCTGCATATAAGTTAAATAAGCAGGGGGACAATATACAGCCTTGTCGTACTCCTTTCCCAATTTTGAACCAATCAGTTGTTCCATATCCAGTTCTAACTGTTGCTTCCTGTCCCACATATAGATTTCTCAGGAGATGGATAAGGTGGTCAGGCACTCCCATTTCTTTAAGAACTTGCCATAGTTTGCTGTGGTCCACACAGTCAAAGGCTTTTGCGTAGTCAATGAAGCAGAAGTAGATGTTTTTCTGGAACTCTCTGGCATTCTCCATAATCCAGCGCATGTTAGCAATTTGGTCTCTAGTTCCTCTGCCCCTTCGAAATCCAGCTTGTACTTCTGGGAGTTCTCGGTCCACATATTGCTGAAGCCTGCCTTGGAGGATTTTGAGCATAACCTTGCTAACATGTGAAATGAGTGCAATTGTACGGTAGTTGGAGCATTCTTTAGCACTTCCCTTCTTTGGGATTGGGATGTAGACGGATCTTTTCCAATCCTCTGGCCACTGCTGAGTTTTCCAAACTTGCTGGCATATTGAGTGTAGCACCTTAACAGCATCATCTTTTAAGATTTTAAATAGTTCCACTGGAATGCCATCGCCTCCACTGGCCTTGTTGTTAGCCATGCTTTCTAAGGCCCACTTGACTTCGCTCTCCAGGATGTCTGGCTCAAGGTCAGCAACCACACTATCTGGGTTGTCCGGGACCTCCAGATCTTTCTGGTATAATTCCTCTGTGTATTCTTGCCACCTCTTCTTGATGTCTTCTGCTTCTGTAAGGTCCCTACCATTTTTGTCCTTTATCATATCCATCTTTGCACAAAATGTTCCTTTAATGGCTCCAATTTTCTTGAACAGATCTCTGGTTTTTCCCTTTCTATTGTTTTCCTCTATATCTTTGCATTGTTCATTTAAGAAGGCCCTCTTGTCTCTCCTTGCTATTCTTTGGAAGTCCGCATTCAGTTTTCTGTAACTTTCCCTATCTCCCTTGCATTTTGTTTCCCTTCTCTTCTCTGCTATTAGTAAGGCCTCGTTGGACAGCCACTTTGCTTTCTTGCATTTCCTTTTCTTTGGGATAGTTTTTGTTGCTGCCTCCTGTACAATGTTACGAGCCTCCATCCATAGTTCTTCAGGCACTCTGTCCACCAAATCTAGTTCCTTAAATCTGTTCTTCACTTCCACTGTGTACTCATAAGGGATTTGGTTTAGATTATACCTGGCTAGCCCAGTGGTTTTTCCTACTTTCTTCAGTTTAAGCTTGAATTTTGCTATAAGAAGCTGATGGTCAGAGCCACAATCAGCTCCAGGTCTTGTTTTTGCTGACTGTATAGAGCTTCTCCATCTTTGGCTGCAGAGAATATAGTCAATCTGATTTCGGTATTGCCCATTTGGTGATGTCCATGTGTAGAGTCGCCTCTTGTGTTGTTGGAAAAGAGTGTTTGTGATGACCAGCTTGTTCTCTTGACAGAACTCTATTAGCCTTTGCCCTGCTTCGTTCTGAACTCCAAGGCCAAACTTACCTGTTGTTCCTTTTATCTCTTGACTCCCTACTTTAGCATTCCAGTCCCCTATAATGACAAGAACATCTTTCTTTGGTGTCAGTTCTAGAAGGTGTTGTAGGTCTTCATAGAATTGGTCAATTTCAGCCTCTTGAGCATCGGTGGTTGGTGCATAAACTTGGATTACTGTGATGTTGAGAGGTCTGCCTTGGATTCGTATTGAAATCATTCTATCGTTTTTGAGATTGTATCCCAGTACAGCTTTCCCCACTCTTTTGTTGACTATGAGGGCTACTCCATTTCTTCTACGGGATTCTTGCCCACAATAGTAGATATGGTACTCATCTGAATTGAATTCGCCCATTCCCGTCCATTTTAGTTCACTGACGCCCAGGATGTCAATGTTTATTCTTGCCATCTCCTGTTTGACCACATCCAACTTACCAAGGTTCATAGATCTTACATTCCAGGTTCCTATGCAGTATTCTTCTTTGCAGCATCGGACTTTCCTTTCACTTCCAGGCGCGTCCACAGCTGTGCGTCCTTTCGGCTTTGGCCCAACCGCTTCATTAGCTCTGGAGCTACTTGTACTTGTCCTCCGCTCTTCCTCAGTAGCATGTTGGACGCCTTCCGACCTGAGGGGCCCATCTTCCAGCGTCATATCTTTTAGCCTTTTGTTTCTGTTCATGGGGTTTTCTTGGCAAAGATACTGGAGTGGCTTGCCAGTTCCTGCTCCAGGTGGATCGCGTTTAGTCAGAACTCTCCACTATGACCTGTCCGTCTTGGGTGTCCCTGCACGGCATAGCCCATAGCTTCTCTGAATTACTCAAGCCCCTTCGCCACGACAAGGCAGCAATCCGTGAAGAGGTAGATAAATAGGAGTAGATAAATAGGTACCACCTCGGTGGGAAGGTAACAGTGTTCCGTGTCTAGTCGTGCTGGCCACGTGACCATGGAAGATTGTCTTCGGACAAATGCTGGCTCTATGGCTTGGAAACGGGGATGAGCACCACCCCCTAGAGTCGGACACGACTGGACTAAATGTCAAGGGGAACCTTTACCTTTACCTTACACAGGTGAAGCTGCATGTGGATGTTGCATAAATTCAGTAACTATGCTTGAAAGCAGTTCCATGTGACATAAAACACCTCTGTATGTACAGCTAAATAGATGCAGCAATCTCTTTTTCAGAACTTTGATTCTGTAATCAGAGATCAGGGCACCAGAGAAGCACACAACATTGGAAGATCAGTGCTATTTAGTCCTGCTCTACCTCCACTGTGCACACCTTCCCTGTACACATGAAGAAGGCCTGAAAGGACTTTTAGTATGGTTTCCATGTGGATATGTGCACATAGGCACCTGTGTGTGCTGCAAAGGTCTTAGTTAATTTAAAAGCGAAGGAGCCTCTAAAGGAATCTCTAAAAGCACCTGGAGAACAAGAACACCTCCAGCTGATTTCCTAATTTCACTGGAGTTTGGAAAAAGCCAGACATTAGGCTTTAGGTGGGCTGTTTTCTTTAAATATGTTCCCTATTATTATTATTTAGGAGCATTTCTCCTCCTGCCAGAACCTCTGGAACATTTTTGTTAAAGTTGTTATCACAAGGAGAAAATATACACTGAAAAACATTTTGCAAATCATCAGTGCTTAGTGGCATCTTGACTGTTAAATCAGTTCACTGTGAACATGAAAAAGCTTATATTTACATAGTCACTTCATCTGGTAGAATGCAGCGTACCTGTGTGATAAGAAGGCAAAAGGAGAGAATGCTGCTCCTCCCTGGAAATGATGCAATGTTCCAGAAAATTCAAATGATGGGCTATTTCCCCCTTTGCCAGGTTGCCTCTTGGGTATTTGTAAAGTATATATTGACATGTCATTTAAATGAAGCTCATCATTATTCATTTCACCTATTCTTAAAGATCCCTTTCCAGTTAATTGGAGCCCATATGTGTCTTCCCACACCACCATTACTGTACACAGGTTTCTTTCCCTCTCAATCAACCATAACAAAATTCAATTTATAGTCTCTCCTTTTGGACAAATTTAGCATTATTGGATGTCAGCCTCATTTTTCTGGCAAGCCTTATCCTTTATCCTAAATCTAAACATCTCATTACATTCTGAATTAACTGAAATCTGTATTAACCTAAGACATGTGTTACAGTCTCACTTTTAGATGTGTATCCTGCAAAGAGAGTTAGCATGCAGTCCTCTAGCCTGGCTTAAGCAGCCCACAGTTCCCCATATGTCCACTGAATGCACATAAGTATGTGCAGATGCTTGTAACCCACCCTGTGCCTTTGCCTCCCCATCCCAGAATAATGAGGTGAGACAAGTGTTATGGGTAAACTATGAGCCACACTTTATTGTTAACCATTATAAATAACCATAAAAGGGGGGGCTGCCATAGTGCAGAATCAGGTTTTGCATCTGGGGTCTCACCGGACACCTTATCCCAAAAAACAGGCAAGTCCCATGCCCCGAAGTCTCACAGTCCTGAAGATAGCGGGACCCTGGCTGGCCCAAGTTTGACCACCTCTGGACCTCGAGCCACCATCCCATTGGTGACCGTCGACCCAGGTGTGGCCCCAGTGCATCCTCCCTCCCACACACTGTAATCTCATGATCTACACTGCTGGGAGGCTGGATGAGCTATAACGTTACCTGTGATTGCAAGGGGACTCACCAAACTCTGTTCATTCTGCATTACCTGCCAGTGTGACCATCCTAATTGCCACCCTTTAATGGCCTGTGCACCTCAGCCAGTGTGGGATAGGCAAAAAAAAAAAAAAAAAAAAAAACCTCCAACTGCCAGTCAGGAGATAGGTCAAAAATTCCTATCCGGCCCCAAAAGGCGACCAGAGAACTCACACTAGTATCTAGGGCAGGTGGGTGGGTTGCGAGCCTCGAAAGAGGCCAAAAAGAAGGAAGAAGCGTGCTTAAGTAGAGCGCTCCTTCCCCTGCCCTCCTGGGTCACATTTGCGAGATTATGTTTGTCTCACACTATCCCAGGAGGGAAGGCAAAGAAGCTCCACCCAGGCAAAGCGTGCTCACTGGCGGAGCAGCCATTTTGATGACATTCCAACGCAGTCTGTGATGACATTTGTGTTTCTTATTCTCTTTGACAACCCCATTCCTGCTAAAATAGCAAGGCCAGGTCACAGGTAGATGGTTTTGCAGAGCTGAGCCTTCTGTTATATTTTTATTTTTTCACTTTTTCCCAGGTGCCAGGGAAAAGTTCTAGCTAACGTCTTAAGGCAGTCACTCGGAAGGGAGTAAGTGAGGGCACTGAAAAGGGCAATGGACATAGTAGTTTTGATTCCTTCTTAAAAGGGCAATGCATAGAGCTTGCTCTTCTACATTCTGTGTACATCTTTTGTATACATCTTTGCCCTTTCAATTCTTGTTCCCTGGGTCTGAAAACACTGGTGCTGCAGCTATAGTACAGACTCTGACAATTTAATCACTTATTTTGCAGCAGGAAAGTTACACTCAAGGTAGGTTCATGTCTAAGGCGAAGAGCAGATTCTTACTGTCCTCCCCCCCCCCCCCCCGCTTATCCATGGCTAATCACAATATATAAATGGCAGACCTAACATAAGGGGTGGGTGGGAATTTTCCTCCTCCCAACAGGTAACCTCAGAAATGCCCCTGATTCAGTTCATATTTATACATTTGTCCAAAGACAAGGCATATGCCTATCCTTTGGGGATTTGTGTGAACTTTCTTTCTCATATGTGGATTGGAGGAGAAGTTCAGTGTGACTGTTTTCTCCATTAAGACCATATGATAATCAGATCATCAGATCTACATCATAATGGTTTGTATTTTAAAGTCAAACTGTACGGTCATGCTTTTAGGTCAAACTATACACTGTGAATAGCCTTTCATTAAAAGCTGATATTTGCTGCTATCCCAGATACATGATTTGGAGTGATTAGTATCATTGTTTTTCCAGCAACTGGAACACAAGGCACACAGTGGATAGCCCAGGAAACAGGTAATGTTCATATGATTGTTGTAACCTTTAAGTAAAGCGTTATAACCTTAAGAATCAAGAGCTGTTTTTTCCTCTCCATAGAATTATTTTCCATTGTGACAAATCACTAGCATCATCTAGTTTTCCTCTTAACATTTTAAATCAAGGCCATTTTGTTAATGGGCTCATGCTGACTTTCTCTGTCATATAGTCAGAATAGATATGCAACATTAACAGGAAAAAAATTCTTTGCTAGGAGAACAGTGAGGACAGACTATCTGAGGTACCTCAAGATCTGCCAGGCTTGTCCTAGCATGGTCAAAGAAGCAGCAGTTTTTCCTCCTTTCCCCCTTCAGTTTAATCCATTTCCTCCTACTGAAATCAGTGGAGATGAACTCACTGACCCTAGCTGGTTTGGGTGTTCAAACAGGAGCCAGGATAGTTGTGGATACATCGGATCACTTAGATCTCCCACTGATGCACCTTTGGCACACCTTTCCTCCACTGCAGTCAGCATAGGAAAGGTAAGGGGTACACTCTATAGTTTCCTTTGGAGGTTGAGATCTGACATATCCTACTGCTGTTTCCCAGATTAGTGTATGGATTTTTATAGGGTTGTTGAAATAAAACAGAAAATATCAAGCTCAACAAAGGAAGATCCAGATAACAGGAATCAGATCAGAATAAGTATTGCATATGGCGGGACTGTTTCAAAACACTCTTAACGAATTCCAGGTTTGATCCTTTAGTTTGGTATATACAGCTAGTTCATCTATATACAGAACTGCTCAAAGGAGTTTGTTGAAAACTCCTTTGCTTTCCCAAAAGCATTTTGAATGTTGTGTTCAATTCCCCCCCTCCTGCCATTTGTTTTGAAACATGGCAGTTCAGCAAAACCTTTTGATATGTGCTCCTGCCAAGCTTTTCTGTACAAGTTGCTCAGAAGACAGGTGTATTGAATTCAGTAAGACTTACTGGAAATAGGTGAACAATACAGCCCAAAACTTTGAGGTATTTCTGCTCTTTCATCTATTCTTGAAATGTTAACTGTTTAGGGTGGCAATCCTGTCTTTATGGTGATTTATTTAACACTGGGAATCCAAAAGAACAGATTGTGTAAGTGAAAGGTCATTTAATATAGATATTGTAAGTAACAGGCCATTTAAACTGGTAATAAAAGGTCAACGATCACCCTCTTCTAGCAATGATCGATCTCTTACTCTACCAAGTGAATTACTGGGATCCAGAAACACTAAGAGTCCTCACAACAGAGACCCAATCTGAGTGATCTTCCTGGTCCACCCAGCAAGTACTGTAACCCTAATAGTTCATATGCAGGGTGGTGGTGGTGGTGGGTAACCCTCCTCCACCTTTTGTTGGCTGATGAGCTGCTCATGGATTGTAGCCTCTGTACTGATGCAAATAGAGCAGAAAGAGAGAATCAGAAATGGAGGGGATAATAAAAAAGATGTACAGAGATAGGAGAGGACCATTCTGCATCGGGAAACCAAATGTCCTACTGAGAAGGCAGCATTCACAAGCCTGCCCTGTCTTACTCCAACACATCCTCCAGATTACTGGTGGCAGAAGTCACTGTGACTGCTGATGGCAGTAAAATCTGGCACTGAAAGTTCAGAAATGAATTCTCCCTTCCCTCCTTTACTATTTGATTGTGATCCAGACTCTTTCAAGGTTTGAGGGAAGTTTTTAGAAGCCTGCAACAAACCATCTCTGCCATCCTTCATTTTCCATTCAGTCAGACCTGTGCAGTAGTGGCAGCAGAGATACTACCTCCATTACTTCATATAGCCTTCATATAGCCTTGAGTATGTCAGAACCACAGGAAAAGCCAAGGGTAATGGACTAACCAGGGCTCCTGCTGCACGGACTCTGTTGTGGTGCACATAGGAGCAGTGTTTCCCACAGGTCCCAATGAACTAGATGCTTTTATGTCAGAGTCTAGAATATGGATAGGCAACTTGAGACCCTTCAGATATTGCTAGATTTGCAATTCTCATAATCTCTTATCATTAGCTTAGGATAGATGGAGTTGTAGCCCAAAAGTATATGGAAGACTACAAATTGCTCACTCTTAGTTTGGGGCTTAACAGAAGCCTGACCCATTGCATGCCTTCTTCAGTATTGGTTCTGCCAAGAAAGTTTCCCAGACAGGGGAAATGAAGGTTGATATCCTTAGCAATGGCAGAGGTTCATGGTGCAGCTCTCAGGGGTGAAGAGGTCTCTGGGTCTTACCATTGCCTCCTATAAAATCAGCAAAGTTAATCAAGACCTCAAGGTTGCATCCTTATCTTACTCAATCAGAGACTGGAGAAGAGCAAAGGACAAGTACATATATTTCCATCACTAATGAAACAACTAGATTAAAGCCTAAATGACTTCTAATGGCTGATGGTCACAGAAGTGGAAGTCCAATGCTGCATAGCACATACAATTGAAACATGGATTGTGAGCAGTATGAATCAAGTAAACTGGAAACCATAAAGCAAGAAATGGAACCTAAAAACATTGCAGTGCTTGGTGCCAGTGAACTAGAGGGGATTGCAATGAGATATTTGCATTCAGACAACTACAAAGTGCTCTATTCTGGAAACAACAAACCCAGAAAAAATGGAGTGGCTCTAATATGAAGGCAAGAAGTAGCACAGGCTATTAGGGGCTGCAATGGAAAACCTATCAACATGACATTCATTCAAGTCTATGCTCCAATGATCAATGTTGAAAAAGATGAAACTGAAAGTTTTTACACAAGTGTCCAGGAGGAAATTGAGCACACATCAGAACAAGACATGCCTATAATCATAGGTGACTGGAACACAAAAGTAGGCAACAAAGCAAAAACAAATGTTGGAAAATTTGGCCTATGAGTAAAAAATAAAGCATGAGAATGACTTAGAATTCTGTAAAGCCAACAATCTGTTTATTGCAAATCTGTTCTTTATGTGGCTTTACATTAATCAGGAATGTTGTTTAAATTATATTTTGTCACTAGGATTCTTTTGGTGTTCTTTTTCAGCTTTACTCTAATGTTGGATATTAACAGTTCATTATCAGTACCACAACCCGTTCCTTGTCTTGTTTTGGCAGAGAGAATCAGCTTCTCTTTGCTTCCAATTATCTAGTCTGTTTGGTGTCTATATTGACCATCTGGTGATGTCCATGGTACAGGTTTCTGTTCATGCACACCCCCTTCTCACTGCCTTCCCACTGCCCCATCACCACCTGGTCCTGCCATTGCTACTGCCGCCATCATCAGAGGCAGTGGCTGATCCCGGAAGGGAAGCTGGCCCACTGTCTCTGTGCATGTGCCTACTTGTCAGCTGGCTGGTGGGCACATGTGCAGTGGGCCAGCTTCCCTTCTCAAAATTGCCCATTGCCTCTTCACGAGTCCACCTATCAGCTGGGTGGTGAGAGCATGCACAGAGGCAGTGAGCCCGGCTCCTGGAACGGAAGCCGGCCTACTGTCTCTGATGATAGCAGCGGAGGAGACGGAAGGACTAGATAGCGAGGCAAAGGGGGCAGTAGGAAGGGGACAGGCAGGCATCCATTTTGCCAAAGCAAAATGAAGCATCGAGGGGCGAAAAAGTTTGGTGCTTCATTTTGCTTAAGCAAAACAGAATTCCTAAATTTGGTCAAAAACCAGCCCAATTTGTTGGCTTTTCTGGTTCATGGTTCAGTTTGTGCCTATCTTTAGTTGAAGGTAAGAGTAAAAGAGAAAAACCAAATATGATATAGATCAACTCTGTAAAGGAAGCCACAGGCTTGAATTTAGAAGAGCTGAGGGACAGGATGTTTTGGAGATAGCTCATTCATAAGATTGCCATAAGTAGGAGATGATTTGATGGCACATAACAACAACAAAACAACACCTTGTTCCTTATAATAATTAGAATTATGTCTAGAGCAAAGATGGGCAATTTGTATGTTGTTGGACTGCATTCCTCATCAATTGCCACACTAGCCAGGACTGACAAGAGTTGCAGTCCAAGAACCTCTAGAGGACTATGATTAGCCTGGAAGACTATGCTTGGAGAACATCCACAAGACTATAAATTGCCCTGTCCTACAGCCTTAAAAAAAAATCTAGGTTCAAATCACTTAAATATGGATCTCATTCAGCACTCTTCCACAGGTAACTGCATCTCAGCCCTACCCAAGTCTAAGTGTTATTGTAAAGATTTTAAAAAATGTCTCAAAATTCTTTAGAGAGGGTGGGACTACAAATGTGGGTGATAAATGAGTTTAAAATGCATAAAGTTTAGATCCAGCTGACTTTCAGGTGGCCTCTAACCTACATGGTTTCAAAGCAGCCTTCAGTTTGCTTTCATTTCCTTCCCTAAGTGCTGTATATTATTATTGTGAATTGCTAACAAATTGACCCTTTGTCTTAACCATGGCAGTTCTGTGGACAGTTGAGAAAGTGGAGGAAAGGGCCTTTGGCCAATGCCATCCATTTGTGATACTGTTTTTTTCCCCATTAAGATCTTTGGGGTTGAAAACTGCAGCATTTTCAGATTATGCCCTGTAATTCTTTTCAGAATTGCATACCTGCTGGAAAAAAAAAACATATAGTGAAACAAATGCATCTCTACAGAGTTTATTGATCCATTTCAGTGTAATAATATCCCACTTTATTAAGTTATTATTACCCTGAAAAAAGATCAATAAACTCCCAGAGACATTTTTATACTGTTTTAAAATTTCTAGGAGATACAGGAAACAGGATGAGAAACAAGTACCCTCTGAATTTTGTATGGTTGATCTTTATTTTGATCCATGTTTTTGGTATGTTCTGAATTAAGGAATGCAACAGAGTAAATTTTAAACTAGATCAGAATTGCAGGTAGCCATCAATGACCAGGGAGATAAAAATCAGCATCAAATGTATTAAACATATTAACTTAATACTTCTAGAAGTTAATTTTGCTATTCTTACAGTATTGGCCCTCACCCTAGTTTAACAATAGAGGACATCAAGAAGCAATATCATGCTGGGATGGGGCAGGGGGAGAAAGAGAGAGAAACTGAGCCACACTAGTATCTTTGTCACTGACTGGGTAAAATATTTTCCAAGCAATATCTTTTGTCATTTTTGAACTTTCATTTAGGGATCTAAGAGAATATGAATGAAATATTTATTCAAGGTACCTGATTAGAGGTGGGCACGCACCGCTGGTTCACAAAATAATGTGTTTTCCAGCTGAACAGCTGATCCTAGGTTCGGTGGACCACATCCCCCAGTGGGTGCCCACTCAGAGGGAGAGACCAGAGGAAGAGGGACAGGGGACTGCCATTGAGTGGGTGCCCATTGGAGGGAGCAGGGCACTGAACAACAGATCAGCTGTTCAGCCAGAAAGTGAACATTGAACCACTAAAGCAGGGGGTTGTACCCATTTCTATACCTTATTAATTTCAGATATCTTTTTCATACAGATTTTTCCCCATTACAGTAGAAATAGACAGTTGTAAATCTCCAGATGTTTTCATCATATAATTCCCTAGCTAGCACTACCAAGAGTGAAAAATTGTGGGATTTTCAAAGCAAAAACCGCTGGAGAATCACAGTTGCCCTCTCCTGAATGGAGATGGGAAGGTTAGCAGAAAAGGACTAACACTTTAGTGAACTGTTACTGTGTCCAAAAATGTAATTAAGCTATTTAGGTTGGTGCAGGTAAATTTGAGTTTATGTTAAATTCCTGTTGAATTCTTAGGTAGGTGATGACAGTAAAGCCAAACCAGAAAAGAATAGGGGAGAAAACCCATCCATTTTCTTAATTCCCTCCTCCTCAGCTAGATTTCCCTCTCTCTCCCTTACACTCCCCCCTGCTTCCCCCTCCCACATTTAATTTCCTGATTCCCAAGTGGATCTCAACTATACTTCTAGGGAATCAAAATTCAGTTTCCCAAGGAGCCTTCAGATTGGTTTCTAGTGTGGAACACAACATGCTTACCAGCTGAATGTAAGGACCATCATCCCCTTCCAAGCCTTACCAGGCTTAAAGTCTTCCATGGTTTAAAGTACTGTGTGGCTAATTAAATAATGAAGACTATCAGGTTTGCACTTATTCATTTAAGTCCTGCACTCTGCACATGCACCATGGCATCCCATCAAAGTTCAATGAGACTTAGGGCCTGTCCAGACTGGCTGTTTTGGGTGTGGTGGAGTGGATTGAGCTATAAAGGGTCCTCCCCTGATCGTCTGGGGAAATGAAATTATATTTTTACATCCCTTCTATATCTCTCTGCTGGTGCTCTCCTGTTTTCTTCCTTTCCCCCTTCTTCCCCTTCTTCATTCCCCCCCCCCCACTTTCTCAGAATCTGCAGCCTTGATGGCTACTATCTGCTGGCTAAACAATGAGTGTGCCAAAAAGAATGCATGCCTTACCACTGGGACAGAAAGGTGCACAGCAGCTCTTAAAGGGGAAGGATGGATCATTGTAAGTAGAAACACAAGTGGATGTAATCTTTTTCCCCCTATCCAAAAGTGCCCTCAGCAACCCATATATCAAATCTAATATGCCAGTGTGGACATGCCCTTACTCCCATGGAAAGTGCTAATACAATTGTAGTTTGAGAAGAGGTAGCCATGTTTGCCTACGCTAGCATATCGGGCCAAAATCAAATAAAAAATAAAGAAGAAAAAAAATGTTGTGGTACCTTAAAGACTAGAAGCTATATTTTAATGTGAGCTTTCATGGACAAGTCCTCTTCCTCAGACTTGGAATAAAATTCTAGTCACCTAACAATGGAAATCAATGTAGGTTTACTCTGAAATAAATACTACAATGTTCTAAATGCTATGTACAGATTATCTTGTTTGTTAGTTACATATAGAATATTTACTTTCTCCAAATAAGTTTTCCCCACAAATATTCATTTTTCCCCACTAAAAACGTCTATTTCTGAAGATATTTTGAGTGGAGGGAGATACTTTTGATAGTAAAAATTAGGCTCAATCTTGCGAGAAGAAGCCAAGGTAGCCATCTTGGAAGGGGGCCACCAGTAAAGGAGGAGAGGCTTAAATAAAGACCCCACCCCCACCCCTTTTGGCTCACCTGGATCCATCTGGCTGCCTGGCTATGCCCCTGCCTGGAAAACTGGGATGGAGCTCAATGGGTTGAGATTCCCTTCCCATTGCTACCTCCTCCTCTTTTTTTAAAGACTTGGATTCAACTAATGACTCAGTCTCCATTAAAATAATAGGAACCTGAAAACATGGCTCAGAAAAATGGGTCCGGGTCACAAGTCAAGTCCGAGTCTTAAAAAAAGAAACCAAGTTGAGTCTGAGTTGAACTACCAATACAATTTAAGTCAAACTCAACAGTGAGTTGCAAGTTGAGAGTCCCCATCCCTGGGATATTGTGGGTTTTACTTCTGAGTAGACATGCGTAGGATTGTACATACATCTGTTCTTAACACTAGGAACAGGTTCCATAAACTCCTGCATTGTGTAGCTCTTCTTTTTAAATTTTATTTCATTGCTCTGTGGTATTTAAATCTAGTTTGGTTTAGACAAGCCATAGCACCGAGGTGTTCAAGTCAAAGTTTTCTGTTGAGTTCTTCTGTGTTTCTGTTGTGTTGTAAAGTGCCATTTTTTTTATTAGAGCGAGCCTGAACTGCTCTGTACTGTTCCTTCATTCTCAAGAATGGATTTTTGCTCCCTCAGGGAGGCTTAGCTTGAACTACAGGATGAGTTTCAGATCAGGGAAAAGAACATAGTTCAGCACCTTATGAAGGGATGTTAAAGAAGACAATGTATTAGCAGTGTACTGCAGATAAGATACTGGGTTGCAAGGGGCCAAGAATCCGTTTTGAATGTGACTGTGCCTTTGTTAGCTGCCTACAAGATAAGTCCTTTCTGTGACTGAACAGAGAGACACCCTGACAACCATTTACTGGCACCTTTCTTGTCATCTGGCCAGAATTTCTAACCAAAGTCTAGATTATGTCGTTCATTGGTCTGAAGTGATATAAATTCTAGAGTGGATTATTTTTTGTTCATTGGACTGAAGTCACATAAAACTCTAAAGTGGATTTTACAGTTCAGTGGACCGGAAGTACAGCACTGCATTGCAGAATCCTATTATCCCATGAAGCTGCATTCAGAGCTCTGGAACCCTGCTTTTTTATTTTTATTTTTTTAATTTGGGAGTTTCTGAGAAAGCAAAGATTGGGTCCCAAATCTTTAGAATGCTTGACTGCAAAGCTTTCTTGACTTTTTAATTATATTAGGAAGAACTAAGGGATTAAAAACTTAGGAAAAGTTTCTGTCTCAGTGCTTTTGGATATAATTAGAAAAGATGAGCTGGGGTCTTGACTGTGTTTGTTACCTTAGCAGTTGTAAAAATGTTTGGCTTTGTGTTTTTATGCTGACTGTTTTTTCTCTTAATGCTTGCCTCTTGTTCTTCTGTCACCTCTTAATGGTGTGCTCAGGGCTGTTTTACCCAAACATCAAGAATGATAGCCTCATTCTTGGTGTTCATGCTAACCCTTGGAACGTGGTTGCACATTACAAAGTCAGAAGTTCTTTCATTTTCAGTGCAACTGCTGTTTTGCTCCTATTTTGATAAAAATGCAGAGCTTTGATTGTATCCTGCATGATTATTGTTGAGATTTTTTTTAAGTCTCCAATTGAATCGGGGAGCCCTGGGGTTAAAGAAATAGACTATGAATATGATGTTGTTATTGTTATATGCTGTCATTCACCTGTGACCCATGGTGACCGTATGACTGAGTCACCTCCGAAAGGTCTTATCATCAACAATGCTTCTCAGCTCTTGCAAACTCAAGGTTGCCAAGTCAATCCATCTCATAATAAAAATATATAAATACACAAATAAATACTAGCACAGCAGAAGATGCTTACGCTGTCCTCCTTGTTGTGTTCATAAGGTCTCTTGCATTCAGTGCTCTTAAAAATACTACCCTGGATGCAGACTTAGCTCAACAGATGCCATTCTGTATGTCTTTGCATTTAACCGTGCCAGACTCTTATTTTTAATTCCTGTGTAATGTAAGATCTGGGATGGATGAGACAGCGATAAGCCACAAAGCATTCTGAAATACTGGCCTTGATGAAGTTATGGGTCTCTGCAAGGAATTACATTCCTCAGAGAAGGAGACAATTGAGACCTTATTCCGGTGGAAGGAGTGAAAGAGATGTACAGCTTACCTGTGCGTACTGCTTCTCTTCTTCTATGATGTAACATGAAAGGATCCTTCAGAAGTTAAGGAGTCTGTGATCCACGATCACTAGCCCAGACAGGCTAAATCGGGCAGCTTAAGATCACATAGAGGTGCGATATGCATCCATGTAGCCTATGCGCCTCAAGTGGTGATATTTGTCTCATCTCCCTTTCACAGGATTGACTAGGAGACAATAAGTGGGATTTTTTTTTTGCTTCTAAATTTGTTTTTATAATACTTTTAACTAACATAGTTAATATAATGTTATTAATTCTTTAACATTTGAATAATAGACTGTTTTGGGCTTTTAATATTGCATTTTTAATGATGTAAGCAACCTTGGGTCCTTTTTTTAAGGAGAAAAATGGGGTAAAAGTACATTAAATAAATAAATAAATAAGAAAGAAAATGAATAAACAAAAATTCCCCTCTTTGCTCCCTCCTGTGTCCTCATTCTTCCAGCAGGAATACTTCAATTTATTTTTTCTAAAAAGAGCCGCACATCAGCACTACCCTAATAGGCTTTTTAAAAAACACCCTTGCTTCATCCCCCTCCCACTCCATGGAGGAGCAAAGGATTTTTTAAAAAATTTCTCAATATTATTAAGTAGCTAAATTATCTGCTTAAGCCGCTTAACAATATTCGGAAACGGAACACAGATGGGAAATTGAAAGCAGCAAGCCATCTGCTTTGGTTTAATTCCAGCAAGCGCGTATGCTGGAACCAAACCAAAACAGAGCAACCATACACACAACTAAAAAAGAGTAGACAAAACAGTATGAGTAGCATTAAAGGGAACGGTTGGTTTACATTGGCACTTCTGTCATGTGGTCGCTGGGAAAAGGTGTGACCAGTCCATCCCCAGAGGGACCAAACGACACCTGATGTAGTCACATCCATAGTTCGCTGTGATACCCAAGAATCATTATGCAAAACAGGGGTTGAAACATCCTGCCCATGGGCAGCATGCAATCCCAGAAAACTCACTTCTGCAATCTTTTACTTAATTCCCTTTATATTTATGCTGTCAACATCAGCATCACTTCTGCAGCTGCCCTCAAAACCATACAGTCTGGTTACCTGAGGGAGAAGAAAGAATTTTGTTAGATTCAACAGGCACAGTAAAAGTGGCCCTTTCACACCTCTCAGGACCATACCTTAACAATCTGCATATTTGCAAGGCTTATGGGGTGTTTGTGAGAATAAAGCATGCAGAAAACAATGTGTGCAGAGTTGGGGGAGAAAGTGAAATTCCATGGGGAAAAAAATACAAAGAAACCCCAAACACTTGCAACCTGATTTGAAACAAAGGGAAGGCAAGTGGGGTTAAAAGAAATGGAATAAGACTGAGATTCACAGACTGGAGATCCTTACATGCCCCCTTTCAATGAATCTAATGAACCTGGCTCCAGCCCAGCAAAACTCGTATCTTCCTATCATCCCTGCTCATCTTCATTTTATTCCTCATTTTTGTTTCTTCTTATGCATCACTGACAGCAGCTGTCATTCTCTTTTGTTTCAGTGGCAACTGCAGCAATCTGTCTGAAATACTTCATCTTGGATTCTTGAAGGTCCAAGGTGGCCTTTTGGTACCAAGAAGTTGCTCACCCCCAGTGCAAATTTGTTAACAGTCAGAAAACAATTCCTTAAGTTGTTAGTACATGGTATCTAAGTGCCCTTCACCCCGTGCAGATTAATAATACACTTTAGGTTAAGGCTATTTTTCACAGATAAATAATAATGCGTTTAACATTATATATGATTTTAAACAAACAGAAACAAAAACCTTTATCCTTTTCCCTGGCAGATTGAGGTCCAACATATTACCTTTTCTTTGATTCTTACCAATAATTGATTTTAAATTGGGAGACTTGAAAGAACCAAGAAATATCTGCAGGTAAGCCTTATGGAGTTTAACACTCATCTTTAGACATGGGGACGAATAAAAAAAGGATCACGATATTCGTGAGAAATCGCTAATTCATTAAATATTCATCCCTTCATATTCATCAGTTCCAGAGACCCCAACGAATATGAAGGGACAAATATTTCCCCATTTTTATTCATCCCCCATATGAAGAGAGGGAAGGCTTTCCCATTCCGCCTATGGGCCTGCTGATTGGTGGACCGATAGGCAGCCACCCACCCCCACAGCCTATCCCCCATCCCCTTCCTCTCCCTACCTTAGCCGCTGGCACCATCCAGCACTGCCACCTCCGCCGCAGTCTCCAGCTAGCCTCTGCAGCCATGGTCTGCAGTAAGGGACACTGGCTGCCTTTGCAAAGATGGCAGCTGCAGCTTCATTTAGGGTAGGGAAGCTGCAACCTCCATCTTTGCAAAGGGAGCCTGGATTCCCTTAGTGGCAGTGGGGGGGGGCAGCGAGTTTTTTTTCTGTCTACCCCCCCATGAATCGACGAATAAATTCATGCTTCATTGGTTCATGGGGGGGAGCTTCATGCTTCATGATTCGTCAACTTTGACAGATCACAAAGCAGGACGACTTGCCAAAATGGTGAGTCGTCCCCATCTGTACTCATCTTCTTTAAAAATTTATTTATTTATTTATTTATTTATTTTGTTAATGAGACCCAAAATAATTCATTGAATTTTAGAAAAACCCTTCTGGGTATCTTTATAAATGTTCCAACTCATTTCAGGGCAGATAAATAACTTGTACAAAAACCAAAGACATATAGTTATTTCTTTATTTGGGGTGCTTAAAACTGATATATATATATAAAGAAAAACATTATAAAAGCTCAAAAAATTATTATTATGCCAAAGATGCTTGGTAACAAAAATTTTAGCGACATAATAGTAAAAAAGTATATTTATCCTTTATGAGCCATAAACTAGGCTTAAAAATATAGATTATAGAGACACAACAGTATTATATATTAACTTCCAGATACAAAAAATGGCCAGCCAGCATACTGCATCTACTAACAATTTCTCCTCTCTCTCTCTCTCTCCTTTGAATCAGCTTATTTTTATATTATTTCTTATGAAGTACTGGATAGTTCAGTGGTTTAAGCAAGCCAGAGGTTGGGAGTTTGGTTCCCTTGACAGAGGCTGGATTCAATGATCCACAAGGTCCCTTCCAAGTCTGCAGTTCTAAGATTATTACTATTATTTATTTCTGCAGGCAATGGAACTGCACACAAGGAAAGAGGATGTGGTCAGGCTTTCAACTGAACCTTTAAGAGGTTCGGTTGAAAGGTTTGGTTTGCCTTTAAGAGGCAAACCAAAGCTTCTGGGATGAAGCTTTCAATTTACCTTTTTTTTAAAAAAAAAGTGACATAGCAAATATTCACTGCCTAATTCACACTTACATTTCTCCCCCACTTCCTCAGCCCTTCCACAGGGCTGAGGAAGTGATTAATTTGCCAGTATCCTGAAGGGGCTTGTCTTATTAAGCCACTTCAGGATATTGGCAAGTTAGAGAAAGGCTGCTGCAAACCAAATAGGATCATTTGAGATCCGTATGTTGCTTGGATGTGAGGATCACACCAAACGGCATATTGGACCTCCAACTGACCGTGTTCAGCCTGATCCATTTGTTCCTTCCCAACTGTGTAGACAAGCCTATATATATCTACAGTTGGAGAGGTTGTGAAACAACTTCTGAGTCCCCATTTGTTAATGTCTGATTTAACTTCTTGGTGTAGTAGGACTCCTGAATCCTCTGAGGCAAAAACAATGCCCATTTTCAATTTGTATTGAACTGGATGACTTTTCCCCCTCAAGCTCAGGGAGATCAGAATTGCTCAATGACACTTGTGAAGACCTTTGGATTGAGATGCAAATCCCTTGTAATTAATAAGTATTGGGATAATCCTTCTTGGGGCAATTTGTTACCATGCCTAAACTAATAAAGGATCTTGTGATACTGAAGAAACAGCAGTAAGAACTAGATTAAGAATAAGAAAGAATGTTCTCTGTGTAAATCAGGCAAAGCACTAATTACTGAGGAGGCAGTGAAAACCCCAACACTGAATTTCCCCCAGTAGCCAATGAATGTGTTGAATATCTGAGACAGTCCTGTTTAAGCACATGCAGATGAGCAATATGAGTCTTAAAATTCCTTCCAATGACCCTGTACCTGTTTTAATTCACTGTATCTTGCTATGTTTTGCTAATCTAAATTGCACCTGTGTCTGCTTTAACAATAATATAATCCTAAAGGTTAGGGTTGACAGATGGTTGTTGTGGGTTTTCCGGGCTGTTTGGCCGTGTTCTTAAGGTTTTTCTTCCTAACGTTTCACCAGTCTCTGTGGCTGGCATCTTCAGATGTTCTGATCTTCAGTCAGAACTCTGTCTGTGCTCCTATTGGGACACAAGGTCTACAGAAAACCCACCCACACAGACCGGTACTTACACAAAAACCCCAACCACCAACCACAACAAAAAAGAGGCATAATCAAAACACTGGTAGACTGTGCAAATCGGAACTGTGAAGTTCAATTTCTCAGCACCGAACTCAACCATCTGAATTGGGCCCTACAGGCAAATGGCTATTCCAAGAATGAAATCACAAGAGCCATCAAACCAAGAAAACAACACCAAACTGAAGAGGAAAAACAGCCACCCACAAATAAAGTATTTCTGCCATACATCAAAGGGGTCACGGACCGCATGGGGAAACTTTTGAAAAAACACAACCTACAAACAGTATTCAGGCCCACCTCAAAAATACAACAAATGTTATGGGGGGGAGTGGCCATTGTTTACAGAAACACCTTGGAGGTTACTAGGCGCTCTTCGGTGGTGAAGCCGGGTTTGGAGGCCCTGCACGTGTGGATTGGGGCCAGGGACGGTATTGGGATCTTGCTGGGTTACCGCGCTCCCCATGACCCAGCCACCTCCCTACCGGAGCTGGCGGACTTTGTCTCCGCGGCACTGTTGGAGTCCCTGAGGGTTAGGGTTGAGTTCTTGGAAACCATGGCTTCCTTGGATATGTCCCAACATGTCAACGGTCCCCCCACACACGGGCGGCCATATGCTAGACCTGGTATTTTCCACTGAGTGGAGCGAGTGTGGTCTGATGGTGACTGACCTGGTATCAGTCCCTTTGTCATGGTCAGATCACCACCTAATAAAATGTAACCTCTCAATGGCACTCCCTCCCCGCAGGGAGCATGGACCTATTTCAATGGTCCGCCCTCGAAGGTTACTGGATCCATTGAGATTCCAGGATACCATGAGAGGGATTCCAGCTGATCTGTCTGGCGCTCCTGTCGAAGCTCTGGTTGACGGCTGGCTTGCCACCGCCACTAGGGCTGTAGACACGATCGCTCCTAAACGCCCTCTCAGTCGCAGAGCTCGGCCAGGGGCCTGGTATAATCGGGACCTGCGAGCAATGAAGCGAAACAGGAGATGGCTAGAGTGCACTTGGAGAGAGGAACCGACGGATTATAATAAGAAAGCTGTCAGGATCGCAACTAACCATTACCTGGCGAAGGTAAGGGCTGCTAGACGATCACACTTCGCTGACCGGATAAGCCAGGCCTGTAACAACGGAATGGGCCACAGCAATAATTAATGGGTCTCTCCAGGAGGGCAAGGTTCCTCTTGCCCTCAAGGAGACACTCATTAGGCCCATTAGGAAGAAACCAAATTTGGCGGCGGATGACATTGGAAATTATAGGCCCGTCGCCAATGTTTCTTTCCTTAGCAAAGTGGTGGAGAGGGTGGTGGCAGACCAGCTTCAGACGCTTTTGGATGAAACCAATGCCCTGGACCCATTTCAGTCGGGCTTCAGGCACAGAAACGGCACTGGTCGCACTGTTGGATGACCTGTTGAGGGAGGCCAACAGCGGCAACGTGTCCTTGCTGGTCCTCCTCAATATCTCAGCCGCCTTTGATACTGTCGACCATGGTATCCTCCTGGGGAGGCTCTCCGAGTTGGGAATCGGTGGCCTGGTGCTTGCCTGGCTCCGATCCTTCTTGGAGGACCGTCCCCAGAGAGTACAGCTTGGGGAGAGTGTTTCGGCCCCGTGGAGTCTCAATTGTGGGGTTCCGCAGGGATCGATCATCTCCCCAATGCTGTTTAATATCTATATCAGGCCACTGGGCGGGATCATCAGGGGGTGTGGGGCATCGTGCCATCAGTACGCTGATGACACGCAGCTCTACATCTCCTTTTCACCTACTTCAGTGGATGCCGTTCTGTCCCTTCAGCGCTGCCTGGAGGCTGTACTGCAATGGATGCAGATGAATGGGTTGAGGCTGAACCCGGACAAGACGGAGGTCCTGAGGGTGGGTGGTCCCTCTGTTAGCGGTTTGGGTGGCTCCCTTTCTTTTGGGGGGATGACTCTCACCACAAAGAGTGAGGTTCGCAGCTTGGGGATACATCTAGAGCCGGCGCTTACCATGGAAACCCAGGTGGCGTCCGTGGCCCGCTCTGCTTATTTCCATCTATGGCGGATTGCCCAGCTGCGACCCTATCTTGATGGTGGGGCCCTCACTACTCTTGTCCATGCGCTCGTAATCTCGAGATTAGACCACTGTAATGCACTCTACGTGGGGCTACCTTTGAGATTGATGTGGAAACTTCAAATGGTGCAGAATGCGGCGGCCAGACTTCTTAGTGGGGTGAGAAAATATCAGCATATCTCTCCCACTCTGGCTGCCTTGCATTGGCTGCCCATTCGTTTCCGCATTGACTTCAAAGTGTTAATGATGACGCATAAAGCCCTAAACGGTTTGGGACCTCGATACTTGGCAGATCGTCTTCTCCCACCTAGATCTACCCGAATCACTCGGCATAGCCAAGAGGGACGGCTGAGGGGCCTAACGCTGAGAGAGGCCCGGAAAGAAAGAACAAGAAACCGGGCCTTCTCGGCAGTGGCCCCTCGGCTATGGAATAGTCTCCCAACAGAGATCCGTCTGGCACCCTCGCTGGGTGTTTTTAAAAGCCATTTAAAAACCTGGCTCTTTAGGCAGGCCTTCCCTTCAGTCAATAACTGATTTCTATTTTTTGTCTTTTCAATCATTCCCATCTTGGTATCGATTTAATTTAATTGTTTAAAATTATGATGTTTTAATGATTTTTTTATATTTATTGTATAATGATGTTTTTATAATATTTGTAAGCCGCCCCGAGTAGACTTTGTCTAGGGGGGGCGGGGTAAAAATCCAATAAATAAATAAATAAATAAATAAATAAATGGTCAGCAAAGGACAAAAGGGAACCCCTCACCACTGCAGGAGTATACCGGATACCTTGCAGTTGTGGCCAGGTATATATTGGAACCACAAAATGCAGCATCCACACCAGAATCAAAGAACATGAGAGACACTGCAGACTAAAACAACTGGAAAAATCGGCAGTAGCTGAACATGCCCTAAAACAAGCTGGACATGAAATTCTATTTCAAAAAACTGAAGTACTGGACAACACCAGCAATCATTATGTTAGATTGAACAGGGAAGCCATTGAAATCCACAAACACCAGCAGAGCTTCAACAAAAAAGAAGAAAGTCTAAAACTCAACAAAGCCTGGCTCCCAGCACTGAAAAATACAGCCTGCAAAAGGTCAACGAACTCTACGCAGCCACAAGGACCAGTGATCACTGCACACAAAAGACCAGCTAACGACACCCATCAATCACAGTGACAGATCATCTCTCCCCCTTATCACAACAATACACCCACAACAAAAACACACTGATCACCATAATCACCCAATCTCCTGAAAAGGACAAAAGCTGATCCCACAGCTATAAATACTCAACTATCCAACAAACTGCAAGAGAGCACAGACAGAGTTGTGACTCCTGTCCTCTGAAGATGCTGGCCACAGAGACTGGCGAAACGTTAGGAAGAAAACCTTAAGAACATGGCCAAACAGCCCGGAAAACCCACAACCATCGGATCCCGGCCGTGAAAGCCTTCGAGAATACATTAAGGTTGACAGTTTATCTTTTATTTGAATGAAATATTTTGAAACTAGCCAGAGACTTCCAAGATCAGAATCCAAATGTAAACGTATCAACAATGATCTAATTCAGTGAATAATCTTTCAACATGGAGGTGACAATTGTTTTTGTTATATGTGCTGTCAAGTTGGAACCAACTTATAGCAACCGTAATAGGGCTTTCAAGGTAAGTGAGATATTTAAGGAGTGGTTTTACCAGTTCCACACCCCCAGTGAGTTTCCATGATTAAGCGGAGATTTGAACCCTGGTCTCCACAGTCTTAGTCCATCTTTCTATCCACTATAGCACATTGGGTATCTAGGTGATAATTAACAGGACATTATCTAGTTAAAACATAGTAGGGAAAAAGGAGAAATGTGTTTGGACCACATGTTAGAGAAACCAAAGTAAACTGAGTCCATTTGTTGAACCAATATGCAGACTGTAACACAGTTATCTGTTTCTAGTGGAGATGGGAGAAGGCGTTTATTTCCATTACTGATGCTTAGACTGGGAATGCAAATCCTGTTCAGATTCATCCTTGTGTGGTTTGCATGGGGGGAGTTCCTTGTTCCAAGACCGTGAAATTCGCCAAGTTGTTTTCTTTTTCCTCGAGAAAACGAGCTGTGATAGAAAAGGAGACAGCTCTTGCTTTTTGCTGCATGGAGTATTTTGTATATAGTCGTCTTGGGCCAATCTCACAGAAACCTCCAACATTGATTGCTTTAAGAACAGTCTATTCTTATTTTCAGAGTATAGGATTTTTCTACACAGTATGTTTATAATTTGCATTATTTAAAGAAAACATGATTCGGGTGGAATTAGCATCTCAGCCTTGCAACAGAGCCAAAGTCCCTTGAAGGTGCAATCAAGTTCTTGTAGTGGAGTCTCATCATGTCAAGATGACTAGGTTTGAGAAAGATCTACGGAGAAGCAAGAATCTCTCACATCCCTAGCTTAGACATATATGGAGTAAAGTACAGATCCAGTGTGGTATAGTGGATCAAGTGTTTGATTAGAACTAAGGATTCAAATCCCTGTTCAGTCATGGAAAGTCACTGAGGGGTGTCAATGGTAAATCACTCATTGAACATCACACCTACCTAGCAACTCTACAAAGGTCAGCATAACTTGGAAGGGACTTGATGGCATGTAACTTAGATACATACATTTGACCTAAAGTCAGGGGCAGATCTGCTATGAAACTAATGAAGCTTCAGTCCTTCTAATCCCAGAGGGGGCTCAGAAGTAACTGTAGTCCACATTTAAAAAAAATTGTGGTGATCTGTCATGGATCAACCCCACTGAAGAAGATAACAGACCTCGTTGCTGGTTGCGAACAGACCTCCATAATAGTTTAAGTTTCAGAGTTCCAAAAATATAGGTCTTCCACTACCTGAAATGAATTCATAGAAAATGTGGCAATTGGGGAGAATACTGGAGATGATATTTTAGAAAAGTGTCATTGTGTTCTGGGAGGGGGGCAAAAAGAAAACAGAGCAAAAAGAACCATAGGGAAGAAAAGACAGGGGCATTTGTAGAAGCATGAGACTTTTGAATATATGGGGTGAAGAAGCCGCAGAAGTGCTACAAGCAAGGATGCCTTGTGGTGAAAAGAGAAGTAAGAAAAGGAATGGAAAATTTTCAACATAAGGACAAGGTATCTATGTGTGAACCAGCTAATAGGAAACCAGTGTGAGGAACGTGTGATGGGGAATATCTAGATGGATGGTTACATAGATATCCCAAGGTTAGAAAAATGGAAAGTCAAGTCAAGGGGAAAGAGTTCATCTGTGATCCTTACCTTCCAAAGCTACAGAGCAGTAGTTTTTCACACCAGGAAACTGAATACAAATTACCTAAAGCACATGGCTTCCAATCAGCATAGCCTTTTGCTAATGTGGAAGTTGTGCATGATGGGGAAACAGTTCCTCTAATTAAATCTAAGAACTCCACAGCTGTGAAACTATAAATTTTTATCTACATCAGTGGTAGCTATAAAACTGATTCTAAATTAAAATATTAACTTTTGTTTTTATCCCCCTGCAAGGCAGCTTAGAAATGGTCTGCACAGCCTATTTCTATAGGCTAAATGCTGTTATCTAGGAAAGAAGACATTCCTTCCCCATAAACTTAAGAATTCTTTTTAAAAAGCACATATACATTAAAACTATTTCTGTATTTCCAGAGGGAGGGTGTTCCACATGCAACACACTCCATTTTTATTGTTGTTGTTTTCTCCTGATGTGAGAACAAGGAACAACATCTGGTCTCATTTATGCTGGAAGGGATATCTGTAGTTCTATCACTACAGGAAAGAAATCAAAGATGAAGTTCGACCATGACTTGTCATATCATTGGGGAGAATGAGGCAGCCAACTCACACAGCAAATATTGTGGATAAAGATAGGGATATTTGTATTTATCCCCATCCCATGTGCACCTAATGTGGGTATGGCTCTCGAAACTGGCCCATCCACTCACACAGTGCCATGCCACCAGCCTCCTGGTCTTCTTGCCAATGACAGAAGTAGCTCTGCTGTCTTCCTGCTGAGCTGGCCACTTCAGGCAGGGGGCAGGAGGACATGTCTCCCAGCACAGCTGCTGAATGGCCAGAAGAGCAGGGAAACCACTTCTGCAATTGGCAAGGAGAGCGGGAGGCTGGCAGCACAACAGTGTGTAAGTGGACAGGCCAGTTCCGAGGTCCATACCCACACTAGGAGCACCTGGGATGGGGATATTGGTATTCGTTTACAAATACGAATATTCCCATCTCTAATTGGGGACCATGAAAGGACAGTAGATTGTTGGTTATTGGATTTTCTATTTCACTGCCTCAGGTGTACAATAACTTGGATAGCTCTAGAGAGTATGCCTCTTGATTTGGGCATCAGTAGGCATGTACAGGGGCATAATAAGTACACCTTTGCTTGTCTTGTTCTTATGTGCGAAAATGAGAAACTGCACAACTTTTCTCCCAGCATTTTTTGTGCATTTTTTAGAAGGAATTGTGCATTTTTTAGAAGGAATTGTGCACAAATTCTACAAACCATGTGGCTAAACTGAGATATATCTCCCGCTTTTATTACATGGTTGATCGGCCTTTCCTTCTGTGCTTGTTGCAGAGGTGTGTTTCACTTTGCAAACGAAAAGAGCAGCAGTTTTGTGCAGAGATATTTGCAACCCAGACAACAAAATCAGGAACAAACCCTGACCCATATTATAAATGCAGAACCCGTGTGTCTTCATGGGGCAACTACTACTTCAATAAACAAATAGATAACATGTAAACAGGAGCAGATGGAACAAATGTGCATTAAACCACAGCAACTGAGTTCAGCTTTCATTTTCATATGCCAACCATCTGTCCACAGTTTGCCGACCTATCTGTGATAAATTGTTGTGCCTGTGTTTACAACTCTAAGAAAGTGCCAAGCACCCTTCAACTATACTTCTCAGACATGGGCTGCTACTGTTTGCATTTTTAATAACTCTAATTTCCTGGATATATAAAAACCACAGGGGTGTGTTTATGAGCAGCATAGACTCCTTTATCTTCTCCCCAACCAGATTAGCTCAGCAGCCAGAATATGGGTAAAGCCAGCCTTTGGACTAAGCAGGAGAGTAAATCAACTCCAATGTTAAGTTAAATCACAGAGGAGTTCAGCATGTTTCTTTCAAAATAAACTGAACCACCCAACCATTTGCTACCCAAACAATTTCCAGGAGTAACTCACTGGAACAGCTCTCAAGGGAAGGAAAACCCTGGGCTGTCATGGTGTAGTTCTTGGGTTGATGCTGACTTTTGGCTATCAAGGAGCCTGATCCCACTGCTTAACCCCCCCTCCCAATTTAAACCGTGTTCAGCATGTTTTAGGTTGATTTAAATTTGGTGATTGCACAAGGAATGTGCAGTCATAGATTAATTTGAAAGGGGATTGTGTTATTTTCTGCAGCAGTGAGTTTTTTCGCTCCTCCTCAACAGGTCTGTTTATTTAAATCAGATATGTAAGGAATTAGAAGGAAACTGGGACTTGTAGTCATACAAAGATGGAGTCTGTTAAGTTTTCTGTGTAGTTTGGATTTAAACCACTGAAATGTTCTCATGGGATTGTTGTTCCAAGTTAGCTCTGCCTGGCACCAAGATAAGGAGCAAGGTTTGAGGAGAAGACCAAACACCACATTCCTCTTAATTGGGATGAGATAAGACACCTGCAAGATCTCATGTGAAATAGAGGTGGTGAACTGTGTTACACCCTCATGATCCTAATTGGTTAACAGCTTGGAAGTGTCAGAAAGAAGGAGGTCCAGAGACATGTAGAAAAATGGTTGTTTCATGTATGTGACAGGTCGATGATGTTGTTGTCGGTGCTGTTGAGATGATTGATGGGAGAAGAGAGGTTTGTCTTTTGAAAGAGAGGGGGGAGAAATTTGCCCAGCTTCTCTAGAATGCTAAGATGTAGAATGTTACCAAGATGATTACTCAGAATAGATTTAGTTGTTATTATTTTAACCTAAGAATAGTAAGCTTATTTTGATCATGGTAACTGATTGGATATGATTATGCTTTATGCTTTAAAACTGCAACTGTACTTTAATGAAACTACTTTACTTTCTTAATAAAACAAATATAATTCTAACTCAGGACTTGTCTCTTGAACAGCAGGATTGCAGATGAATCCAGTGGAGATTGGAAAGGTCACTAATTGCTACTATATAGAGAGGTCCTACCTAGCCAGTCTGTTGTGCTGTCTAAGGAAGCACACAGTCAATGGTTTATTGCCTTGTAAGCAGGCAAGAGGCTCTATTTCAGGTTGAGCTTGTCCATAGGGCAAGAACTACGCACTTCTGAGGCTGAAGGACCTGCCTCAGGTAAGAAAAGTGGTGGTCGCTTGCGCCTACAGTGACTCCTCGCCCAAGACACCATCTCTTTAGGGAGAAGTGATTCTGACAAGATATATTGAAATCCATTCCTTATTTGTGAACTCCCCGTCCATGTTTTCCTCCTCCTTCTTGCTTTCCTCTCCACCTTTAGGGGTGGGAGCAAGACTCTGGAGAGGTGGAGAGGAAAGCAGGAAGGAGGGAATGCAGGGGCAGCTCTTCAGAGATTCTTTCACAGAGTGTGTCACCACCCATCAGCTGGGCAGCTGTGAGAACAGTAACAGCGATTTGTAATCATGTGACTATCGTGTAATTATAAACCGTTTTGAACAACCCCATTGCATATTTCCATATATTCCAGTATAAAGTGGAAATGTAAACAAGCCCTAAGTGAAGTAAAGGAACATTTCTTTTAAAACAAGAGTATGCCCCAGAGGAACTGGGAAGCCCCCCCCCCCCAAAAGATTTAAACTTGACCAATCCACAGCCTGAGATAACTTGGCCAGCGAGCCAATCTCTGTGAAGCTGAATCAACATGGAATATGCATAGAAATATGAGCTGGTGTCTACTTCTGCTAGAGCATTCAGATATATTTCCAGAAAGGGAAGGTGTTTGGGGATGGACGTTGCATTGGCTACAGGTTAGGGAAATAAATCCTCCCTTGCTTCATCAGCATAGGAGAGGACAAGGAAGTATCAAATTATTTTTCTCACCCTGTGAGAGAGCAAGGTATTTTGTGGCCCTCTCATCAAGATAACAAATCACGATTGTGTTTTGTTTTGTTTTTGCACAGGTTAAGTGCACCAGCACTTCTGTGCTTCCATGAAATAATGTTTTCATTCAAATAATGAAGCTTGTACAAAATGCAGGTGACTACTGGTTTCTTGCTCTGGCTTGTCAGGATTAAAAGCATGAGGAGGATGGGTCTCTTTTAACTCTTAGGCACAGTTCCCTGCTTGCAACGTCTCTGTGTGTGGCTTCTCAAAGGAAAAGGGCACACTGTTTGTGCAGACAGTTTGTGGAATTTATGGAGACCTTGACAAGAGAAAAAAATAGCACTCTCTGTCTTACTCTCAGCTGAAAGAGAGGGGGGTTCACAGGGCTTGATAATTCATCGAGATGAATTGTCAAATTGAGGCAGCATAAACTGGTTAGAACAATGAACTTAGAAAGTATTATTTATATCTGTAGTAAGCTCTAACATGAACATTTTATCCAATTACGCAGTGGTTGATTATGTTAATGCACTCAAATGTTCTGTGCATGATGGGAAGTTGTACCTGATTCCAGTTTCATTAGAGAGAGCAGGGAGTGGGGAGGGAGTAATGATGACACAGTGTAAAGATAAATGATTGGCCTAGTCATTTAAAGCATAAATGTATTTTAAGTACATTGGTATCAACAGCTAAACAATTTCCAGACTTCAGGGGAGTCACTCTGGATGCCTTTGAAACAAACACTAATACACAAAGAAGGAGTTAAAATAATTTTTTCAAATGATGTTCCAGTCACACTGTAAGAAGCTGCTTTGTTTTATCATTTCTTCATGCTGTGATGTTAAACTCTTCATAATTTGCACCTTCTGTTTTTGTCTTCACATCAGCCATGCTAGTTCCCCCTGAGTTACATCCTGTTGATGGGGGATGCTTTGCTCCTGTCCTGATATGTATCTGAGCTGTTTGTATACCAGAAGATCTATGCAGTATTTCAAACGACACCTTAAATAAATGCAGAGAACAAAGTTTGTGGCAGACCTGTAATATCTCATTAGTGGCAGACAAGCACATGTATCAGCTGAAGCGTTTTAATGTGTGGTGGCAAATTGAATCAGAAATACACACTTGCTGAGAGAATTGTCTTTGATCTCTTTAACGATCATCTATGTTGGACTGCAGCTAAACCATCTACTTCCGCTGAATTATTGCTGCTTGAAGGGCTGAAAACAAAAGGAAAGAAATGCCAGATTACGAAGGATACAAAGCATTTTAATTTGCCTCATTGCTATTAGGTGCTTCTGCCTTTATATGGAATATTGTGGCAATTTAAAGGAGAGAAGCCAGGTGTCCTTCATCCATTGTGTCAACCCAAAGGTGAGGGGAGGACAGGAGCCTGAGCCACCTTGTGTTCCAGTTTCAGATAACAACAGGACAGAAATCACACCAATCAAGAAATAAATTCCACTTAGCACCCTCTCTGAATAGAAGCTGGGAGATTACCTTGTACTTCAGAAATATTTTTGGACTCAGATGAAGTATCGACAATGGGTCAAATTTCTGGAGCTTTCTGTTCCCTCACATTTTTAAATCTCCTGGCCCAAAAAAGAGTTTTGGAGAACATAAAGGCTCACCATAAATTTGCAGCACGTTGGTTGGTCCAATGAGCACATTCTGCAGCTACTCAAAAACAGGGACAGTGTGGCACAAAAGAAACTCCTTATTAGCAAGATGGATCTGAAACAAATTGGGCAGCTTTTACATTTTTTTATACAATTGAGACTTTAGTCTCTCATTCAGAATTAGAAAAAAAGAAGAAAATCTATTGATATTATAATGAGGAAAGACTGAAAGAACTGGGCATGTTTAGCCTTGTGACTCAGAAAAGAAGACTGAGGGGAGATCTGATAGCATTTTTCAAATACTTGAATGGTAGTCATACTTTGAAGAAGAGGAACAGGATTTGTTCTCGATCATCCCAGAGTGCAGGACATGTAATAATGGGCTCAAGCTACAGGAAGCCAGATTTAGGCTGAAAATCAGAAAAAAAAAACTCCTGTTAAGCAGTATGACAATGGAAGCAATTTCCTCAGGAGGTGATGAGCACTATAATGCTGCAAGCATTCAAGCGAAAATTGGACAACTGTCCATCAGATCTGCTTTGATTTGGATTCCTGCATTGAGCAGGGGGTTGGACTCGATAGCCTTAGAGGCCCCTTCCAACTCAATGATTCTATTAATCTATTATTCTTTGGTCATACTAGCTAGATATCAAAGTTGCAGGACTGGATAAACTGAGGTTATATTTAACCTCCAACTTATCTCATCTGGGAATTGATATGTTTTGGGTTGCTTCTGCTTTCATCCAGCATAAGACCTGTAGAAACTGAGAGAGAAAATTGATTCTATGTTCTTTAAAGTGAAATGCCCCAAATGTTTTCTTCAAGTTTGCTGTCTCTGAAGAAACTTTCTGCCAGGAAGTTTTTGTTGCATTTTGTTTTGTTTGAGTTTTTGTTTCTCTCTCTGCCTTGCCCACCTTGATGAAAAGTCCTAACGTAAGTCAAAAGAATGGAGGTGGGTGCAGAGATTAAGAAGATGGGAGAAAGCAAAAGCAAAAGTGGTTTTTGTTGAGATTGATGAGAAACTGGGTTTTAAAAAAAAAAAAATCATGCAGTTCCTTTTTTTCCATTGTTCAAAAGAGGGGCAAGGGTTGGAGAGGAGCCAAGTTTTTCATCACTGTGGTATGGTTTTTAGAGTAGTAGTATAATAAAAATGTAAGCACCAATTTAAAATTAATACAAATCCTCTTTTCAATGCAAATATAATATACAGTAGAACCCCCATATCTGTGGGGAATCCATTCCATGGTCTAACATGAATGCCTAAATCCAAACTCTATATACAACATACAAGGATATATGACAAAGGCCATAAGAGCCACTCTCTTGTATGTTGTATATAGGGCTATGGTAAACCATGGATAAATGAAACTGAGGATATTTGTCCTGCGGATATAGGAATCCTATTCTAAATAGTTTTTTAAAAAAGATTATTCACAATTAAGCTGATATGTGACTACTTTCCAGTAACTTTCTAATTTTTTGGCAATTGGTCCCCATGGAAAAGCTCCTGTGTGATTTATACTCTTTCAACTATAAATCACACAGGAGCTTCCACAGACAAGAAAGGTTCATTGTTGCGTAAGTTACCATCAACCTGTGGAGGACTGGGATGGCTCCACAGCCCTTTCTACTCACACTACTCCTTCACATGAGCACTATATGAAGAGGCTAGAATATTCCCCACGGTGGGCATGAACTACTAGAAAACTCCACAAAATGCAGCCACAAAATGGAAAGAAGGGAATAACCTCAGTACACTACATTTCTCAGGGGTGTTCGAGATGCAGTATTTGTTTCACCTTGTTTCATCTCCTTTTTTTATTGTTGGGTAATAGCTCAGTGAGTTAGGCATCTGGCTATAGAGCTAGAGGTTGGGAGGGCAATTCCCCACTGTGCATCCCAGGAGAACCAGCCTGTGTGGCCTTGGGCAAGCTGCAGAGTCCCAGGGCACCCTCAGAAGAAGGGAATAGTAAATCGCTTCTGAGTACTCGCTACCTAGGAAAAACCCTGAAAAGGGTCACCAAAAGGCAGAATTAATTTGACAGCACACAATTATTATTAATGGGAAATTATGAGATTTACAAGAACTTCCATCTGCTTCGGTGCTTGTCAATATCTCATCCTATTCCCTCTGCTGAAGATTGCAATAAATAAGGTTTTGCTTACTCCAGGTGATGGTTGTGATCTTTCTCATTATGGTAGGGGTAAGTGAAGGGGTTCTGTCATTTTCATACACTCACTTCTCCATGACAACTGGAAAGCTGGCATGAGGAAAAGAAGCAACTGAAAGGAGAATGTATATTTGTGTTTTTTGTGAAGGGGTAAACCTGACCCTCAAGAGATAAATTATGGTTGAGTCTTTGCCCAAAGCAAAGGATGCTGGATTCTCCTCTGCAGAGAAGCAGTAGCCTACAGGTAGAGAAGGAGTACAGACTTCAGAGCTTGACCTTTAGCTGCTAAATTGCCTGAAAAGTGCCATGATGCTCAACTGTCTTGGTACAAAGCAGTACAAAAAAAATTATAAACTTTGGGGAGGTTAGAAGAAATGAGGGCAGGGAGAATGATACAAAGCTAGATAAGAAGAATTTCATTTGGAAGTGGTGAAAGGCGGTGAAAAGCAGTGAAAGGGATAAAGGTGGCATATAAATGATACAAAATAAATAAGATTCATGCAGAACCCAGGGAAAAAAATGACAGACAAGTGCTGCATCTGGAACAACCCTCAGTTATTGCTTGTTAGAGGCGGGGGAGCAATGTTCCTTCAAAGCAGTGCATTGGGGGTATGCAGCCAAGTCAGTGTTGCCGTGTATTTCCTTCTGGTCATGGCCAGAACCCCATGCACAGGGCGGGCCCCTTGCCCAGCACTCCAGAAGATTAGAGGGAACATTGGAGGGGTACCATATGTGCCTTTGCAAAACAACAGAGTCAGGCACACTCTTAAAGACTTAGGCCTTTTTTTCCTTAGTTTTAAGCTGCTTGTAGGAATGCATCATTTATGCACCAACATGATGCCTCGCTTTTCACCAGGCCACTACAAGTCAATTTAGAGAAAAGCCACAAGTCCCAAGATGGCACCCAGTGGCATCTTCTTTGTCTTGCCTCACTCCTCCATCCCCCCCCCTGCACCAAGATACTTCTCTTCAGTTCCTCAGTAAAAGCTATCTCCATGACGAACAGCAGTGATTCTCCACTCTTGCTGCTGCGTGCCATGCATTACAGCAATACAGCTATAGTTATGGCTGATGAAGCACACCCATTACATTTCCCTGGTTTGAACTCTTTGTAAAATAATTACTCTCTGGACTGAAATTTCTCACACTTGTTTTCAACCCAAGGGTGAGAAATTTTTTGGAAAGCTTCATAAAATCCCATTTGGCCGTTTTATGAGAAAATGAAAGCTGGGAAATAAAAACAAGTGTTCTCTGCTGGCGAAGAAACATTTCACATGCTTTATTTGTGTTCAGGTAAGTCAAAAACGGTTTTCTTCTCCTCTTTTTTTTTTTAAAGCCTAGCAATTATTCCTAACTCTGCCTTTGACACAATGGTAGACATTTTATTTAGAATTTTCTGAAAAAACTTTTGAAATCAATTACAGGAGGAGTGGAGGGACTGCTATTTTATTCCACTATTTTGGAGCACACTTAGCAGCATAGTGCCCTGGGTGACATTTGTGCCAAGGCCATATGTTAAACGTTTTCAAATCTCATCTTTGATTTATTTTGGCTGCATGACTAACCACTCTGACTGAGTTCACAAATACATGCTCATTGCTTGACTTTACTTCAACTTATGGCTCACATGGAGGATGATGGGAATTGTCTCCACTGGGGGACTATCATGTTTGAGGTGACTTGATATTGTGTGAAGTCTCTGTAGTGATGGCTCGTTTGTACAAGGCAATTGTGTCTTGATGCTGCACCTCAAGGCGAGAAGCATGTATGAATGAACCACCCTTAGAAAATAGAGCTCAAATAATAATCCTTGCAAATTTCCTAAACCAAACCACAGTTTCACTAGCTGTCCTGAAGCTTGTGACATTTTACCTTCCAGCCCTGATATGTAATGAGCTACTTCATCTTACAGAAAGCAGCAATGAGGCATCACTAGAAATAGGTTTCACTGCCACAAGACTTTGAACCAATTCACACAGTTGTGCTGGGTTTTGCATGGCAGCTATGAGGTTCATGACCTGACAAGCTGACCTTTAGTTGTGGTGGTTAATATAGTGATTGTTTTCCTATCCAATGCAGTTTGTCTTATTCTGAGCAAGCCACCATCAAGAGTTTTTCCAATGTGCAGCAAACAGTACTTTAGACTTCTCTTGCCATTGTTTAACTCTGGACACTGGAGAGGGAAATCAGAGTTCTTATCTGTCTATCTTCAGTAAGGTCACTGTGCAATCATGTGCCAATCATGCCTTAGGACCCTAACCTTCCTCGAAGGATCATTGCAAGGATTAAAGTAGGATAACCCACATCCACTCTGAGGAAGGTGGGCTACAAGTGTGAATAAGAACATGTTGCCCCCTTAATCTGATGTTTAGTGATATCACCATATCTACATATTTCTACAGGGTAAAATAAGAACTACACAAAGGTGCTATTTTCTCTGTTACTTCAAATTTCAGCAATTCTCTACCCATATGATGCAGTGTCTCAGGGAGGGGGCAGATATTCTGTCATCTTCTGTGCTCCTTTTCTGACAGGCATCCTCAAGTGTTAACTATTTGGCTTCCTCAAGCTTTATCACAACGCTGAAAGAAAAGTAGGGGCAATATAAAAATCTTGATGATCTAGAGAGAGATCAGCCTTGTTTATTACATTTCAAGAAGAGGCAAATCTGGACTAGTCCTATTCAAGATGACACAGTCTCTCAGATCCAGTGCAGATACAGTTCACAGCAAAAGGAAAAAGCAGCCATTAATACTACTGGTACTAATTAGCTGGGAATGTAGACCACTTGAATTGCTATCTGCTCCTTGACTCAGGGGGCTATGGGTGAGTTCTTTCATATTCTCCTCTGTGGATTAGTTCAAAACCACTTCCAGCTGAACACTTAGTCGTGTCCTCTCAGCACGTGTTGACCACTCAACTTTCTCAAGATAAAACTGACAATGTCAAAATATCAAGCTGGACCAGGTAGTTATAACTGCTGTAAATTAAGGAGAAAGGTGTGGTAAAAATCAATCAATCAATCAATCTCCTGTCAATGAATCTTAGGACAACTTCAAAGCTCATGAGGAAGCGAAGAAGCATAGAGAGCATGGCCCAAAAAATGCCTGGTGCCAAGCCAGGTGGAAAGGAAGCAAAATAGAGGTGTGTCTTTGTGCATATGTGTGTCCATCCTGCTCTTGAAACAGTTGGCCATTTCCCTGATTTGCTTTATAAATGGAAAGAAATTGCATTTTCCCTTCAGGCTGGCTGAGCTACCTTCCTTTGGGACTAAACTAATAACTTGCTAGGCTATTGAAGAACGTACACCCACGTCCTTCTCACAGAGAATCTGGAATCTAGTTGGACCTTCCAGAGCTGGGCTGTCAGTTGTTCTCATTTGCAGCTGATATTGATGTAGGTAGAATTGCCATCTGGCCAGTTTTGAACTAGCTTGGCAAGATTTTTTTAAATTTTTTTTTAAACTTTCTCTGTCATCTGGCTTTTCTCTTCTAGCATGCTTTAAAAACAAGCAATAATCATGTTTACAAACCCTAAGGAAATTAATGTATGCAGAAGAGTTATAACCCTTTTGACCCCCAGAGATTAGGCTTCGAGGAATAAATACCCAGAACACACACACACACAAACGGTATTGTTCCAGTAAAACCAAAACATGGCCTTTCTGCTAAAATTCGACAATAAATTGTGACCATACAACCAAGCAGATAGTTTAATGTAGTTAAATTCATTACTTTCAATGGATTTATGTCCAGTTCTGTTCTGGACTCTGGCTACTTTGTTTAATGACATGGCTGTAGGACAAACATATAATTGCAAGAAAGTGTTCTGTGAAACAAGAAGACATCTACAACTCTTCCCTATAGCAAAATTATTTTCTACATCCACATAGCTTTTCACCATGGTTCTGCAGTTTGGTCTCTTTGATCTTTGTGCTCAACAGTCTATTGTTTTTATTATTTTTTAATGTTAGGAAAATGGAGTATAAGAAAAGCCACACTAGACCATATCAAGAGTCTTATACTCTATATCCAATTGTGGAGAGCCAGATGTCTCCATGAATCACCCAAGAAAGGTATAGAACAGGGGTTACTGGGAGGGAGGGCGAACAGGTGGGCTACTGGTCTGCCCACCGGTGAGGCTCCCCAAGGGCCAACTCACCACCTTCTGCCCAGTGAAGGTGCGCACTCCTTGCAGAGGAGAGGACAGCCCGCAGCTGTGGAGTGGGTCCTTGGGAGAATGATCTTCAATAGAGTGAGCAGGGCTGGCTCCCTTACTGGCTCATCACCTTCTTCCGGGCTTCAGAGCCACCACCTTCATTGCCGCTCATGCCTCTCCTGCATGCTCAGCCGCTCCCAGCACCCCGGCTGCCATCCTGGCTCACTGGCTCCAGCAGGGGAGGTGGGCGCTTGTAGCTAGCTGGGGCGACCAGGCAACGCCTCTCACTGGCAGCAGCAGGAGGAGGCAAGAAGGGGCCCGGCCTTGGAGTAGGTTGGCCAGGCAAGGCTGGGACTCCCTGGGCACCCTCCCATGGCAGCGCCAAGTGGGTCCTTCCAGGGCCCTGCAGGTGAAAAGAGCTGAGTCGGTGCAGAAGAGCAAAGGGCCTTGCCAGCGCACGGCAGGGTGCAATGAACCGGTGCGGAGCCCGGGCCAGCAGAGGAGGGCCAGATGGGCCAAGCTGGCCGGCCTGTCTGCCTGCCCCATGCTGGGCTGATCCTGAGCCTGTTTGTGGAGGAAAGACAAAACCCTTCCGCAGAGGCTTTTAGGACTGCTGGCCTTGGGCACCAATGTTGGGGTGCGCTGGGGTGGGGGGCGATTCTAGGAGAAGGCTTGGAGGCAGAACCAGGATGGGGACATTGCCGCCCTCTAAATGTGGATGGACTACAGCACCCATCATCCCTGGTCCGGGCGGCTCAGTGGCCAGCGTCTGGTGAGCCACAGGCAGAGGTTGGAAGAGTCACCCTTTTGGACTGCAAGTCCCAGAATCCCCTCCCACCGCCACCTCTTGGCCACTAGGACCACCAGCCCTTATGGCTGGAGGATTCTGTGGCTTGTCATCCAAAAATAACTTTTCTGAGCTCTGGAAGGCGGTCACTTATTTCCGCCCTGGATGTGAAATTTTACCCTTCCTGATTCATCAGAAGCATATTCAATGACAGGTTATCTGTTGCTGAGTTTAGTGTGATTTTGGCCTCCTGCAGATTGTACTTTAGCAAGAATACAGTAGGACCCCCTTATGTCAAGTCCAACTATCGAGCAAGTTTATCAGTCCATTCTAATAATTGGCTCCTCAAGCTTGAAACCTCAGTTTGACAATATTTTGAAATTAAACAAGCAGTTCCATCATTCCCATTAATATTGTAGTAAACAAGTACAAGTTTGTTGATCCAAATAAAACTTATTCATTCATTATAAAACTGTTTTTTTTCTCCCCCCCTTCCCCCCCATTTTTTCCCTTCGGCCCTCGAAAATGTGTAAAATATATGATGTGGCCCTTGTACTGAAAAGTTTGGAGACCTCTGCCTTAGACACAAGCTTTGAAAGAGCTTTTCTTACAGTTGAACTGGGATAGATTTCATACTGTGTTTATATGTGCATGCCCCAGATTAATGTACAAAGAGCAACATTTCTTAAAGTGGTGTTGACGAGAAGGAGGCAATGGTTCTCATCAAGAATCATGGCCCATTTGTTGACAGTTGAATTGCAGTAAGTCAAGTGTTAATGCCATCTCTTTTTGCTATTTGGAAAGTGAACCAGTCAATTTGCCTCACTGTTGTTCTTTGTCAGCCAAACAGAAAATCATTCTGTTGGTGTTAAATGCAGTGGAAAAACATGGAAGTGGAAATACTCCTAACCTCAACGAGAGACACTAAGGAGTTTCATATTGTAAGTAAAGTGAACTCTCTAATTCTGGAATGACTAACTATTTCCCTTTTGTCTTCCTCCACAATATATCAGATACAGAAAAAAGCAAGAGCCAATCGAGCCACAGATAGAAGATCTGGAGATAGTACTGAGCTCACACTTAAGGGTAATTGTATAGATTTTAGCCAAAGGTTTTTTTTAGGGAAACTGTAAGTTCATTAAGTCAGCCTGCCTCAGACATCTCCAAAATAGAATAAGAGCAATTATTTGAAGCAGATTGCTGATAGCTAAAACAAGACCTGGCTCAACTTTACCTTGGCATAATATGTAGCAATCATATTAGAATCTAATCATCACCTTCTAAAACAGACCCATGGGGGTGGTGGGCATACTAAACCTACAAAAATATCTACCAGCCTTCCTCCATGTACCTACCTAAGTCTACACAACAGCTTCTGAATTTCAGAAGCCTATCTGGTGCATTCACAGACATTCATAATAACTTCAAGATTACCAGTAGATCATTATTGATATCAAACCTTTGTCTGATCCCCTTCAATTCTCAGTGGAACTGCATTCTATGGGCAGATGAAATAAACAAATAATCGGAAGAAGGAAAACAGTATCCCATGTAATATAACAAAGATATTGGTCTGGATGGCAAAACAATGGCATTTATTTTTCCCAGCAGGTATCATCAAGCAAAAATACACTTATCATTCTATGAATAATAATAATCTTCAGTGCTGAGATAAATACAAATGGGAAAGACAGACAAATTTGCATTTGGAGACTTGCTATACTTACATAGGGAAATTTCTTCACTGGAGCACATGTGATGGATCTGGCAAGGGGAAAAAAATGCCTTTCCTTACTGGTAAACCCCCTCTCTGTAAAGGTGTACCAGAAAAGAATGCTGTTAGGCTGCCACGACAGGCTGATTATAGTCTCAGCATTAAGTTGTCCAGCTGTGTGGATAATTTCTAAACCCTAACATGTTGCTCGAGGCAATGTCTCGTATCTCAGTGTTGTTTCATATGTTGAAGTCTCAGTGATTTTGCAAATTCGCACAAAGCATTTGTCTGCAAAAATGGAAGGAGAGCAAAACAGATTGCGATCCCCTTTCCTCCCACCCAGACATTATACTGGACAGCCATCTCCAGCTTGTGGTCTACACCCTGCATTATTCCTCCATTTCTGCCCTTAACAATTATTTTTAACTGTTGGGGAAAACATCCCCCATCAGAAATTCTCCCTGCTGATGCAGGGAGTAAAAACAAGTTCTAGGATTCCTGCCTGCAGTCTGCTCTGCCAGACTCGTGGCTGGCTGGTTTGCTTTGTGTGGGCTGCTGATTACTTTTAAGATGAGACAAACTTCCATTGTTCTTCTAGCAAACAAATGGCTGCCATTCCACTGGGAATAAAAGTCATTTTGGTATCTCTTGATTGTTCCTTAAACTGTTCTAAGAAACACCTGTGGAGTAAAAGTAACACAGTTGGAGTAAAAGTAATGAAGAAAAGCAGTACAGAAAAGAAGGGGGTTCATACGTTTGACATTCACTGTTGATTCTCAGCACCTTCTACTCCAAATGAGAGCCCATTAACAAGCTGTCAGCTGTCACCCAATTCAGTATTCAATACTTAATCTAACAGGTCTACATAATCACCTCTTCGTATTTTTCCTTTAGTAGCTGGAGTGAGGTGATCCCCTAAAGGCATAGTGTGATCTCCAAAAGGCAAGGCCTTCAAAGGGACTGAGTTATAGCCAGTGTCCGGCACAGATGGATAAGGCCAAACCCCGACCCCAGATGTCAAACCCATTGGTGCTGGAAAAGTAATTTGAGGGTAGGTAACCATCCAGCTTCCTGTTGGTATGCTTGTACTAGGCCATGGATTGGCCGGGGCCCTAAACCCTTGTAAATCGTGTGTTGTGTTGAATGTTGTACTACCCTGTCCACTGCCCAATCAAGGCCAAGCAGCCAGGGTCGGGAGGGTGTCCGGTGCAACCACCAACTCACCTGCTGCAATAGGCGGTACTGCATCCTGCTCATCCCTGCCCGGCTGATAATCTGTTGCTATCTCTGTGGCTCTCCCCCTGCCGACCCCTGGTCACTGCAGATGGCCCTGCAACCTCCAACGTCAGCATCCCTTGCTCCTCCTTGTCACTCTGGCATTGAGGTGTTATCATTGGGGCTCGGATTCCTTTCTGGATGGCCCCACAACCTGCTGGTTGGCTTCTAGGGCAGCAAAACGAGACATTAAATTTTACGCCATAGCCTTAAGCTTAGCACGTCTATGGCTCTTTGCCTCTCTAGCTGAGCGACGCCAGTTGCAGCTCGCTATGTTTTGCCACTGCCCTGTGCTGCTCTCTCGGCTTCTACAGCTGAAATCTTGTCCTGCAACTGCTGCCAGATAGGCCAGGTTTCTTTGTCCGAGGATGACTGTGGAGGTGAAACTTGGGGAGGTGCACGATTTTTTCCAGGCTGCTTACCTTTCTTATTTCCTTGGCTCTTCCTAGGAGCCATGTTAACCACACAGCCTCAGTCCTTTATATACGTTTATCCTCCCAAATTAATTTGTCCTTTACCACCTACTCTTGATTAGGACTTGATACTATCAGTTAACTAAATTAAACAACTACCCATGATTATCATTAGTTATTAAACTACTTATCTAATGCTATGAGATGCAATAATAGTGGAAAGAGGCCTACTAAAGCCCCACTAGCTGGCCTCGCCCGATTGCCACTTAACCTCAGTCAAACTCTTTCTCTTTCTCTTTCCCTTAGTATCCTATCCTTTCAAGCCTGTGCTCTCTCTCTCTTTTTTAAAAATTAATCTACCCCCTTCTATTCTTTTCCTTTTCCTTGTTTCTTTTTTAAAAATTATTATTTCTAATAATGTAGTCCGTCTTACAACTATCCCTGATGATCTGGAAAGTACCCACTGGGACAATACGTCCTGCACTCCAATGGTTGGGATCAAACTCCCAAATAGGCCCTCCCACCAGACGTTGAGGCTACAGAATTATTATTAACTAAAGAGGTGTGCCTAGCTGCTAAAGTATAATTTTTTATTATTATTATATTAATATTCTATGAAGGGACGTGGTGGCACTGCGGGTTAAACCGCAGAAGCCTCTGTGCTGCAAGGTCAGGAGACCAGCAGTCGTAAGATCGAATCCACGCGACAGAGTGAGCTCCCGTCGCTTGTCCCAGCTCCTGCCAACCTAGCAGTTCGAAAGCATGTAAATGCGAGTAGATAAATAGGTACCACCACGGTGGGAAGGTAACGGCGTTCCGTGTCTAGTCGCGCTGGCCACGTGACCACGGAAACTGTCTTCGGACAAACGCTGGCTCTATGGCTTGGAAACGGGGATGAGCACCGCCCCCTAGAGTTGGACACGACTGGACTAAATGTCAAGGGGAACCTTTACCTTAAAGAGGTGTGCCTAGCTGCTAAAGTATATATTTTTATTATTATTATATTAATATTCTATACAACAGTGCAATTATAGATAGATAGATAGATAGATAGATAGATAGATAGATAGATAGATAGATAGATAGATAGATAGATAGATAGATAGATAGATAGATAGATAGATGATATAGATAGAGATATAGATATAGATATATATAGATATATATATAGATATATCTATATATAGATATATATAGATATATCTATATATATCTATATCTATATCTATATATATATCTATATCTATCTCTATCTCTATCTCTATATATCTATATCTATCTATCTATCTATCTATCTATCTATCTATCTATCTATCTATCTATCTATCTATCTATCTATCTCTATCTCTATCTCTATCTCTATCTATCTATCTATCTATCTATCTATCTATCTATCTATCTATCTATCTATCTATCTGTCTATCTATCTATCTATCTATCTATAATCACCTTCTCCACCCAGTGGCCTTCTCTATTCCTAATAAAACTATAATTTTTCTTTAAATATTAATTAAATTCAAAATATTTCATTTTAATTATTTATGTAAATTAATTGCTTTAAATTAACGAAATGATTCCTCGATAATCCCAGTAAATTTATGAAGCGCCCAGGCCCAGCCCGGCCAGGCCGTAGCGGCCGCGCCTCTCACTTTTGCAGCTCTATTCCTTTCCCACTTTAACTGTATAACATATATATACTGCAATAAAAGAAAACCCCCTCTACTAGTATTTATTAATTTCGATAGCTGAGGATTGTTGAAAATCAAACCGGGGGGGGGGGGTGCTGATGCAAACCCCCCCCCCCAAGCTCAATGATCGGATCTATGCACATAAATCTCACAACGAGTGGCGGAGCTCTGTCCTCATCTGTTGCCAGCAAGGAAGGGGCTGAAGGGATGGGGGAACGGCTCTTAAATGACTCACTCCTTCTCCACTCCACTCCTGCGTCGCTCTTGCGAGACTTGCAGGTCTCGCGATATCCCGGGAGGGCAGCAAAGATGCTCCGCGCTGACGAAGTGTACGCATCAGCGGAGTGGGCAGTGGATCCAGCCATCACTGTAGTGCAGCTGCTACTATGTAAAAACAGTCGCCCCATTAGATATTGCAGGAGTCAATGCTGATGCTTTTTGTCTGTATTGCAGAGATATCTATAACACAGTTGCTCTCTGTAAGCTCTGCAGGAGGTATGAGGAAGGGCAGTGCTGTGTCCAGCTCTAGGAAGCAGATGAAGGTAATCATTTCCCAGTTTCTCAAAAGTTTTAATATTTTTTTTAGACAATAACGACATAAGTTCCCCATGAAAAAATGATTTCATTTTTCTGCCTCACTCTCATTGGGTTCTTTAGAATTTCCTCTGATATTTCTGTAACATTGTACGGTGACTGATGGTGCTGCAGATATATTCCTAATACACATTGCTTCATTATTGTAGTGCATCACCGCCTGCCCATACTTCCTAATCTGGGAAAACAACAACTACAACAAAAACTCTCTCTCTCAATCTCTCTCTTCACTACTGTAGTGCTTTTCCTGGTCACTCACGCTTCCTGATCTGGAAACAAAAAAACAACAAAATGGCCTTAATTGAAGTATAGGAATCTGTGGAGGCTCTGGCTGCGGAAGAGGTGAACGCACAATGAAAGACAAGATATTAACACACACTCCTTGGCCCATAAAATAACCACAAGTATGCTGAATCACTTCTGTGAAAGCGTCTCTGAAATTGCTCCTCTTTTGGAATTCTTTTCAAAGAGCATTTCTTCTCTGTCACGGGAAAATTTTCCAGCACATCACTAGTTTTAGTAATATAATTTTTAAAAAATCTGTTTCAACATTATATCTTTATGTGTTTTTATGTGTACCTTATAAAAGACCTTGTGAGACATCATGAGTTTTAGTTATGGGAGAAAGGCTCAGAACAGATATCAAATATAGATATAGATATATTTCCTATAAATTTTGTAAAAGAGCTTTCTTCATTATGACACCTGTCAGAGTTGCTGCTCAACACCACATCTTACCCTATAGATCTAAATCATAATTTACAACAAGGATTGTAATTGTGACAATGGAGTTCCCTCCTTAGAGGTACACTCCACATACATAAACATTCAGCATTCTTCGTTTCCCACCTTCATATAGTCCAAGGTATCTTGTGTAAGTCAAGCTGCTACTGAATTGTGTACTTCTTCCTTTGGCATTACAATGAGAAGGTCCTGTTATTCACTCTTTTTCTTGCTAGCTGCTGTTGATAGGAGTGCCAGGAGGTTCATGAAGCCAAGAAGTTTCCTGTCCTGCCCTCAATTCTCGATGTAAACAATGTACAACCTCAGGAATACATATCACATTCAATAGGTTAGCAAACATTCTCACAGCACTTCAATTGATTCCCACAGGTAACATTACAAGATGGAGTGTCCACATCTTTTACACAGGACAATCATCTATTAAACAACTGCCAGAGGTTTGTCTTTTTCTTGCAAATCTCCTTTGTCTGAAGTCCAACTCTGATTTAAAGGTAAAGAGGCAAGTAGAGAGAGCACTGATTTTGAAGCTGCTCACCCACAGTTGTCACTTGAATAGCAGACTCAGCAAGGTCCTGATTAGCCTCCCCACTCCTACCCCTATGGCAAGGTCTACATAATTAAATCAGATCTGCATCTGAACATATAAACTTTTATTTGCAATATTTTTTTTACAGATTTTGTGCCCTCTTTTGTATTGATGTTTGGTGTTATGTGTCCTTTTATTTGGTGATGTGTAAGTGATCGCCCTATTCCAAAATGTAACATCTATTTTATGTGTCTGATGACATAAACAATGTATCATGCATATTTGCTGTTCATTGACCTGGAATCTAATGGATGAATGGTTGTCAATAAATATGACAGGGTATCTGCGAGACTGAAGTGGGTATTCTTCTGAAGACAAACTAAATACAATATAAAGCCTATGTTGTTGTTGTTGTTTAGTCATTAAGTCATGTCCGACTCTTCGTGACCCCATGGACCAGAGCACACCAGGCCCTCCTCTCTTCCACTGCCTCCCGGAGTTGGGTCAAATTCATGTTGGTAGCTTCGATGACACTGTCCAACCATCTCGTCCTCTGTCGTCCCCTTCTCCTCTTGCCTTCACTCTTTCCCAACATCAGGGTCTTTTCTAGGGAGTCTTCTCTTCTCATGAGATGGCCAAAGTATTGGAGCCTCAGCTTCAGGATCTTTCCTGGTAAATGACTGGTATAAAGCCTATACCAGTCATTAAATATGGTACATATAGGGCAAATATTATTTTGAGATCACTGTTGCAATGTGGCATAAAATAATTACAAGTAAATAAATAGGTGAGCAAATGGCAAGATTTGATTTAAAAGAATTCCACAAAGAATTGTAATATAGAAGAAAATGTAGCCAATATGTTGAATTTCCTACGAATTACATCAAATACAGTATATAGTGTTTTCTCTCAGAAGTAATGTTTCCAGCAATGAAACGTCCACAAGTACAGGAGGAATGCTAATGGTATTAAATGGACAAAGTACTCCATTCCAATCAAATATGTACGAAGATTATTCATTTCCTTATACAATAACAAATGGACTTGTCAGAAAGCAACAGAAGGAAACCATAAAAATAAAACACCTGGTATTTCTTTCTCACAGATGTGCTTGCATATGGCCAGCAAGACACAAATATAAAATACTTTAATTATTATTACTAGGTGTAACTATTCACTCCATAGTAGTTGCCTAACCTTATTCATAGCAACAAAACAGCTTCACATTTTGCACTCAACAGGGCTGCTAAATCTTTTTAAAGCAAGTTTCCCTCATAAATTTCTTCTCTGGGATATGTGTTCAAAAGTTTTTAGTCAGAAATAATTGGTGGTGGTGGTGGTAGGGGGAAATGGTGATGATTGATGATTATGGTGATTGGAGATAATACATACATGGGTAAATGTTATTCAGCTTGAGCAACAAAATGTGTAAGCAGGACTAAATTTCTAGAATTAAGCTGATTGGAACCATGATTATAGCATTTGTACCATTACATGCAGTCATGGAGAAACTTTTCTGCAACATTGCAGTGATGGTGTGGCTGATGATGTCGTGTATCGAAGGTCCTTTTTAAATTGATGGCAATATAGCTTTTATCTAGGATTGTTAGTTTTACTGCAGTCAGTGGCATATATTTGTTGGGGGTCATTAAGCAATGCCATGCATGACCTCCAATCTGTGGCACTTGCTTTTCATGGGAAATTGAATTTCTGACTCACTCAACAAAATCCGAATGTTCATTTTTACCTGCCTGAGGAGGGGCAAGGTAGCTCACTCTCCCCTCCCTCCCTCATTTTTCTTTGTAGCAAATAAATGAGACAGCCCATTTGCCCTAAGCAGCGACCTTCAAAGAGGTCAGGGGAAAAAAAATGAGTATCCTTACATATACCAGCACTGCTGTTCATTATCAAGGCTGTGGACTGTTCTAGTACTACAGCTGGTTGGAGCTAAATCAGTATCAGAGCCAGAAGGTGGAAACAAAACAATGCCAAGATGGAACTGAGAATCTATTGGGAACTTGCCCTGCTCAAATTCTATCAAAATGAATGAAAGCTATGCAGAAGATACATCCAAGGAGTTCAGAAGATGTACCAAACCACAGCCGGAAAAGCAGGGAATATGTCATGGTACGTAGTGTTGCAAAACCTATTCCTGATAAAGACTACTTATGAAAGTTCAACAAGGAAGTTGAAAGTATCTCACAGGAGTTTAGATGAACATTGATCAAACTGCACATTCCCTTATCTCTTTTTCTGTTTATGGTTGTGGCGGAATGCCCATGTCCCACCTGTCCGTCATGTGTAGCTCTAGAGCTGGAGCCTATGAGAGGACAGGAGGGCGGAGTCAGAGAGACAGTTAGAGACAGTTGGAAACTGAGAGAGAATGAGAGAGGAGGTTTAGAGAGGTTTATGGGAGAGATTGGAAAGTTGGTGTGGTATAGTTGGTTTATGGATTAAAGAATAGTTAAAAGATAGAAGTAAAATAAATAGACAGTCATCAGATAGTATTCCAGTGATTAACAGTGATTTATATGAAAAGTAATACAAATAAAGAAACGTGTTTAATATCCAAGTAATGAGTGCAACATAATACAACATCTACTAAAATACTTATGTGATTCAACAACTAAACAATAAATAATCAGTTATATTTAACAACACGTGTCTATGCAACATCTTTGGTAAAGTGTGGATAGAGATCCACTGGTGGCAGTTGGTGTATGGAGAATTAAGCAAGTCGTGTCCAAAGGTGGACCTGGGTTTGAGGGAAACAAACTAGGGACACTGGGGGTGCGCGACAATGGTGTCTTCTCAGATTTTAAGCTTTATGTAAGGGAAATTCTTGTTTTTATTAAGTGTAGGTAACCCACTTGGGGGGGGGGCTTTTTTGTTTTTGGCTGAGGAGTGGAATAAATATGTTTCAAACAAGTAAATAAATAAAGACTTAGAGAATTTGAAAACCTGGCTAAAGGCACATTCTCATGCAGTTCAACTTCACAGAGATAAGATACTCAGTGCTACTACTTATCTTCTGTTTGCGAAGGATGATTGCAGCAGTGATTGTCACACGGTTCTAAATGATAATTGCATTTCTCTCTCTGTGTATATATTTCTAATTATATTTTCTAACTATAGAGCTAAAGTCATAGAACAGATCCAGATTGTGAAGCAATTTTTTTCTGACCTTAGAAGGCCTTCGGAGTATTAACAAACAGATCAGTAAAACAAGTGCATGGAAAATATTAGGATTGCTACAGCTCAAAATAAGTTGAGGCTGGCAAAGCATGCAGAAAAAGCAATGAAAATGTAGCCCTTCTGGGTCCGCTTAAAGTAAGATGAAAGAAATGGTCAATCCACTGATTAGTAAACTGGATATGTTTAACCTGGAGACCCAGGAGAGAACTCTTTTAATTATCAGAACAGTTGGATGTCACATAGAAGAGGTTTGTTCTCTTCTGCAAAACCAGATTGAGATTAAACTTTGGTTGAACACTGGGGTCAAGTTCTTTTCAATAAGAGTAGTTTGACAATATGGTGATTGGTTTAACAAGAAGGGAAGCTGTCTCCCATTGGAAGTCTTAAGGTAGGAGGTGGGAATCAGTCTGGCAAAGATGTTCTAGCTCTGAAAATTCTGTTTCCGGCATTAGGTACAAGGTTGAAGCAGATGGCCCTGTAAAAGTTTGAAAATCCTGGCCTTCTCAAACTACAGACCAAAGATTCTCAGTATTAGAGTTGGGGGTATTCGTATACGAATATCCCCGTGCAGCTAGACTTACCGAGGGGATGGCCCCTGTGGCCAGTCCGTCCATTCACCTATCCAGTGGTGGCCACAGCCTCGCTCATCCTTCCAGTCGCTCCTGGAGGTCCACTCTCTTCCTGCTCAGCTAGCGACTCAGCAGCCATGCAGGGAGACTCGTCCTCCCTCCCACTGCCTGGAATGGCCAGGCGAGCAGGAAGAGAGCAGAGCTCCGGGAGCAATTGGAAGGATGAGTGAGGCTGCTGCCACCACTGGATGCATGAGTGGACATGTAAGTCCAGCTGCGCATGGATATCTCCATCTCTACTCAGCATCAAAAAAATGTTTCCAAAAGTTGGGAGAAAATGAGGCATTGGAGAGTATAATGCTACCTTGATCTTTGGGTTTTGTATCTGTGCTTATGGATATTAAGTCTATTTTATATGGCCAGGTAGAAACTAATTTGTGTGGCAATAGTTTTGGGGACTACACTGTCCGTAACCCATCCCAGCCATACTGGATGAGGGATTTGGGGAGTTATGTGCTAGAAAAGTGATTTTTCTAAGCTATGCACTTCACAGATCAAAGACTATTACCTGGATAACAGAATGTGCATATGCACACACACTGTCCATCCTTCAAGTAATAACAAGGAATTCTGAATTTCTCAGTTTAACATAGTGGAATTCTCTGACTGACAGGACATTATTTAAACAAAACATTTCCTACCTCTCCCTCTTCCCATTTTCCAGAAAATTTGCTACTCCAAGATGACCAGGGAGTGTATGTCTAGTAATGCATCTCATTGGCATTTGATATCTTTCCAAGTGCCAGTAAAAAGCTTCCAGTCCACTTAGTAAGAAGGACAAAATAACATTGCTAACCACAACAGACAAAATGGCTCCCTTGCTAAGAAGGGCTGCTGAGTAACGATAAAAGAGAGTGCCAAGAAAAACCCAAAGCCCCTTCACTACTAATACACAAAACTGAGGGAAGATGAACAAGTCTCACAATTTCAGAGTCTGATGCTCTCATCTTAATGTTAGGTCAAAGATGTTTAAAAATTCATCACTCTCGCTATAAGAACTAATGTGAGGAATGAAAGAAGGGGGAAACCATTATTAAGGCCTTAACAAGAACTTTGGTTTCATGTTGTCATTTTAAGTGGTTGGAAGAGATCACAGTGGAATTTAAAGGGGCACTTAAGGGTATTTCGGGTGGGGCAGAAATTCTCTCAGTTCTTTCTGAAAGAAATTCAGTTGTTTCAGTTTGCATTTTAATGCAAATATGAAAATTAATTGATTCACTTTGAAAACCAGAAAAAGGTTACTTGGGTATTTCCCTGTCACTGAATTCTCCAGCTCTCTGAAAAGCTATGTCCAGAAATATGTATATTAAGAAATGACATGTATAAAAATGATTAGGGGAAGTAACATACAGCAATGTACGTATTACACTAGGGCAATTAGCTTTCAACCCACACATATCTTCATCAGGCCCTGGAAATTTGACCTGTTCAAAGTAAGAAGGTATTCCTTGTCTATTTGTGGTTTTTTTGTCCCAAGCTGCAATCCTGTCCCTGCCACTTGTACTTCACATTTGCCTGGAGGTCTTTTGGGAAAAGACCAGGTTAAAGTAGGAATCGAGCACTTCTGCCTTTACTTCATCATCTGTTATCATTTTTATATCCCCATTGAGTAGCTGAGTCACTTTCTTTTTGCCAGCTATTGCTACCCAGTAGAGATGGGCACCAAAATGGTGGTACGAATCACGAACCACCACAAACCAGTTCATGGTTTGGTTTTTGGTTCATCCCCGGGGGGCATCTGCCTGCCCCTGTCATGCTGTAGCCATTGTTACACCACTGCCACTGCACTGCCACTGCCACACTGCTGCCACTGCTGTGCCACCACAGCCACTACCACCATGCTGCCGCTGCCATCACACCACTGTTGTCCTGCTGCCATCTATCAACTGGGCAGTAAGTGCATGTGCAGAGGTAGCAGCCAACTCCAGGAAGCTGGGCCCACTGCCTCTAACCCTTCATTTTACTTCTGCAAAACAGAATTCCCTGAACCAGGTCACCAACTGAACTGCAAACCAGCCTGTGGCATCCACCCAGGTCATGAATATTAATGGGTTATCTACATGTACCCATGAGAGTGCTGGAGAGGTGGAGTCAGGAGATATAAGAGTCTCTGCAGGAGGAGGAGAGGGGAGATTGGAGTTTAGATTGATTGGTGAATTTGGAGTTTGGAGTGGAGAGAGAGGGTTGCTGGTTGAGAGTGGATGGCGTAGGATGTTTTGTTAAGAGTTAGTGATATTGACTGTACCTTCATCATCTGTAATAGTAAACAACTTCTATTTGGTTCTTTTTAAAATGACACATTGCCTGGACCTCTATCATTAATAATAAACAATGTTGATGTAATCAACTGGTGGCAGCAACATGACACGTAGCTTGTGCCCTTTGCTTGGTGAAACAACCAAGGGACAGGTGGGAACGTGACACAACCTGGTTCATCAGTTTTTCTGGTTTGTGGTTTCATTCATGCCCATCTCTACTAACTACATACCTGAAGAAAGTTGTTTTGCTGCTTTTAGTGCTTCTTGCTTAATCTTTGCTTGTTCTCGTTTTTCCTCTTCCTAATGCCAATTGGGTTCTGCCAGAGTTGCAAACTCTATTTGATCATAATGTGCTTTGCTAGTCTTGCAGAGCCAATAATCTTATACATGAATTTTGCCAGTCCGTTTGCCCTGAAGTAACCTCTAATATGTTTGCAGTACATTATTGTTCAAACTTCCATTTTGTGATCACATGTCACATTTCAAGGATTACAATTCTCCATAATCATTTTAACACTTTACAAAACTTCATACTTTGACAGTATTGTTGATTTCAATGTGGTGAAGAGTTCAGTTCTTCGGTCTTCATTTACCACTATAATTAACAAATATACATTTAGAGGAACTTCAACCAGCACTCCTAAGTTGTGCGGATATGTCTGTGATGACAAATGGCTTCAAAAATGAAAACTAGTAGTTTTATCAAAGAAAGAAGGACACGTCTTGCTAGGCATGTAAAAACCCAGATGTTTGATTTTACCACTACAGTAGTTAAATGGATGAACAGAATTTAATTGGTACAGTTCACAAATCACAGACATTAAGAAATCCAAAAGAACACACTGTTCTTGCAACAAGTAGTGGAGGTCCAGATTTCCCCCCAAACTCTTAAATCTAAACTTACAGAAGTATTAATAGAGAAAGAGATGGATGAAATAAAGAGATGGATGAAAAAGATAAAAGATAAAAAATAATATAAAGGAAATTTGGGGGAAAGAAGAGGGAATATCCTGGTTAAACATACTCTGGATGGAAAGTTGAACTAGAGAGTGGACTAGAAAAGTAAGAGAGATTAGAAAACTGACAAAATTTGAGGAGATTATTGAACAAAGACAAGATCAAGAAGAAGGAAACAAAAGAAAGGGAACAGTTAGTGTAATTTATAAGATTTTAGTACATTCAGGATTTGAACAAGTGATGATGAAAAACCAGTGGCAGGAGGAATTTGAGGAAGAGATTAAAAGAGAGGATTGGAAAAAGATATGGTCACAAAGAATAACGAAGAATATGTCTATAAGGGTAAAAGAAAATCGTAATAAGGTAGCATGGAGATGATATTTTACTCCAGTAAGACTGAACATAATAAATAAAAACATACCATCTCAATGCCGGAGATGCAAAAAGGAAAAAGGGACCTATATGCATATGTGGTGGACATGTGAAATAAGAAAGAAAGAAAGTTTTTCAGGAAATTAGAAACATTATTGGATATAATATTCATATATCAACAATTATTGCCCTCCTGAATATAATTAAGAATGACCATCTGAAAAAAGATCAGAAAGAGTTAGTTGTTATAATGGTTACAGTAGCAAGATTAATATTTGCAAAGAATTATAAAAGCAACAAAAAATTAATCTTGAAGACTGGTATAAAGGATTGTGGAGCTTAGCAATTAATGATAAGTTAACATGTGAAATGAAAATAAGAAGAGGAATGGTAAAATCTAATTATTTCAAGGACATACGGAATTTATACTTGGAGTATGTCTTTTCAAAGGGGAAAGGCTGTATGACAGCAAAAGAATCAATGTATTTTTTGAGAGGTATGGGGTGAAAAGGGATATAAATTGATATTACTGGTTCACCACAGTGACTGTGGACAAACATTGCTCCCCAGATTTAGAGAATGTGACTGTCAAATGCAGGCCCTTCTACCTTCTGAGAGAGTTCTCCATGACTATGATAACTGCGGTTTATATTCTACCGGATGCAAATGCCAATTTGGCTATTGGATATTTATATGATACCATCAGCAGAAAACATAGCACATACCCTAGCGCAGTGCATATCATAGCAGGAGACTTCAATCATGTGGATTTGAAAGCAGCGCTCCCAAAATTCCATCAGCATGTTAGTTGTGCCACCAGAGGGGCCAATATATATAAAGTCTATTCTAATATCAGGCTGGGCTACAAATACGTAAATACTTCAGAGGTACTGAAAATGGCTCAACAGAGATTGTACTTTCTAAGGATACTTAGGAAGAATAACATCACTCAGAGACTGTTGATGTCCTTTTATCGATGCTCAATAGAAAGTGTATTGTCATACTGTATGTGCACGTGGTACGCAGGTTGTACAGTGGCCCAGAGAAAATCGCTCCAGAGGGTGATTAATACAGCACAGAAGATTGTTGGGTGTCCCCTCCCCACCTTGGAGGAACTGTAGAGGTCCAGCTGTCTTAAAAAAGCACAAAATATTATAAAGGACACCTCCCACCCTGGACACTCTTTGCTTGAACTACTGCCATCAGGAAGATGATATAGATGTATTAAAACAAGGACAAATAGATTTAAAAACAGTTTTTATCCAAGGGTGGTGACTTTGCTAAATTCAGTTAAGATTTAATTTGATTTTATTGTAGGGTTGCATGTGAATGTATTTTGTTGCCGTTGTATTATGTTGGAATTTTGTAAGGAGTTTACATGGAGTTTTAGCTGAATGAGTGATGCACTGGATAGCACTCTGGTGATTTTGTTGCACATGCAATGACAATAAAGTGTTATTCTATTATTCTATTCTATTCTATTCTATTCTATTCCATTCCATTCACCTAGTCCCAAGGGTGAAGGTGGCACAGGTGGTGAAAGTTCAATGTGTATTGTGTGTAGTAACTATTGAATTTGTATTTTAGTTTTAATTTTGTTATTTGTTATTTCCTTTCATTAATTAATTAATTAATTAATTAATTAAATAATAATAATAATAATAATAATAATAATAATAATAATAATAATAATAATAATAATAATAATAATAATAATAATAATAATAATAATAGAACAAAGAAATGTCAGGATCATTGACCTTGCAATTCCAGAGGATGTCAGAGTTGAAAATAAAGAATTGGAAAAACTAACAAATTACAGAGACCTGGCAATTGAAACATCTCGCCTCTGGAAGAAACACACCTCAGTGGTCCCCGTAGTCATTGGGGTTTTGGGAACAATATCAAGAAATTTCACATAGTACTATAAGCAGTTGCAGATCTCAGAAATCACATCTTCAGAGCTACAAAAAACGGCAATATTAGGAACAGCATACTGTACATACTGTACCAATATTTAACAGATACTTAGGTTTTTGGGTAAAAGTTGTATCTGTTATATAATACCAGTTAATGTTTTTATAATGTTGACTGTGCCTTGAGTTTTTTAATAATAATAATAATAATAATAATAATAATAATAATAATAATAATAATAATAATAATAATAATAATAATAATAATAATAATAATAATAATAAAGAACAAACTGTTCTAAATTCTACATTTTTATTGTAACTCCACTGTGATTTTGACTAACAACCCAGGAGAGCACATCTGATACTTATGAGTCAGTGGTATAGATCTTTGAGACATTATAGTTGTTTTAAGGAAAAATACCTGAAAATGTTACCTCAAAAATATAAGAGGCAAACAGAAGAAAAATGAAATTACATCAATTGTCATACAAAATTTCACACATAGAGACAGAAATGTAATGGGCGGGGGGAGTCTCTTCCCAAACTGGGCAACTTGCTGCTTCACTGACTGCTATTTGCAGTTTTTGTTGAGCATCACTAAACATTTAGGATGACTTCTCATTTTCAGGAAGATGTACAAATATTACGCATTTGCCAACCAAAATAATGTAGTTTTGACCCAGTAATTTCAGCCCAAGAATTGAATATCAGTTTTACTCTTTTCACCTATAGCAGAAGTGGGACACCTGTGGCCCTCTAGATACCATTAGACTACATTTCCCAGCATTGCCATCATAGACCATGTTGGCTAAGGATTGAGAGGAGATAAAACTGCTGGACAGCTCAGTGGTTTAGGTCTCTGGCAGAGGTTGGGAGTTCAAGTACCCATTGTGCCTCCTTGACAGGGATGATCCATAGGCTCCCTTACAGCTCTCCAGTTATAAGATTATTATTATTAAAGGACAGAATGGACGATCAAACAATTTTCTGTGAGTATCTAAAAAAGAACACTGCGATTGGGGATATCCAAAGTGAAAGCTTCCGTTTTTGTTTTATCCCTTGCCAGTCCAGTTCAAAGCCCCTAAGGTGGTTCTCTTCACCCTCACTGCTTTAGTGTCCTTGTTCCTTCTCACACTCCTCCTTAGTGCTGAAGTCTCATTGAGCTGCCACAATCTTTTAAATTGGCACTCTCTTCTCCAGTTCCATAGCTGGGTTGGAGCTGGGGTCAATGCAGCTGGAGACTTTGGTATGGGCCCAGTTCTCCTCATGGGAGGTTTGACATCAGGCTGGTCTAAACGTCCCCTGGCCCAGCCATGGCAGGTTCGCTAGGTGTTTGTATTCTCAGGGAGACATTTTTCTGTGAGTCTGGTGTAGCCATAATAAGAGAGGATCTCCAGGCACCAGGGAACCTCTGGCCACATCAGGCACTCCTAAGCATCAGCCCACACATCTTTCCCCTTCTCCTCTACTTCATTCTCTTCCTCCTCATTAATGGTCTTTCCCCCCTTTTATACTGCGCCCCCTTTCCCTTCCCAAAGGTTCTCTGGATTTCCTGCCTTCAGGGACTTCTGAGGTCTGTGTAGTTACTGAACTAGTTCCTATCTCAAGTAGTGCCAAGTTCATGGGGCAGCATATATACCCTCAGCAGGTTGGTGCTTAAAGGGATTCTGGAAGGCAGCCCACTCCTGCTGATTTTTAAGAAATCTCTAAGAAACCCATGTTTCTGCTGGAGCTTTTTTTTTAAAGTGCTGATTGAAAGATTATTACTGGGAGGCTCTTAGCACAGACATCAGTTTCATATGGGAAGTGCTACAAAGTTAAACTCAAACCTAAGGCAAAGGAATACAAAATATAAACTATGGTTTCAATAGGGATAAAAAAGGGAGGGAAAAGTCATGATAAAAAGCAATGTACCAAGTGACTCAAAAGGAACATTGTATGGATGACAGAAAAAATACTGATAATATCAGTTGAGAACCTGTTGCTTTTACAAGAACAAATGCACCATCTGGAAGAACCCTTTGACAGTGTGGGCAGACACTGAGATCACAATGGAAAAGGGCTACCAAGGACAACACAGGCCCAAATCCGATTTCTTAATTGGATCTCCTGTTGGCATTTAGCTATAGCATGCATCTATCCATGGCTGCCCCTGTACTCTCTTTCCATCCAGAGACTGTGTGCAATGCTATCATTGCCTAATCCCCTTTGGATATGATTGAAGACTGAAATGTCTGTGAAACAAATTAAGGCTAAGGTCTTAAACTCTCACAATGGGACTTTGCTCCCAAATAAAATGCATAGGATTGGACATTGGTCTTCTTTATGTCTTCCAAAATTGATACAATGGCTGAAATCCTGTCGCTTAGCATAGTAAATCACAGCTAGAGTAGGCCCATTGAATCAGTGAGGATGTAATTAATCAACTCCATCACAAGCTCCATGAACTCAATGGGCTTACTTTAGTTGTGACTTCCTTCTCTAAGCAACAGAGATTCAATGAGTACATATTTTGTATTCAAGTATTGGGACCTAAGAACAAAATTGGTTTTTCTGAGGGGTGCCAAAAGTGAAGAAGAGAAGCTAGTTTCATTGAGCATCAGCAGAAGCTCAATGAAACTGATATGCTCATGTCTGAAAACAGACAGTGAGAAGATAAAAAGTCAGTGAAGTCATTGAATTTAAGCTCTGAAAGATAACAGGAATCCCAGTAACTGCTGGCTGACAGAAGCAAAGAAAGAGGTGCAAGGGAGACGGGAAATTGCACCAAAAAGATGATTGGCCTCCAATAACTGTGAAAATTGAAACAAAAGGGAAAAGTAAAAGTAAATGGTCATTTCAGCAATAGGATGCTCTTGTAAGAATTGTGGGCAACTGCGGTGCCAAAGGAAATAGCCTATTTTTAGATGCTATAAGTACAGAGATCAATATTACACACTGTCTGAAGCTTGAGGAACAAGAAGAGTGAAGAGAGAGTGAAATCTGATAATACATTTATTGAGTCAATTCCTTCCAAGCAGATAGATGGAGTGTAAAACTCCACATTTTCTCCCAACAGTTAAGTAAAATCAGTTGTCACAAGTCTCAGTGATGTCTAGACATGTGCTGTGTTCTTTGGGATTCATTTTAAGGGCCACACTGGAAGTAATACATAATGGTAACAATGACAGCTTGTTTCCTACTAAAGCTAACAGGGGTATGGAAAGGGGTGCTTTCAGAAGGAATCTTGGCTGAGGACTGAAGCATCAAAACTCACTTTCCCATGTGCTTTTGTTCCAATGAAAATCGCCCCGTGCCTGCTATTCAGTAGGAATAACAAACATGTGATGTGCTTTCTAATTATTTGTAAAGCATTGGTGACATTTCTGTCTTGAAGAAATAAACATGACTGCCTACTACACTATTGTGCTATGTAGTCTCCATTAACAGGTGTTGAGCAACACCAACTTTGCAAAACTGGCAGGCAAAAAATGTTTGTAAAGTTGAAGCTGCACGGCCAGGATATCATCGTTTTATTAAGTGATGCAGCACAATAGTGGAAACATATTTTAAAAATAATAATTAAAAAATGCCCCTTTTCACTTCAAAATAAGACAGAGGGTGCCATCCGCAGTCATGGCCAGAACACACCCACCTCTGCACACCACCACTGACGTGTAGGAAGAACACCTCCCCAACCCCACACTTGAGCAATCTTGGCAATCGCACACCAAGAAAACCATATTTATTTGGACTGATCCTAATGGTTCAAAATAAGCAATTGGCTCCAACCTTAAACCAATCTGGGATGGATTGATCCTCATTAGGGACGGGTTGGGATGCTCTAACAAGAATGTTGTGTAGTTGACATTTCTTAGAATGATCCCAACCTTTCCAGCAGGGGGTTAGAGAGTGGGATAAACTCCTATGTAGCCAGCCTCTTAGTATCAGCTTACTGGCCATATCCAACCAACCCATTCCTAACTTCAGACATTGGTTCAGTACCTGTACAGTTTTATTTAAGACAAATGACAAAGAAGAACAGAGCTATTTGTCATCAGCAGATTTATGGCTCCACTCCACTCCACATTCTCTGATTCACAATCTAACAATCATAGGAGGTAAAATGTATCCTTGTGGAATCCCAAAGTAATTCTATAGGCTTGGGCAAAAATCCTCTAAAGCCACTTTTTGAAACTTTCTGTGCCTCGTTCAGCTTGTTTAACAAGTGAAAGATATCTTGTGCACGGTAATTGTTCCAAGAGACTACCCATTCATGAGCAGAAATATTGGTCTGTCGTGCTCCGTGGTACTGATCTTGTGCGCAGCTGGAGCAGAAGGCTCTTCCATTTCTTTCTCTCTTTTTCTTTCCTCAGCAACAGAGAACATTGCCTCTTTGTGAGTCCTTTCATCCTCTATACCGACATGTTTCACGGAAGAAATGCCCCCATGGATACATTTTGGTTGTGTGTTAGTACGTTCCTGTGACTATGTTCTTCCCAGTTAGGAATGTCATGGAGTGTTTGCCCCAGGAAACAACTTTAGTGCCGAAAAATCATCTGTTCCACTGAGTGAGATCTTCAGTATCAGACAAGACATTGCAATTCCAACAGGCATAAGGGCTGTTTGGTTTAAGGCATGTAGGTGTCTGTTAAAATAATGTGAAATTTAGGGAACAATCCTCTGCTTACTTAGAGCGGGCTTAGGGTGCCATAATGCTCTTGATTTCTCTGTCTCCTACATTCAGAATTTTAAAGCCCAGTTTATGGAGAAAATTCTTGATTCTGATATGTTCTTATCATAAGCAAGATACACAAGATTCTCCGCCATCTGTATTGGCCAAATTGATTAAGTACAGCTATCTCCGCCATGGAGAGGACCATGTGCCTGCCATGAAGCTGTTAAATAACCTTGTAAACAAAACAAGCTACACAAGACAAAATAAATCAGGTTGCAGTCCTAATACAAGGCTGAATGCAGTAGGATTCAAATCCAGACTTTTTAGAATTAAGCCCTTACTTGAATGCGGAAGCCAACAATTTTTCCTTTTTTTCCACATTATTTTTTTTAGTGTCAAATTCTTTCCATTGCATTTATGAAGAAAAGAAAAAAGAGAAAAAAAGGTGAACCTTTAAACCAATTTAAGTGGTTAAAAAAACCAAACAAACCCTGAAATGAATTAAATTCTCACCAGTTCCCAGCTGTGACGCAATGAACCTTCAGATTACAGATCTCAGAGAAGGAAATTCCACCTTCAGATGTCATTCCAATGCAGTGGTAGAAAGGCCCATTAACAATGCTGTCAGTTACAACAGTAGTTGAGAGTAGTGGGATATGAATGAAATTTTAGTGGGGTGCAAGTTTGCCACAGATTTTCCATTCCTTCGCACAGAACGGCTTTCCCTGTTAGCATTGCAATTGCTGCTATGGATTGTCAAGTTGCTTTTGACTTATGGCAACCCTAGTAAGATTTTCATGTTTGTGAGATGTTCAAGGAGTAGTTTACAATTGAGATTCCCACCACCACCACAGTGAGCTTCCATGTTTTCTGAAGATTTGAACCTACATCTCCTGAGTCTGATTTTGACCCTCTCTCTGCTGTACCACACTGGCTGGATGTTAGCATTAGACTAATAAAAAATAAACTTCAACAATCTTCAGTGATATTTAAGGAATTTTAGAAGGGTTCACTGCAAAACCCCCCCCCCCCTTCTCTCTACATATACACACAGGAATAATACAATGCTTGGGCTACCAAATCTGAATCAGAGTGAGGAAACTGGTGGAGACTGGCTGCTAGTCCTGATGGTGCTACAGTGCATACCTTGACTGAATGCGTCTTGTTGAGCTTTTGGAGGCTTTTCTTCACAACATGAGCCCTAAGCAAGTGTCTGCTTGCATATGCCTAGGGGTAAAGTGGAGATGGCCATGAAGTCATGCACAAAGGCACCGCACCAAATGTCAGAAATTATGATATTATAGCTCTTGAGTGGCTCAATTTTATTCTTTCACTTATTGAAATACTGCCCTCACTACAAAGATTTACTTGCTGAAATTATTTATATGGTAAATTTCCTTAGATATCTCACTCTTAAATATTTAAATCCTTGGCAACTAGCTGAAAGTAAAAATCCCTTTTAAAATGTAAATATAACTATAAATAATCAGAACATCCAAACAGCTGTCTAAGAATATTAGTAGCACTCTGATGTATATATTGTGAGAAACATACTAAAAAGGAATAGTGAAAAATATCCTTTCCTTTACCACCAGAGGGTAGTACATAATCTGGATTAATTATTTCACAGAATATTTCCATAGTATACCTTCAAGCAATATAATCAGTTGCATACTGTATACAACTTGATGTTACACCATACTTCTTCCTGTTTCAAGTGTTTCAAGGAGTACAAATGAAATGTAATTATTATAGGGCTCCTAAAACAGGAAAATGGAAATTTAGTATAAACCTGGACAACACAAAGAGAGATAATACTCAGATTAAGATGGACATTTGTCAAGCAAGTTCCATAAACTCAATATAGTCCTGTCTAGCACTTGTGTCACTCTTAGGCCTATTAAAAATGTCTGTCTCTGAGTAATCACCAACTACCAAAGAGTAGAGAAAGAATTAGAATTATATCCTTTTATTTGTGGATAGCATAAAGTGATTTGCTGAATCGCCAGCTAGACTCAGCAGCCTCATAACAGCCACAAAATTTTCAGTGAACAGATAAAATTGTCATTTCACCTTGAAAAATGTGCATCTCTCTACATAATTAATGATAAAAGAGATTCTTCACAACAGGTACACCTGGCACCACTAATGTGTTACCTATATTCAATAGTAATTCTATGTACAAGTACCTTGGGATCAGTCAGAGCAACTCGATAGCCCACTGAGGTTTTAAAATCGTCTTACTGGCTTTCCTATAGGAAGAGACAGCTTTACATATTAAAAACTAAGAATTATAGCGAAGACGGAAACAAATGCAATTAGCACCTGGGCTGTACTAGCTTGAACTTATTCTATCAGCATAATTAGCTAGGCTAATATTAATTTGAATGAACTTATACTGACAAGAATTCTTCCACAGAAAGGTTATAGTTCCCTCTAATAACAAACTCCATTTTGAAATGAGACTGTGCAGTTTGTTTGTTTTTTTAAAGAAAGTTGTAAGAGCAAAGCAAAAAAGCAAAGTGTGCTGCTGATAGCACTAAAAGCACTCTCTGGGCAGTTTACAATTTAATTATGCAAGCTACACATCCTGCCCCCCCCCCCCCCAGTGAGCTGGGTACTCAATTTACCAGCCTCAGGAGGATGGAAGATTGAGTCAACCTGGAGCTGACTACCTGAGTCCAAGATTGAACTCAGGTCATGAGCAGAGTCTGCAGTTTAACCACTGTGACATGAGGCTCTATTATATAATAATTTCTATATATGTGGGGAAACCTCTTGGGAATACGTTTGTGTCAATATCTACTTACAGTTTGTGCTATCATGTATTTCATTATGTATTATTTTAGTCATTGTATGTTTTGGTTAAGTATCTAAGCCACCCAGAGTAGTGTTTCACTACGTCAGGCAGTCTAAAACCTCAATCAATCAATCAGTCAGTCAATGAATGAATGAATGAATCAATCAATACAGGGACACTTCCAAAACATCCCATTATTAACAGCTAAAATTATAAGAAAATTATTAAGATTGGCAAACCTAGCCAATGTCACTGTGAGTGTGCAGGACATGTGAGCTTCCAGGACCTGTGGAAAGTTCAGGGAACATAACATGAGAAAACGCTAAAGCATCTTGTCACATTGGCCAGAGGGGAAACATTCAGGTTTGCACTGGATAAAATGGGCATTTAACCACCTTTTCTCTTATATTTGAGAGTGGGGAGGGGAAAACATAACTGACCAATGACAGTTATTTTATTTTGGCATACGGGGGAGAAAACTTCCATTGCAGATAGTGATGTTCATGACAGTTTCCAGGTATCAGACAGCCTTTCAATTTTAAAAATCCCGTTTCCTTTAGTGCTGACACAAAATTTCTCAGAAGGCAATTCCTTGCTTTAGAAAACAAAACCCAAAACCATGTTCTTGCAAAAGAAACGCACCCTGCAACATCTTCTCTTCACAGCCATCATATTTGTGTGACAGGTGTCATCCCACACATGCCTTGGAACCATGCTACCTCTATCTGCCATCAAGTCACCTCCGACATATTGTGACGGTATGAATGAGTGCATGCCAAATGTCCTGTCCTCAGCTGCCCTCCTCAGCTCTTGTAGACTTAAGCAGGTGGTCTTTTTTAAGGGAGTCAGTTCATCTCATATTTAGCCTTCCTCTTCCTGCTGCCTTCTACCTTTCCCAGCATTATTGTCTTTTCCAGAGAATCCTGCCTTCTCATGAGGTGCACAAAGTAAGACAACCTCAGTTTGAAGATTTTGCCTCCAGAGATAGTTCAGGCTTTATTTGATCTAGGACCCACTTGTTCATCTTTCTGGTATCTGCAAAGCTCTCCACCATTGCCACATTTCAAATGAATCAATTTTTCCCCTATCAGCTTTATTAATTGTCCAGCATTCACATCCATACATGGAGATCTGAAATATAAGAGTGTGGATAATTTTGATCTTGGTCTCCAGTGGCACATCCTTACACTTGATGATCTTTTCCAGTTCCTTCATTGCTGCCCTTCTGAGTCTCAGTGGAAGTTGCAAAAGAACGGTGAGGCTATCTGCACAGTTGTCACTGCTGCCACTTGGAGCAGTAGTTTAAAAAAATTCCGTAAGAAAAAAGAAAAGAGGCAGAACTGCCATAAATCACAAGTTTTACCCACAAGAAACTGTTTGAGAATTTCATCTTCCCATGGAGTAGTTTAGTGAAACAGTCACCTAATTTCTCTGCCCACAAAAGTAGAGTAGATAGAGAATTATTCACCCGCAGCTATATATAAACCAAAACACAAAACAAAGCCAAGCTGCTGAACTCAACAGTCAGTTTCTGGAGTTGAATGTGATGAATATTCACAATTTTTCTCATGCTCTATAAGACACTTTTCCTTGACATGGTGAGTCAAACGTCAAAGGAAACATTGTCAACGCCTCTGAGATTTCTCTCTCTCTTGCATGACAGCAAAAAGAGGAGTGCTTTCCCCTCACCTCAGCAGCAGGGGGGGAGGGAGAGGGGAACACAAGGTGTGGAATTCAAGGTTTTCTATACGTAAAGCAGCTTCTGTATGTATGTGTGTGTGAAACCCATTTTTATGATTTTTTTTTAACAGAAAGAGTCCTGAAGTGAAAAACGCACAAAACCTCTTGCAATCTTGCCCAGCCTTGAGAAAACATGATTTTGTTGTTCTCCCAACAATGAATTAAGCAAGCATTTACATCCTCAGTTGAAACTATACAATCATAATTGTCCAGGGGCCTTGTAGAAGACAGTAAAGATGTCTCAAAGTGCATCATTTCCAGGGACAGTCTCAAATATTTCAAGACAGTTTTACCATTGGAACACCACAAGTGAAAAAGCCATCTCATAAGTCCCACATGTCTAAATTCTTATGGCACATGAGCCAAAGAAGGGATTGTGGAGAACATCTCAACAGCAGGCTCATGTGCGAGAAGATGGTCCTTAAAGAAACTTGGTTGTAAGCTATGTGGGGCATTATGGTTAATGTCAGGAGTTACTGTTGAGCTCAGATACAGATTAAGGTCAGATGTTCCAAGGGTGAGTTTATTAAAAAATGCTTAAGCATTATTTCTTGTCCCAGTTACTACATTTACTTTCATGTTTTTAACTGGTTGCACTTTTCAAAGCATTTTTGAGGGCAGCAACGCATGCAACAGATTGCAGTGTATGTCCAGCTTTAGCATACAATGAGATGCTATTCACCTGATTTGTCATACATCCAGGCAATCGCTCAGTTATCACTGACAATCTCTACAGAAAGACTCTTGAGATATATCAGATCCCTGCCTGAGAGAGCACAACAGTATCAAGAAAAACAAAGAAAACCATCATCATTGTCTTACTTATACACTATACACACCAGTGAATTCCTGACAAGAAATCAAGAGAATAAAAATGTGTTCAAGTACTTCTGGAAGATGAAGAAGGAGGAACACAGATTAATGGGGGGGGGGCTCACTCCAGGTCCAGCTGCTAAAGAGGTTAATATTCCCTGATCTCCTTTATTGACTGATACCTATATGGCAACAAAAGTACAACGTATAAGGCCTCCTACAGGCTTTGAAAAATGAGTTTATTAGATGTCTTGCAACCTTTGAAGAAATAATTTCAAAGAAGTGTGATCACAATAGCTTACTTTCTATTATTTAAAAGAAGCAAATTAGTGAAAACTCAACTCTTACCATTATGCTCCTTTGTGCTGCACTTGAATCATTTAACATTTAAATGTTAAGCAAAATTGAACAGTAACAGAGCAGAGTTTGAGAGAAGTAAAAAACCAGCCCCTTTGTATCCTAAAGAGAGAGTGAAAGAGAATATTTCAGAGCATTATGTACATATTTCAGAGTTGTTAAAGGTTTTTTCTCTCTCTTTAGTAATATGTGTATTTCCAATGTGGTGTAGTGGATAGAGTGAGGGACTAAGACTCTTTCTTTCTTTCTTTCTTTCTTTATTCCCCACTCATTTACGAACATGCCACTACTCTGGGTGACTTACAAAATATTATTAAAACCATATAAAACCTATAAAACATATATAAAAACATTTTTTCCCATCTTGAACAATTGATTATTGATTTTGTATATTGTTGATATATTAAATTGTTTTATTTTAAGTGTTGTTAGCCGCCCAAAGTGGTCAACTGACCAGATGGGCGGGATATAAATAAATAAATAAATAAATAAATAAATAAATAAATAAATAAAAAGAAAACAAACAAACCCTACCCCCGCCCCCTAAAATCACCTATCTGGGGCATATGATGGCAGACAACGGGCCAGCATAATTTAACAAAAGGGTGGTGCTTGGGAAGGCCTGGGTAAAAAGCCAGTTTTTAATTTGCTTGCGGAAGCTCAGGAGGGTGGGGGGCTAGTCGCACCTCCACAGGAAAAGATTTCCAGAGCAGAGCGGCCACTACTGAAAAGGCCCGGTTTCTGGTTGATGCCTTCCAGGCCTCTTTTGGAGTGACCACCTGCAACATTAAAGACTGGGAGGTGCGGGTGGGATGGGAAGATGACCTGAGGGAGAGGTGCTCTGACAGGTAGCAAGGTCCTAAACTGTAAAGGGCTATATAAGTTAGCATCGATACCTTGAATTTGGCCCAGAAGCATAGCTGGCAGCCAGTGCAAGCAAGCCAGGACAGGTGAAATATGGTCAAATTTAGATGCATTAATGACCAGCCTGGCCGCTGCATTTTGCACTTGCTGCAGCTTCTGAACCACCTTCAAGGGCAGCCCCTCGTAGAGAGCGTATTTTTACCTGAAGGTGGTGGTATTTTGGCAAGAAATAAGACGACTGAAAGAAAGTTCAGGCCCCATAACAGTGTGCCAGGGAAAACTGTAAGTAGAGTAAGGAAGAGTAAACGCTCCTCTATTTAATTCTGAGAAGAACTTGACAACCAGATAATATAGACTTACCAGAGTTTGGAAAGTTATTTCTAAAAGGTAACACATTACACAAGTTCCTCCCTCCCCCCAAATAATCATTAGCCCATACACATTACTTTGTTGTTCTTTTGCACTTATGTTTTAAGAACTCACTTAAAGATACAAAGATAGTCAAAGCTCCACAAAGTGACCCCAAAACAAAATGTAGGAGTGAGAAGTGAATATTACTCATCACACTACAGTAATGTTGTTAAACTTTTGCTGCCACCAAAAGGAAAACTTTAGAGGTAACATCACTATTTGTGATATGTTACCTTTAAGCTCTGGGTCCTGTGAATATTTCCTTGAAAATAGGAGTGTTTGGAGGACTAGTTGTGCCTGCAATCTGAAGTAAACTCACCTCCTAAACTAATAGGGAGAGAGCAAAGCTGCTTGGCCCTTTAGAAAGTTTGGCTGCTTTTGTCCTTAAGAATGCTCCTGTTTCCATTTGTACCCAGAGAATACACCACAGAAATGAAGGGTACCTGGCTTTGCAGTGGTGCAAAAACACTGATATTCATGAATGCACATGATTTTAACATGAGGTCACCCCCAAGCCACTGTCCAAACTGCAGGCATAGATGGTGCCTGTGATTGAGAGTGGTTTGAGGATGATCCTACATAAAAATCATGTGGATCCATGAGGATCTGTGCCTCAGATCTCCCCCCATTGACAGCTCTTCGCTCCACCAATCCTGTACCTTAGACATTCCTATTTGCATCTCAGGATTAGAACTCTCTCTCTCTCTCTCTCTCTCTCTCTCTCTCACACACACACACACACACACACACACACACACATTTAGGGGTTGCTGACAGCTGCCTGGCTTCTAAAGCAGCTGTGCTTAGAAACATTTTAAATTTTGTTCCACAAAAGGCTACATGGGGAGGAAAAGTGGGGACATATAAGACAAGGAAAAGAAAAAAAGGAGAGGCAGAGGAAGATGAGGAATAAAGAAATGAAATGCCTCCCCTCTGCTCCTGGGTTATTCCCAGCTCCCAGAGAAATTCAAGATGGGCAGGGGAAAGAGGCGGCAGGGGACCACCCTTGCTGCTGCCCACCACCTCACCTTTTCTTTCCATCCAGGAGTCAATGGTGAAATCTTGCTTGGAGTGGTCTGGCAAACAAAACGCCTTCTTCCTACCCACCTCTACTCCTTTCTTGGCAGAGGAGAAACAAAAACACAGATATGCACAAACACACACAGAGAGAGATGGAGAACTGGCACGGTGACATAGAAATGGGGAGTAATTTCCCACAACAGAAGAGAGCACATTGAGCAAGTCAATTAATAAAATTGTGAGTTTTAACTAAATTAATATAAACCGTTGCTGGCAGAGGAGTTAAATTAATACCCTCCTGAACAGAAAAACATAAGACTGGGGGTGGGGCATGTTTTCTTGTATCTCATGTAGACACTTTTTTAAAAAATGAATTAAAACTTGCTAGACCGGGTTCTAATCCTGTTTCTTATGATAGTGGGATCAAGCTCTGAGTTTACTTTTAAAAACAGAACCCAATGTTTTAGGCCATAGTAGAATAAAGACTGTATACAGGCTGTATATTGTCTCCCTGCTTATTTAACTTATATGCAGAATACATCATGTGAAAGGCTGGACTGGATGAATCCCAAGACGGAATTAAGATTGCCGGAAGAAATATCAATAACCTCAGATATGCAGATGATACCACTCTGATGGCAGAAAGTGAGGAGGAATTCAAGAACCTCTTAATGAGGGTGAAAGAGGAGAGCGCAAAAAATGGTCTGAAGCTCAACATCAAAAAAACTAAGATCATGGCCACTGGCCCCATCACCTCCTGGCAAATAGAAGGGGAAGATATGGAGGTAGTGACAGATTTTACTTTCCTGGGCTCCATGATCACTGCAGATGGTAACAGCAGCCACAGAATTAAAAGACGCCTGCTTTTTGGGAGGAAAGCGATGACAAACCTAGACAACATCTTAAAAAGCAGAGACATCACCTTGCCGACAAAGGTCCGCATCGTCAAAGCTATGTTTTTTCCAGTAGTGATGTATGGAAGTGAGAGCTGGACCATAAAGAAGGCTGACCACCGAAGAATTGATGCTTTTGAATTGTGGTGCTGGAGGAGACTCTTGAGAGTCCCCTGGACTGCAAGGAGAACAAACCTATCCATTCTAAAGGAAATCAACCCTGAGTGCTCACTGGAAGGACAGATCCTGAAGCTGAGGCTCTAATACTTTGGCCATCTCATGAGAAGAGAAGACTCCCTGGAAAAGACCCTGATGTTGGGAAAGTGTGAAGGCAAGAGGAGAAGGGGACGACAGAGGACGAGATGGTTGGACAGTGTCATCGAAGCTACCAACATGAATTTGACCCAACTCTGGGAGGCAGTGGAAGACAGGAGGGCCTGGCGTGCTCTGGTCCATGGGGTCATGAAGAGTCGGACACGACTAAACGACTAAACAACAACAAGAATAAAGACTACCAGAGATCAAAAAACGTTTGTGTGGGTTTTTTGTGCTACTCCGCTGTACAGCCTGATCATTTAAAAAAAAAGTAAAATGCCGATAAGGGTTGTTGATTTTTTTTTTAAAAAAAAAGGTTGGCATAAGTAGATGAAATGTTGAGGCATAGATACATCTTCTATGGAAGTGAAGCCTGCTGAATTTCAGAGAAAGAGAGAAGTGCTGTCTGCGTGTGCAAGAGGAGACTTTACAGTTTGGAGTTATTGCAGACATTTTGTTAACTCCCACCACTGTTTGGTGGATGACTTGTGTGATGGCAGCAGACTTTGTTGAAGGGCCCCTTCATAAGAATCTTCACAAATGACAGAGGGCCTTTTTTTCTTGGCCCATCATGCTTACTTTTGACATGGAAAGTGTTGAGGGAGCTGTTACCAGGGATCCAATGCCGCCTGCTGCCCAGAGATAGGGCCTAATGTATTGCACTGAATTATTGATTAAGCAGGGCATTTGCTGAGGTAAGTGGACTATTTAATTCAATGTGCTGCAGAAATAAAGGGATGGGCTTAGCTTGTAATGTTTCTCCAGTAGTACATTAAGATTAGTGATTGTTTAGGGAAAGAGGGGTATAGGGAAGACAAGCCATTGCTGGGTGACAGAAATTAGCAATGGAAGAACTGAAATAGCAAAAGGAGATCTGGATGAGAAAAGTTCTGGTGACCTGGAAGGAGGAAGTTGAGCACAGCTCTCCCTCATCCCTTCTGGAGTAATGCCAAGCCAAATGAATTGGGATAAGTAACTGATACTTCCCCATCCTCATCCCATTTCTGTAAACATTAAAAGGATCAATCGGCACAAACCCAATGTATTAAGCCTTAAGACTGATGGCTATGAGCTGAAAAACTGGAGCATGTTACAAAATCAATTTTCCGATACGTTCCTTTGGCCTAAAATAAAATGTGATTAAAGTTATGAACTGAGACTTTGGAGGTCCACATTCAAGAGTGCACGGACTCAAGAAACTCACTGGGTGCCTTTGGGCCAGTCCCTTTTCTTTTGGCTGTGACCTGTCTCACAGATTTTCCATTGCTGTCAGTAGAATAAAGTGGTGAAGGGGAAAGCGATGTGTTCATTGGCAGCAAATGGTGGGGTATAGATGTAAAGTATACAAAAATAAATAATGAAATCAAACTGAACATTGCAGTAGTAAATAACATCTGTTTAGATAAATTCTACCATTATAGCTATATATTTTAAAGCACTGGTTTTGATATGAGAATTGATCTGTGAAGACTAATGAGGAAAACTATGAAGACTAATGAGGAAAACTTACTGAGTGAATATGAACCGGTGTCCTTCTTTCAAGCTTCTTCATATGCGCGCGCACACACACACACACACACACACACACAAATATCTGTCTGGCTGTGAAGACAATCTAATAACAGAATTGGATGATGCTTTTACTGGAGCACTAAAATGGCATCAAAGATGCAAGCTTCCAAGACCTCTGGCTGGACATTGCAGAGCTTGGGGCAGGGGAAGGAAGAAGTGGAAGAGTATAGAAATCTTTCTGGTTAGATGTTAAAGCTCTGCTCTAGAGTGTTCTTACCTGCAAGCACTAGACTACTTTTTCTATTTCTCTGCCTAGATGCCCTAGGACAGTGGTTCCCAACCTTGGGTAACCCGGGGGTTCTTGGGCTGCAACTCCCTGAAACCCCAGCCAGCACAGCTGGTGGTGAAGACTTCTGGGAACTGCAGTCCAACAACACCTGGGTTACCCAAGGTTGGGAACCACTACCCTAGGATGTCTCTCTTAGTGCCACCAGGCTACATGTCTCTCCAAACAGATACGTTTAAAAACAATAATGGTTAAGCTGGGAGGGGCAGTGACATTAGAATGTTTCACTGAGGTTAACACTCAGCAGCAGATTCTACTGCCCCTGGAATGACCCAATACATCATCACATGGGATGATTCAAGGAAAATTATGGATAAAAAATGTGGCCAACTTTTTTTTTTTACCCACAATTCTCTTACAAATTGTACACTGTTTAATGACAGCATATTATTCCAGGGTGATTTTGGGTTAATTGACAGCTGCTCAACTGGGCAACACTGTCCAATTGGCGGGTGTGAAGACATAGGGATACACAGTTATATTTCAACACCTGCTCCCCTCCACCTTACAGCTAAATTTCACTTTTGTTTCAGGTCTAACAGAAACCTTGAAATTATCATCTGTACCATTGATGTTGTATGGTGTATGGGGTATAATGGCCGATTGGGCTTTAGGAGATCTTGGTTCAAATTCCTGCTTGACCTTAGAAGTTGACTGAAGGGTTATAATAGTAAACCATGCCTTGAACATCTCACATATGGTGAATATCCTCTTAGAGTCACCATAGTTTGGAAGTGACTTGATGGCACATAATAAAGTTGATGGTAAGAGAGGGCAAATCTTCAATGAATTCTTGATTGAAGATCGTATGCTAATCCCTTCCTCCCCCTGCTGCTTTTCTTAACTAACTTTCCCTGACCTTAGTTCTGGACCCAGGTTTCCATGGCAAATACATGAGTAGATCCCCAAGTGGCAAAGGGGAAACATTAACTAGGTTTTCAATGTACCAGATAGCATTACATGTTAGAACGTGCCATTTCAGGCTGAAAAGACCAACAGTATCACCAATAGTATCACACTACCACTTTAAATATTTAATGTGTAATTGTTTAATAGTACTTATATTTTAGTATGTTTACTATATTGAATTTAATTTTATACTGTAGTGATGCTTTATTGTTTTTATTACATTGTAAACCGCCCAGAGTGGCCTTGGCTAGATGGGCAGTATATAAATAAAACAAAACAAACAAACATTTTTTGTCAGTGTAAGTACAGCATGAGCTCCATAATACATTGCACACTTTCAAACTGAGCTAAGCACCTGCTTAGCTTTACCTCTCTCAGATAAATTTCTAAAGTAATTAGTTAGATTTCAGCAAGGCTGGGACTGCAAAATTAATCTTTTCTCACTCCTTCCCATGGAGAACAGAAAGTGTTGTCCTTTTGCTCATGCTTTTGACATGTACATTGAATAAATTGATTTTCCTAATGAAAGGTTTCTATCACTAGATCTTTTTAAGTGAGGTTTTCCCCCTGGATTTCAACCTGCAAAATACCTCAGGTAACAAGCCATGCCTCTAAAATGCAATATGCAGTAAACTTCCTGTTCACAGAATTCTTGCATCCTCTCAACATAAAATTAATAATTGTGATGCCATTGATTATTTTCTTTGGGTTTTCTTTTTCTTTCTTTTTTTAACATGAAGTGGAATAATAACCAGTGGCATACGAAAGTTTTAAAATAAAAGAAAGAAGGCAAGGGAATTGAAGGAGAGCAAGATAGAAACTGGAAAGTCCCACCTCAGCAAATTAACAGGTGTGTGAAAAACTGAATTGGCCATTATGGTTGAGATGACTCATTACATGTTTTTCTTTCTCCTTCTTTCTCCATCGTGACGCCCACATGGTACATTAGAAAAATAATGGTTTCGGGTATGGACAAAAATTTTCCTCAGCAAAACTCTTCTTCAAAATATTTCCAGTTGTGGGTGGGTTTGGACAAGGACAAAGTCAAACATTGTCAGGCATGTTCCTTTCTGCCTTTCTTCTTGAATCACTTCTTTGACAGCCTTAAAGATGATGCCAAGAATGTGGGAAAGTGGTGGCACCCCTTTTCCTGCCTCAGGCACTGTGAGAGCTTGAGCCACCATTGCTTCCATAAAAGTTACATTAAAAGTCTATACGTAAATCCAAGTAGACCAAGTGTGTATAGTTTCATAAAAAATTTCCTTACCCTTCCAAAACTGAAAGCTGAATAAGAATGTGAAACCCTTTTTTTTTAAAGTGCTTAAAATTGGGTGTGGGAGGAGGAAGTAAAGGAATATGAACAATTCACATAACTAACATGCAACATGAATCTCTAAGCCAAGCAAATAAAAAAGAGGAATGGGGCTCCATAATTCCAGTATCCATCACTAAACAGAACTGGAGTCCTTTCTCTCAGGCCTACTGGCTGCTACACGTGGACTGGAATGGAGGTGTAGGCCTCATCCTATCACTGTCTAACCTCAGAAATAACCTCCTCGATGAAGGAGGTTATTTTGCTGCAATTCTCTCCTTCCCTGCAAGGGCTTTTCCATTCCCAGCTACCCTCCCCTATGGGTTCCTGGGTCTCTCCTCTCTCAAATTTGGAAGGATCACTTCCAAAGGATTTGGAAGGAAGAATACAGTTTGGATTTCCCAGATGGCAAAACTTGATTCCTCTGGTTTCCCCAGAGCTCACCCTACCACTAGGTAGAGAAGCCTCATATAGCAGAGCCATGAGAAAACATCAGACTGGTGATGCCTTAATTAGCTAATATTACATTTGTGGTGGTGTTATTTTATTTTCAGCTTTCATCATGGTAGTGGGAATAGAGCTGTGGATACAACTTCAACGTTCCTTACTTGCAGTGCTGTAGGAATGATGCTGGCATGGTAGCATGATTCTTGGGTCACTATGGGGAAGAAGCCACATCAGTGCTGGTCTGAGTGCTACTTCTGCACCATTGCCAATAGACCCAGGACCCTTTAAACAGATAATTGAGAGAAAACTGCCATGGTTAGCACAACAATTCCCACTGGGAAATGGACTAGGTGGGTTCACCACAGTCCTAGTATATCCATATTTGGAAATGTTGCTGTGTATCTGCCTCTTGCATTGTTGCCAAAACCATTTTCTAATTGAAAATGCAACATGAGTATTGTGAAATACCTGCTACCAATACAAATATGTAGCTGCATATTTCAAAAATTATGCTTAAGCAGAAATAGGTTTTATTTAACAAAAATTATTATAAGCTATTGATCAATCAGTGTATGAGTCATTTGATACTTATCAAGCTGCATTTGGTTATAAACCACTCAGATACATGCTTGCAATGTAAATACAATAAATAAATAAATAAGATTACTCATTGATTGTTTTCTTCAGGTGTAACATCCAGAGGGCGCACTCCCGCTTTTGGGTATGAATGGCTGTGTAATTAATGCAAGCTTTTCATTATCATATGTGCACCTGAACCCATTCTATTTGACAATGTAGTGACAACTGTGAGCAAATTGTATTGACAGAGCCCTCTCAGCTATAATTACTGGGAAAGAACCATCCTGAATCAATTAATACTGTAACTACGTTTCAATGTTGTGGCTCTCCAAAATTCAGAAAAGCAATCAGTAGCATGGCTTGGGGCCAAATCCTGTTCTTCTCAGACTTAACAGTCTTTATTTCATACCTGCCGAATGGCAAATCAGTGACTGTGGTGACCTATGTTATTTACACAAGCTGTGAACCTAGTGCAATGCTTTTAATTGGAATTCCATCTGAGGAAAGTCCTCTAATTGTCACCATAGAAAGGTGCTTGGAAAAGGTGTTAGGTAATATGTTGGCAAGAGGTCAATAGTTGTAGTCAGATGGAATAGGGCAAAATGTGTGGAATACTGTCCCAAAAGGAAAACCCAGAGATGATGGCCACTCGTTTTTCCTCAGAAACAGAACATCACTCTGCCTTAGCAAATATGATTTCCCAGTATTGTAGCTGCTAATTTAAATTAAGGCAGGTAAGTAGGTCATTGTCATGGAATTATCAGCATGTATGAGATGCATTGCTAAGTCTTCTATGTCTGTTATTTCTCTTCTGATAACAAATTCTCATGCCATTTCTCCCACAAGAAATCTAGACTCCAAGTCCGACTAAGGTTTGAGGACATGCTGCAAAAGCCTGCAGGAAGCAGTGGTGTTGGAATTAAGTGTGAGCAGGAAAGACTGAGCTCCCCTATCACACACCAGTTCTCTTTCATTACTTGAATGAGCTAATCCAGCGGGACTCCCACATCTGCTTTGTAAACACATAATTCATACCTAGATGTCAAAAGTGACTTTTCTGGCAAAAGCCCAAGAGTAAAATATAGTACTAAGATGTGAAAAATAATAGAGGGAGATGTGTGATGCTACTCTCAAATTCAGGTGTAGCACTACAAAAATCCTCTTGCAGTGCTTGCAGTTCTCTGAGAAAAGTTGACCTGAGTTCTATCTCAGCTAGGCGGTTGGGTACACAGTAACGGCACAGGTCACTCTGGTTCATTTGCTGTCCATTAAATGAGCTCCCCAAGTTGATTGTGATGCTCCCTGTGAAGACAGGGAAGTATCTTGACAAATCTGAAGGAAAACAAACATGGTTGCATTAAACATTTCATTTCGCTATCTAACATGATCTGCACCATGAAAGGGCCAGCTGAATATGAATTGGCATGTAGTCCTGGAATATATGTTGAGTCTTGTTTCTTAAAATACTTCAAACTCACCCTACAGAAATGTATTTCAGAGCAGAATACAGGCAATTAAAGCTGTAATATAGTGAAATATTAATGTTATAATAATGTGCAATCTAGTTTTAAATCAGCAGCAGTAAATTAGAATGGAGTTTAGAGTCAGGAAGACCCACATACTTGAGCAAAGAGCCAGGTCTTAATGTGATCCCAAGTTGTTGGTGCCGGCCAGGCCTTCAGGTGGTAGACCTTCCCAAATCAGGAGGTTTCAGCTGATAAGTCCTTCCATTTTATCTCAACATTTATCTCACTGTGACACCAGTGGGATGCAGAGACAAGTCTCCTTGGCAGAGTTTTGTATATAGTCAGGCATATACACAGACCTTTCCTCATACATGCACATTTTAAGCTGTGTAGAGCAATCAGTATGACAGCTTGAAAACTGACTCACTGGGAGCAAATGCAATTCCATTAAAACAAGGATAGACAAAGTGTGGCTCCCGAGACACAAATGCCCCCCCCCCCCCCACATCTCAAAGACAAGATCCCCACCTTCCTGTCATCCTCCCTAATTCATTCACAATTTATTTATTTATTTATTTATTTATTTATTTATTTATTTATTTATTTCATTTATACCCCGCCTATCTGGTCAATTGTGACCACTCTAGGCGGCTCTTATTATTCAATTAATTATGAAGAAGTCTTCCTAACCTGAACTAATTGGGACAGAGATGAAAACAGCATTGGAAATTGAAAACAGCATTGGATATTGTTTTTCCAAAGGGCACAATGAGCATTTTTCATTTTTTAAAAAATTAGGGTTTGGGAAAGGGGATGCAGACCTCCGAAGTTCAGAGGAGTATGCAAACAGTCCCTCTGGAAGTTGCCAACCCCAAACCTGTGTTCCATGTTTTCTAGCCACCTTATCTTATCCTAGCTACTGGTCCCACATTATCCTCAAGAGTAGTCCCACACAAAATGTATTGCAGTACAGCAGGACTCCTGTATTCATAGGATCAGTATCCGCGGTTTCACTTATCCATGGTCTGAAAATATTAAAAAATGCAGAAAAAAAAACTATTTTCACATGTATTACCAGAAGCAGGTGCTAGAGGGAGGGAGAGACCATGCTATGTTAGCAAATAAGACATAACATGGTCAATGGCACCCTCTAGTGGCCAGTTCTGATAATGCATGTGAAAATAATTTTTCTGGGTTTTTTCCTTTTACCACTCTATAAATATATAGTGTTCACTATTATCCACAGTTTTCAGTATCTGTGGGGGAGCTTGGAAGCAATCCCCAGTAGATATGGGGGTCCTACTGTAATAGTCGCACACAGAATATATTGCAACAATCTAGGATACATATTGGATTCCTAGTGTGGTCTAGTGGATAGAGTGATGGACTAGGACTTTGGAGACCTGGTTCGAATTCCTTCTTGGCCATGGAACATCACTGGGAGGAGTAGAACTGGTAAAACTACTCTTTAAATATCTCAATTACCTTGAAAGCCCTGTTAGGGTCACTATAAGTTGGTTCTGACTTGACAGCATAAAACACACACACAGGATACAAAGACAATTTTGTGAAGCCATTCTTTAGAACATAGAGTTTTAGGTCTTAGCATTAGAGTGTGTAACTAAAATGAGTACCACCATGGCTGACAGCCTATGGCTTAGACAACCTTAGGGCTCAGCCAGTTAGACCTGTCTATTTCATTAACTCACACTGAGTGTGCCAGCAACAACAAAAGGAGAAACCACCGAGAGATATTGTTGAAGGGGAAGGGATGTAGTTCATTGAAAGAGCTTGCATTATTCATGCATATTGTCTCAAACTCAGTCTATGGCATCTCCATCTGGGACTGGAAAAGACCACTGCTCCATATGGTGAAGAGATGTTGCCAGGTAGTGTAGACAAGGGTTTGGTTTGGCTAAGTATAAAGACAGCATCTTTGCACTGAGGGATCTTTACTGATTTGGATATCAGTATGCTGTAGATGTCACTTTCATAGAGACAGATTTGAATGCACTGGTTGTTCAAAGGAGGAAAAGCAGCTAACTGCAATTACTTCCAAAGTACATTCAGACATTAAGACTTAAGCTTTCTGCATGTACAGAGTTTGAATGTATAAGTCCTATTGACTTCAGTCATGCAAAGGAAGTAGGCTTTTTACTGAAAGTATAGAACAAATGTAAAATTTGTTTAAAAATTGAAAGCACTGAATATATCAAATGCTTTAAATAAAATGTATCATATTCTTTAATACAGTGATGATAGATTTACTTATATATAGGTGACTAATCCTATTATACTACAAACTTGCCTGTTTTGTGGCATGAAAAGCAAATCTGCAAAACCAACCAAACGAAACTAAAACAAAACTATATGTGATGCTTGGATAGCCAATATGATGTAATGTATAGAGCAAGAGATTAAAATCCTTACTCACTGTAACCCACTGGGACAGTGGTGCTAGTAAATATACCTTGAAAACCCTATCGGGAATGCAATTTTGTGGCACGTAGCACACTACACTTGCTACTTCATTTTCTTTCATACAATTTATATTTGCAAATATAGTGGGAGAACAGGAGGGTGAGAGGTTATGGAAAAGAGTAGCATTTTTAATTAGTAGATAAGGCTGATTATTGAAGATCTTCATTCCTGATTTTATCTTCAGCTTTCGCGAATCTTCTCATCTTTGTACTGTGAAAAATTTTCACATGCATACACACATCTAGCTTGTCAGCAAAAAAGGGAAGAAAATTGGATTCTGCTTCTGTTGTAATAAAAACGATATAGAATCACTTAGTAGCAAATGCAGCTGTTGCCAAGTTGGATAGTGGATGTTAGCATTCTCCCCAACACTTTTTGAATTCTTTTCAAATGGCTGGCTAGACAAGAAGACACGGGGATGCTGTCTTTTCTAGCCTAAAATAAAAATATAAAGTGAAACATAATCCACAGTATGGTTCATTACTTTAGCACCGAAGAGAAGATTGAGAATTCTGGGTCAGAAAACAGTGTGTACCTTATTCTAATATGCCAGCCCTTAAAAGCAAGGGGTATGCAGTGATGGAGAAATCAGTTCATTTGTTCATGCTGTCTAATTCAACTTGGATCCAAAACCGTATTGTAATTTGGAAAACCAGATCTTCATGCCCCCTATTGTATGGTACCCAGTGTGGTGTAGTGGATAGAGTGACAGACTAGGACTCTGGAGAACAGGGTTTGAATCCCCACTTGGCCATGGAAACTCACTGGGGGAGTGGAACTAGTAAAGCCACTCCTTAAATATCTCACTTACCTTGAAAGCCCTATTAGGGTCACTATAAGTCAGTTCCAACTTGATGGCAGGGAACAGCAACAACAACCCCCCTACCGACTACCATAGTAAATTAATGACTATAGCTCTGCCTCCATACCATTTTTCACAACCTGGATACGATTGGCAGACTGAAGAGGGGGACTGCGCTCACTAAATAGTGAACAAATGGGTAAAGAGTGTCAGTTCAATGGCAGTGACTTTGGTACTGCTGAGCATAACTGGATGAAATTTGCAGCATTAATATGTCCTGAGAAGAAGAATATTTTCAGATCTCAGAAGAATAGGGTCCGCATTTTCTCCAAAAATCTCCTCTACAGTTTGTGAATATCCCCCCCCCCAAAAAAAAAAGATTGTGTTTTGGAAGCAGGATTGAACAATTGTTATGAAAATGTCATATAGAACATGGATGTCCTTAGGAAAGAAACTTACAATATTTCAGAAGGATAGAAGCAGACTTTGAAACAGAAAGACAGTGTAAAAATAGTGCTGACAATACCAATTTGCTTTCTTTTACCCCACGCCATGCTTTGAACAATGTGTATGAAAATGTCATATGTTGTTGGTGTCCCTAAGCAAGAAATTTACAACATTTTACACATGTAGTGTTTATGATGAACAGAATATAGTATAAGTCAAGGGTTAGAAATATGTGGCCCATGGAAATGTGCAGCACCCCCCCCCCCCGGGGCAACTTTTGTACTCCAAGGGCTATGGGGGCACCCAGCCTCCCACATCCAAATGTTTAACTTTTTACCTTAAAATACTCCTTGCACTTTCTAAGGGAGATGTGGCCATTTCCCCCATGTTTTAAGGAGTGTTCAACATCCCTGGCCACAACCTCCTCAATATGTATATTTCTTTTTCCAAAAAAACAAAAACAAAAAACAAAAGGCCACTGGGAGGAGGCAAGCATAGTTCCCATTTTTTCAGTTTGTTTTCTAAAAAATTAAATCTATTTTTCAATTATCAAAAATTCATAGTAGCAACTTTTATGTAAATAACTACTGCATTCTTTAAGCTTTTCCCCCCCTTGCATATTAGCTTCTTTCTCCTATTTGAATCTACTTCCTCAGAAGCATAGTTCTCAGAGCTGTTGGCAATTCTGCATGAAAAGTACTCTAGGGCTCTGCCGAGATCACCTATTCTTGATAGCAGCTTCTGCTGGTTTCTTTTTTCATTTTTTTTCTTTTTCTTTTCTTCTCTCTCTCTCTCTTTCTCTGTCTCTCTCTGTCTCTCTCTCTCTCTCTATTTCTCTCCCCTCCCACCATTTGGCACCAAAGTTACAGAAAAGGCAGGGCAGGGGGGTGATGTAGACAGAAACATATTGACATCCATCATTTCTAAGCCAAGCAACAAGTGATACCCAGGTTTGAAAAAAATTCCTGTAATAAAAGAAATGTGTTAACATTTCTTTTATTACAAAGAGCATTGCACACTTGATGAATAAGTCATGCAATATATTCCTTCAATATCCCCCACCCCCACCATCCCTGCAAAGCACTGGTGTTAGACTACCCTGGTAAATCTATTCACTACATATAGAAGCTAAAGCTGCCTGTCACTCATAAACTAAAAATTGTTTCTTCTCCTTCCCCTCTTCCCCATCCTGATATTTTCTTTATATGAAGAGCTTGGAGAGAAAAGTATTATTTTCCATGCAGAAATCATCTCTGGGTCCCAGACATACTGGGAGCTAGTGGAACAGCTTTTGTCTCCCTCCCAATCTAAATTGCTAATACATTTTCATGACGGTTTGGATTTAACTCACATTGGAAGTGTCCTGCTACTGTCCTGTTGCCTCTGTCTACATCCATTATTTCTAGTTTGGGAATCATTCGAATTCAAACCACACCCCTTTAAAACAAAAGGCTAACGTTCTGAGGCCAGTAAGTAGTTCACATTGGTCCCACAATGAATCACTTGGGGCCACTTCTGGCAGGCCTGTATGCATGCGGAGGCACCACATGGTGTTACCTTTCAAATACAAGGAAGCATGGGCTAGTGGAATGCATGCCCTCTAAAAAGGCTGCATTTTTTTTGACGCCACTGAATGAAACTGATCACTCTTGAGGAAGCCTGGCTAAAAGCTCAATTGCTAACCTGCTGAGTCCACAAGATAGGAGTAATGGGCTCCAAGTTGATAGCGCACCTGGCGAGCTGGAGTGAAATAAGGGCCCTGTCGGTAGTCAACATACATCAAGCCATTCTCAGGTAAAAGCATTGCTCAGGAGAGAACGGTAATGTAATGTGGGTGAGGTGCCACAGGAAGCTCCCATCATTGCGTTCTTCTAGTCTGACGCATTTTAATGGGCACTTAAATATTTTCACCAAACAGCGTCAGCTGTGTTGCTTTTTCTTGCAGCATCATGGCAGCATTAAAAGCATTTGAAAAATATCTCTCACATTTTTAGCACCTCTCTGTTAAATAGTACAGACCAATTTGGATTCACAGTGCAAGTGAGTCACAAGCTTTCCAAGCTGTCAAATTAAGTCATAATAGTAAAAAGGAAAAAGGAAAAAAAATCTTTTAAAAAAGCATTAAGTGAGAACCAGTTAAAATAAGGATGGGGGGGAACCTTAGTAAAAAATGAATGGGGATAATAAAGTTAGCTTTGTGTTGTTTGCAAGCCTCTGTATTATTCTTTCGGCTACATTTTGATAGATGCCCTTTTGCCTTCAGTACCACAAATGTGGAAAGGAAAATGTCAAATTGTTAGTATAATTGTTTTGAGAAGTGCATACTCTGAAAGGGAGATCCACTATGCCCAAACAATCTGACACTTAAGGAATAGTTATACCCACAGTAGCAGTTTTATTTTCTTATTATTTATTACTGAACAAAAGTTACAGAGGTGTTTGGAGACTCCTCCAAGAATGTATGAGCTGAGTTTTCATTGAAAATTTGGCCCTGCATTGCACCATCAAACGTAGCTATTCATTTCTTCCTTTTCCCACTCCCCATAGCTTACATTTTCCCAAACATACTAAGGGACTAAGGGAAGGAAGGGAAATTGAGGAAGGAAAAGCAGCAGCCGATGGGACTATCAGCTATCTCTAAACTATTCCTCATTCTAGTTCTATACCTGTTAAATGGGTTTTATTTATATACACATGTAATTCCACCTGACCCATTAGGGTAACCTCTGAGTGATTGAAATAGGAGGTGAGGGGGAAGAGAGATAATGTGGAAGTGTCTGTGTTTGGGGATCAGAGGGAATCCGGAAAGTTGTGTTGCTGGGCCAGGTTGGACAGAGGCGTTGTGATAGATAAAGACATTTCCTGAACAGAGAAACTGTCCTTACAGTTACATACCATTGTTTATACCTCATTTATCCATGTTGTCATTCAGTTTGTACTTTGAAAAATCCCACTTAGAAGTATAAAAAAGCACTTGCTTATTATTTCAGCGAGAGCCACTGAAACATATACTCTATGTGGGTTTATGTACCTGCTACTTTTGAAAGTAATAAAGTTTTATTGTTTTCTAATTCAGATTCACTGTGGTCTGTTTTGTGACCCTCTAGCCAATAAACTGGGGCAAGTTTTCCACTATAGAGGAGCTGGGGTAAGTGTTGCCAGAGTCTTGTTGGGTTCTTTGCGTAAAGTGTTTCTTCTCCTTTTCGTAACATGCTTGGTGCCCCCAATAACTGCCCATGGGACCGCTTGCCAGCAGGGTACTTTCCATCCTCCAATGCATCTCTCCAGATATAATGTAATCTGGGAGCAAAGAAGTGGAATACTGTGGTGGATTTATGAAGTACTAATTATAGGTGGTGACCTTACATTCAGCTTAGTTTGTTCCATGATTAGGTTCTATGTTCTTGAGGCCTTTCCTACGCAGAGATGCACCGTCTTCCTGCTGGGTGATGTATACTTGTCTTTGATGGGCTACCTGTGTGTAGATAGAGTATGGGCAAAGGACATGTTTGGACTTTGCATTATATTGTAGTGATCAAGATGACGTTGGCCTTTCCACAGTATGGGCAAATGCCTATGTTTGTTCTACGTGTCATAGTACAGTGCTTCCCCAACTTGGGTAACCCAGATGTTCTTGGACCACAACTCCCAGAAATCCTGGCCATCACAGCTAGTGGTGAAGACTTCTCTGAGTTTCAGTCCAAGAACATTTGGGGAACCAAATCTGGGGACCACTGTAATAGCAGATCACATGGGTATCATCCCATCCTAACATGATGGCCTATACTTGTATGCCTTAATATCTCAAGTGAAAGCTTCCTTTCACCATTATCAGTTTGTGTGGGGTATCTTGTGCTGCACGGCTGAATTCAGGCTACTGTATTTTTCAATGTATAAGATGCTAGTTTTTCCTAAAATCGTTAGACTAAAAATTGAGGGTTGTCTTATACATGGAAGTAAGCTGAGGAGAAAACTGCGCAGTTGTGAAACTGCCCATGTCTCTGCAAACCAGTCTCCCTCCAGTCATGAGCGAAACTGCCAATAGCTTGTCTCTGCAAACAGGCTTCCTCCAATTACAAGCCTTATGTAACTGACCTCCCTCTATTACCATCTCCACGCAAGAATTGGAGGTTGTTCATGACTTTGTGTACCTTGGCTCAACAATCTCTGACACTCTCTCCCTAGATGTCGAGCTGGATAAACGCATTGGAAAAGCAGCTACCATGTTCTCTAGACTCACAAAGAGAGTATGGCTTAATAAGAAGCTGATGGCATATACCAAGATCCAGGTCTATAGAGCCTGTGTCCTGAGCACACTCCTGTACTGCAGTGAGTCCTGGACCCTTTGTGCATGGCAGGAGAGGAAGCTGAACACGTTCCATATGCGTTGTCTCCAATGCATTTTTGGTATCACCTGGCAGGGCAAAGTTCCAAATAGAGTAGTCCTAGAACGAGCTGGAATTTTTAGCATGTATACATTACTGAAACAGCGATGTCTACGTTGGCTTGGACATGTCGTGAGAATGGCTGATGGCCGGATTCCAAAAGATCTCCTGTATGGAGAATTAGTGCAGGGAAATCGCCCCAGAGGGAGACCACAGCTGTGATACAAGGATATCTGGAAGCGGGATCTGAAGGCCTTAGGAATGGATCTCAACAGATGGGAAACCTTGACATCTGAGCGTTCAGCCTGGAGGCAGGTGGTGCATCATGGCCTCTCCCAATTTGAAGAGACCCTTGTCCAGCAGGCCGAGGGGAAGAGGCAGTCCCAAAAGCAGCAAAATCAGGGAGCTGGACAGGGGACAGACTGTATTTGTCTTCAGTGTGGAAGGGATTGTCACTCTCGAATTGGCCTTCTCAGCCACACTAGACGCTGTTCCAAGTCCTCCATACAGAGCATGTTACCATAGTCTCTCGAGACTGAAGGATGCCTACACACATGCGTAACTGACGTCAGCTGATGAGAGCATGTAGGCAGTGCGTGGATGTGACAGTGACAAGTAATGTTGGAGCATTCTGAGCCCATAAAGATGTCAGAAAATGAAAAAACTAAATAAGCAAATGTCTTACTCTGCAAAATTCAAACTGAGTGTAATCAGTTATGCAAATGAAGCTGAATGAAGTGATTTGCTCAGCTAAGTGCGATGCATAATATCATAGTACTGGTATGTAAATGTTGCGTAATTACTAAATAAAAATGTGTTCCTTTCTAATGTTTAAAATATTGATTTCTGAATTTTGGGTTAGAAAATTGGGGGTCGTCTTATACATGGGGGTGTCTTATACATGGGAAAAATACGGTACTCAGTTGCATTTTCTCCCGCTTAGTGTATCTTCTCTCATTCTGTGTAACCAGCGTCACATACAGCTGTGGTTCTGGTAATTGCTTCAATGGGCATTTTAGCCATTCTCATTCAATCTGATAGAAAATAAATTCTCTTTGAAAAAAAGTTCCTAAGGCCAAGGCATTTTGGAGAAATTCTTGTTGGGGAATTGCAGGAGTTTGTGTAAATGGCCTATTGTGCTAACCCAGCATCTCCCCACATTTCTGAAAAGCATTCTGAGATGTTTCTTTTTTCTTATTTTGCCAAAGAAGTCATTTTGATGATTTTTTTCTCCACCACCACCATGTTCCAGAATGACATTAGTCAGAGGTCACTGTTGAGGAAAAAACAAGAAGCTGCCCAGCAACCCAAATGGAGGCTGTGGTTCCCAGCTGCAAGAGCAGTGCAAACAAAACAAAACTAAACCCTTTGGGAAGGAGAATAAAGAAGGGAGAACAAAGCTGTGTTACAACTACAACTTATGGTAAGCACCACCTCTAAGAAACTGTAAGGGAACTTCTTCTTCCTCTGGAGAAATCAAGTAAAATGGTGTCCCCAGTTTCTTTCTCCACAAAATACAAGCCCAGCACCTGGGGGCAGGGCCGAAAGGAAAGCTATAGAACTCTGTGTTCTAATTGGTTTCTCCTGTGAGTGGTTTTGTATGACTGTGTAACTGAGTGACTTTCTGTAAGCGTTGGTTCTATGTAGTTGGTTGGGGAGTATCCATTGGGGTCTCGTTTGGTTGTGGGTATGGTAAAGGTTAGCTTATGGAGGGTCCAGGCCTATTTTTCACAAATTATTTCAAATCTTGATAATAGTGACTTCACACATTTGTAGAAACTCCAAGGACTCTGAGGGAGACATCATCTAAGGATACAAAGCCCTTCTCTTCCTAAGTGTTTCCTGAGACCATTTAAAGTATTGCACCATTAGTAGATCTGGGACACCATGTTATTTATTTCAATTGTTGTTTAAGGAGCTTTTCAAACACTGCTAAAATTCATCATGCAGGGCACTTGCCAGCATATGACAGTAATCAGGAAGTCCTTTAAATTTTGTCTGCTGTTATGCATGACCCTACAAAAGGCTTAATCTATGGCATCAGTATTATCACAGGATCACAAGTATTAAAATCAGAAGTTAGTGTTTGTTATAAAGCTTTAAACACACGGCTCTTTGAAATTTCTAAACAAATAAAAATGAGGGAAAGGAAAAGCTTTGCATTTCCAGATGTTTGGTGTTTCTATAAATCCTAGTGAATTTGCTGTACAAATTATGAGCATATGCTAAAAAATCGTAAGCCTTAAGTGTGAATGAATTATTTGCTGTTTCTCCCTTTCAGTTAAAGCACAGTTGAAAGCATTTAGATTGCTGTAATTCCAGATCTTTAGTCACACAATATGCAGTAATTCCTTTTATTCAGAGACACTTTATCCTTCTGGAGCCAGAATGACAGAGAAGATGATGGCTGAAGGAAGCAGCTGTAACAAAAACCTAACCATGATAGAAAGTGAAAGATGAGGCCACAAATCCAGTGCTGTAAGTCTTAAAATATGAGTCGTATTTTCCGTAAAATGGCTATTATGCTATTGCTAATTAGTATCAAGTGGCAGAGACCCATGTTCCTTTTTGTAGTCTGATAACAAGTAATTATAAATTCAGGAGATTCTATCAGTTTCACTGGTTTTCTTCCTACTATTTGTTGGCAATTTCTATCTCCTCCTTTTATGAATTTCTGACTTGCTTTCCAGATCAGAATACAATAAAAATTAAAAAGTGTTTCTAATATAAAACCAGCCACCTGGCTCGGAGGGGAGAAGGGGCTTTATAAGCCAGAGCCTGTGCCAGGGCCCTGATGGACCAACATTCCTGCCTTCGGGGGAGTCTTCATCATCTGCCGTCCCTCAGGCACTGAGTGAGAGACAGTGTGGCTGTGCTGCCGCCGGTTGACAGCCTTCCTGGGGGAGTTTGGCTTGGACTCCCTCGGCCTTGCAGGACTGGGTCCTCGCTGCCTCTGGCTGCCCCACCCCCTCCTCAACATCAGCCACCTGGCTCGGAGGGAGAAGGGGCTTTAGAAGGGTTTTTTAAATTGTGATTATCAATTGCCATCAGGTTACATACGTAGAGTCCCACAGTGGATCTGAGGGAACAGGAAGGGGGGGAGGGCGTTGGAGGGGGCAGCCATTGAGGTGGTGCTGGGTAGGGGAAGGAATGGCGGTGGGGGTAGAACATGCCCACGTAGGAGAAGAGAGGTTAGATATCTTACATCTATCCCCTCTTCTAGGCCTACCCCCAACCAGATGGTATCAGGTGACCATATCAGCAAACCCTCGAGCCACACGGTGCTGTTGATGAATGCCAGGTCAATACAAAATAAGACTGCCCTCATCCATGATGTAATTCTGGATGAGGGTGCTGACCTAGTGTGCATTACTGAGACCTGGGTGGGAGAGGAGGGTGGTGTTCCCCTCTCCCAGCTGTGTCCACCTGGGTACTCGGTCCAGCACCAATGTCGCTCGGAGGGTTGGGGAGGGGGAGTTGCTATAGTCTATAGGAGTTCTATCTCTTTGACCAGGCTTCCTATCCCTTTGAGAGGAGGTCTTGAGGGCCTGTATTGTGTGTTGGGCTCACAAGACAGATTGGGGATTCTGTTGGTGTACCGCCCACCCTGCTGCGTACCAACAGTCTCCCTGACTGAGCTGATGGAGGTAGTCTTGGACCTGGTGTTGAGGACTCCCCGGCTGTTGGTGCTGGGGGACCTCAACATCCATGCTGAGGCTGCCTTGACTGGGGCGGCTCAGGACTTCATGGCCGCCATGACAACCATGGGGCTGTCTCAATGTGTCATCGACCCAACACATGAGAAGGGCCATACCTTGGACCTGGTTTTCTCAACGGGACTGGAAGATGGTGGTTTGGATGTGGAGGGGCTGGTTGTGACCCCATTGTCATGGTCAGACCACTTCCTGGTCAAGTTTAGTCTATTAGCTTCTTCTCCCCTCTGCAAGGGTGGGGGATCTATTAAGATGATCCGCCCTCAGAGACTAATGGATCCGGATGGTTTCCTAAATGCTCTGGGGGATTATCCGTCTGATATGGTCGGCACTCCTGTCGAAGCTCAGGTCACCCTATGGAATCCAGGCGGTTGACACAATTGCGCCTAAGTGCCCTCTCCCTGCACGCAGAGCCCAGACAGCTCCTTGGTATACTTCTGAACTGCTGGCGATGAAGCGAGAGGGTAGACGGCTGGAGCACAGGTGGAGGAAATCCCGCTGGGAGTCCAATCGAATATGACTTAGAGCCCAATATCTGGCCTATTTCGTGGCAATACGGCTGGCGAAACAGCAATATTTCTCCAGCCATATTGCTTCTTCAGAATGTCGTCCAGCAGAGCTGTTTCGGGTGGTCCGGGATCTTCTTCAACCGGGAAATCCAGTGGAGGTCCCGGACTGCTCATCAGCTCGCTGTGATGAGTTTGCCATTCATTTTGAGGGGGAAATCGCTCGGATTCGCGGTGGGTTGGACTCCACCGTTACTGCAGAATCAGAGGATGTGTCCAGTGTGCCGTGCTTAGGTCAAATATTAATAATTGAGTTTCAATTGTTGAGACCTGAGGATGTGGACAGGGTGCTTGGATCTGTCCGTTCTACCACCACTCTGCTCGACCCTTGCCCATCTTGGCTAATTGGAAGATCTGCCAGGGGGGTTCGCACCTGGGTCCAGGAGGCCGTGAACGCCTCTTTGAGAGAGGGAGTGGTCCCTACCACCTTGAAAGAGGCAGTAATTTGGCCACTCCTAAAAAAGCCTAACGTGGACCCAAGGCTGGTGGTTAACTACCAACCAGTGGCGAACCTCCCTTATTTGGGCAAAGTGTTGGAGCGGGTTGTGGCCGGGCAACTCCAGGCGCTGATGGATGAAACGGATTTTCTGGATCCATTTCAATCAGGTTTCAGGCCAGGTTTTGGTACGGAGACTGCCTTGGTCGCCCTGTATGATGACCTTTGCCGGGAGAGAGACAGGGGGAGTGTGACCCTGTTGATACTCCTGGACCTCTCAGCGGCTTTCGACACCATCGACCATGGTGTCCTTCTGGATAGGCTGGCTGGGTTGGGAGTTGGGGGCACCACTTTACGGTGGTTCCACTCCTTCCTGGCTGACCATGTCCAGAGGGTGGTGCTGGGGGACAGTTGCTCTGTTCCATGACGTTTATGTCATGGAGTTCCTCAGGGCTCAATACTGTCCCCCATGCTGTTTAACATCTACATGGAACCGCTGGGAGAGGTCATCAGGAGGTTTGGGCTGAGGAGTCAGCAATATGCTGATGACACTCAGCTCTACCTCTCATTTTCCACCAATCCAGGTGAGGCGGTTTCTGTGCTGAACTCGTGTCTGGACCTGATAATGGACTGGATGAGGGTTAATAAATTGAAACTCAATCCAGACAAGATGGAAGTACTGTTAGTGGGTGCTACACCGGACAGGCTGGAGGGCCATTTCCCTGCCCTGAATGGGGTTACACTCCCCCTAAGGGACAGGGTCCACAGCCTGGGGGTGCTCCTGGACCCCAGTCTAACTCTGGAAGCCCAGGTGGACTCAGTGGCCAGGGGCGCCTTCCTTCAGCTGCGTTAATTATACCAGCTACGGCCCTACCTGGACGAGTGGAGTCTCATGACAGTTACACATGCACCGGTAACATCTCATATAGATTACTGCAATGCGCTCTACATGGGGCTGCCTTTGAAGATGGTCCGGCAACTGAAACTGGTCCAGAATCGAGCTGCGCGGCTGGTGAGTGGTGGGGCCGCTAGGGGACACATCAAGCCGATTCTGTTTAAATTACATTGGCTACCAGTTGCTGCCCGGGCCCAATTCAAAGTGCTTGTTTTGACCTATAAAGCCCTAAATGGCTCGGGCCCTGGATACCTGAAGGACCGCCTCCTTCCATATGAACCTACCCGGCAGTTAAGATCTAGCCAGGGGGCGCTATTGAAAGAGCCATCCCTCAAGGAGGTAAGAGGGATGGCTTGTAGACAAAGGGCCTTTTCGGCAGCTGCCCCCAGACTATGGAATGCCATCCCAATTGAGATTTGTCTGGTGCCGACGCTGATGACATTTCGGTGCCAGGTCAAAACCTTCCTATTCCAGAAGGCTTTTGATTGAAATAATATCAACTGTGGGTCCTGATGGCAATTTTTAGAGTATATATTTTAATTGTATTTTAATTGTTTTATCTTCTTTATTGTATTTTAATTGTTGTAAGCCACCCAGAGACCTTTGGGTAGTGTGGGCGGCATATAAAATAAATAAATAAAATAAAATAAAACAAATAAAATAAAATATATAAGCAATAAAGTACAAAGGCAGCATAAAAATCACTCAGCAGGGGCAATGCAAATCAGCTTGAATTCAAACATGTAAAGATTTAAAAGAGTGTAATGCAACATTACAATGACATCAAAGCAGGCAGTGGAATTGTCTGCCTGGAAAGAGCTTTCCATAATTGGAGCTTTGGCACTGGAAAAAACATTTCATCGATAGCTACCTGTGGCATTGGAGGAGTCAGGACATTCAGGGAAGGGCTTGAGTTATAAATCGCTGTGAGGGGGAGAGAAGGGGGAGAAGCACAATTATTCTCTCTCAGACTGACCTGCCTCATAGGGCTGTTATGGAAAGAAAGTGGACAAGGAGGGGTTTGGATGCAATTTTTTATCTCACTGAAGAAAACATGAGGTGTAGAGATGGGAACAAAACTTGGTTTGAAGGTTCGTGCCAGTTTATATGCGTCCCCTTCCCCTGCCTCCATGGCTAGATCCCCCACTCACCAACTGGCATGTGCGCCTCTCCTCCTCCTCTTTGACTGTTCAGCCAGTCCCCAGCAGGAGCATGGGTTTGACTCTCCTGCCTCCTTGCCTGAATGGGTGTTCAGCCAAGGAGGCAGAACAGGGAAGCCTGTGCTCCTGCCGGAGACTGGCTGAACAGCCAAAGAGGAGAAGGAGAAGAGCGTGCACCGGCTGATGAGGGGGGGGGGGGGCGTCCAGCTGGGAAGGCAGGAAAAGGGAACCTGCGGCACCTGTGGTGCTGTACGAACCAACCAGCACGAACCTCCGAACTGAGGTTTGTGTCCATCTCTAGGTGTAAATGTAACAGGCAGTTTGTTAGTTGTGGTAGAACTGGAAAAGGTGCAGAAGAGAGCAACTAAAATGATGACTGGACTGGGGCACCTCCCGTATGGTGAGAGGCTACAGCGTTTGGGGCTTTTTAGTCTAGAGAAAAGGCGCCTGAGGGGGGACATGATTGAGACGTATAAAATTACGCAGGGGATGGATAAAGTGGATAGAGGGAAGCTCTTTTCCCTCTCACGCAATACTAGAACCGGGGACATCCACTCAAATTGAGTGTTGGGGGAGTGAGAAAAGGCAAAAGAAAATCTTTCTTTACCTAGCATGTTGTTAGTCTGTGGAACTCCTTGCCACAGGATGTGGTGATGGCATCTGGCCTAGATGTCTTTAAAAGGGGATTGGACAGATTTCTGTCCATCGCAGGTTACAAGCCATGATGGGGATGTATAATCTCCAGGCTTAAAAGGAAAGTACCTCCAAATGCCAGATGCAGGGGAGGGGTATCAGGAGACAGGTCTCTAGTTGTCTCGTGTGCTCCGAGAGGCATCTGGTGGGGCCACTGTGAGATACAGGAAGCTGGACTAGATGGGCCCTTGGCCTGATCCAGCAGGGCTCTTCTTATGTTCCTTACATTCTAAAATATATTTAAAGGGGTCTGTGGTAAAGAAAAGGTTAAGAACCGCTGATATAGTTAAAAGCAGTTAACATTAAAATTCTTTAAAATCACTTAATTAAAATAATAATAATAATTTACCTCAAAGAAGTGAAAAACAGTACATCGGCTAAGATCTTCTAATTGGAGGTTCTTAGTTGCAAAGGCCTGCTTAAAGAAAAAGGTCTTTGCTTGTCACCAGAAGAAGAGCAGGGAGGGGGCAACCCTAGCCTCTCTTGGCAAGGAGTGGAATGTGGCCACTGAGACAGCAATATTCCAAGAAACAGCATTCTCATGCCACATTAAGGCAAGGCCAGCCCTACTGTTGGGAAAACATGAACCGGAGCAAAATTGACTTTGACAAAACTGCCCATCCTTGCTAAAAAGGGAACTAAATTTACAGGGCAATCTGTAACCTTCCCTTTTGTCTGCTGATCAATGCACTGGTTAGATTTTGAGCAGAGGGTTGAATTCCCTCCTCCAGCTTCAAGGATCATTTGGAATGGAATCCTTAATATCCTCGGTATTCACAAGTGAAATTGAAATGACACTGTAGCCTTAGGTTGGGCAAAGGAAAGAAACCTTTTTTTTTTTTGGTCCTGGCTAAAAATATAACATATCCTGCATATAAGAGAATACTATACTCATCTCAAAGGAGAGGTTTTCTCTTTCCTGAAACTTCTCTCAAAGGAGATCGGCTTCATAGGAGCACAACCTCTCAAACCTCTTCAGTCTGTCCGGAGGTGAATCACTGGGGATGATCAACAAACAGTACTCTGAACTTCTGTGGCATGGATAAATGGGACAATTATAAGGTCATATACTATTCCCTTATTTTCAACTAGTACAAAACGACAGCTGAAATTGGGCCATTTTTACCCACACTTACATGTCATTGCCTATTATCTCTTGCAATTTTGGCAGCTGAGCATATTACCTATATGGAATAAAGGAGAGAGTAGGATTTTAAGATAACTTAATTACTAATCACTGAGGAAGTGAAATTTAGGTAGTCGGCTCCGAGAAGCAGGAAGACTTAGGAAGCTATTTTTGTCTGATTGGGGGTCATGCAAGTCTTTTTCAAAATATTTGAGCAGGTAAAGGGAAATACCAAGTTTCCTGCAATAAGTAGGTTGGTTAGGCTGCCGGGGGTCATCTTTCATCTTCACAATATTTTCAGATTCCGTTGAAAAAGAACTTGGCTAGAACTAGAGACTGGGAAAAATCTGCCCATTTCACATTTTCCTACATTCACAGTTTTTAAACAATAAGTTCTTTCTGTCCTTTGTACAAAGAACTATGTGGATTTTCATGCATTTTTTCCCATAATGAACTGAGGCTGTTCTTTCCCCAGTCAAATTCAATTTTTTACTTTAGTATGAAAATGGCCTTCAGTGTAAATGTCAAAGGCGAGGATCCTCTGAGAGGAGAAAAAGGTGTCATCTCCATTTATTGTTAACTTGGCTGAACATCCAGGGGTTCAGGTCCAGATTTTCAAAAATTAAGCACTCAAAGCCCTGGGCCCAGATGGACAAATCTGTCAGTTTTGCTTTCTCCCCTATTCTGGTTTTCACTTTGTTTTGCTTTAAATCTCAAGTTCTTTCCATCCCAAAGAAATTTACATACTTTTATATATTTTTAGTTTAAAGCAAACAAAACAAATACTGAACTGAAACGACAAGGGGAGGTAGGGACTCACAGTAACAGCCATAACCTGCGTAGTGGGTGTGAAAATATTTACTAAATTTGAGGAAGAATTTTCAAGCCCTCTAAGAGTCCTTGCCTCCAGGTCTGGGAGCTGAGGAATATTTTTTCCCCTCATCAAGTTTCCACTAATCTGTACAATCTGTGTGTAAAACTAGTGTCCTTTCCTTTTAAGAACCCAAATGTGTGTGCATGTGTGTAAATATACTCACATGCATATAGAGCAGGCACATAATGACTGGTTGATGATTTTGAAAAATGCAACCAACCCCCCCCCCACGTTCCCTGGGCTCCTAATCCTTAAAAACCCATGCAACAAGGCAGCAGCCCTCCCTATTTTGCGCAATGTGTGTTACTGCCTCAAAAAAAGAGAGAGCATTATTTGCATTAAAGCAGTATTTTGTGCTATTTAGTATCATATGAGGGGGAGGAAATTCTCATTCTCTTCTTTTGCTGAGGGCTATGGGTGGTTGTTTCAGGTTAACTGAAAGAAGTTTTTTTGGGTTCTTTTGATAGGGTCCAATAGATGGTGTCTGAAACCCAATAGTTTTGACTTCTGAAAAGAGAGGGTCCTGAAAACATTCTCACTGGGTTGCCTCTATCAGATTCTCTTTGTTTGACCCATGTATGTAAAGTCTTTCCCCTCCTTCTTTTGCCTTTCCCCCCACTGCTGTTCTGTTAGCTCCACTATATTCCCCTCCCTCTCCTGCCTTTGCCTTGCCACTTCAAATGCACACATACACACCTCTTGGTCTGCGCCACCAGGCTCAGCCTTTCCACTCTTTCTTTGGCCTCACCACTGCTGGTGCTGGTGCAGTGTCCTTTCCACTTCCTTCCCCGTCCATGCCTCGCTACTGTTGCCATCACTTGGCCCCTGCTGCCGGCTCCAGGCCTTCCCCTCCTTCTCTTTGCCTTGCCACTGGTTGTTGTTGTTGGGTTTTTTTGTTTGTTTGTTTTTTGTTTTGGACTAGCACCAGAATCCTGAATGGGAAACTGTAACTGAAAGATTCTGAAAAAGGTCTGGTACCTGAATGACCTGAAATCTAATGAGGCCTCTCAAAAAAAAAAAACCACTTCTAAATGAATGACCGCCAAATGTTTTCCCCATGTAAATCTTATTTAGGATACTTCAAAATGTCTCACCCTCCCATGGGATGATGAGAGCAACTGTGGTTTCCTCATCCTTGTGTGTGACAGCAAGGCAAGTGTTGTTTTACATTGCTACTGAACAAGTCCAACATCCTTGCCAGCAGGAAGTCCAAGTGGTATAAGGCACTGACAGAAAATGCCTGATGAAAGCAAGGGCCCAATGGTTCTGTGCATCTATTGATACTAGGAGAGTATTAGCCAATATTGCTGAAAGCCCATTCAAGTCTAGCCTTGACTTGCAACATAATTCACAAGTTCATTTTGGAACAATGGGCCTTGTCTTCAGTGAACTTTCAACTCAGCTCAATCGGACTGTATACCTACCCAGAATTTGTTTGCACAATGCCTCATAGGATTGACTTTAATCAGTAAGAAGCATCCTAGAACAGGGGTCCCCAACCTTTTTCACCCCGCGGACCAGCTGGGGAAGGCGGGGCACCCCCGTGCTCGTGCGCATGCACAAATGAGCGTGCGCATGTGCAAACGGCAGCGCTGCGCTTGTGCGGGCGCGCATGTGCAAATCAGCTGTGCAGGGGTGAGTGCGTGCGCGGGGGGCGAGAGATCTGTCTCCGTGGCCCGGTCTGGCTCAGGCCACGGACCGGCACTGGGCCGCGGACCGGGGGTTGGGGACCTCTGTCCTAGAAGGTGTCATGTTCCTTCTTAGTGTGGTGAGGTATTTGAGAAGGCTAGAGCAGGCACAACAACTGAACACCCATGTAAATGCATGCAGATTTACAGCCTGCCTGCTCTCAGACAAAAGTTGCTGGATAGAATTAAAATACAGTGCAGCTTTAGAATAGTACTGAGATACACACCCGAGGCCCTTCTCCTGAATTCTAGTCCAGGGCCTCTTTGTTCAGTGCCCCAAGATAATGGCAACAAAATAGTAACTTCTACTGGAATTACCTCAAAGAGAGATACCATATTGAATCTTATCTCTGAGCACTAAAGCAGAAAAGAAGCTGCAGGCTTGCACACCATTCTAAAGCCAGAATATCCTGTACTAATTGCCTTCCATAACCACAAGGTCTCAGCTGCGGTGTTTTAGTGAAGTCTTTCGCATTTCCTTTGCAGTAATTCATCCACCTTTCTTTTTCCTTCAATGTCTTTCTTTACCACAATTTTCTTCTGTTGATCCCCTGTCACCAGGTTTTCTTTTCCAAGCAACTAAGTGTGGTTACTTTTCTCTCCTCTTCCACCACCACACACACATTTAACAAAATTTTGATACACCTTGTGCACTGCTGGTACCATGGGTGTTCAGGGGCATGTCCACCCATATCCTAAATTTATTTATTGTTCCAGTGAACAATTACAAGCTTACTATTGTCATGGTGCATAGTCTGTGCATTAATTATACCACGTTGTACAGCTTTTTCCTCCACCTGAAAAATTCCTGTGGACATGCTTATTTAAGGATACAATACATATTCATGAATTGTCTGGTCCTCAATAAAAGAGGACTAGTCACCTCATTCAGACGCCCCCCTTGAGATTTTTAACCCCAGCACTAGAGTGAAAAGACCGGTATGTCATTTAAAAATACCTTTTGGCCACTAGAGGGAACAAGAGGTTTTTCAGTTGAAAACCCCCACTTTTTTTAGTCAAACCCTCTTTTCAGCTACCAAAAACCCATTGCACCAACCGCTGCAGCAATTAAATATGCAAATTAACCTTTTTGAATACAGCCCCCTCCCACTTTAGCCCTGCCTTCTTAGGAATGCAGCCTTAGGCTGCTGCAAAATCTGAAAATGGTCCTCAGACCTCACTGAAATTGCCCACAGCAGGGCTAGAGACATAGCAGCAACAACTGGGGTATGAAATGAACAAAGCTCCAGCTGTTGTTGCAGCACAGCTTTCATTGGCCATCCTAGCTAGGGCTAATTTTTACTGAGTGCTCATATAGATAGGCATTTGTTCTGCTGTTTCGTGTGTTGCAAGGATGACTGGTTCACTCTTTTTTCTAGCAACCACATGACACAATCGCTAGGGTGGACCAATATGCCCCCAGGGCACTCCAACCCACACCTTTCTGAGCCCCTGTGAGGCGATTCTCCTTTTTTTTTTTTTTTTTTTTTTTTTGTGCTGGTTGGCACACTCAAGTTTCATCCATTCCAGTGCATGCAATCACTGGGAACGGACTAAAATCCAGTCTTGCAGCTGTCAAAACTGCAAGGCTCCTTCCAGGTTCAATTTCTGTACCATGAAGTGGCTTAATAAGTGAGCTACTTCAGGATATCAGCAATTTGAACACTTCCCCTGCTCCTCTCTGGAGCGGTAGGGGAAGTGAAAATTTTTTTTAGACTCTGCTAGATCATTGCTGTTGCACTAAATCACTTAGATTTTTTTAAAATTGCCTTTGTTTGAAGTGCCGATTCAAACTGTGGCTGCAGGCAGTTTCTCGATCTGTACTACCCAAAGGCACTGCCATCCATCTGCCTGCCAGACAAGTTATATCTCTTGGCTGACTGTTGGATGTTGGCAGTGACAGCTGAGGAGTGCAGTGGTGGCAGCAGTGGCTGTGAGAAACTCTCCCAAGGCACTCAAGGTGCCATTGCTGCTGCTACCACCACTATTGCACCCCAGCTGGCTGCCAATAATTTATTGATTGATTTGATTTAATTTAATTTACATACTGTCCATCTAACCAATCGTCACTTTGGGCAGTTTACAAACAATCACATGACATGAAGCAACATAATTTAAAACTAAATTAAACTAAATTAAATTTAATTAATTAAACAAATATTAAGCTGGTCAAAAATTGGTGGCAGTAGATTAAAAGGCTGATGGATGGCAAATTCTTAGATGGCAAATGTTGAAAAGCCAGATGAAATGAATGTGTTTTTAAATGTTTCTTGAAAGATACCAAGAAAAAGCCCTATTTTGGTTTTAAATGTTGCACATTCGGTGCCATTTTAAACTGCAGTAAGGCTTGCATCATGTGAAGCAACAAAGGTCACTTCACATTTCACCTTGGTTTTTGGGGTGTGTAGTTGTGGCCTAAGAGGTACAAAGGTGATTGAGGATGTCCTACCCATTTCACATTAATTCCCAGTGAGATGGTCTGATTACTTGAGAGGAGAAAAAGGATCACCTGAGATTCCTGCTCAAAGGCAAATCACATGGAAAAGCAGACATCCCTTATTTCATAATACAAAAATCTGGAGCTAAAAGAAAATGAATTGTTATGAATAACCTAAATAGCTAGGAACATGGCATTTTATGTCTTTCTTTATGTCATACATTTGACATTTCCTGCCACTACACAACCTCCATCAGCTGAATATCATCCCACATAAATCCTTCCTTGCAGGTTTGTATTTGTTAGATGAACAATGAAGCATTATTATCTTTTCAGAATGGCTTAAAAAAACCCCACTCACATACAAGAAGCTTCCAATTTCCATCACCACCATTTTGATATTGGTACTTTAGCAAAAACCTATAAGTAATACTTAAAAAAAAGAAGATGCATGATTTATAACTTTGCCACGCTTCTCAAGGTTTGAAATTTTGTGTGTATAGAGTGATAATAAAACTAAGAGAGGTATTCAAAAATAGTCCTGAAAATGAAAATGCTTTTAAAATTGATGCTTGAATAGTAGTTTATTATAGTTGTTCCAAAACAATTAGCCAGCCAAACAAGGTCACTGAACACAAACAATTCCTGACAGTTTAAATGTTTATGTTATAATGAACAGATTTCTGTAGTTACAATACAATTTCCTATTGAAAAAGTATTCTTGGAGTACCAAGCTTTTGGATTTCCAGGGGCCTAGAAAAGAGATTATTTACAAATTGTGGGGAGGTATGGACAACTGAATGAATTATAAATATAGGGAGAAAAGTCACAGATGAATTTGGAATTTATCACATCATTACAATCCCACAGCATTTTGGGAACCAGAAATCAAAGAACAACAATCATCATATATTTTCCACCATAAATACAAATTGGTATAAGGCTGTTTTAAAAGTGAGCATATAGAATTTGTGTGTGTGTGTTCTTAACATGCTTAGAGACTAAGAAAGTTATTTTCTTTAATATGTTTTATTCTTAAGAACTTTGATATTTTTGATGCTTTAGAAATGTATTCTCTATCTTTTGTTTTGCTATAAGCTCTGGCATTTTTAGAGTGTAACTTAAAACATTATTTTTAATATTTTATTGTGTGTTTGCTTCTGTATTTTGGACTGAATTCTGACTTAAGTATTTGCCAACTTAAGATTGGTTTTCAAGAAATTTTAAAAATTTGTATCTACAGTTTTCTACATACCTGTAAGACTTCTGTATTTTTGTAACTTCGAAGAATTTTTGTGTTTATGGAACATAGAAGCAATGTAGATAAATAAAGCTTGTAGAACAAGAGAAGCAGATGTTGCCTGGAGTTATTGCAACTGTAAAAATACTTATATCTTGATACTCAAATGAATTTTGATATGATTGTTAATGATTGTTTGGTTTCATTTTGGAGTAAATTCTTTTTTGGGATTATGCCAGCTCTAATTAGCACAGGCTTCGAATTTTTTTCCCAGGAGGTCTATAAGGTTTTGTAGGACACTTAGCGAATTTTCAGGCATCAGCTTACCTGGCACTATCACATTGTCCACCAGCCCTGCACAGCTGGCAGTCCTTTGCATCTGGCATGACAACATGCAGAAGTGATAGAAGGTAGGGCTGAAATGAAATTTGACACCAATCTAGTGAGTGCTTTTGGCATATTTAGATTCAAGTTTATCATATTTAATATTGTGATTTAGAAATACATTTATATCAAGGCAACTCAGATAAACTCATTTGCAGTGTGTGATTTTTAAAAGTTCATTTGTCTCAATAATATTTTAATATTAATTTGTTGAACACTGAACATCCAATTTCCATAACACTTATACATCTAGCAGCATGCACAATTTGAATCATTAATTTAAAAAAGAAGAAGAAGTTAGGATGGTGTAAATGCATTTTGTTCCCAAACAAATTTTCAGTTGAGGACTTATTCAGTAAACATTTCTATCAATTCAGTTATTTCAATTGCATTAAACACAGTGAATGAATGTACCTGAGGACAGTGGCATTGGAGATGCCCATTGATGCCCTTCAGTGCCTACATGCTTCCAATATCATCAGAAGCTGTTGTGCCTCATCTGCTGAGCCCCCTCAGCCCTCTTCTCTAAATTATCCCAGAGGTGGTGATTTTTTGAAATTAAAGACTCTCCCCATGCCATGGCCCCGAAGGGATTCCATAGCAGCTTCAGGATCTTTGGGGGAAAGGATTTTTTTTAATTTCAAAAAATTGCTGCAGGTGATGACATCATCAGTCTTACACTGCATAACTTATAGCAACAGGAATTTAACCAATGACTTGTTACTTTTGCCATTGTACTTCAACTCTGTGATAGATGGGCAGCATAGTATAAAGTGTCATTGAAGCAACCAAGATGAATTTGACCAAACTCCGGGAGGCAGTGGAAGACAGGAGGGCCTGGCGTGCTCTGGTCCATGGGGTCACAAAGAGTCGGACACGACTTAACGACTAAACAACAACAAATAGTATAAAGTGTTTAGAATGCTGGACTGGGACCTGTGAAATCAAGGTTCAAGTTCCCAGTCAGCCCCGCAACTCACTGGATGACCTAGGGCCATTCACTCACAGGAGCTGAAATCCTGTTCTGCATCTGCTTGTGTGCAATGGGAATGATATAATCAGCAGCAAATCACTGCTGATCAAAGGCTTCCTTTCACAATGTCAGGATGTATGTGACTTCATCACATTTGCATAAGTTGCATGCACCTGGAAATAGTGAAAGGAAGTCTTTCATTAGCAGCAATTTGCTGTCACTGATGACATCATACTGCATATGTAGAGTAGCACAACAGAATTTCAGCGAACATACTGTAAAGGTTAAATTAGTATGAAGGAAGTTATTTACATTTCCTCGAGAATACTGGAGGAAGATGTCAAAAGCTGTGAGCACTTCCTAGCTATTTAAGTAAAGTGTTCCTCAGGACTGATACATGAATTAGTTTAGTTGGGAACTAGGGTTATCTCTCAGCTACCATATCCTTCTGTAGTGTAACATGCCATCTCCTACTGTCCTACATGCCACACATTATCCATCTGCAACTAGCTAGCAGTAATTTCAGAAACTACAGTGTTTCTCCTAATCCCTTATTCACCCTGCTCATCCCAGAACCACGGGTACATTTAGACTAGTATTTTAAACTTCCACTGGCAGTCTTCTGCCTGGGTTTGACACAGCAGTCTTTCCCGTTCCTTCCAGAGACTCCGGATGGTCTCTCATCTTCCTGCCTAATTTCATAAATCAGAGAAGACTTGTGATAAATATAGCAACAGAATGCCTGCAAAATTTGGGAAAAGTGGACTGTTTCTTTCTATCATGGTAGAACAAAGGTTCTTTGAAAATGATTGGTGGTACATGAGATACTGCCCTAAACAGTTTTGACCCACTTTTCTCTTACAAACTTAAGAGAAATAACACAACAGCCTAAATCTTGAGACAAAGATAAACTGATCTGATTTGGAACTTCAGATATTACTAACCAGAGATGGTTGTGAACTGGCTTCAAGCACTAACCAAAGTTTTAGCGAGTTTATGTCATAATCTGTCATGAAAGAGCAGGCATGGTTTTTGCCCCCAATAACAAGACAGAGGCTACTTAATTGACCTTATCTCACAAAGCACAGACCCTGCAGTTTTCCAACTGTGGGCAATGTTTAAATTCACCAAATTTCTTGGGCTTCCTGGAGTGCATGTCTGAATGACTTATAATTCCAAGATGTTTTAATCAAAATTATAGAACCCTCAACTCATATTTTCTCATAGGAAATGTTAACATAATGAACAATGCATTGTGATGGGGAAGGAGTAAATGGAACAGCAGTAGTGGGTCCGCCATATCCATCATAGATTGTCAGATTTGTGACAAAAATATATAGGGGACAGATCTAGAAGAAATAAAGGACTAAAATTTAATATGATATTCTCACTTGAAAAAAAAACTGAAACCATCACTAAAATGGTGTCTATCCACCTGAGGTTTTGTTTTCTTCTAAGTTTCTGATGAGCAAATGCGACCTGTGTGAAACCCATAATGTCAATATCATTTTTGTTAGATGAGAAAGTAACAATATTCCCCTTTGTTAATTAAAAAAGGAATTATTTCTTTATTTATATTTATTTACTTTATTTCTTCTCTGCTTTTCCCCCCAAACGTGACTATAAGACATATTTATCTAATATCACAATAAAGTAGAGAATTTAAATACAATTAAACATACGCCAATATTAAAAGGCACTCATTAAATATAGTTTAAAATACAGCAGAGAACAGCACCTACTCACCTGCAATGAAACCTGATTTCTTACTTGGCATCCAATTTCCAATGGTTCACTCAGAAAGGAAAGTTTTTGTCTACTGGCAAAAGGACAAGTATGGAGGGGGGCAACTTCAAGAGGGAATTCTATGCAGCCTAGGAACAACTACTCAAAATGTACTGGTTGTAATTGGTTGAAATCCTATTGAAGTTGGTGTAACATAAAGTCAACCCCATGGAACTTTGCAAGACGCTATATCTAAGCAGTCTGCATCACACAATTTGATTGTGCAGTTGACTGTGTGATTCATGGAATAACTGCTCTGCAGCATACTGTGGAAGTCCATTGTGAATATCATTTCCATCTCAATGCAATTTTCCCTACTGTTTGTGTAACTTTCAGTTACACACAGACATAGCTGCACAACAGGATTTCAGCCATTATCTCTAATATGGCTTCTATGACACAAAACTCTGGACTTCGAGGTATAACTTGTAGGAAATCATTCAATGTACCACCATTGCGCAATATTGCTAATGTTCCAAGTATTGTATGGCCTCTTAGACATATGAAAATTCGCCTAAAGTGGCCAAAGTGTGAATGAGGCACTTAATGTCTCTGGTTTTCTGGTCCCAAAGCAAAGCCAAATATTTCCTGTTTTGGACAGGAGTTGCAAATGAACCGGTAGATATGAGAATACAGCTATCTCATATCCAAACCAATTACCCACTGAATTGTTTGGGATGCTCACTTTTATGTGCCTTGCAGAGGTAATGTAGATTTGTTTTGTTTCTTTGTACTACTAAGTGCAAAACATGCTGCTGCTGATAACAACAACAATAACAACTACAACGTTGTGCACGCTGACGGAGAACTGACAGAAAGGGAATATATCAAAAGGCTGTGGAAAATCTTAAAATCAAAATTAAATGGTGGAAATACAATCAAAGCCATAAACCCATGGGCCGTTCCAGTAATTAGATACCCAGCTGGAATAATAGATTGGACTCAAAACGGATTAGAAGAATTGGATCAAAAAACATGGAAACTATTGAACATGCATCATGCACTACATCCAAAAAGTGATGTGGACAGATTATATTTACCACGAAAAACTGGAAGTCCTGGATTACTGCAAATACAGCACATAGTAGAGGAGGAAAAAAGAAGCCTAAATGATTATATTAGTACAAGCAGAGAAAACTTACTTAAGGCACTGAAAATGGAGAATATTTTGAAAACAACAGAAACAAAGGCTCAACATAAGAAACAATGATTTGAAAATAAATTAAACAGCTGGAAAAATAAACCACTACATGGACAACACCTGAGAAATATTTATGGAAAGCATGGTCATAATTCAACATGGGCATGGCTAAAACTGGGGACTCTTAAGAAAGAAACCAAAGGCTTGATTTTTGCTGCACAAGAACAAGCACTCCAAATCAACATGATGAAAGCTAAGATGCAAGTTTTTCCTGTAGTGATGTATGGAAGCGAGAGCTGGACCATAAAGAAAGCTGACCGCCGAAGAATTGATGCTTTTGAATTGTGGTGCTGGAGGAGGCTCTTGAGAGTCCCCTGGACTGCAAGGAGAACAAACCTATCCATTCTAAAGCAAATCAACCCTGAGTGCTCACTGGAAGGACAGATCCTGAAGCTGAGGCTCCAATACTTTGGCCATCTCATGAGAAGAGAAGACTCCCTAGAAAAGACCCTGATGTTGGGAAAGTGTGAGGGCAAGAGGAGAAGGGGACGACAGAGGATGAGATGGTTGGACAGTGTCATCGAAGCTACCAACATGAATTTGACCAAACTCCGGGAGGCAGTGGAAGACAGGAGGGCCTGGTGTGCTCTGGTCCATGGGGTCATGAAGAGTCGGACACGACTAAACGACTAAACAACAACAACAAAGATGCAAGGAATTAGTGCTAACATCAAATGTCGATTCTGCCAAGAAAAAGATGAAACTGTGTCACACCTCATCTGTGAATGTCCAAAGATTGCACAAACAGATTACAAAGTTAGACATGATAGAGTGGCAAAATTAGTGCACTGGTCATTATGCAAAAAATATAACTTGCCAGCCTCCAAAAACCCATGGGAACATCAGGTAGAGAAGGTCTCAGAAAATGGGGAAGTCAAGATCTTGTGGGATTTCCGGATCCAAACTGAGAGACACCTTGAACGTAACACACCAGACATATTACGAGTAATAGAATGAAGAAATGTCTGGATCATTGACATTGCAATTCCAGGGAATGCCAGAGTTGAAAATGAAGAATTGGAAAAACTAACAAAGTACAGAGATCTGGCAATTAAAACATCTCACCTCTGGAAGAAACACACACCAGTGGTCCCCGTAGTCATTGGGGCTTTGGGATCATTATCAAGAAATTTCACACAGTACTACGTAGAAGCAGTTCCAGATCTCAGAAATCACACCATCAGAACTACAAAAAACGGCAATATTAGAAACAGTATACATACTGCGCCAATATGGTTAAAACTTGTATCTGTTATATAACACCAGTGAATGTTGTTATAATTTTGACTGTGCCTGGAGTTTTTTAATAATAATAATAATAATAATAATAATAATAATAATAATAATAATAATAATAATAATAATAATAATAATAGTTTGCCTCGTAATAACATTTAATCATTCCTTGATTTTCAGCAAGACTCCAAGTTTTGCGTTTACGTTGTTCCAGTAGCTTTGCAGCAGCCTATCCTGCTTCCTCAACAGGGTCTGCTGAGCCCTATAGTCCATTTGTCACCAGATGCCCAGGGGCTATAGCATCTGATGCAGTCCTTGTTGACCCGGGCTACGACTGATCCCATATGGATTTCTGTTTATTTTCTCTCATCATTATTGATGGTTGGTGGACACAGTTGGTCTGGCTTCTCAGTTGTGACCTGTCTGGCTTGGGAGACACTTCAGCATAGCTCTCAACATCGCTGAGGTGCACAATCCCCTCCACCTCAACAAGGCCTCTGCCCATGGAGGGGCCTGTGCAAAAATAGTTTGCCATCAACTTATTTCTAACTTATGGCAACCCTTTTCAATGTTTTCTAAGTAGAGAGTACTCAGATGTAGTTTACCATTCTACTTCTTCTGGGGGCACTCAGGGACTATGCAGCTTGCCCAAGGACACACAGGCTGGCTCTACTTGCAGGAGGCACAGTGCTCCCAACCTCTGGCTCCACAGTGAAATACCTAACTGCTGAGCTATCCAGCCAGCTTTAATAGGTAGACTCAAAAGAAGCTAGAGCCATAATGAAGCCTACCCACCCACACTTCTGCTAAATCCCTTTTTTCTTCCCTTTCTAATAGGCATTTTTGAAAGAAGCAGGGTTTAGAGGTTATGGTTATTCCAACAGAATGACTACACTAGAAGACCGTAACTGGATAAAAATAGGAAACTTGTGTTTATTGCTTCAGGAAATCCATTCAGGAACACTTGGCTACAGAAGCCCTTCAATCCAATTTCTATGTGTTCATGTCTGCTCGGCCATTATGAAGAAGCCACATGAGCCTGCCTTTCTTTTGTTAAGAGAAGAAAGGAAGAGGAAATGACCTGCAAGATGAAAAACTCTTAAATTTGATTACAGAGACCAGATCAAGTCCACCTTCTGTGCCTGGGGCAGTGCTTACAGCCATTAGAGAGGAGACACCCACACCCACACACCACATCTCTCTAATAAAGGAGAACAAGAACAAGAAGGAGGAGCAAATAAACCTTGAGAGTAGTAATTTGCATTAGAGGTAAAGTTGTTGAAAAACAGCCCCGACAACTGCTTCGTATTGGATGAGAAGTGGTTAAATGATGACAAAAGGAGTCAGGTTCCAGGATTTTCTCCTGATTGGTGTCTATTTGTAGGTGGTAATGAGCATGAGACAGTATCCCATAGACCAGTGATTCTCAACCATGGGTCTCCAGATGTTCTTGGACTACAAAACCCAGAAATCCTGGCTGACACAGCTAATGGTGAAGGCTTCTGGGAGTTTTAGTCCACAGACATCAGGGGGCCCAAGGTTGGGAACCAGTGCTGAAGGCCATCTTGACTCCTGACAAAAGTGTCGTCAACGTTTAGACTGCCCGTTGCTAGCTGAAGTTTGGCATCCTTTTTCCTGCTAGCAATATAGGCGTGAGGTTGAACAGCAATACTGGGCCATTCCCTGGTATTTTGAATCATGGATAGAGAAGCACAATATCTCATGTTCGTAAACCACAGATTTTCTAAAGATGATCTGTATCAAGCAGTAGTTACTTACAAAAGATAGTAGTGGCCAAAGTTCCTGTATTTACAAACGCTTTGGCATTCTTTGAAGTGAACCTTTTGAGGTAAACATTTCCAGGTGGGATGGGAGTGGGTCTTCCATCCATGTCGTCTTCCCCACCCCACCCCCATCACAGCCCTATTTGCTTTCAGTCTTAACACCTGACTAGGGGCGGAGGTAAAAACTCTTTGTGGTGACATGGAAATTGCAGGAAATATTGCCAGGCTGACACGGTCTGTGAAGAGTTTTCTCTACGCTGCTGCCAGCCTGAATGGAGGTTTTCATAATAATAATCTTGGAACTGCAGAGTGGTAAGGGACCCTGTGGTTCATAGAGACCAGCACCTGTCAAGGGGGCCCAGTGGAGAATCAAACTCCCAATCTCAGGCACTTTTTGCCAGAGATCTAAACCACTGAACTATCCAGCAGTTTTCTAATACTGTAAAAACCTTTAAAAAGTTCAATTTGTACTTTTCCTTCCAAAAATTCCCCCTCTTTTCCAATCTCTTTTGCAGGTTTCCTGATTCCACCCCTCTATGAATTTCCAAAAAGAAAGAGATAGAAATATTCAGCACAACTTCCAAAGAAGGCTATGAGCGTCTTCTTTCCAGTTTAAGCCTGGCAGGTTTTTCATGCAAGAACAGTCCTCTCTCTCTCCCCCACCTCTTTTTTTTTTTTTTTTTTTAGCACAATAGACACCCAGCTCCTCTTAATATTCATAGGAAAGAATCCCTGAATTTTAGATGGGGTGGCAAAGTAGAATAAATTGTTCTGCTTGAAGTTGAATTGCTCAGTGTAAACTGGGCTATATTTGGACGGCCTTGTATCCTGATTGTATTGAACGAGTAGGGAAACAATTAAACGGGGACCATTACGCCTTCCAGTGTCACCTGTAGAAGCAGTGACTAATGTCAAAGCAAAAAGGAAAGATGAATTTTAGGGCAAGAGACATTTCCATTTTCAGTATGTAGGACAAATCTAGATTGTACATTTAGAATGTTAATATTGCCCTAAATCCATGGCACACTTTCTTACTGCTGGAACTTTCTTCTCCATGCTAAAGGCATTTGCACAGCTCAAAAACTACCTGCAAACTGTGTTCCAGCTTCCTGGAACAGGATTGGGGGGGGGGTGCATTACAGGCTGCAATGGGGAGAGGAGACTACCCCCCTCTAATTCTACTGATGGAAGTGGCTGTCTCAGTGGATATATCCTGCTGGACTCTGGCTATTTTGATGTGGCGTTTTCAAGTGAAAATTACATCTGACACAGAACTAGACTTGGTGGACTGTTTTTTACAATGCAAAATTCCCTTGCTACAATTCCTCTCCCTAAGAGAAAACTCCCATCATTTGAACATCTTTTATGTCCAGAGTCTTCTATTCTGACCCTGTGGCACAGTTGCTCTTATTTTGTCTAGGAGATGTTCTGTGCCTCTAAGCAGCTGCATTATGAGTGGAATTGCTAGTACTGTAGTGTTTCCCAAAGATCTGAACTAGAGATGTGGATGAATTGGAAAAAATGGTGCTTCGTTGGGATTTATCATTTGTCAAAGTTGATAAATGGACGAAGCGACGAAGCACCAAATTTTATTAACGGATCTCCTCCTGAACAGCTGATCAGCAGGACATTGAGAAGTAGGCTGGCTGTGGGAAGGCAAACTCCATTTCAGTTCAGGCAGCCAGCCTGCTTGTCAATGACCCTGACCATCAGCTGATGGTTGGGACATAGACAAGCAGGCGGGCTGCCCAACGGAAGCCCAGGTTTGCCTTTCCACAGCCAGCCTGCTTCTCAATGTCCCAGATGCTGATGGTCAGGTCATTGATAAGCCAGCTGGCTACGGGAAGGCAAACCCCGTTTCCATTCTGATTTTGCAGCCAGCCTGCACGAAGGGACAAATAAAAATGAGTACATATTCATCCCTTCACATTTGTCAGGGCCTCTGGACCTGATCAATACAGAGGGATGAATATCCCACAAATCAGTGATATTTCATGAATATCACAATTCATTTTTTTATTCGTCTTCATGTCTAATCTGAACAGTTGTGTCTGATGGTGTCATTTTGCTAGCATGACGCTTTAGGAAAAAAACTAGTTCTCATCCTTGCAAAAATGTCTGAACCAACTTTTGGAGCCTGCATGAGCAAACAATTTCTTTCTTTCTTTCTTTCTTTCTTTCTTTCTTTCTTTCTTTCTTTCTTTCTTTCTTTCTTTCTTTCTTTCTTTCTTTCTTTCTTTCGGAATTCTTCAGTACCACTCATTAAGACTTCGTTATTCTAGGTATTGCTTGCATTATTTGTTGTGGCCTAAACAAATGCCAAGTTCTTCCAAAATTGCTTTGGTTCCTGCATATTAAATCTTTTTTTCAGGCTAATGTCATCTCCAAAAGTTGTGGGAGTAAGGTTGCCGTCCTCAGTTTTCCTCACAGCACAAGTAACATGGTAGAAATGGGGCATGCAATCTGTTCAAATAGTGGTCCATTTGATGCCCTACTTACCATATTTTAGTGGGAAAAATTTTTATGGCAACAGAGAAGTCTTTCCCATGTTGAATTGGACTGTTAGTACTTCTACTCCAGTACTGCCATTTTTGACTGCCATCAACTCTCCCACATTTCAGGCAGGATTCCTTCCTAGCTCTACTTGGAGATGGTCCTTAGTATTACCTGTGGTCTCCCATCCAATTATTAACCAAGTCCAACCCTCTGTGCAACGAGTCTGTCCAGTTTGGAGTCTCCAGTTCACACTGGATGTTCTGTCAAAGAAGGAAAAAGGTGGCTCATCCTTTGCTGTAAGAAGCTTTTGCAGCTCCACGATCCTATTCTTCTGGGGAGGCCATTCAGGTGAATATAATTGTGCAGAGATTGGGTGGTTCCACTTGTCTGTTTCCTTGCTTGTTTGTTTTGTGCTTCCGAATATTGCTTATAGTTAATACAATCCACAGCATTTATAATCTGTTTCCACTAAACAGGCATTGCACTTTTTATCCACTCTTTAAAAAAAAAAACAACACCCAAGCCACTCATACACTTCCCAAGAAAATTTAAGCAGTTTATTGAACTGGTTCCTAGATAGTCATGTGGAGTCTGACAGTTTTCTGCTTCTATTACCACAGGTTCTTCATTTGCAATTGCATAATTGATAGCTTAACACCATGACCCACTATAAATATAAAATTTGACATACATAAATCATTTGCCCTAAACACAAACTGCCTTCTGCTGTGCAAAATATGTGTTCTATCTATCTATCTATCTATCTATCTATCTATCTATCTATCTATCTATCTATCTATCTATCTATCTATCTATCTATCTATCTATCTATCTATCTATCATGGATTTTTAGAATATTTTTAAACCCACTGAACTGCTGCCCTTATTGTTTTACTATGAACATGTTGAGAAAAATAAATAAATGTGGTGGCAGAGGGGTCAGTCTACATTCATTCTTCTAATTTACATTTATTTGTGTTTTATATATTAATTTTGTTGCCATGTCACATCTTTCTAATAACAATTCAAGTAACAAATATGAGTTAGTTCAGTGGGACAACTGCTTGAATTGTAAAACAGGTTTAATATTCAGGAAGTCCTTTAAAGTACTTAAAGTATTCCTCAACACTGAGAGTGAAAACAGATCTGGGCAAAGTGAAAGTTATATTTGAAATTCTAAATTTCAGAATTGTGAAATGCTCAAAATTCTAATACAGGGGTGTGGGGTTCAAAATATCATGTTGCCATATGAATATTAAGACAAGACAAAACAAAATGTATAACCTCTTCCCATCTCTTAAAAATTGACTTTGGTGTTAAAATCCAATCTTACTAATTAAATCTTTGAAGGAACCCATCTATGGCATGTGTGTGCCATTGTTATTCAAATATTCTATAAAGATTTCTCCTGCAATGAATAGAAAGCATTTGGCTAGTTTTGCTGCAAATGCATGCTGCAAATTTATCTGAGGTGTTTATAGTAGCAGTGCCAGTGGGAACATCCTCATATTAGCAAATGATTATAGCAGAACAGAGATATTATGAAATACCACTCAGAATTTAATGAGGATAGGTGCTTGTCGTCCACGTTTTGGATTGTCCTCATTTAATTTTTAATTTTTAATTTTTTTTTCTTGACTGTTTTTTCCCCCCAAAAGGGGCAAGATTCCAGATTACTCTTGTTTCTGAAATTGAACCAATACATTCATAGTTATCACTATGATAACTATGTTTCATTTTATTTATTTATTTATTTATCTTTTGTTTTATTTATTTCTTGTTTTTTCTAGAAGATTGCAAATAGCAGGCCCATTCTTTGATGGCTTTCATTATTTCCATGTTCTTCACCACTCCCACCCACTTTATTGGGTGCACAAACTTAGTGCACCCAATAAAGCTTGATGCAATTACGTATATTCATCAAGGTTTTTTTTAACCATGCCCATGTTGATTAAATTTTTTTTTAAAAAAATGAGCTTTTGACCACACTCAAGGTTGTACCATACTTCTTTTGAGTGTGTGTCCCACTGTATGCAGAAGGTACTCTGAACAGAACACTGCAGAAGGACAAGCTGATTTGAGTCATATGAAGCAACACTGTATTATTGTGGGGTTTTTTAAGCATTTTATTAATTCAGATGTGTACAGTGGGACCCCTGTATCCACAGGGGATTGGTTCCAAGCCCTCCCACGGATGCTGAAAAATGCAGATTATAGTGAACACTATTTTAATATTGAACACTATACATAGCATGGTCCCTGGCTCCCTGTAGTGGCCAATTATGGTAATGACTTTCTACCACCATAGTCTTGCCTGCCCTTCCATTGAGCACTTTCGCTTTGTAACTCAGTATTAAACTGTGCACTATCCCACATCAAAGTAAAGGAAGAAAAAAAGTTCAAGGCAAAAGCTCTTTTCCTGGAGCAGGCCGATCTATACCCTATCTATCCTGTGGGGCAATCTGCCTCATAGGGCAATCTCTACTTGAGCATTTTTAAAATGATAGCTTATCATGGTTCTTTTTGCCTTGTTAGGAACAGTAAATCTGTTCCTGTGTGGGTGTCATTCTGTGTAAAGAAGTAGACTGCAGGGGTACTGGAGATGCCATGCTGTGCAAAAATGCCCAAATTTGCCTCTTAAACAGCTGAAGATAATGGAACTGTAATTTCCCTTCTTGTCAAAATATGAATAAATCTATGTGATTTAGCTAAGTTGGTTTCAAGATGAATGACAAAACAAATTAATAAGTGATTAGTTAGTTCTCTAGAGCTGCTGCCTCTCTTCCAGGTTTGTTCTTGTTGCTCTTGTTTTTCTTTTGATAGCCCTGATTAAATATCTTTCATCTTGCAATACTGAGACATATAATAATGTGAGGACTGGGAGCACATTTGGGCATCCCCTTGGCAATGACAGAACCTCTTGTCCTTCCACCCCAGAGGCACTATGGGAGTGCTTCTGACATGGACAAAGGAACAGCTTGTAATAGTCTGGAGAAAGTGATACATCCAACTGCATCTCTTTTTTTCAGTAGCTAATGTCTCTATTCACTTTTCCTTGAACTCTCTTCTGCTCTGAGGGCTTTTGCCTGGGTTTCCTGCTGAGCAGGAAGTGCACAAAACTGATGTAGTTGAAGGCTGAAGGTAGCATTAGCTGGGGAACTCATATTTAATGATACATCAGTAAAACTCATATTTAATTATACATCAGAGATCCCTAGAGATCTGGAGAACCACATTGTATATTATCTATTCAGAGGAACATGGGCATGCAGCACAAGGAGCTATTTTTTTTAACTCTTTGACTTTGATTTATGATTTCTGGTTCTCTTCAAAGAATAAAACAAAGAACAGCTAGGTATGGCACATGAAATATACATGACAAACAACATATGTCTGCATTTAGGAGGATAATCTGTGTGCCATGTGATAATTAATAGGTGTGGACAAGCTTGTCATTCTCAAATAGCAGATCCATACAAATCACAGGAACAGATCAAGAGACGAGCACGAATGAATGAATGAACAAATGAACGAATGAACGAACAAACAAGTGAACGAACAAACAAATCTGGAAAAACCTCACCATCCTATACTGTGGAGATACTCATACATTTCAGGAGGATTTGTTGTTCTTGTTGTTGTTCATTTGCATGAGGCTCAATTTTGCAGGTGACACTGGAAATTAATATATTCAGGTTTGTTTCAGTTGCATGGAAAACATCTGACAAACATAACCAGTTCCAAGATATCTGAAATGATGGAATTGTAAAACAGAAACTGAAGAGTTATGTCTCACAATATAGATTTTGCTGTTTCCTTTACATTTTTCCCCACAGAGATGTGGAGCAGCAGGTCATCATTATTATATTTTTGCAAGTGGCCAAGTTGAAATTGAGATCACTCACCAATCCCAGGCCTACTTGAGACTACCATATATAAATCCATCATTCATCACCTGGATAAGAATTTTAAGTGAGAATTCAGGTGGAGAGTGGGGCAATTTCAAGCACACATACCCATGGATGCTGGAAACAGATGATAGGTGAAGCACTTACTTCTAGTTTCTTTCATGTCTGTCCAAGGTTGAGAGAGGGAGCCCTGGCCCAGTCTTGCAGGAATGGGTTTTCCGCTCTCCTGTTTGCAAGGAAGGCTCCCCTGAAACCAGCAACTGCTGCCTCCCCCTGCAAATGTGGCTCTTCCATTTCACCAGAAGCTGCTTCCCCCGAGACATCAGTCCATGAGTATATTTCCCTTCAGCCATCTGCATCTAGCATAGTTTCTGGTTCCATCTAGTGTTCAATCCTGGTAATACACCTTTGGAATGTATATTTCTGGGATTTGTATATTTATTTATTTGCAGGCAGTGGATGAATGAAACCACAGGTACATATCCCGCGGATATGGCAGTCCTACTGTATCATAATTTGTATGTAAGGTGCCATGAAAAATTAAACCTAATCCTCATAACCTCTGCCTGAGAGTGTTCTCAGGCCTGGTGCTCTCCAGATTTGTTGGAGTACAACTCCATCCAGCATGACCATGATAGTTGGAGGAAGTGGAGAATATCCTCCAACAAATATGAGGGGCACTAAGTTGGAAAGACTTCCTTTTGCTGTGCATAGTTATTATCACCAGTGATACCAATGCTTATGATGGCACATGTTTAAGAAGTTAAGAAAGACAACAGTTCAGCCCTGTGTATATGAAGCGTGGACCATATTTAGTGTAATGAAAGGCTACATTGCAACCTAGACCATGGACGTTCGATACATCAGTTACAGTTTTAAAATTATTTAAACAGTTCCTTCATCTTTCAACTTTTAAATCTATGGTCTATTACTATCTAAACTATCTTACCAATTGTATAAAGCTATGCAATGGACAGGCCTAAAATGAGTTTAATTCAACATTGGAAAAAGCTATTATTGCTGCTTGGTGTGCCACTTAGACTGGGTAGGTGGGTAGGAATCAATGACCTGGAACTACATGCAAAGGGCCTCTTTAAATTCTCCATGCTATCTGTGGAGAGAGAAATAGGGAAGATTATTTGACCAGATTTCTTCAAGGGACAGATAAATTCTTTCTTAGCATCTCAGGGATGGTCATCTCACCATTAGCTCTGGATGTAGTACAGCTTTTCTTTCTTTCTTTTCCTAGTGCCTCACATCACCATCAGTAGCAACAGTATTTACAGATAGTATGTATTCTAAGTGATGTGGCAAAGCATATAAACCTTGGCTATTGTGAGAAAAAATGGTAGCTGACTAAGAAGCAACAAAGCTGTGGGAACAGGAAGTGAAAATTTTGCAAACTGCCATATTTCTTGGAGGTGGGGAAAATCAGAAAAATAATATCTGAGATGTATTAACTCTATTATCAACATAAAAGTCCCAAGGAAAGCAGAGAACATGGTCACACTTCCTTTGCTGTTTTTCATAGTTTTTCAAACCCAAGTTACAGACTTGGTGCTTTCAGCCTGGGGTCTAAAGCAGAGGTGAAAATTCAGAGAATTCTGATTGATGTTGGCAGGGGATTTTGTTTGTTGGCTTTGTTCTCCACAAGCTGCTCCTGATCTCTCTTCAAAGCCCCCATCATGAAAAAACAATTGGCTAAAATGGTCAATTCCATTCATGGCAGCTTCTAGGTGCATCAGTTTTGTATTTGAACAAGACATAGTACCCACTGCCTTAGTCTGCCCTCGAAAACCCCCAGAAGGTTCTGGAAAACCAGAAGTGGACTGCCAGCTACTTTGTGTATTGTTTTCTTGGTGGTGCAGTCCTGAATGTTTGGCCACCCCTACAGACCTCCTGAGCTTACTCATTCCTCATCTACACTACAGCAGAATAAAGCCAGGATAGTATTTACATTTAATGTAATTTATCAGTGATGAATAGTCTGAACAATATCTAAGAGGTAATGGTGCGTTAATGGCCATTACCCAAGTTAGAAGGTAGAATGTTGGCTAATCACATAAGAATAAGTTCTGATCTCACAGACAAGCAGGTCACTCCTAATTTGTTAGCCTGCTTCTCACTTAGAAAGATGCAGGTAAGAAACATGCATGTTGTGACAGTTTAGGCTGGACATTTACCATATTAGAAGACATAGACTGAAATATTGGAAGGGGAGAAGGACATTCAGACAACGAATATATAGGCCTCATCTCAAAAGTTAAGAATAGCAGCCAGAGTATAAATTAATTATTAGAATTAATTAATTGGTTAATTGCATGTTGAGATGAATTATTATCAGATGGTAATTCTTGTGAGGACTGATCCTGGGGAGAGAAATACCAGAGCAAAAGTTATCTAAGGAAAACATCTCTCTTCACAGATTTCAGAGGTAAAAGCCTATCAATACTTCAGGCTCGATCTGGTAAAAGAGAACAGGGAACTTGCTGATGGATTATCTTTTGGTAATGTTGCAATTTATTTTCTTGCACTTTGGTGTATGGGAGTGGAGTTTTTTAAAATGTAAAATTGTGCTTTGCATTCCTTGTTATCTACAACAGTAAAGGACTGCATGGATCTGGCCTCTTAAGAGTCCTTGTTTTAAATAATTTTGTTTCTTCCACACTTTGATTGGACCTAAAGCTCCATCTCCAATGGTGGGGTAGCTACGGGAGGATTTGGGTAGAACCCAGCCACTGCCCAGCTTAGGGCCGGTAAAAGCAGAGTCTTTTGCTTTGAGGAAATCTATGACTGAGGGACTTACTGCACAAGCATTGTGCTTAATTAGGTTGCAGAATCAGACACTTCAGCTCAGCTACTCTAAGATGATTCTGGGATGACTACTGAAAATAATCAAAGTCATTTTACATTTCATTCAGTGATATACAATCTACGTAGGGTGACATCAGACTTAGCTTTCCATCAGTAAAGCAGAAATCAATGTCTTTTCTGTCAGGATTTCTATGAAAATGAATCAGAATGTGATTTGGGAAGTAATTTGCAGAGTTTCAGTCCTCATTGTTAAATGAGATACAATTTACTGGGATAAATTTAACTGAAATAATTTTTATTAACAGATATATCAAAATTCAAGCCCATCTGGGAATAGCATTATCTCATCAGGAAGCCTTAATGGAGCAAGTCACCATTATTAACCAGTGGCAAAATATATATATATATATTTTATACCTGCTCAAGCCAACTTCCAACATTCATCTGTCCATATGATCAAGGGGTAGACAGAGCCTATGCCTGATCCCCAAGATACATTAAACTCTTAAAATTTCACCAAGTGCCTTCTGTTGACATGATGCTAGGTCATAAAAAGATTGGCTACATAATGTTACACAGACGATCAATTGTGTATCATCAATAAAGTGAATGCATTCCAAATGATCTCCCAAGCTGAGGGCTCCCAAGCTAAAAGTTAAGTCAGTTTAAAGTCAAGATACCATGGTTTTCAAAAGCACATTGTATTTTGCTGATCAAAACACGAAGGATTGAAGGACAATATCACATGCCTCTTGATTCCATATGGAGTTCGCACCGAAGAATAAATGTACTCCAAGTTTTCAAGGGCAAGTGTGTGCAGCCTCAGGCATGCAGCTATAATAGTGTTGTCCACCCTCAGATGGGTTGTTGTATGTGGCTAGGATGTTGTGTTCAGCTTGACAGATCACATGTTACAGAGACCTCCCAATCCGTCTTCACAGGTAGGAACTCTATATCCCTTCTCTCTTTTGGCTACACAAAGGAAAGCAGAAACCACTGGCTCCTGTCTTGCATCTTACACGATTGACTCTTCCATTAGGCAAAGTGAAGCATCCATCCCACATGGCAGAATACCAGTGTAGCAAATGAAGAACAATTCCTCCCCCTCACCCCCGAGAGCCCTCTCTTATTGATCCAGATAATTTTGCTCTCCAGATCTGGTCTTGCTCTAAATGCTTTGCCCTTAGGACAGAGGTACCCTGGGAGACGAATTATGCTGCAGTAGTATAGGCAATCTGGTAGCATTCTGCACCTATGATGTCTGCCTCTGTGGAATGACACTCCAGAACCAAGTATCTAAGCATGACCCATATATGTCAAGAGCAGCAGCAGCTACTTTGTTAGGCTGACACTCTTTTCTGTAGAGCCTACCCATCTGTCTCTTATCCTCTGTCTTCCTCTCATATCAAGAAAAAGATGGGCAGTGGCAGTTGGTCACTCCAATTTCAGGAGTGCTGTGAATCCACCCCAGGATTTAATTTGCATCTTAGAAGTGCTATTCAAGGTGCTGATGGACCCTATTCAAGGTTCAGTGCTGTGGATAAATCCTGTAAAAGTGCAGACTAAAATCTGGAGTGGATTCATGGCATCCCTGGAATTAGAGTTACCACAAGATGCCTCTGGGGACTGGTGGTGATGGAAGGTGTTGGGAGAAGCAGTGATAGAGATACCAACAGTGTCTCCCCTATTCTGATCAGCAGGTGAACCTGGGCTACTGTTGACCTCAAAGAAATTGTTTTCTTTCTTGTACAAGACAGTGGGGAGATGTTGATGTTCATCCAGTCAGAGCTCAAATCCAGCTGATCAACATTTAAGCTTTTCTGAAAGAGCAGAACATAGCTTCCTTGTCTCACATTTAACGATCTGGCATTTCTTCTATGCAAGCATTTATGACTAATGTGGTTTTATACATGATGTACTAATTAACTGAACAACTTTCTTGAAATCTCATTACCTTTTTTATCAACTGATTTACAAATTCGCATGATTAACTTAATAAACCATGAAAAAGAGAGAATAAAATTATGTATGTATGTACGTATGTATGTATGTATGTATGTATGTATGTATGTATGTATGTATGTATGTATCTATAAAAGGAGTAATGGTGGCCTGCAATCTCAGATTAGTTCAGGCTTGTAAATAAGGCTACAGAAGAGATTTCAGGTTTCAGCAATGTTAATACATCATCTTCTGTACATAGTAAAATCCTCAACTCCAATCTACCAAGCCTTATTTTAAAAAAAGGTTTTCATAATTCTTTATGCTAATTGCTACTGGCTATACTATTAGTGGAGTGGGCTGGAGAGCTCAGTAAGTTAGGTTCCTTGCTATGGAAACATAAGGTTGGGAGTTCAATTCACCACTGGACATCCCAGGATAAGAGCCAGACTGTGTAGCCTTAGGCAAGCCACGCAGCCCCAGAGTGCCCACCCAGAAGAATGGAATGGTAAACCACTTCTGAGTACTCTCTACCTGGAAAAACCTGAAAAGGGTCGCCGTCAGTCATAACTGACTGGACGACACATAATTAAAAAATACTGCCAGTGTGAACAATAGAGTGGTAGTGGAGAGATGAAATGTTTGTTTTCTTACATTGATCAGCAGTATTTTCACCTGCTTAACATTCAACACAATGATCTCAATCACACTATGGGAGTGGCCTACAGTGGGGTGATCTTGGTGATACGTAAATACAACTAGACATTTATTTACTTCATAAACTCAATGATTATAGAAATGTACACACAGTCTGGTGTAGTGGATAGAGTAGTGGATCAGGACTCAGGAGACCTGGATTTGATTCCCTGGCTCTGCCATGGAAACATACTGGGCAGTGGAACTGGTAAAACCACTTCAATACTTCACTAACCTTGAAAACCCTTTTAGAGTCTCTACTGACTTGATAGCACATAACAATAATATAAATGTGCATGTATAAATATGTATAAACACTCTAAATACTCAGTTCTTCAACAAGCCTCCAGCTTATGAATGTAGGATATTGTACTTCTGTATCCACAATTCGAAATGCCAGGAAATGCCCTAATATTGCCCCACAATATTGTGCTCACATTGCCAGCAGGAAAAAGGATACCCATCTTTACATAGCAAAGGACAGCCTGAATGCCGACAACACAAATGAAAGCCAAGACAGTCTATAGGATACCCCCTTGTGCTCACTACCATTCACACTTAAAAAACAGCCCTGACAATTGCATTATGTTTGAGTGAGAAATGGCTAACTGATTAAAAAAGGTGTCAGCTTCTCAGATTTTCTCTTGCTTGGTGTCTCTTTGACAATAAACCTTGGCATCTATTTTCCTGCAGGCAATGCAAGTATGATATTGTGCAGCAATATTGGGGCATTTCCTGGCATTTTGAACTATAGGTAGAGAAGCACAATATCCCACATTCCATAACTACAGTTTTTTTTGTTTTTGTTTTTTTAAGAATTTAGTAATAGACAAAGTGATGGTGATTCATTAGTAAAGAAATGGGACCACCAGGCTGTGAATCATGCCAGTTATCAGTCTACAAGAGCATAGTTGACAGAAGTGGCAAACTGAGTGAATCAATGTAAGATTTCACACTTGGTAATGACTTAAGATCTCATGAGAAGAGAAGACTCCCTGGAAAAGACCCTGATGTTGGGAAAGTGTGAGGGCAAGAGGAGAAGGGGATGACAGAGGACGAGATGGTTGGACAGTGTTATCGAAGCTACCAACATGAATTTGACCAAACTCCGGGAGGCAGTGGAAGACAGGAGGGCCTGGCGTGCTCTGGTCCATGGGGTCACGAAGAGTCGGACACGACTTAACGACTAAACAACAACAATGACTTAAGAACTCTTGACTGATATTCAGTCCTTTTAAATGTATCTCCAGCACCTGTATATACCTTATCTCAGCTGATTCTCTTTCCAAGTCTTGTTTTGCAGTGTTCTTTCCCAGAACTGTGAATTCTCAAAAATTGTCCAGGTACATTGAAATGCTCTGAAAAAGATTTTTCTGTATAACTATTCCTCATGTTGGATTTATGTCTTTGGTCAGAGATTGCCCTGTTCGTCCTGTAGAGAGTGCAGAAGGCATTGTTGCCAAAGAATGGCATTGATCATATTAACTGGCCCCCAACATTGTGTCTGATATTGTTGGGACCTGTAACTGTGTTGTCAGGGTTGTTGTGGGGACGGAGCTGGTATCTGGGCTTGTAGCACTATAGAATTGTGTGTCCCCATGTGCAGGTGGTATTGAAATGCTTGCTGGTGTGCTTCTGTTTTGCTCCCCTTTTTAAGGGATGTCTGAAAAGAATTAATGTGTTCTTCATTAGTTAATAAGTCAGGCTGCTCATTTGCCTTTTACATATCTTTTCTTCCTGTGGACCACGACAAACAGTTGATAGTGCAGTCTGCAAATTTTCTAGGAGCAGCAATTAAAATGAGGTTGAATACGGTTTCTAAAATTGTACTTTACTGCTGGTTTAGCTATTTAATCTTGCTGAGTATGTATCATGTATCATGCTTTGGTGTGGTTTAGCAGATCGGGCCCACAGGTGTTGCTTCAGCATCCTGGATTCCCCATCTGCCTCCTCCCACAGGCACCCACTCAGAGGAGGACATGCTGCCACTAAGTGGGTGCCTGCAGGAGAAGGTGAGGAATCCAGGGTACCCACGCAACACCTGTGGATCCAATCCACCAAACCGCACCAAACTGCCGAACCATGATTTGTGCCCATCTCTAATCATGTACTTAAATTTCAGATGTTCAGTTTGTTGTTCTTACATCATGGTAATGTGTTGGTGTTACCTGGAAAGGCATATGGCTAATGCAAATAAATAACCTATCTTACAAAGAATCCCATTTCAAAATACAAAATTTCTAACTGCACCTCTACAATTCAAGGAGAAAGCAGTAATGTTGCATAGACATGGAAGTGCTTCATGGGACTCTGCAAAACAGTGAAGGGGGTGTGACTCTGCACCTCACTAATGAAGCAGAAACAGAACTTGAGCAACTACAAACCTCTAGAAGGTTTGCTCTCACTCCAGTTGGCACAGGGAGGTTGAAGGGCTTAGATGAAAACCATAGCTAAAAATAGCCATTGTCATTTCTGGGGAAATTTGAATTCTGTACAATTCTACTTCCATTTTGGAGTAGAAAGACAGCCAGTTGCTCTTCCACTATCTTCTACATTTCTGTATGCAGCTGCCATGACAAGATCATGTGGTTTCCAACGCTGGCATAACAAAACAGTTCCTTTTTCCACCTCAGCAATAAGGTGAGTTATTTTAGAATACCAAAATCCACTCTCAAAAATATTCAAAATTAATTTAATAAAATCACTGCATTTTATTATCACTGCATTGTATGATAAGCTATTTTTGCATCTCACTATAAGCAGAGAAATCAGTATTCCTAGGGAATAATTAACTATTACTTGAAGTGCTGGGGAGGGTACTTGCCCTTCCTCAATGTAAATCACTTTCCATGAGTACATAGCATCAGCATGAAAAACATTAGTCTGTAGGAGAATTCACAGCTGGCATGTTGTGTTAGTGCCATTGGGTACATAATACCAAGTATAACCAGCCACTGGCACAAAGGCAGGCAAGCAAGCAGGCAGTCTTCCAGTGACTAAATTGGAACTTCATACCAAAGAACAGTGAGCACATAATAGTACAAGTCATTTCTTCACACAGTCTATGCATATTCCAACCTGCCAAACTCTAGTTTGTCAGACACAAATGGCAGCCCACTAAAGAACACAGACACACATCATGAAGTTATGCAAGAACTGAAATTCTATGAAGGTGTTCTTAATGTACAACAGCACATTAGAGGTGACCATTGGAGATGGGATTTTCGTGCTACTATGAATGAAAGGGGGGGAAGAGGCTTTTTTTGTTTTTCATTTTTTTGTTTTTCATATTTAAGGTTTTTTCCCCATTTTTGGTGTGTCATTCCCAAAAGATAACCTCTTACACATGAAAGTTGCATGCTAATGAAACAGAAAGATATGACAGGTTTTTCTCACCATGTTTCCCTCCTTTGTTTACCCTTTCCTTCACTCCTTCTCTGTCAAACTGCCTGGGAAATCTTACATCAAATAGCGTTGGGACAGCTACTGTCAGCAGCCAATCAGAATATCATGGGGTGGAGTGAGAATTTTGAAGCTGCAAAAAGTCCAGGATTGGTTGGAATCAGTGTGGGTGCTGCAGCCTAAATCTTCTTTGAAGAAAGATCAGTGACCTGGCAGTCCAATCCCATCCATGCTTATTTCAGAATGAATCTCAATGGGTTGTCCAAAACATTACAAACTGAAATAAAGACTTGAAGTATTAAAAATGATTCTCCGCTCTTGGCAAAGAAAGATTTGTGGAAGTGATGGAGAACGCAATGGTTAAAACACAGCAGAAGCCTTCATTTTTTAAAAAATGGAAAGCTTGTGTGTCACTACGGAAGGTTATGCTGCCACGGTCATTTTGCTGGCTCAAGAAAGCAAACTATCAGATCAGCAGCCAAAAGGAATTCACTGTCTTCCCCATACAAATAGGACTCCCTTATCTGTAGGATCAGTATCTGCTGATTCATTTATCCACTGCCTGAAAATACTAAATAAAAAACCTCAGAAACCTCCAGGGTGTATTTAGTAGAATTGGCTATCAGAGGGAGCCAGAGACCATGCAGTGTATAGCATTCAATAATGTCAGAGTATTGATCTAAATACTGAAGAATATTGTCTCTTTAAGAAAAGTTATGACATGATAGACATCTACAGCGGATCTCTGCTGAGTCACCGTGCATCTGATGCAATCCTGGTAGCAAGAGTGCATCAGTTTTGTCAGAGAAAGAATGTGTCTGGATTTTGGACTCTGCTTGTAGCCAGACCATTGTCAATGACAAGTCACTGTTGAGGGGCAGTTTCCCCCCCAAGGTAAAGAGTGTGACTTTGGCAGATGGATCTCAGGTAGAGATAATGGCACAAGGAAATGTTTATGTGCCAAGTTTGGGGACAATCATTCCTAATGCCTTATGTGTACCCAGAATGGATTATTGTCTATTAAGTGCACCATGTCTGGTCAAGTGTGGGTACAAGGTGGTGTTTGAAAATGACACAACTTTGGTAAGCAAAGGTAATACGCAGTGTGCCATGGGAAAGTTAAAAGGTGGTCTATATATTATGGAAAGTAAAGTGCAGCATTCTGTGAGTGTGTCACAAGTACACAATGAACCTTTACATGACAAATGTATACACCAGTTACACAGGGTTATGGAGCATGCTAGCTTTAGACATCTATCACAGTTAGCAAAGGTATGTCCAGATTTAAACCTGCAAAAGTGCCCTAGATTTCTGGAATGTGCAGTATGCCAGAAATCAAAGGTAAAAGGGTTTCCTGTGAGTAAGAAGAGTAACAGAATGTCAACTAGGCCATTTCAGCTTGTGCATGCAGATTTGGCAGGACCATTCAAATCCAGTGAAGGAGGAGCCAAATTTATTCTATTAATTGTTGATGATTTTTCAAGATTTTCTTATGTTTATTTGTTAAAAACAAAGAGTGAAGCATGTGCCAAGTTAAAAGAATGGGTAGCAATGGTTGAAAGGTGTTTTCCCCATAAATTAAGTCAGTTGCAAACTGACAGAGGTGGTGAATTCCTGGGTCAAGATTTTCAGCAGTGGCTGAAAAGGAGGGGCATAATTCACAGAAAGACCAACCCTTATTGCTCTGCAGAAAATGGTGTTGCAGAGAGAAAATTGGATGTGCTTCAAACAATGAAGGATTGCATGATGAATGATGCAGGGATGCCTTCTGGAATATGGGGAGAGGCAATTGTCACAGCTGCTTCCATAAGTAACAGGTTGTGGTCAACAGCCACAAATGAAACCCCATATTATTTCCTGTTTAGTAAAAGTCCTTCACTTAAGCATCTAAGGGTGTTTGGTTCATTTGCACACGTTATGATACCCAAGACTCAGAGGAGAAAAGGTCAACCTAAATCCCAGCGCCTCAGATTTGTAGGATATGAGGCAGGTACAAAAGGGTACAGGTTCTGGGCTGGAGGTAACAGAGTAGTAATTTCAAGAAGTGCCAATTTTGAAATACACTCAGGGTGGAAGGAAATTCACACTAATTTAGAGGTATTTATATCTTTCAACACTGAGGTGCAGGCTCAAGTTCAGGCAAATGGTCAAGTTTCACCTATGCCAAAGGTAGTTGACAAAGATACACCCAAAGCCAAAGAGACATCTCCTGTAAAGCCTGAAGTTAAACAGGAAGATGCAGATAATGTGACACAAGAGACTGAGGAAATTGGGCAAGTGGTCATTCCTCGCAGATCAAATAGAGCAAACAAGAGTGTACCACCAGAAAGATTTGTAGTAAATGAAATCAGAGTATGCCAGGTTGGCTGTGAGCCTCAAAGTTATAAAGAAATGCTTGAACTGCCAGAAGATGCACAGGCGAAATGGAACTCAGCAATGGACTCAGAGTTTGAATCACTTATAAAACAGAAAGTTTTTGAGGTGTGTGATTTACTACCATCCCATGGTGCAATAAGTGCAAAGTGGGTGTTCCGTAAAAAAGTGTTACCAGATCGTACATTGAAGTAGAAGGCAAGATTGGTGGCACAGGGTTTTTTCAGAAGAAAAGTTCATTTCTTATAATGAAACATATGCACCCACAGCTAGAGCAGAACCTTTGCAATTGGTAATGTCTATAGCGGCAAAACAAAATTGGATAAATAATCATTTTGATTGTGACACTGCATATCTGAATGCACCGTTACAAGAAATTGTTTATATGAAACAAGCACCTGGGTACGAATTTAATAAACCCCAAAAGGTGTACAGACTAAAAAAGGCCCTATATGGATTAAAGCAAAGTGTAACATGCTGGTATCAATGTTTGGATGATGCACTGGGTAAAATAGGCTTCAAAACAAGTGTGGCAGACCAGTGTGTCTACACAAAAGGGTCTGGAGATGAGTTCATGATATTATTGGCTTATGTTGATGATCTGTGTATTACAGCTAAGTCAAACAAATTAGTACAACAATTTGCACAGCAACTTGGTGAACGTTTCAAGTTGAAAGATCTGGGAAAAGTACAGTATTATCTAGGCATAAATATACTGAGGAACAAAAAGGGTGATATTTTCTTAAACCAGAAAAGGAAAATAGAACAGTTGGTAACAAAATTTGAATTAACAGATGCAAAAATAACCAACACACCTATGTCACCAGAATTCCTGAAAAACACATGTGATGAATGTTTTCAAAATGTGGAATTGTATCAGTCTGGAATTGGAAGTTTGTTATATCTAGCGCTATGGACACGTCCAGACATTGCATTTGCAGCAGGAAAGTTGCTAAACCTACACAGAGTGATTGGCAAGGTTTTAAAAGGGTTTTAAGATACTTAAAAGGAACCATGGATTATTGTTTAAAATTGCCTAAAGATGGACCAGAAACACCTGTTATGTATGTAGATAGTTCATTTGCAGAAGGGACTGATAGAAAGTCTGTAACTTTAATGTTGTTAGCCGCCCAGAGTGGTCAATTGATCAGATGGGCGGGATATAAATACAATAAATAAATAAAATAAATAAATAACAGGTTATGTGATTCAATATGCAAATGCAATAAAAGGTTGGAGAACCAGAAAACAAAAAACAATCGCGATATCTACAACAGAAGCAGAATTAGCCGCATTGTCTGAAGCATGTAATGAGGTAATATGGTTCAAACAATTACTCAAAGATGTACAGGTAAAATGTGAAATGACAATTATTATTTTTGAAGATTCACAGTCCTGTATTGCAATGGCTAATTCAGAAAGTATAAAAGCCAGGACTAAGTATGTGGATATAAAATACCAAAACGTGAAAAATATAATACATACAGGACTAATTGAATTAAGATATTGTGAAACAAGAAAGAACCTACCTGATATATTTACACAACCTTTAAGTATACAAAAACATGAACATATGGTAAACAGGTTGGGAATGCAAAAATACACAGAGTAAAAAAGTACGTGTGAACCTGTATGAATATGTAAATATGAAAAAAAAATTGTCATAACTACCCATGAGAAATATTTGGAGGGGTATCAGAGTATTGATCTAAATACTGAAGAATATTGTCTCTTTAAGAAAAGTTATGACATGATAGACATGTACAGTGGATCTCTGCCGAGTCACTGTGCATCTGATGCAATCCTGGTAGCAAGATTGCATCAGTTTTGTAGATATAAAAGTAACCAAGTCAGTACCATTCTCTCCTTGGGTGGAGCTTGAAGTTTTGAGTGTTATGCTGTCCGTTTGCTGTCTGGAATGCTGTATATAGCTACTGTAAATATTTTCCTGAAACTAGGAGATAAAAGCCTTCGTTGGAGAAAGACAACGATTTGTCTGTGAGTTATATTGTTCAAATTTCTCAGAGCAAAATCCTCGTTGTGTCTTATTTTTCACTGCTGTCCAGAGAAGAGAAAGCATAAATTAACTTTCCTGGACTCTGCTAACTACCAAAGAGTGACTTATTTCACTCACATCCCAACAAATAATTCTGTGCTTTTTGGCATCTGTGGGGGAAGCTTGGAACCAATCCCCCATAGATACTGCGGTCCTACTGTATTGTCTTCTCCCATTTACTTTGGATTCCTCCAAATGCAACCCCTTTCCCTTTTCTCTCTAGAGTCCTTGAGCTGATAAGAAAACTGAGCAGTGGAACTGGTTCAACAAATTGCAGTGGTAGGGCTGGAAAAAAGACCGGGAGAGATTAAAACTATCATGTGCCACAAACATATAGAATTCTGAGATTTAGCCAGTCCTCACGATTAAAAAAAAAAGTTCCCTGGGTCTGTGCTTAGGTAGTCTTTATGGTTTTGTTTGGAAGGCTTGTTGTTGACAGCTGGGCATAGGCAACTGTCACGTTCCCGCGCGCCCCTTGATTGTTTCACCAAACAAAGGCTCATGCCGTGAGCTGTTCAGCTGCCACCAGTTGTTCACAACAACTTTCAATGTTAATGATAGAGGTCTAGACAACGTGTCATTTTATATAAAGCAGAAATAGTTTATTGTAACAAAGAATAAAGGTTAAGCCTACATTGTTTGTTCTGAACTAAACAGTCCTTAATGGTCTTCATTGGTTCACTACACATCAGCCCTTGCTTAGCAATCTAACTGGCTCCCCCCAAAATCCAAATCCACCATCCTCCCGTCTCCTCCTCATGCCGAGACTCTTATATCTCGTGACTCCGCCTCTCCAGCACTCTCATTGGTCCATGCAGATAGCACATTAATATTCATGACCTGGGCGGATGCCAAAGCAACCTTCTTGTCAGATCTCTCAGTTTTGCTAAAAGAGGGAGCTAAACACCCTGGCCCTGCTTTTTTTATGGAGCAGTTTTTAAGGATTCTTTAGGGCTTTTAGACATGTTCCAGAGAGAACACAAATTGGGGAAAACATGGAGCATAAAAAAAACCCCAGAAACCCAGTCCCTTTTGTGTTTAATGAAAGAATTGGTACACGAAATGCACAAACAGAAAGACACACACACGCGCGCATGCACAAACACAAACAAGAACCCAAAACAAAACCAGATGTTTTCACCTTGCACATCCCTACTGGCTATACCATTAGAACGTGGATTCTAATGCTTTGTGGTATACTTTCCAGAAATTACACAGGCTACTTGTGTGTCAGTGAAAACACCAAACTAGCTTGTCAACAAGGAGAAACAAGGTACCAAAGCAATGTATTCTGGTCCACATTGATATTACAGACAGAAACAGACAGAGAGATAAATAGATATAAGCAATATTGGAGATTAATTTCATACAGACACTGCCTAAGTTTCTTTTTGTTTCTGTTCTCCTGTATTTTGGAGACTGATGTAGGTAACAGCTGGGTTTTATATTTAAAGGATAGAGAGAGAGAGAGCATACACTGTAGATTTCTTCCTTCCATGAGTCTTAGGTACAGCCTGAAATCACCATAGCTCTGATTAAAGCTTCATTTGAATATTTCCTATCTTCTCCCATTCTCTCTCTTATTACCATAGCATCCTGAACACACCTGACTTTGCCTCAGCATGGAAACTGAGAAGGGCGAGGCCTACTAGGGAATGCTAGGTGCATCTTGATGTAAGACTAAGGAACAATCCCACTTCAAACACTGGAGAGGTGTTGCCAATCAAAGTTGATAATATTGGGCTAGATAGACCAATGATTTGTGGCAGTACGTAGGTCATAGTTAAAGTAGGTGCATTTGAATCAATGGAACTTAAAGAGGAGTTGGCTCAATAAATCCCCATTGATTCAATAGGCCTACTATAGTGCAACTTACTAACAGGATATATAAGGCCACTTTCTAAACACTATGACAAAGAGGAGACTATGGACCTGTCCAGACTGGCCATTTTTGGTATGGGATAGAATGGGCTACAAAAAGTTTGTTGAGGTCAGGGAGAGGAGCAATGTGCCACTTGAAACCCTCCTCCAAACAGCAAACCCCCCTGATCAGTTGTTAATTAAGCACTTCCCATTTTAGCACAACGTGATCACACAGCCACTGTGCTTCCCAGCCACATATGAGGATGGGAAGCCAGCCCTGGTGCAGGAGAGATGTGCCTATCTCTTAGTTGCTCCTGTTCCTGCCACTTTTCCCTCCACGGCTGATCAGTGGAGACAGAAGCCGGCGCGGCACCAGGGAGGCTCAGAGCTGCTTGTAGCCAAGGTTTGTAATGTGTTGTTTGTTCTTATCGCCACGGCCACCAGGAGTCCAAGAACAGGTGATATCTGGAACTGCAGTGGTAGAGGCGACTCTAGCCCAGTGCAGTCAGCACCCAGCTGTGAGCTGGTGCACAGTATTTGCCTCCAAGGGAGTGGTCACTGACAAGCCTTCCCTGGTGTTTAACAGCTGTCACACACCTTTTGAATCCCACTGAATCATGCCAAAAAGATGACATAACCTAGCAGTGTTCTAGATAGGCTCAAGACAGCTCTTACAGGAGAAAAGCTTATGTTCTAAGTAGAAAAACTTGTGGATGAGGGTTCCCCCCCCCCAATCTAAACCATGCCCTCATACATCCATATATCATAACTATCTGCCAGTGTAGACAGGGTCTGAGTTACTTCAAGATCAACCAGGGTTTTCCCCCCTGCATCTCCCTGTGAGGCTGCCAAAATCCTACATACTTTGGGCTCACCTAATAAAGCTATTATGTTAATACAGATTTGGAATTTTCCTTTAGATCATTCATTTTGTTTCCTTTGTTCCTTTATCTTGCATGTATCCAGTAGTAAGCACAGCTGCTTACCATTCCCTGTAACGTGGCTTTTTTGTTGTTGTTCCAGGCAAGAAAAAAAAGGGGGTTGGTGGAGGATTTTAAGTGTGAAAAACTTATTTCTAGCAATCAGCAGGGGGGAGGACTCAAAGAGAGGCAGGAATGAAACTGCTTTGTTTCTCATCTCCTGAAACAGAAGCAATTTAAAGCTGGCAATGTATTAGGGATGAGTGGATCTTCCTCATTCCACAACTGTTCTCTGAGCTCACTCTTTCTACCTTCCAGTTTAATTTGAAGAATTTTCTATTTTAAAAATTAATGTTAAAGTTGGTGTGTGTGCCATCTGTTCAGAGTTACAGTTCATGTCTTTTCTTTTTCCTTCAGACTATCAGCGCATATAAGTGCATAAATGCATGGATTAAAGCACAGTGAGGAAAAGGAAAGTCTCCACATGGTTGTATCATGATTTTTCTCTTTCTCTTTTCTTTTCTTAGCTCTTCATTTCATTAGTGTACAAGTCTGCATTAACACATTTCTTGTTGCTGTAATTCTGCATACACTCCACTAGAACTAACTCCCACCAAATACAATAGGTTTTATTTCCCCTTACGCATGCATAGGATTGGACTGCAGTATAATAATGAATCTGAACACAGTACATAGTTCGTTCTATCAAGTGATTTAATCAATCCACTGGTGTATGCAGAGAGAGATGGAGGCAAAATGAACTGAAAGTTTCAGCAGACGTGCAAAGTTGCAATAATTCAAAGAAATCTAAGTAATTAAAAATACACAAATCTTTCTTTAGTTGTATCAGACTATGGCACAATTTAAAGTTAAGGACATATATGAAATATATTTAAATGTAAAAACAGATGAAAATGTTAGGATAATTAGACTATTTTTTACCAGAAGTAGGCTATTTCAATAGTGTTATCTTGGCCATTTGCTAGATCTTTTGTACACATGGTGGGGCATAAATTGCATGCACGTAAATGCTGCAATGATTGAACTGAAAAATTTGTCCTGTATCCAAGTAGGCCAATTTTACTTCATTATTCTTTGATTTTCCTGCTTCCTAAGTGAGTTCCACACAGTCCAGACAGTCATGTCCTGAAGGGAGACACTTTTCAACATTCATCCATTCGGCTACATGTGTTGTTTTTGTTCTCCACAGGTTAGTCTAGCTTCTTTTGTTTTAATATTTCGAGATTGAGAGATGTGCAGAAAACTTTTCATCAATTTAAAATGTTGTCTAAGGGACTGTTGTTCAGTTTTTTCAGCCATCTCCAAGCTTTCTGGCTGCTTCTTGCCATGCCAAGCTCTATTATAGTGTCAACCCAGCAAGTTCTTTTTGTTTCTGCAAGAGTCAAGATCAAATTCCTCCCACCTTTTACTGTACGTTCACCAAAAATATTTTCTTCAAAGTGTGAAATATAACTTAAGTATTGTGCATATGTTTCTGGAGTGAGATATGGGATGTAGTTGGTCTGGCACCCTCTTGGAATGGAGGCACGAGAACATTCCAAAATGGAAGTTGCAAATTGATCATAGTTCTCTGGTTGAAGGGCAATCTAAAGCACAGCTGCATTTAGCATTGTTGTAATCTTTCCCCAAAATGGCACTTTCGTATTGGTTGTGGGGCCTCTCAGCAACTAGACACATCTCAGGATTTATTGGTTGATTAGTTCCTCTGGGAGTCTCTTGAACAGAAAGGACATCAAATTTTCATTTCTGGCAAAGAGGAGCTAAGGGGTCCTCTTTAGATGAAGAGATGCCCTGGATATTAAAAGAAATTACAGTAGTACCTTGGTTTACGTATTTAATGTGTTCATTACATAATGCGAAAAATTCATAAACCAAAACACGGATTGCCATAGGAATGGGGGCAGTGCTATAAACCTCCAGGCACAATGCATCCTGGGGAAACTTCCTTCGTACTGCGAAAAAAAAAACGTAAACTGAGGCATTATTTTCAATGGATTTTCCTTCGTAAACCGAAAATTACATTAACCGAGGCGTTCGTAAACTGAGGTACCACTGTACTGTCATTTGCAGTCCTAAAAAGGACCATTGGGTCATTTTACCCATCAGCAAGTTTACAGTGCAATGCCTCTGGATGTGAAGGATTGGCCGGCTGCAGGTTGTTGCCCAGGGTATGCCAGAGTGTACTCGTAATGCTTTTCCACACTTCAGGGAGGCTCCTTCTACACTTCCCCAAATAACTAACTAAATAAAATAGAATAGAATAGTAGATTGTTAACATACCGTTGCTGCTCTCCCTCTGCCAAAAAATGTCTCAGAATTACAAACCCTCAAAGGCAAAAGAGCTTTTAAGACATGGCAAATTTTGTAAGCATTACTAAGACCTACATCCAATTTTGGTAAACAGTTGAGGGAAAGCTTTTTTTTTTTTAACAGCAAAGAGAAGTCTTTCCAAGGAAGGTAGAGTGTTCCGCTTCCTACTTTACTGTTGACTTCAATCAAATAGAGCTTTGCAAGTGTTGGGAAGGCAATAAGGAAAAAAATAAAACACTTGCAGGCCCAGAGTTGTCAAAGGTTGATGCATACTTACTAGGAACAACACCACTGCTTCTTTCAACCCCCCCCCCTCTCTCTCTCTGTAATTCCTTTCCTTCTCTCCCCCTCTTTCTCACTGTGGCTCCTCTAGCTCTCCCTTCCCTTCCCCACAGATCCTCTTTCTCTCTGTGGCTTGTCTTTCCTTGTGGCATACCTTCCCTCCTCTCTCTAGCCTCTCTCCCTCCCTGCTCCCTCTGTAACTGCTCTCTTTCTCCCTCTGTGGGCAATCTCAGAGGGACTGAGGGCTCTCTGACTCTCTTTTCCTTCCCTCACTCTTTTTCTCTGTGACTCTTTTTCTCTTCCTGTCTCTGAGTTCAGTGACACTGATTCCTGTGGTAAAACTGCAGCCTCAGCCCCAGTAGTGCTGCCAAGACCCTACTCACGACATGAGTTTGATCCTAACAGGCTCAGGTAACCTTCCATCCTTTTGAAATTGGAAAATTGAGTACAAGGAAGGGGGGGATGTGTAGCCTGTATAATTAATTTGTAAACCACCCAGAGAGAGCTTTAAGCACTATGGGGTGATATATAAGCAGTCCACTTCGATTAGTCAACTCTCTTGCCCAGAGGTAAGCCCAGTTCACCTCACTGAGACTGAAGTACTTAGTTTCTTCAAGTACTAAGCAATTGCTATAGAATACTGCCATGAGCATGTGCAGCCAGAGTTTATGAAGGATTTCCTATGTAAAACAAGCTTGTGAAAGGTCATGTATTTCCTAAATGACAGGGTAGATCAATTTTTAAAAAACATTTAGTAGGACGCATTTTCTCTTCAGGAAACAGTGGTAGGCATTTGAGAAATAATGACAGAATTCACTACATACTGTGAAAAATGGTAGCAAAATGAATTCATGGAGAGGGGGAGAGAACTTTTTAAAAACAAACATTAGAACTTTAAAAGCACTTGTCCAAACTTCTCGAAATTTGACACAGAGCAGGCCCATACTGTTTACAGCCCCATTTTTTCTTTTTTTCTTTTTTAAAAAAAACACACTCAAAAGTTCTAGCTTTTTCTTTGGACTCTTGCTTCCAATTAGTAACAGCTTACAGAATGCTATTTTGACTACTTATGCAATAATAGAGGCACTTTTCTGTGCACCTCTAAGGCTATGTTGTTACTTGAGTCTAATATCTCCTATTGTCCAGCAAAAATCTTAGTAAGGTCAGCTGGCACCTTCGCTTTTGGCATGAGCAGCTCCATCTACCAAGACTGCATATATTTTTGCTTTCCCCTTTCCTTAGTTCAAATACTTTTAAAAAGTAATGTTTTTATTGCCATAAGTGCTAGATGGAAAATCAACTCTAATCAACTTGGAATGATACAAATACCTGTGGCGTTCGCACCTTGAGGCCCCTGCCTGACTCCCCAAACACAGAGCACCCGAAGGCAAACCAATACTCCTTTTCACCCGCTGCCACCAGTTGATCACTAAATCAACATACTTTACTTATGGAAGGATGAAGATGAAGGTCCAAACCTCACTGTCTTTTAAATAAAACAAGTTTATTGATTACAGACGTTTGATAATTAATCATAAGTAACTTCTACAGGTTTATTTACCATCAATCTCAACCTTCTATTTGTTATAACAGTATTTATTCACTCTTCTCACTAATCACACCTCAGATCTCCCAAATACCACACTCTCCACTCTCATCTCCCTCCTGACTCTCTCACTCTGACTGACTGACTGCCCTGTCACTCTCTGACTCCGCCTCTTTATTACATATCTCTTGGCTCCACCTCTCAGCAACATTAGCCTGCAACATGAATATGCACGACTACTTAACATAATAAGGGTGAACGCTACAATACCCCTGATCTGGAAGTTGAGTCATGGCAAGTGGACTTCTTTCTTATTAGGTTGAAACATTTTGCTACTCATCCAAGTAGCTTCTTCAGTCTGACGATAGTAGGAGACTCCTGATATATCCTCCCCATTGGTTTCACTTCTCCCTGGTTTGAATAGATGGACAAAGGGTGTGTGTGTGAGTGAATGAAAATCCCACTTCTACCATCCTTCTCCACCCATTGTCATGGATTGTTCAGTAATTAACAGTGGTCTTTCTGGTGTGTGGTCCTGATCTTCCTGGGGACGGATGAAAGGGCAGCATGATAAATAGGAGACAGATTGTATCTAAGGCCTCCACCCCTGTTGAGTGAGGGATTTTCTATATGCACATGTATGGCCTCCCTGACCCCTCCTTAAACCACCTATCTTCTCGGCCCAAAATGAGTACATCTTGGTCATCAAATGAGTTATCATAAGAGGCTACTTGGATGAGTAGTGAAACATTTCAACCTAATAAGAAAGAATTCTAGTTGCCATGACTCAACTTCCAGATAACCCCATCTGGATGATTGAGAATCTTCACACAGAAATACCCCTGATGTGATTCATTTTTGCATGTTTATCAAGAGACAGAACACATCCCTAATTTGTACAAAGAGATATACTTATACATTTCAGCTCAGTTTATTTATATTGTTTATCACTGAGCTACTATAAAACTCTAATGAGGCTGGAGCAATGTTTGTCATTTTCAATCTCTTAATTTGGGCCATAACATAATTTTCCCACCCAGGAGTGAAGAGAGACATTGAGACAGACATACCCAATCCTGGAAGCTCCTTCCACCCCCAAACTTCTACTCTTTCCCTACATGAATTCAGTAATCTGCCCCCCCCCCCGGAAATTATTAGGCATGCTTAGAGCGACAGGATAGAACATCCACCCCAGTCTCTCAGCCCTCCAAAATCAGGGAAAGAGCAACACCAGGCCTAGAACTGGCATAGTTTATTTCCCTCCTACTGACTCCAATGGGAGGGAAACGGCTCCAGCAAGTGCATTCGAAAAAGATAACTGTAAAAAAATCTTGTCATGCTTGCATGAGCAGGGCCTTGAGGTATATGACAAGTTCTAATATCAGAGTTCTTTGTACATTTCTCTAGATTTTTCTTTCAATAGAGAAATCTAGAAAAAGTTAATTTATAGATCTGTTTCTTTTTTGACTGAACTGTTTAAAGTTTGATATTTCTTGAATCTCTTGAACTGGCTAATTTAGCAGTCATTTGCCCTTTAGTTTGACATTGTCTGAAGCCTGATCACCCCTGTAGACTACCAGAAAGCAATTTCTGCTTAAATGTCTATATATATATACCAACAGCATCTGCTGGGATCCCGTTTCACAGCACAGGAGATAATAAAAAGGAACCATATAAATGTAGTAAATCTTTATTAACTGTCTGTGGGTCTGACCCTATAAAACAGCACATAGCTTGAATAAACACACTATCAGCACCAGCAGACTTCAGAACACTTGGGGATCTCTAAGGGAGTCTTATCAGCCTGTGGCAACTGAAATTTATATGACCCACAATAATAAAACTTCAGTCACTGCTAGAGATAGGGATGAATAAAAAACAAATTGTGATAGTTGTTAAAAATCACTGATTCATTCAATATTCATCACTTTGTATTCGTCTGTTCCAGAGACCCCGACGAATACGAAGGGATGAATATTTCTCCATTTTTATTCATCCCCCATAGGCAGAGAGAGAAATCTAGCCTTCCCGCTCTGCCCATGGCCTTCCCAGTCTGCCTTTGGGCCCGCTGAACAGCTGATTGGCAGGCCCTTAGGCAGACGGCAGGTGTGGATGGAGGTGGCAAAGGTAGGGAGGCAACAGGGACAGTCAGAAAGGCACAGGCTGTGGGGGCAGGGGGCTCGTTTGTTTTTAGACAGCCTCGGGCTGCCTAAAAAAATAACCCAACAAACCGATTTGTGACTTGTTGGTTCACAGGTGGGAAATTCGTCGTTGATGGTTTGTTAACCTTGATGAATCACGAACCAGGATGAACCGCCATTTTGGCAGTTCCTCACCATCTCTAGTCACTGCGAATGAAAATTAGCTCCACAACAGCACCTCTCTTTTTCATCTCTAGAAACATGCAGATTTTCAATGCATACTCAATGTAGAGAAAGAGTGGAAGAGAACTGCCACACAATTCTGGGTAACAAAGATATATGAGACAGAGGTCTTCACAGACAACAACTGCAATCAGTACTAGAGATGGGCACAAACCAGAAAACCAGTGGTTTCTAGCTCATTTTTCTGCTTCATGCCAGGGTGGGGGGGCTACCTCTTCCTGCCTCCTCCTCCTCCTCCTCCTCCTCTGTCGCTTGCCTGCCCCCTTCCCACTACCCCATCTTCTCCCTACTTGGTCCTACCACCATTGTCATGCTACCACTGCACCACCATGCCACTGCTTTCAGCAGCACTGGCGGCAGACAAATGCATTGAAGCAGTGATCCAGCTTCCAGGAAGAGAAGCCTGCTGTCTCCGAGGATGGTGGCAGCAGCCACACTGGAGGAGGTGGCAGCAGCAGCAGGACCAGGTAAGGAGGCAATGGGGACAGTGGGAAGTGGGCAGGTAGGCATCCCCTTTTGCTGAAAAAAATGAAGCGCCAAGCAGAAAAAAAAACAGCACTTCATTTTGCTTTGGCAAAATGGGATTGCCAAACTGGTTCACAAACTGAACCATAAACCAGCTCGATTTGTTGGTCTTTCTTGTTCATGGTTTGATTTGTGCCCATCTCTAATCAGTACCATGTAGCTCTGTGCCTGATAAGTGGACACCTTGGCAGTCACTGAGATTATAACCATGCAGAACAGCAATCCATTGGGGGGGGGGGTGCCATCTTTTAATTTGTTATTATTGTATGGCATCATCAGAACCCTTCACTCATTGATGCCCCTATTTTCAACACAAAAGGCAAAGCAATGTGCACTGGTCAAGCAAATATGGAAGGAAGAATCCATCTTGTCTCCTTTGTCTGACAGCTCAAGATGGAGTGCAGATTAAGAGAGAACTAGAAAAGGAACCTCAGGAAGTGGAATGAAGTGATGTATGACAGTAATAGTCCTAACTCCGTCTGAGCCAGCTGAATTTCAGCAAGGCCAAAAAAAGTAGATAACAGCACACTTGAAACATCCCCAACCTACAAAATGTATGGCATCAAGAAGCTCCTGAATCTAAAGTCTAGCTGGCTCAGTCCATGTCAGGAAATTCCAGAGGCTGAAGCAAAGCCCCACGGTGATTTTCATGAATGTCTAAGTGGGAAGTACCAGAGCTACCATGTGAAGCACCTTCCAGGGCAATAAAGGATTCTCATTCAGGCTGTAGGCTGGATCTGACCATGCTGACTGGCTTTTCATGTTACATAGAGAGGAAGACTATAAAAAGGGTAGGCAATAGCCATTTTTCAGATTTGCTGGAAGCCTGAGGGCCACACTCCCAAGGGGGTAAAGGGGAGGGACAAAGCCAAAGAGGCTAATTTATGTATGTATGTATGTATGTATGTATGTATGTATGTATGTATGTATGTTTTCATAAAGTCATATATAATAGGTATGCACTGTAAATATTGTTCGAATGTGTGTGAGATGAAAATTCTGAAAAAGCCCCCTTGCAATTTTCAAGATCTCCCTCAACATTGAAAATAATTGAGGGATATGGTGGCCTCAGGGATTCTATAGGTTCCTCAAATCATGACAAATTGCAGTGGTCCCCAACCTTGGGCCTCCAGATGTTCTTGGACTACAACTCCCAGAAGCCTTCACCACCACCTCTGCTGACCAGGATTTCTGGGAGTTGAAGTCCAAGAACATTTGGAGGCCCAAGGTTGGGGACCACTGCTCTAGAGGGCACAAGGAGACTTTCTGACCTAATTGTTTTCTTTCATTTATTTATTTTTAATTATAAGTATGAGAGTATTGGGGGACTACAAAAATAGCCCTGTAGGGTTACATGCTGGCCACAGGATGCATGTTGCACACAGGTTGTATGAACACCTGATTTGCCCTGAGACTTTGCCAGATCAAGAGGTAGCCTTCCTGTCTATCCAGTATTTCAGTATGTTCCTCTGCACCAAAGTGTTTTTTTTTAAATCACATATATCCATACCTCCAAGACCAGTTTTGGAAACTGATACATTTGGAAACTGGAAATCTATTTATTATTTATTTATTTTATTTAAAATATTTTTACTCTGCCTTTTTCCTTAAAAAGGACCCAAGGCAGCTTATGTCATTGAAAAGACATCTGTGTGTGATGATCTCAACACCCAGGTAGGCTCATAAAGCGAGCTGTGGCCTTTGAGGTAGCTTGAGCCCAAGCTTTTTAGGACCTGCTTAAGTTTCCAAACACTTTCTAAAATCTATACTCTTTCAGGTTTGTGATGCATTCAGTAAAAGAAAAGAAAAAAGCAGGATGTGTATTTTTGGAAAATACACAAAACATAAGTGTTTTTAAAAATCCACACAAACATGCTTTAATCAGTGGGGGGGATTCATCTATTAGTGTGTGCACTTATAAAATGTGCACACAAAAATCTACAGAGAGCTAGCAAGGATATCATTCTCCCACTTGGAAGCAGAGGTCTCCTCATGAGTAATGGGTCTCCTCAAGAAAAGGGTTTCCTCTAAGGAAGGCCTAATGCTGAAAAGTTTCCAGCTGCACAGGTCTGGTGCAAGAGACACAGTTGCAGGCTGTGGAAACACTGAATACATTGTCTGTGAGTACCTGGAACACCAACAAACACTGCCTTCCTTATTGAACCTGTGTCTGCTCTTCTTCTTCATGAACATGGTCTCTACAACTTTTATCTCTTGTGCCCTTGCCTTGTTGGACTCCAGCTTGACTGAATGTGTGGTGATGTGACCTGGATTCCCTATTGACTCTCATTCTGGCTGCTCCTTTGCTTGGACTGATAGCATGGTATGAATTGGATGTATGGTGAATTTTGGTTTGAACATAGGCCACTCATTCTGTATTTTCCCTGAATCCTCTGACTGTATCTACTTGGCCTACTTTCCCAACCCTGGCTTCTTGGACTCACCTTTTCATCACCCTTGGACGGGATGGGTGGATTCTGGAATTCAGGGACTGTATACACCTATTTCTGGACCTTGGAGTACACTCCAGAAACCTTCATCCTGACTTTTTTTGTTTGTAAACCTGGAGGGTTCTTTTAAGGTGAAAATCCTCCTTCTGCCCCCTGGTGGCCAATTTGTTTTTCAACAATAAAGTGTGGTGAGTATAGGGATCCTGGGAAGCTCTCAAAACATGGCACATTGCCCCCCCCCCCAAGCCACAAGGGGACTTTTTAATTTTTTTTAATTTTTGATTTTATTTTATCAATCCATTCAAAATAGCATAACAGAACAATACCTATTGTATTACAATAATAGTAAATTTCTTATTCATAAATTCTTATACCTTCATATATACACACTGTTTACATTATCTCTTTATCTTTTCACATTCTCTCTTCTGCAGCTCATGATTGCATTTTTATGTCTAGCAAATGCTGCTTAGAATAACCAGCAATCCAAACCCTTGTCTACTTGGTTTACTCTAATTTTTGACTCAATATTGGATTTCAGCAGGGGGTTCCATATCTTCATAAAGTTATCTTATTTTAATCTCTCCTCTGTATAATCTGACCCGATTAGCCAGTTTTTCTATCAGCGCCACTGCTCATATTTTATTCACATATCTTTGCAAAGTGCAGTCCTGAGCATCTTTCCAGCACCGGGCAATTTCATTCCATGCTGCCCCTATAAAGCTTGCCACCAATTCTTTATTGGATAAATGCTCATTTCCTCTGGTAAAGAGTGAGAATAATATTAATATGGTTTCATTTGGAATTATTTTTTTCATTTGTTATTTTTCTAGCTGATTAATTACCTCAAGGGGACTTTTTGAACATTTTTCCTAAAGCAAATTTAAATTCGGGTGTGTGTGAATGCGCTGGGGAGCCTCAGCTGAGGAGGGGTAATTATTTGGGCCCCTGCAGACCATATGTAAAAAAAGACGATAGTCATGTCTGGCATGTTCTTTGGCCAGTTAAACACATGTAGCATTAAAGAAGGAGTCAACAGAATTGAATTGGAAATAGGAAAAGGAAAAAGTCTGTAAAACCCACCCTGAGAGCTTTGTGCATCCCCACTCTGTTCTGTTTTCGGGATCTGCAGTCTCTCTTACAGACATCTTACTCTGACAGAGATAAGAAGGAGCAGCCCAATAAATAGCACACAACAAAACCCATTCTTGTAGTAGCAGTTATAACGAGAAAGGGGGAAATGGAAACAAACAGAGCCCTCCTTGCAATTACAAGAATTTAATGCAATAGTTCCCCCTTGGATTCTCTACCTTGGCTTTCCAGTCAGGCATAGTAATCAAAGAAACACCAAGGCTGTAATTTGTAAGGCTGTCAGAGCTGTCTGTGTGATGGTAGTTCTGTGATTGGGTGTTGTTTTATTTTAAATGATTGATCTGGATCATGATGTTCTAAACCAGAGTTTGGGGTTTATTTATTTAATTATTTTTACTATAACTCCCAGAATCTCACAGCAAGCATGCCTGACTCAGGGGTTCTGGAAACTGTGGATGTTCAAAAAGTAATGTTGTCAAGCTCTGTTTCTAAGTAGGGTTTAATACTGTCAGGCTTTTGGGAGAGGTAAAGGACAAAGAAAAGATTATGGAAGAATGCCAGATAATAGCCCATCAGAATTTCCATGAAAAAGAACGAAATTAATGGGGAAAAGTAGAGATCTGAAAATCATTCAGATATTGGTGCGGTCCTTGGTTAAAAGAATGAAAGATGACTCCGAATTTTTGTAAAAATGGAAACAATGTCATTTCTAAAAGAAAAGAAGAATAGTTATTATGTACTTCAAGAACTTCTGTACCCCATCTTAACTCTTGGGCAGTTCTCTCTTCCTATGAACTAGGTCTTGATTGTGGACACAAGATGCACCAATGGATGGTCATGCCTTACATATGCAGCCAAGCAAGACTAGGATATTACCTATTAAATACAGATTTGAATTAAAAAATACAGGAGGTTTTGGCAAGTATATAAATTTATGAAATTATGGCTTTGATCCAGGAGGGAGAAATTGTTTCAGTCAACTGACCCACTGAAGCCTGGAACCAGGAAACAGGCAAAGAGAATAGCAGGTGTGGGAAATAGGAAGAAGATTTTGTCAGGGTTGACAAAAACAGCTTTTTTACATCTCAGAAAACCTATGAAAAGAAACAGACCACTTTAAAAATGTGCACATTTGCAAGGCTTATGGGACACTTTGGAGAAATTAAATGCACACAAAACAAGGAACCCATTTTAAAATGTGAATGGCTAAAAATGTATACGGTTGAAAAAAATGTACACCAACTATCAGGAAAGTGGAAAATGATGATGGTTTCAGTAGCCTTTGAAATGCAGGCTTGTTCGCTTGTGCTGGGATGGGGAGACCAGTGGGACATGTCATCTGCAGCCCTTCCTTCCTTCCTTCCTTAAACCAGGTGCCGGGGGAGGGAGGGAGGGAGGCTGTCTCCTTCTGAGCAATGTTGTTTGTGGTGTTGTTGTTGCTGTTGCTGGAAGACCTTTTAATAGAGAGTTAGCGATTTATGGCTAAGCATTTTATATTAAAAAAAAAATTTTTAAGTGTGATGGCCATGCAGCAGCCGTGGTGCCCAAGAACCTGACCCATTCACACAGTAAATAAATCTAAAGCTTTGTTCACATGAAGCGAATCGATAAGGATTGAGTCAATACAAGGATTGGATCATTTTTAAAAGGCCACGCTGGTGAAGTGGGAAAAAAAACCCTGGTTAGCTGGCCAAATAAATTGATGTTACCTGTGCGTAGTTGTGAACGGAAATTTATAAAAACGATTTAAATAACAGCAAAATTGATATAACTGGGGTTCTTTTGGCACATGTGCCAACTGTCTTTGCCTCAAATATCTTTTCAATGTTCTTTTGCTCCACAACGGTTTTTTGAAAATTTTGGAACTACTTTTTGAAACAGTTCAAATTTTATACTTTAGACTTATTTTGCCACATTTTTTATTGATTTTTTTTTTTTACAGTACTTGGTAATTTTGAGAAAATAGGATTTGGGCATTAAAAAAAGGCCTTTCACTTCCTACTGGATTCCATATATTTTGTGGATATTTTGGTATTCCTATCTGGCAGAGTTGGCATGCAAGTTACAATGTTCAGCTCTGTAAATTTTGGCAACTCCCTGGAACACTGAGGAATCAAAGTGACTCAAGGTAAGGTAAGGGTACAGGGTAGGAAGATTTCCCCCAGTCATCTCGCTCTCCTGGAAGGCACCCACACTAGGAAAAGCTTGGGAAGTGTGGCTAAGTGGTTTGTGTGGGCCATAATGTTGATACCAACTAATTTCAATGAGGAAAGACGATGAATCAGTTAAAATGTGATATTAAAGAAAATGTATAAATTAAATGCACATAAATTTCCTTGTGAAAAAAAATGCTAAAAGTTTCACACAAGAATGAAAGAAAGTGCAAGTGCTATTCAGAGAAATTGTCTGAAATTCAGACTGAGAGATGTTTGCATCCCTATAGAAAAGGTGTGGTTGCCAAATAAGGGAGTTGGGTAAATGCTAGGGATTCAGCCAGGAGTACTGAGAATTAAGACATAGTGATTGAAATGTAGTGATATGACTGGGCAATGTAAGCAATAGAGTGAGAATTCATTGAAAAATGGAAAATTGAAGGGAGCAGAGGGGGGAATATACTATAAATATTTACTTGTTCTAACAGAAAAGGGACACTAAGTGGAAGTTTGGTATATTTCCTGTTTGATGGTTACCGCTTTTGGTAATGCTACAGTGAGAAACTCAGAATCAGCAATTTTGATTATAAGAAGCAGATTTCTTCAACTAGCAGTTATTCATTAAAATATCCTGGAACACAGCGCAACGTCTGACTGAAAGAAGCATGTCAACACAGCTGGAGAACTGTCCTCAGTTGCTAGTGCAGTCCTATAGACCAAAGTTTTTTCCTGGCCTCTGTGGAGGTGATGATGGAGGCCCAACTACTCCTTAAAGCTCCTCCACAAAACCAAAAGTTTCCCCTTCACAGAAATCTAGCATGACCTCCTAACACCAAGGCCTTCTGGTCTTGCCTCTTAAAGAGGCAATATCCAGCTTTTTACTTAGAAGGGAGATGTACTGCCGGATGTTCCCAAGGATCCCTGATGGGAGCAAGAATAAAATAACAAATGTGGATACGCAAAGGGAGATAGACTATATAAAGAGAGAGAGAGATAGCACAGTAAAAAGCAGATAGATAATGAAGCAGATTAGATAACCAAATCCCAGCTGTCTATTCTTAGAAGGAAAACCTGTTGAACAGGAGAGCCAGTATTCATGAAACAAGGGGCAATAAGGAGAATTTAAGCTCCCTCCAGCCATTGGATCATAAAGTACTTCACATATAAAACAGCACAGAGGTTCCAGGTAGGAAATAGTCTACTTTTCTAGAAGTTTTGTCTCCTTAATAGTTGATCAGACAGCAACTAATGGGGATGGCACTTCATGTTGATAATGTTTTTTCCCCCTTCCTCAGCTTGCACTGATCAACGTAGTATTGGCTTTGGGTTGTTCAATTAGTTTAGTTACTCAACAGGAAAGACATGTGGAAGTTTTAGAGTCCCCGTACTTTGTACAGCATTGAGCTGCCCTTGACAAACACAATATTCATCTGTGAAAACCTTCAGGAATCCCCAGTGAAACCAACATCAACATGTCATCTGCTCCTTCCACTTCAGAAGCACCATTGGATTGCATCTGACATGAAGGAAGAGAAAGACTGTCTTGGATCCAACTCTTTTCCAATAATGTTTAAGAAACCATTCAGAACTCATTGCTATTTTAAAACATCAGCAAATCCCCTTTTATGGTAAACATTTATACTCATTAATTTTCTGTGTGGCTTGATACGTTTTTGGCCTTTTCCCTACATTTGTCGTCTTCTTCCAGTGCTTTCCAGTAAGTGGCCAAGTATCAAGAAACGTACTGAGTACAAAATAGAACTCCATTATCACTGTTTCCATTGGGGGGGGGGAGGAAGAGACACAGAGAGAGAAATTAGCAATAATGACAGTTCAGAAATAGCAGTAAGATAATAGCACTAATGTGTAGCCGCTGATACTTCCTTCCACTTTCAAAAAGATGTTACTTACAGCAGCTCTTCCTGATAGGAAAATGAATAGACTTCTACACTTTCAGATCAGCTTTGGGTCTCTTTTTTGAAGCTTTAGTGTGCCAATTTCACTTCCAGTCATCATGAAAATACAGTGTTTTGGTCTAAGAGAACACATTGATGTTATGCCTTAAATGGGATGAAATGATACAGAATGTGCAGGGGCTTTGACTTAATTCTTCTCCCTCCTCTCTTAGAAATTTTCCACTTTTATCAAGCAAATGCAACATTTAAGAAACACTAGTGCTACTAATCAAAAAAGCATTTTCAATTTAGGTTGGTTGTTCTTTCAGAAGAGGAAAATGAAATCCTAATCCATTTGCTCTTTAGGTTTTCTAAAGGCTGAGTTTATGTGAGATTTACAGGGAAATGCCACTATTAAGTGACATTTTTCCATTGTATCTTTTTATTCTTACATCTTATAACCCCATATGGTGATGTCAAAATGTAATGAGCTCTGTAAGTTTTTCAGTATGTGAATTTTATTAAAACGTTAATTTCATCACAGCGGGGTGCCTTGATTGTAATTGTTCACTATGGAAAAAATTACAGGGAAAGTTAACCGTGTGTTGACACTACCCCCTCCCACCCCAATACTGGCATATTAGACTAAAGATGTATGAAAACCATCAAAACAATTCCGCTTTTCAAATCTGTTTTTGCTAGCTTTGGAGATGGGCAGAAATATGTTCCATTCATATTCTGATGCCCAATACCTAATGTTCACAACGTCATTATGCATCAGTAGTCACCCCCCTGAATTTTGCAGTGGAGTTCACCAATAAAAAAAAAGATGCAAAAATTGGTATATTATGAAAAATTGTCCCTATGCTAGGCAAAATTATGTTAAAAATATTTCTAATAGGAGAAATACACGTGGCAACCGACCTTTCGCTTGCTGCAGAGAGGGCTTCTATGTGGGTGATGGTACCAAGTGGCTTTTATTGTTGAGTTTTTCAGTCATGTGGGATTTTTGAAAAAATGTTTTTATTGATTTTATGATTTAATTCTATGTTGCTTGATTGGGCCCCATTTGTGGGGAAAGGACAGGATTTTTTAAAAATAGAAATAACAAGACAAAAAGCTGAGATAAACCAAAACTGGCATATTTGTCCATCCTTATCAAATAGCAGCTTTCTCTGGGATACAATCTGAACTCCACTACGTTTCTTCAAAATGCTTAGTTACTCATTTTCCAGTGAAGTCCTAGATATTCATGTCTGTTTTGTTCTGTTCGCCTTTAAGCTGTGTGGTCACCTCAAGCTGCATCAAGATGTGGTCATTCCCATGGGTATGGGGAGTGTATTTCATGAGATCACAAGAAGGACTTAGAAGTAAAAGGTTCAAATGTCATAAGGATGAAGATATAATGAAAATACAGAATGCATGTTGCTATGGTATTAGAAAACATTAGACCCCTGCCTGTCTAAATGAACATGCTGTGGGTTTAACACAAAGTTATTGATCTTCTTAGGTCTACTAGCTATTTCCACTTCAATGGAACCGTAAATTTTGAATCACATTCCTTTCTCTTCTTTGACACCTTCAAATGTAAACTCACCTAGAGTCCAAGGAGATTGTGAGGTGGTAATTAGAGGGATCCATGAGGCCATTGCTTCCTATATAACTCACTGGGAGCTTTCAGTACCTTCTAGATGGATCACCAGCACAGAATTGAATAGTATTTGCTACCATTTCTCAAATAAAGTGGATATATTGAGGACCCAAGGCAGGTGTTGATTTATCAGATTGATTTTTCTTCCCATGAAAATGAATGCAGATGGCTATGTTGTTATGACCAAAAAGATATACATAGAAAACTTCATAAAGTTTCATGGAATGAAGACACAACAGTTTATGTCTGAATGGCTTTGCACTGGAATAGAAAGATTTGCAAGTTTGGCATAAAATGTCTGGCCTGGCCTGTCGTCTGCATATCCAGATCTTCAAGACTGAATTAGGTAGACCTTTATTAAATCCTTCCCTTAGTGCCTGACAAAGCAAAAGGCAGACTTATCAAAGGTGAAAGCCTGGATGAATTTAAAAGAACAACTATTTTTATATGCTGTTTCTTATTTGTTGGCCAAAATCCTGTTGGCATAAGTTTATACCACACAAGCCAGAAGATGTCATCATCTGGCACCAGTAATATTTAATTTCAATAAACCAAAAACTTCCTATCCTAAACATTCAGGTTCTGAGGCTCTCTAGAGCTCCCTTTTTGTTCAGGGGAAGCTTTTGGGAGCCTTGGGATGGAGTGTGGAAAGGCTTTAATAGCCAACCATTGCTGCCAGATAGTTGTCAGCAATTCAGAGCCCAATGGCAATTTTGGGCTATTAAAAGCTCTCCTCCCCCACCCCATGCCAAGGCTCCCAAAGGCTTCCCCATGGCAAAAGGGAGTCTTGGAACCTGAAAGAGGAGAATAGGAAGCATTGAATTTGTTTGAATTAAATACAACTGGTGCCAGATGATAACATCATCCAGGTAGTTGCACAAGAGGTTTTTTGCCCATTATGAATTGCTCTGCAATCCTAGTCTACATAACTACTTAGAAATAAGACCCATTGAGAGCAATGGGACTTCTTTGCAAGTTAAGGTGCATAGGATTGCAGCCTTAAAATGCTATTTTTTATAGATGTTTCGTTTAATTTCATTTTTTCATATACGGTAAACTGCTAGGTGTGTGTGTGTGTCTATGTGTATTGGAGATTTTTTTAAAAGGTTGGGGTGTGAAAGTCACAGTCAATGACCAAAGCATCATTGCTGCCATCACATTTCAGCTATTCCAGTCTTTTCCACTTTGTCTGTAATCTCACTGTCTGCATACACTAACCCAATCCATCAATTATGCCTCCCTTGCAATGCCTGCATTTTTTCCCCAGCTATGTTATGGGGAAATAACTTACTTAACAAGAGTTCTGAAACACAGTTTACAAATGTTCACCTGCTAGTTTGGTCAGATGGAAAAGTTCATGTGTTTGGTATGGTTGAGTAGCCTGAGGTTTTGGCAGACCTTTTGGAAACATGGCATTTTGAAGCTATCATATAGGATATGAAGTTATTTATGTCATCACTATACATCCCATGTGATCTATTCCTGGAGAGCATAGTAGGAAGCCTCCTAGAAATAGCCAGTAAGGATTAAGGGGAGGATTTCTATGGCATTTCACATTTTCTTTGCAATCTACATTTGAACCCATCAGCAAGTTCAAACATGTTTATGAGTAATCTGGCCTTTCTGACCAGATTACTCATAAAGATATTCAAACCCATCCATAAACTAAGAAATAGGTTGCAGAAAAAAATATGATATGTCATAGAAATCCTCCCACAATAACAACAATTGTACAAGATTGCACAAACAGATTACAAAGTTAGACATAATAGAGTGGCAAAATTAGTGCACTTGTCATTATGCAAAAAAATATAACTTGCCAGCCTCCAAAAATCCGTGGGAACATCAGGTAGAGAAAGTGCCAGAAAATGAGGAAGTCAAGATTTTGTGGGATTTCTGGATCCAAACTGATAGACACTTTGAACATAACACACCAGACATAGTATTAATAGCATGAAAAAAATGTCTGGATCATTGACATTGCAATTCTAGGGGATGACAGAGTTGAAAATAAAGAATTGGAAAAACTAACGAAGTACAGAGACCTGGCAATTGAAACATCTTGTCTCTGGAAGAAACACACTTCAGTGGTCCCCGTAGTCATTGGGGCTTTGGGAACAATACCAAGAAACTTCACACAGTACTATAAGCAGTTGCAGATCTCAGAAATCACACCATCAGAGCTTCAAAAATGGCAATACAGTGGACCCTCGACCTACGAACGTCCCCACTTACTGACTTTTTGACGTACGGACAGCTCTGGCTGCAAAATTTTAAATTGACTTGCGGCCGGAGCTTCAACGTACAGACCAAAAAAGGCAGGGAAAAAGGGAGGGAAATTCAAACCGTTGGTGGCGAAGAGGCTGCTTCTTTGTAGCTCTTTCAACCCAACGGTTTGGAAAAGGGAGGCTCAGCCTCCCGTGCTTCCACCGTCGCTGCTACCACCGCTGAGAGGCAAGCCGCCAGACCATCCCGGCTGGGCTCAGCCTCCCGGGCTTCCAGTGCCATCGGGGCAGCCCTTTGGGAGAAGCCGGGCAGTGGGGGAGAAACGCCGGATCGGCTCCCGCCTTTCTCCCCCACCGCCCGGCTTCTCCCAAAGGGCTGCCCCGATGGTGGTTTCAGCAGCAGAGAAGTCGCGCGGCGGGGGAGAAAGGCGGGAGCCGATCCGGCCTTTCTCCCCCACCGCCCAGCTTCTCCCAAAGGGCTGCCCTGATGGTGGTTTCGGCAGCGGAGAAGCCGCGCGGCGGGGGAGAAAGGCGGGAGCCAATCCGGCCTTTCTCGCCCACCGCCCGGCTTCTCCCAAAGGGCTGCCCCGATCGTGGTTTCGGCAGCGGAGAAGCCGCGTGGGGAGAAAGGCAGCGGTGGAGGCCAGGCCCGGTGGCCATAACCCTGGCCCGGCAGTGGAGGTTAGAGTCCAGGAGGCCTCCTGGCAGCGGCGGTCGCAGCGGTGGAGGTAAGGTGCTGCTTTTTGCTTTTTTAAAACTGTTTTTTTTCTTTTGCAGGGTGGGATTGGGCTGGTGGGGTTATGTTTGTGTTTGTTTTGTTTTTTGCAGCCCCAGGGGCTTGCAGTGTTTTATTTTTATTTTTTGGGGGGGTATTTTTTTCTTGGGCCGGAACGGATTAATGGGTTTTCAATGCATTCCTATGGGAAATGGACCCTCGACCTACAGACTTTTCGACCTGCGGCCACCGTTCCAATACGGATTAAGTCCGTAGGTCGAGGGTCCACTGTATTAGGAACAGCATACATACTGTGCCAATATTTAACAGATACTTACAGTAGGTTTTGGTTAAAACTTCTATCTGTCATATAATACCAGTCAATTTTTTTTATAATTTTGACAGTGCCTGGCATTTTTCAATAATAATAATAATAATAATAATAATAATAATAATAATAATAATAATAATAATAATAATAATAATAATAATAATAATAATAATAATAATAATAAAGCCATTACATCTACTACAAAAAATCGGAAGCCGTGGATTACTGCAAATATAGCACGTAGTAGAGGAGGAAAAAAGAAGCCAAAATGATTATATCAGTACAAGCAGAAAAAATTACTTAAGCAGTGAAAATGGAGAATATTTTGAAAACAACAGAAACAAAATAGAAAGGAGTAACTTTCAAGAAGAGAAAAGAGTCAGATACTTAGGGATCCAAATCACAAAGAAAACTAGTACATTATTCAAAGACAATTATATGAAGTTGATTAAAGAGATACAGAATAGTTTGGAGAGATGGGACAAATTACAGCTGTCGTTGATGGGAAGAATAGCAACCATCAAAATGAATGTTCTACCTAAAATTTTATTTTTATTTCAGACAATTCCCATAATATTAAAACAGTCATTTTTCAAGAACTTAACAAGATAATCATGAGATTTGTGTGGCAAGGTAAAAAACCAAGAATTAAAATCAAAGCAATGCAAGATGCCAAACAAAGAGCAGGTTTTGGTCTCCCAGATTGGGTATTGTATTATAGAGCCTGTGTATTAGTCTGGATAAAGGAATGGATAACTTTAGATAATGATAGACTACTTTAGTTGGAAGGACATGATTTACAGTTAGGTTGGCATGCTTTTCTATGGTACAAAAAAGAAAAAGAATAGAAAAGTTTCAACTTGCATATGATAAGAAGAGCCCTACTAGGGACTTGGAAAAAGATCATCCAGCAGATTTACCAAAAAACACCAGGCTGGGTATCACCCATAGAGGCCTTTAGACAACCTAACCTCATGACAGAAGCAAAACTTTTAAGATATCAAGATCTATTAAAAATGATTGTGAGTTAAGGTCCAAAGAAGAGTTAGAAATACAAAACATATATCTAGACTGGTGGTCCAGAGCACAAGTGGAATCTAGGTATAGAAAAGATAAAATAGAGGGCTTTTACACAGAACAAACGATATTTGATAAACTTCTGCTGGGCTCAAATGATAAAGTAATTAAGAAAATGTATGATTATTTGCTTGAAACTAAAATTCAAGATGAGATGGTAAAAGAATGTATGATTAGGTGGGCACAAAATATAGGACATAATATTGATATTGATCCCACAAATATGGAAAAATAACATAAAGCTCACAAAATCGGTAAATTTCAAGGAGAACATATATAAGATGTTTTATAGCAATTGTCAGAGATTTTACACAGAGGTGTCAAATGTGTGTTGGAAGTGTGAAGCACAAGAGGGAAGCTTTTACCATATGTGATGTGGTGGACTTGTAGAGTAGCGAAATAGTATTGGATAGCAGTACATACTCTGTTACAAAAAATACTGTGTTGTAATGTTCCACTAACCTCAGAATTGTTTTTACTGAGCATTATACCAGATAATATAGATAAGACAAAGAACTACCTAGTTATATATATAGTCACTGCAGCCAGAATTCTTTATGCTAAGAACTGGAAGAAATCAGAGATACCGAAACAAGAGGAACTCATTGAGAAGATATGGGAAGCGGCAGAAATGGATATTCTATCAGAAGTGTTGAAAGACTGTCCAATATAAAAGGCAACTGAACGATGGGATTTATTATATAAATGGCTTGAGTCACCAGGTAGTGCTTGAATAACATAGAATTAAACTAAGATGTAACTGTAAGTTGAAACCTGGAGGGCAATCAAATTGTAGAAAGGCGAAAAGTCGACTTGATATTGCAACATGAACAAACAGATTGGATGACAGTACATTTTATGTTCTCCTTCCCCCTCTTTTTCCCCCCATATCCCCCTCTACCTTTTGTACTCCTTACCTTATCCCTAGTTTTTAAAAATAAAAAATAAATTAAAAAAAGAAGAAGCAAAAGCTCAATAAAAGAAACAACAATTTGAAAATAAATCAGCTGGAAAAATAAACTAGTACATGGACAACACCTGAGAAATATTCATGGAAAGCATGATCATAATTCAACATGGGCATGGCTAAAACTGGGGACCCTTAAGAAAGGAACGGAAGGCTTGATTTTTGCTGCACAAGAACAAGCACTCCAAATCAACTTGATGAAAGCTAAGATCCAAGGAATTAGTGCTAACAGCAAATGTCAACTCTGACAACAAAAAGATGAAACTGTGTCACACCTCATCTGTGAAAGTCCAAAGATTGCACAAACAGATTACAAAGTTAGACATGGTAGAGTGGCAAAATTAGTGCACTGGTCATTACGCAAAAAATATAACTTGCCAGCCTCCAAAACCCCGTGGGAACATCTGGGAACATACTGTTGATTGTGCCTGGTGTTTCTGAACAAGAACAACAACAACAACAGTGTGTTGATATTATGTTATCAAAAGTCCTGCTACTCCCACTTTTCTAGTTTTAAAGATTTTGAACGTAGATTTTCATATCAGAAGGAGAAAGAGATAACAGATGCTTTCTATGTATTCTTAATAAATCAGAAGGAACCCTTCTATGCTCTTAACAAAATATTAGGTCTGATCCATAGGACTACAACTTTGGCAGCTGTGGTTCAGCTGGTAGCTGGGCTGTCAAAGGTTGAAGCAGCTGTGTGGAAACTTAACTACATGGGCTGAATTCAGCCCTGGTAAGCATTTTCTACCAGGCTCAAGTTAATGACTTACAGCATCATTGGCATCAAGACAGTTCTCTCTCTGAAAATTCATCTGGGGACAAGTGAGGTCTAGCCCTACCATTAGACAGAGTGAGGCAGCTTCCTCAGGCCATCGATTTTGAGAACATGGTCTGGAATGATGAGAAAGTACCAGAACCTAGATGTACCAGAACCTAGATGTGCAACAGGTTCTGCTCTGCACTCTTTACAGTATCCTATTGACCCCAGATGCTATGGACAATCTTGTCCTCTCAGCCATTACTGACGAAAAATTTAGTCATCTGCTGTACATGGAACAGAGCACCATTTTGCTTTTTGCCTCAGGCAAAGGACTTTGGTTCTGGGACAATGTAAACAGCCCTCTACTATTGCAATCTCTCTCTGTGTGTGTTTAGCAAAAGCTAGATGTATTTTCAGTTATTGCACATGCTTGCCCAGGCCCATGCACTAAGCGTTCAAATTAAGTATAAGTTCACATTATCTCTGGCAGTACCAATAACAGTACCAGTAGCCTGGGGCACCGGTGGGGGAACAAAACATCTATCTGACTGACCTCCCTCTCCCATATCAGTAATCTCTCGGGCAGGCCCTCGGATGTTCTAGCTCTTCCACTGCACATATCTTGGAGTTTATTTAATAATATTAATTTTTTAAAACTTGCATTCATAAGTCTCACATTTCACTTACATTAAATTTAACTATGCTGCCCATTCTTGTTACCCTCTAGTAGGATTGTAAATGCTCATTTGTCTCTTTCTTGCATTCATAAAACTTTGAGGTGAAATACAAAATATCTTCTAAGTTGTAATTATTTTTGCATAATGTGTGCAAATATGCAATTTGTCATCTAAACTTGCATGGACTTCTAAAAATTAGAACTATTCGCTATGTTGCTCATGTCTTTTTGATCCACCAGTCATTCTTTCTGTGTTTATTTTATACTCCACAATCATATTGTTTTCTGGCTTGGCAAAAAGGAAAAACCCTATTCTGCACAGAGTTTTGAGTAAAGAGAAAGAACTCATCATCTCTAGATTTGAAATATCTCAGCAGCAATAGCAGAAGGAGCATAATTGTACGCTATCAAGTCAGTTCTGGCTTATGGCAGTCTTTCTCATAGTTTTCTAGGTATAAAGTACTCAGAAGTGGTTTTCCATTTCCTCCTTCTGTGGGTGCTCTGGGACTATGCAGCTTGTTCAGTGCCACATATGCTGGCTCTTCTCTTACAAGGCATATTGGAGAGCCACGCTCTCGATCTGTGCTCCAATCCATAAGGAGCTATCCAGTCAGCTGAAAAGATCTTGTAGGAGTTACCAAATTCTTCTCATAGCTGTTTTGCTGAGAGTGCCTTGCAGAGAATGAATAATTTAGGCATATTTCTTCACATCCATACATTCAGGACACCCCTAACATAAAGCTTTTTGCTGTGAGTTTGAGCAAAAAGTAGAGAAATGGAAACATGGAAATACTTGTAGTTAGCCATTCTGGAGAGAGCATCCCATATGGAGCTCACCACGCTGGAGTGCTCTCTGGCTTGGGAATATGACTTTTCAAGTTCAAAAGCTGGCTACCCTCACCAACCACTCAGGAACTAGGTTTATGGAAGGAAAAACAGTCTGGTAACCATTGAAACAAGTTTTCGAAGTGTCTCCCGGTAGCTATTATCAACAACTCAGATTCTTTTTTTTTACCACCCTCCTAGTCCTTGAGTTTCATATTCCTTGATATATACTGTAATGTTCTCCTCCTTTATTTTATTTTTTTGTCCTACTTTTGATGCTTTCTGAGCAGGAAATGCATTAAACTGATAATATTTAATAGCACCATATCATCAAGCAAAACACATTTTAAATAAAGTAATCATTTTCCTCATGTTGTTTTTTTAAAGAAGTCCCTGCCACTGAAGAAGACTCTGCAGATAATTGACTAAAAGGGCAAAAAGAAAAGGGGTTGGAAAAGGATGTGTGTGAGAGAGAAAATGAAGGAGTGAGGAAAAAATCATACGCCTAAACACAGGGAAGCACATTTATTCATCTTCTGTTCCCGTTATGTGGGTGTAAGTTTAAAATCAGTGGTGGGAGGTCTTAAGGGTCACAAAGGGATAAAAGTAGCAGGTAGATGTAGCAGCACCACAACAGGAAGAATATATTCTAAATTACAACACTGTTGGCAGTATTCTCAAGAGCTGTATGTGATTTGAGTCATTCGGAAAGACACAGGTTATAAACTTTACAAGAGAAATGTGGCACAATCGGAACATTAGAGAAAAGGATTAAAAAATAATGGATAGGTTAGAAAGATAATTATGGGGTGCCAGTGACATTTTTTGTAAACTTAAAATGCATTTTTTTTAAACTCATGTGCAATTTCATAAACAATGACCTTAATTCAAACAATACAAAAATGCTCTGGTAGAGAGTAGTGCGGTTTAACTTGATATATATATATACCAAGTAATTTTAGTGAACAGAATGTAATTTCAAACTCAGCAAGGGAAATGAACGATCCCCTAGTAACAGGCATTGTTTTTACATTCCAGTTTACATACCATCTGTTCATATTAACAGTGCCTTCATTCTCACTAAAATAAATAAATAAATAGGAATTGGGGTTATATTTCACAAGTAAGTAGTTGTACTTCTTTGCTCTGGTGATCAGAGTGCTTCCCACGAATATGGAGACAGGGGCCATAATGTGGTCATTAGATAAGGGGGACATAGACACCCCCAGGTTGTTTCTTGTCTTTACCACAAGAGTGGAACTTGCTGATTGTGAAGCACATCTGTTCTTACACATTGGTGGAAATCCAGTAGTAAGTTGTAACTAGAGTAGGTTCGTTGAATCAACGCAAGCTACAAAGGAGATGACACACCAAATCTTCTGTTATTGTGACTTGCTACTGGATTTCAGCCATTGTTTTCGGCCCCCGGTTTCTATGCATTTGTAGATAAATTGAGTTTTAATTTTTAATTTGTTGCATTTTTGTTTTGATTGTTTAAAATTTGGAGCTGCCTTCAGCCCCTTGGGAGAAAGGCAGCCTTCAAAATATGCTAAATGCATGCAGCTGGATCAGTCCATATACTGTGAGGATTTTAGTGACACTCAGAGGGACAGGTATCTTTGATAAGGGAGGAAGATCATGCCATAATCCCTGCTGCTCAGAAAGTCCTAGACCTTTGACTCTATGGCTCCACTATGGCACTGTCAGTCAACCTAATAGTTAGCTGCAAAAACAAGCTGGAGTGGTGTAAGACCTGGATCCTAGTGAGATGCGAATCTCTGTGCGGCTCCCTCCCACCACCAATAACTCCACCCATCCATAGTTCACACACTATATTTTGTGGTTTGAATGGTCAAAGAATTATGCATACACCCTTTCTTTGGTATACGGTAGACTCATCAGCATTGCAACCCTGTCATCACCAATGCCGCGTTATGTACCCTTTCAAGAAAGGTGAAATGGAGCAGCATCAACTTAGACCAGTAAAATGTCCCCCTGTCATTACACGACTTTTAATTTTGTTCCTGTCATGCTTTGAGGTCACGTGGTATTTATTCCAGGATGTGCTTCCCAATGTGTTTCTGGGTTACCAAGCCATTTCCTTCCAATTCAATAACCACCTGGAGCTTCTTGTTGAGACTATTTGATAGAAGTTAATCAATTCATCAACACAAACGCCATGGATTTAAAAAAAAACCCATAAAAACATTTTATGCATGGTGATAGTAGTTCAAAAAAGTTGCAATAAGATTGTTCACACATGCAGCAACACAACATTTTTTAAAAAAGATCCACAACAAAAAAAGTAGAAGTCTCCTGCTGAGCGAGAAATGGTCCGCAGTTAGCATGCTTGCTAGGTAGATGATTCACTAATTGCTGTGAGTCATGTGACCACAAATTTAAATTGTGAAATCAAATGGGGAGAATTGGAAAACATTTCAGTGGTGTGACCATGGCCTTAGCCAAAATAAAGAGCTGCTGCTGTGTCAGCTGGAAGTCAGGACAGGTCCTGGTTATAAGACCAGCTTTATTATTAGGGCACAGGAGGGCAACATCAGTGGATCCAGCCCCCACTTTTGCCCCTAGGACCCACCACATGCCATCCAGTTTTGACAAAATTGCAAGTCAAATGTGTGAAAGTGTATGGTCTCTGGTGTTTCTAGATCTGGTTGGCTACTGACTTTGAGCCCAATGGTGGAAATCCTGTTGAGTCTCTACACTTGTGTAAGTTGACATTACACAAGCAGTGGTGCTCATCATGCCTAAGTAGAAGTGTTATTCTTGAACCACTTTCATAGGCACATTGCTCAATTGGTAGGAACAGGAACTGTTTGACTGATGATACCTGCAGAATCCTCATGCCCGGGCTTAACAGCTGAGATATTTACACTGGTGCAACATTACTTTGCATCTAGACAAACAGAATTCCAGCCAATGTATGATCAGGAGGCCTAGAAGTATCACACAATAGCATTTTATTCCTCAGCTGATTGGTCTTGGCTGGGAGCAGGTGCTGATACTGTTGACACAATTGATCAAACACAGAAACACTAAGAACTGACAGAAAAACATGGCTTCAGCTCCTTTTCAAACCTTCACCACCAACATAGGAGGTCAGAAATGGAAGAGGCAGAACCAGGGTGTGGACCTTTAGTTCCCACTGTTTATGTGTGCAGATCAACACACAAGAAAGCCAACAGTTGCAGGGATTTGCCACAAACACAAAAGCAGCCATTCTAAGCTAAAGGGACCATTTTTATGTTTGGACTATTAGAGAGACCTGGTGTTACCTGAAGGTTGAAGACATTGCTGTGCCAACTCTCCTCTTCTTTTCTGCCAGTGCTCTTCTCCCTCTGTCTTGGGCAAAAGACATAAAAACAATCCATATAATATGACATATGCCACATGCGAGAGGGATGAGGCAAAGCTGTGGGTATTGATTAAGATGGGAGAAAGCAGGCTCAAAAGAAATTGAAGGCCTTTATAAACAGTATTGCTTGTTGTAGTAATTATCTAAAAACTAAGTGCTACAAAAGAGAAAGTATTATCTCAGTTTGGAATGCATCGTGTTTTTTGAAGGTCCAATCTATCATCCAGACTAGCATTCCAAATGCCTTGGTTTAATTGCATGTTGGACCACCTTGGGACTTACACTAGAAGAGCCCATGCAAGAACCGAACCAGAATATTAAATTTTACTTCTGTTTAGTCTGCATCTAAATTCTTATTTTTAAGAAACCAAGGCACTCTGAATACAACAGAATGGGGCAGAGAATATGTATAAATGAGGAATGGAATGTTGTTCATTTTCTCAATTTTATTTTGTAAGTTATTCCTCAGTCCCAGAAGTAGACACAGCATTAGCCTGTAAAATGGTTTATCTGGAAGGGGAGTGAAGAAATCATTTCTGTTCAAAATGTAAGATATGATTGTAACTTTTATAGCAGTAAGCAAAAGACTGAACTATGAACTAAAGTTATATGCTCCAGATGGCACAGTAACTGTACACTTACTAGTTTTGTCAGTGGTGCTGAGGAAAAAAAAAGACAGGCCTACCTTCACTACATGCTTGCTTGTGGTGGGAATTCATCCCAGATGAAATATTTATAAAGCCTTTGAAATGAACATGCCTGCGTGAAAACCCAAATGAGGTACACTGTGACTGTCATGAAGACAAAAGGTTTACTCACATGCTGCAAAACCAGATGCTCCCTGTTGACTGCTAGAGTCTGGCTGACAGCTCATGAAACAAAAAAGACATCTCCCTCAGCATGTGCCTCTCCAGCAGTCCTCCGCTATGAGCCTGCAAGTTGGCTTATACATGTACTACAGATTTTGTTGGACAACAGAAACACAGGAGGTTCTGGTTCACTTCTCTTCTCTTCATATGACATTGATCAATTTCTTTTTTAAAAATGAGGAACTGCATTGTTGAGCAATCTTTTTTATGATTCCATGTTTTATAGTTGTTTTGATGGAAATGGAGCACAGTTGTGTGTGTGAAACATTTGGAGGCAATAGGCAGAATGATGAGCCAAGTACGTTCTTCCTCTTGTTTTGGCATTACCATACTCCCTTTCTTCAACACATGCTTTGAGCCAAAACTGTGTATGCCCCCTGCTGGCATGGTGCACCTCATGTAGCTTTTATTATGTATGTCTTCAGATTCCCATTAGTGCAGGGTTCAGACTTGGATGGAGGCCTATGTGCAGTCAGTTACATGAATGTGTAGGAGTCCCCATGTTCTGTGTATGTATTTCTGCAAGTGGGCTTGTTTCCCAGTTATAAAACACTATCCAAGCAGACCAACAAATTTATATCTCTATCCTCCTGTGCAGCTTAAGTGAAATTACAACCAAAGGGACTGCAGCATGACTAACAAGGAAACAACTGACTCAATCACTGCATTAATTAGATTAGAAATCAACACACAGCTGTAATCTGAATTTCAATTTGCTTTGCTTTGATTGTAAATACCATATGTTCTGTTGTTGTGTTTTATTCTTTGTGTATAGACCTATGACCTTACAATAATAGATCAAGTACAGGGAAGCATGTTGATGGGGAAGGATAGAATAAGTAGCATGACCTTCCATCCTGACTGCATGTTGAAAAAGGGAATGCAGGAAAGGCTGAAGAGGGCCACAGTGACTTTGTCATCAAATTGTTTTGAATTGTTTTGTATTCCTACATAACAGAGGCACTACCTTTGTGAAAGACAGGGAAGGGAGATGAAGTGATAACCTGAAAGAATACAGGGCATACAAATAGAGGGATGGGGAGTTCTTGCAGTAATTCTTAATAAATGTGTGGGTGTTTTGAGAGGTAAGGGGTAAGGGGAGAAATGTCACCCGGGAGACAGGCTTCGTATTGTTAACAACAGACATTGTATTGTCTTGAATCCCTTGTATCTCTGACATGTCTAAGAACCTGTCTGTCTGAGCTGTTGGAGTAGGCCCTGAGTTTATGTAAAAATATAAAGACAATTTCATCAACATAACTTTGTTCATTTCCCCCTCTTCACTATCATACATTTACTTTAATAAAAATTCTGAATAGTCTAAATGTATCAGTTTTTCCAACCACTGTTTGCAAAAGAAATTTAAGACAAACTAATTAAAATATCCCACTTTTTCAGCTGGATGCCACAAAATCATCTGTGTCCTCCACTTTGTGCATTTTTTTAAAGCCACAATCTTGTTTCTTCTAATTGTTTGCTGTCAAAATAGTGATTGAGCAGAGTTGTGAAAATACATACGTACACCACCGTCATATTTTGTTAAAAAATGAAACAAATCCCCAAATTGTACCTGACAAGTCAGGTGTGTTCTAGTGCTTCCTCACAGAAGTCATAATCCAACAGACCCATGACATTTATTGGGAATGGATTACCTGGACCCACATCACCATCTCATTCCCAAATTGGTATGTCAGCCACAGAGTGTAGCCCAAAAGCATCTTGCAAACATGGATTTGAGACCCACATTAAAGGCTGGGCTTCAGCTGAAAGTGGAAAAGTGAATCTGCAATTCTGTTAAGGTGACCATTTGGACTTCACCCAAAGGAGAACCCTGGACACCAAAAGTGAAGATAAAAGAAGATAGTTATTTGTGTAAAATTGTATCTGCTAAATTATATCCACAGATGAAACATCTGAAATTATTTCTATAATTTAAACACAAATGCAATTCAGCCCTCCTGTCCTGGAGGGAAGTGACCCCGTGGTGTGTGCCCCTTTTGAATCTGCTGCCTTAGTGATGTTCGTGGTGGAAAGGCAATTTAGAGCCCCCTGTTCACCATACTTATGGTTCTTTATCATTACATTAGACTTGAACTGGAGATCATTTCAAAGGAAGCACACTTTCAAAATGAAGATTATTGTCTGGCAGCCCTTCAAACGCATGAGTGTCTCCACAAAAGTGGAGATTTGCTCCCCTAAGCAGTGTCCATTGCTTTTGTTCCAAGATTTCATGGAGGGGTGTGAAGTACTCTACAACAGCACTGCAATTTGGAATATTAATGTTCCTATTAGTGTGAGCAACTTTGGAAGGGAACAGTTGCCTGGAAGAGAGGGTAAAATTGGTAAATAAATACAAGGAATGAAATCCAGTAATGTAAACTTATACTGTGTAAGTCTGATAATATCATCAGCTGCAGTTGTATTTTGGTAATTAAATGTTTCCTATTCCACCCACAAAGGTTCCTAGGCTCTCTTAAGGTCTGTTTGACTCTGGGGGAGCTCCTTGGGGGCACAGGACATGGGAGAGTCTTCAATGTCTGATAAATGCTGCTGGAGATCCCACTGTGGCTGCCAGAACAGGCAGTGGCAATTTTCAGACATTTAAGACTTCCCACTCCCATCCCACAACAACCAAAGTCTTCCCCAAGACCAAAAGGATCCTAAGTGAGCCTAGGAAACTCAGGGAAAGATAGGAAATGCTTAATTACCAAAACATGGCCATATTTGATGACATCAGACTTATACAGCCTAAATTTACATTTTTGGCCTACAGCTAAGCAGGCATGGGCCTATGAATAACACACACAACACACCTTTATGAGATAAAAAGGCCACAACTTTACTGATTACAGCAGCAGTTATTCTGGCCAAGCATTGGGTTTGGATCCAATTCCATCAGGAGATCCAAATCCCGCCCCCAATGTAAAGCAACGTCTCCACAGATCCTTCCCACAGGTCCTTCCTGTGAGACAACCTGGAATGGCAATCTTCTGGAGACCACATAGGTGTATGCCATTCTGTGCCTCCCTGCCACCCAGTGGCAAGGGCAACCTCCACACCCCCTGCTGGGGCAGTCCATAGCCCCACTCTTGGTTCCCAAGAGGGCATTCCTCACCATCCCAGACATGCAGGCCCCCACCTGCAGACCTTCTACCACCTGGATCCATCCCAATACCCTAAACTGCCAACCAAGTTGTCACAAATAAAGTTCAAGACAACAACCCATACAGGTCTAACTCAGACCAACGCATTGCAATGAAAGTAGTCTTCCAATAGAGCGAGTGGGAGGGGAATGCTGCCTGCTCCAACTAAGGCCTCCCTGGCCTCATTTCCTACTTTTTAAGCTGTGCTGGCAGACCAGAGTGAAAACTCCACTTCTCAGGTCAACTGGCTGCAGCCCCATCCACCCCGATTGCGCTGGCCAATTGGGACAAGCCAGCGTGATCTAGCTGGGCAGCCTGGCTCCCAGGGCTCCCTGTGGTGCGGCCATGCAGTGCTGCCATTTCACAACCATGACAAATGCCGCAAGAGAGCTGGGTTGCCACTCTGGTCTCAATGATAGCCTCCTGGTAAGTCTGGGTGCCCATCTTTACTGGATTTCAGCTACTAGAGTCTTAAAGACATAAAACAAAACAAAAAGGCAGAGGGAAATAAACTCCAGCATCAATTTTAAATGTTACAGATCTCTTAATGATGATAACCTGGAAGAAAAATAGGGCAGGGCATAGTTTGTAACAGACTCTGGCAGATCTTGAAGAAGTATTTTTTCAGGTTAATTTGCTCTATAACAGCTGATCGCAGAGCAGATCTCATAGCCCAGGAAGTCAGCCTTCTTTAATGTAAATATAATGCAGCCAGAACATGTTGGCCTCACATGTGAAATCTCAGTTCTTCCGGGAAAACATCGACATTGTGATGTTTGTAATGATCTTGAAGGGTTGTTGTTGTTTTTTAACCTTCCAGAGTTCAAATTTATTATATAAGTTGCTGTAAAATCTGGCAGGGCTTCCATTCCAGGCAGCTCGACTATATATTTTTTTCCTTTGTGACTATTTTGAACTACAGTGTATTTTTTAAGAGAATCTCTTGGGGTCTAAGAAGAACATGTAAAGTTCATCCCTCACCCACGAGGCCAATTCCATAATCCTCAGAAGGATATTGTTAGGTAGGCAACCCAGTCATTTTGAGTCCCTAAAGATACTTGTTCCTCCTCCGTAGGTCTTTGGGGGAAATTAATGCTCAAGGAGTGATGAATTTCCTTTCAAGGAGCTTCACCACAGGGCTTAAGGTCCCTCTGCGAGAGCTAGCTCATTATAAATCTCATACAATTTCTGGCAAAATTTAGGGCACTTGGGTTCCTTTTTCTAATGAATAACGACTTTGCTCTGTACTCATTAAGCAAATAGTTCTTGTTATGCTTACAAGAAAAAGTAAACATCTCTTAATAATGAAGATATTATCTGTCTTTGGGTGGGACATGTTTTCATTTGCCTGACAACAGCAGGAATAGTCATGCAGCAAATATTCATGTAACAGTTGGAATTTTCTTTCTTCTTTCTCTGCTGCCAAGCCAATTACAACCTGCTTTATATTTTTCTTTTCTGCTTCCAGATGCAGTTAGCACTACCACTGAAAACTCTGAAACGGCATCACTTGGGCTGGAAAATTGGCCCGTGGCATCATTTGTTTTGGGGCTCAGCAATTCACCTAAGAAACACCCTCAAGACATTTTTAAAGGTGGGCTAAATCTGTTCCTTTCTGGGTCAAAATCTTCAGGTTTCATCAAACAGAAAAACAAATTGCAAGATGACTGAAAGCATTTCTCTCCTCTTTGTCCATGTCCTAAACACTAAGAATGAGTCTGATTGAGCTGTGTGTGTATATATATAAAAGATTTGAAGGCTCTATGAGACGAAGCTCTCAGAGTTCTGTCAGGAGAATTCCTTTCCTTTGTTAAAAAACTTTCATGGTCTTTATCTGTAAGCATTTATAAGACAGCTGTTAACAGTATGTAGAATGGCAGGGTGGTTTTGCCCTGCATGGAATGCCGCTCTAGCTTGCAAAGGAGGAGGAAGAGGAAGCAGGTGAGGAGAGAGGACCTTCTCAGTGGTAGCTCCCTGGGTTGGAAAGGACTGCCAGAGAAACCAGGTTGGCCTCCTCTCTCTTGTCGTTTCATTGTCAAGCAAAGACCTTTCTCTTCAGGCATGGCTTTAAGTGGTATGTAACAACCCCTGACCCACTGAAGAGCTGTATTTGTTGTCCAAATGGGGCTGTGGGTGAGGGCAGTGTGGCAGCCACCATTTTGGAGGCTGCCAGCTATCTCCATCCTAGGAGACAGTGTGGTAGCGCAGAAGATCTTGGGGTGATGGCCCTGGCCAATCAGGAGGTCCAGCAGGTGGGATCTTTGCCTACAGCCAGTCCGGATTGGATGATTTGAATCCAATCCATCTGTGAGGCTTTAAAATAGGAAAATTCCATGGGTCTGAGCAGCATGATTTTTGTGATACACATATGTTTTTCAATAAATGAATATTTCCATAAATAAATAAATAAATATTCAATGAATACTGTCCTGCTATTCATCTCCAGAAAGTGGCCAGAGAAAGGTGGTTCTCAGACTTACCAAGGTCCCTGTTTTTGGTGGTGTGGTGGCCCCTGATATGGCTGGCCCCTCCCCTGGTATGGTGACTCCACGTGGTGGCTGGGGAGGGTGCTGGGGCATGCTGGGAGCTGATGTGAATCAGGGGAGGTGTGTGTGTTTTAATTAACTGTTTATGCTCCGTAGTTACATTGGGGGTGGGGCATAAGAATTATACATGGATTTTGAACTACATGGGAGTCCAGCACCCCTAACCCCAGTGTTGTTGAAGGGAGAAGTGTTCACTATCATGACAGAAGGCAAGTCTGCTCACTTCTTTGCTAGTCTATGGGCAATGACTGTGTGGCTGGGAAGAAGATGAAGGTACATTTTGCCTTGGTAGCTAAATTGTAGGAAATATCCAGTGTGTCAATGCCAACTTTTTGTTCACTTTAGAGGCAGCAGCTCCTTCCATCACCAATCAGCCAGGACAATGTTATTTGTTTCCTGCTTTGTTTCTTTTTTCCATTGCATCCAGTACTCTTAGAGGTACATGCAGCTAAACAGGGTCTCTCCTAAGGGATGATCTAGGCAGGTTGCCGGCTTACAATCAAACACTGAAATTCTAGTACGTGTGCGCTCATTTGTTCACTCATCTTGCCCTTGGTGATAACATCTCATGTCTGTCCCTATAGGATTGTTTCAAAATGATTAAGCGGTTATCTCCAGTGCTACCCTCAGTTTCACCTTCTTTCCGCTCTACTAAATTATCTGTAACCATCACCAGCAAGTCAATTCAGGACAAGATCAGACAATCATCTATACTCAGGATTACCTTGACTCGGAAGAAGTTGCTAGGATTTTCAAAGGTTTAATTTTGCCCTTCATTTGAACAGTTCAGCAGGCAATGTTACAGATTACCGCATCTGGATCAGTAGGGAATACTTCAACAAGAGGCATGGGTTTGTATCGAATGAAACACAAAGAAAGAAAAGTATAAGAGGGTCCACTAATGGTTGCAGATCCAAAGATGTCTCTCCATTTTGAGAGGTAGCAAGGAAAGAAGAGAGAAGAAGGACAAGGACTGAAGTATTTCTCCTTACTTGCTCTGGGATCTGCTCTAAATGTGATTCTATTTTTTTTAAAAAAAATAAGATTCCAGGCCGCATCAGTCGAAGAAGCTTAAAAAAGGAATCAAAAGGTCTTTGGTGATCCATTTTTTAAATGTTTTCCATTAAGGCTGACTTGACATACATACAGTATTTATGGGAGAGGAAGGAGCAGATAAAAGCTTCCAAACTACCTGAATGAGCAAGGAAGAAAGGAAAGCAACATCCAAAGTGCATCTGTCCTCCTCCACAGTCACTTCTGTTGGCACTTGCCAAAGTTTCTCCAAGGACCACCTTTCATGAGCAATTTGTAGGCCAAGGAGGCAGAAAGGTGGAAAAATAGGCAACAATGCCAGCCCTGCAGGATATTCCCTAAATTGGGGAATGGAGATGAGGAAAGCACTAGACTTCCTTTATTTTATCACTACTCTGTTACGATAGGCCAAAAACTGTGGATATTGACATGGATTACCCATGTTTGTGAGGCTGACAATGCTTTCCCTGCCCTTTCTACTAGCTCTATTACTATGGGGAAATACTTTGAGTATGTATATCCACAGTATGCACTCAGTGCAAAGCAAGACTGGACTCAGAGGCAAATGTTGTACAGAAAGAAAGTTGTGTTGAAAAAAGAGCTACTTCCTTAGGACTTGGAAATGCATGGAAGGAGGGACTCTCCTTTGAATGGGTAAAAGTCAGGAAGAAGCAAGCAAGTCACTATCATTTACTAACCTAGTGATGTGATTCATTTATTATCCACCCTTAAATGCATGTATTTCCAGAGACATTTGTAGAATATTTAGTAATTTTTTTTAAAAAAAAATTAAGAGTTAGAAATAACCATCTAATGGCCTGAATCAAAAACACACTTTAAAAGCTAAAGGTAAAATTTCTGAAAGAGCACACCAACAACACAGGGGCCAAACAATATAAGAAATAGAAAGGTTTTTAGCTGTTGTGGCAAAGATTTAACCCTGTTTGCTTCCTTCTGTTGCTTTTCATGGTGGTTGGAACTCACCACCACCACCACTTACTGCCCATTGGAATGAGACATTGTGGACAAAACAAGATGGTGGCTGCTAGTTTGTTGGCGCCATGAGGAGCTCTGGTTAATTTTTTATTCCTCCCGAAGATTTTCAAAAAGGAAGGAGTGGACAGTTTCTGCCCCCTGTCCTTTTGTTCCCCACCTCCACCCCCACCATTTTATGCTATGCTTTTGGACTGCCAAAAGTTTGTTCCATGGTAAGATATCCAGTCTTATAGGTATATAAAATAAATTATTTTCTCACACAGCTGTCCTGGCCAGAAGTCTGCATTTCACAATTAAAAGGAGGAGAAGGAATAAACCTTGTAGACTTGAGCAAGTTGTTCGCCCCACTTTATCATGGCAGCATACAAGCAAAAAGTTGCAAATATCCCGTAGTTTTAGAAAGCCTTAAGTATATGTCAGGGACACTGTTACAAAGTACAGTAGGGATGTAAGAGCAGAGCTTTGGAAAAGTTACTTTTTCTGGATTATAGCTTCCACTTCACCTCTGCCAGCATGACTGTTCTTAAGCTGTTTAGGAGTGTTTTGTCTCAAGGTCAGTCTGGCTTGTTTTTAAAAAAATTGGAAAGAATGGTCTACTTAACTTTTGAGAAAAGGGAAAATAGAGACTTGCTTTTCTAAAATGGCAACTATATTAGTAACTAACTGTTTTGGATGAAATTGGAATTATATTGCTACAATTATGTTTAACAGTAACTTTCAAAGCTATGCTGCACACATATACACACAAACTCTTGTTCTAAATAGTTAATGGACTGGAAAAATGGGTAAACAAAGTGGATCTATACTCCAGTTAACCTCATGTGGTCTTATGAGAATTTATGGAATGAATAAATTGTTTGCATTAATCATTCAGTGGGTCTCCTTTAGTTAACTAACAATTGGATTTAACCCTATGAGTTCATTATATATTTTTCTTTGCTATATTAAGGAGAGTTCAATTTTTGGTGGCAAAGTAATAATGGGGTATTTTTACTCTACTGACTTTTCCTGAAGATAATATGAAAGCTGTCTTTTTGGCTAGGAATTTCCAAAAGAGACACAATTAGCTCTTCTGCTTTTTCACATCTAGTTCATGTTGGGGTATGATTACCTCATTTTATCCTTTTCACTTTAGGTGTATACCAGTGGCAAAAAGCAAAATGTCAAAACCTTATAAATATTGTTCTTTGAGAGACATTTGCTTTGGTGAAGATATGGAGGAACAGACTAGTAGAAATACGAACAAGCTGTGGCAATTCTTGATGGACATGGCTTCAGTGATAATTGATATAAATTTATATTTCCTTTGTGCCAGTGTTCAATTTGATCACCCAAGAACATCAAAGCAACTTGTAAGAAACCAAATTTTATGATGCAACGAATGGCTTAATAACTCTTTATAGCGGGAAACCAGATCTTTAAACTCATTGAGCCTGTCCTGTCTTCCATGCTTTTCAACATAGATTTGAGTCTTCTGTTCATTTTTCATGGACCAAAAATGGATTATTGAGAGTGGTTATTAATTGCCCTCCATGTGGGAAACTGATGCTTTTAAAAGGAGGGCTCCTCTCTTGTAGCACCTCAATTGGACAACTGCCTAAAACAGGACATAGGACCATTTGGCCTTGGGTCTTTCAGATGCCCAGCTCCCTCATTCCCTTAGCCTCATCCCAGACTGAACTTCTTGCTTATAGTGGGCTTCAGGAGGTGTTGGTATTTTCTTTCCATTTGGAACCAAGTAGGAGGACAATCACAAAAAAAGATCCTCCAAGAAGGTAAGGGGTGAAAAGCTGCTTCCCTTCTGCCTCCCACCCTGGTTGCAGTGAGCCATTGTTCATCCCACCATTTTGTTCCATGGCTACAGTCAGGATGGCATTTTTAGCATTTCTAATATTTTACTGTAAGCTGCTCTGGCAAGTTGTTTTGAAGACTGGAGCTAAAATTTAATTCATAAATGAACCTTACACCCTAACTCCCTCTTTTAGAATCTCCTTTCTGGGGACTGGCTTATTTGGTTATTCTCTAAGTAACTGCTTCACAAAGAAGCAAGAGAGATACCTTGAGATGACATGGCCCTGAGGGTTGGACTTGCCTTCTCGATGGGAAAAAAAATCAAGTTCACTGGACTGTGATGCAGCTCCTTGTAATCCTAAAAACACCAGAATTCATAAACCAAGGCCATTGAATCCAAATGGCTGTCTTTACAAAAGAAGTTGGTAGGTGGCAAATGAGAAGGAAATTTTCAAAGTATGCAAATTGAACCTCCTGGAGAGGGATGGGAAAGAAAACATTTCACACCTCCCAAGACTCAGAATAAGACACAATTTGTTTTGGGAATCTATACATTTTTAAGGCATTCATGGTGTTCTATTTAAAAAGAAGCATTAGAAAGCCACACATTTACTGTTTGTTCGTTCATTCGTTCGTTCGTTCATTCGCTCGCTCGCTCTTTCGTTCATTCATTCGTTTTATATACCTTTTCTTAAATCAGCTGGATAGCTAAAAGAGAGGTTGAGAGTGAGAGGCTGGTAGACTCCCCCAGTCTCTTGTTGAGTGGAGCCAGCTTGTATGGTCTTGGTCAAGTTGCATAGTTCTAGAATGCCCCCTGAAGAAGAGACTACACTTCTGAGTACTCTTTACCTAGAAAACACTGGAAAGGGTCACCATAAGTCAGAAGTCACTCAACAGCACATGATTATAATAAATATTATGTTAAAAATTTGTATCTTGCCCCTCCAGTGCTTTTTTACCAGTCAGGTGGCTAACAACAATTAAAATCTACTGTAAAATGCAACAAAAGTGCATGAGCAATATAAAATTACAATGTAAAAATGTAGCGGAAAAGAACAACAACAACAAAAAAGACATTATAACCAGCACTAGTTAAATGAGTGCAGCAAATCCCTGTCCAAACTGTTCAGATTTTCACCAAATGTTGTAAGGATGTGCTGGTCTAGCATCCTGTGGCAAATAAGTGCACAGTTTATAAACACATCCGACCAAAAATGCCGTCATTTTTGAAACATACAGAAACACATTATGCAAAAATGTATATGTTTTGGGGAAGAAAAACATAAGGATGACAAAGACAAGCTGGATGGAATAGGAATCCTTGTGGAAAACTGGGCATCTCGACACCAAGGAGACTACAGCTGTTTGGTTTTGCCTCACTCTGACCCTAAGGATGTCTGTCACATAATGTTTTTAGTGGAGGCCATCCTGCGCAGCTTCAAACTTTTTAGTACAACCACTAGGCAAAGTCTGAAATGTAAATGTAAGGTTCTTCCTGAATTTCCACATAACCAGCAGTTTTTCAGATCTGTTGCTGAACTAATGGACCTAATATGATTTTAACAGCATTCATTCCTCATAGAACATAAGGTAGTGGGAGGCATGCATTGGCATCAAGATAAAAGTTTATCTCCAAAACCTTTCTGCAGAATTAATTCTTTCTTTCACTAACACACGGATATTCTTTCCCCTAAATCTGCCCCTGCATCATATTGCAGAAATATTACTTGACATTATGTATTATTCCACATCACAATTATATTGAAGCACATTTAAAAAGATATGAAAAAGAGTGCATGAAGAAACCCAAGTTGGCAATGGAAATAACTGATTTATCTCATTTGAATGTGCAAAATCCACACACGTTTGTAATGACTGGTTGACATCTTTGCTTACTTAGTAAATGACATCCTGAGCAAGTGTTGGATCTTTAAAAGATATAAAAATCAAATAATGAGGACACAGGGTATAGCAGGTATGTGTGATCAAAGTTTAGAGAGATAAAAAATTTAAACACTGAACCTTTAAAAATCAGCCCACAGTCTCTATAAGTAATGCATTTAAAGGAAGCAAAATTCTTGCCAAATGCTTGTGTTAAATACAGCTCCAGAGACTGTTTTTGAAGTTCCCCCAAAAGCCCTTCTGAACACTACTGACTTCCAGCAGCAATTGGGAGGAAACCCCATTTGAACAAACAAACAAACAAACAAAAATGCTTGCTTTAAGTGTTATAGTGGTTTGTCACTAAAACTAAACTTGAAGCAAAAACAAGCCAAATTGTTCCCTGAAATATGTGTGTTTCCCCTTTCCTGAAATATGTATTCCCTGAAACGTGTGTGTGTCCCCCTGAAATACATCCTTGAAGTGTGTATGCTAAATGTTGGTGGCATGGAGGATGAAGCTTGCAGAGCCCTATAGGTTAAAACTGGACCTTGGATTGCCCCTTGGAAGCTTGAAAGCAGGGCGTGAATTCTCTGCTTTTCTTCTCCGGAAGGGGAAGTGCTCTATAGCAGTGGTGAACTGCACATGTGCTGCCCTGCTGTATTTAAGGAGGCATATATAACCCTGCCCCTCCATCATGATCCAAAAGTCTCCTGTTAAGTGACTGCTATGAACTTAAACACATACACACAGAGGAGAGCCTATTTATGGACATCCCAGTATGTATCTTGTTTCGATGGTTGTCAAGAGGACTAACTATTGACACATAGCAGTACAGAATATTTGGCATTTGGCAATATTGAATAGAGTCTTCTGTTGCACTATGTGTTTATTCAAATGTTTTAAAACTGTGTTTCTGGACCAAGTGTCAGTATGGTGTAAAATATGCACAAAGACACATCCAGTCATCTAGCAGGGCAAACTGTATGTACCAGTACATTTTTTGTGTGTGAGATACTCTGTGCAATAACCAAGGATGGTATATAGGCCAAAGATGTTAGAAATGGGATGGGGAAGATCTGTGTATCCCTGGTTTCACAGGTATGCTAAGATTAATCTTTCAACCCTATAAACACCTTTTAGAATTTTATGAAAAATAATAACTGCCATTCAGAGAATAAATACTACTAGTCTCACCTAGCTAGTCTCCAGTAAATTCTAAGTGTATATGGATTAAAATTTATAGTTGTGTAATCCTATAAACACTGACTGAAGGGTAAGTTAATTGATCTCAGTGGGCACACTTCTGAGTAAACATGCATAGGAATCTGCTGATAATTTCAAAGCTTTGCTTAAAAATTTGCCTGCCTACTTAAATACGCCATCCGGGTATGATTTAGCTTTCTGTTTGAGAGGACTGTAAATGGATCTCTGTACCAATATTATCAAAGAAATAGGTATCTGCCTCAACGTTCAGACACTAATGTTACTTTACTAGTGCATTTTGCCACCACGGCTCTCTCTTGTATGGTTGTTGAAAGTCCGTCTACTTAAAAGTTGCTATCGATAGACCTGGCATAAAGTGGTGGACAATAATAGTAATAATGGAATGAGTATTATTGCTTAATTAATTATTTGCCTTTAAGAAAATGGTGGTTTAATCTGTTCCATGTGCAAATTAAATCATATTTTAATCTGCATATTGTCAAAACCTCAATAGATGTGCCTTGTAGAGATGTAGAGATATTAAAGAAAATTCAAGAATGTCTGCTATAATACCACCCCACCCCACACCGCATTGTACTATGTTATGTGTTAAAATAAAAAGCAGGGGGAGGAAGAATTTAAAAAATGGCTTCTGACGGAAAAACAAAAGCTACAAACAAAAACACAAACCAAAAACGTCACTTAGGGTGCTTCTCATCTCAATGAGCCATGCCCCCTAGCAAAGATGGTTTCTTTCAAAGTGCTTGTTTTATCTGGCTGCCTTAAGGAAAGCTTCTTATTACATCCATGAAATTATATTAAAGCTTCCCTTTTGTTGTTGCTGTTGTTGCTGTTGAGAATGTTTGTTTTTCTCCCTCTCTCTTGATTCCTCTTTTGTTTCTGAGTCATTTCTGAGTCCCAGTCCTCTGTCAGGCCGCCCTGGCATTACAAGCAATGTGTCATCTTATAAAGTCAAATCTTTTCCTAATGTGTGTGTTTAAGAAGTAAATAAGCCCAGCTGCCCAAGGAACTGCCTGCCCGCCTCTTCTCTCCTTCTTCCCCTTCCTTTCTGTTCCTCCTGATGTCACTCCTGCTCACAGTTAAACAAATCGTTTGCATCTCTCTCCCTCTGGTCTCAGGGAACCTTTCTGTCTTCCTTATCTCTCACCTTCAAGGGCTCTGCATCCATCTGTGTGTGGCAGATAGAGCCATCTGGATAAGCAGGGGATGTGGTCTAGCATTTAGAAAGGGAGGAACTCAGCGCAATGCTTCCCGGATTTTCACTTAGCTTTTCTATTGATTTGCTGGTGTAAATTATGCAAGGTCAATTCCTGTCTGCAAAAACTTGGCAAGAGAACGCTACCTGTTCACACTCAAGGACCATATCTGAAATATATTACCAAATCCCTGGAGCTGCAGCATAGGCCTTTTTCATACAGCAGGTGCCCCCACTTTGCTCCAGTTCTTGTGCAAATGTATTGGGAGAATACTATAAATAAGAATATTTATACCATTTCAGAGAGAACTGTCAGTGATGTCACTAGCAGAAACAACACTGTTTGTCGTATGGATCCTGTCCCCTTACATTGTAGTGGGAACCCCAAGGCAGATTTGTGTGGTCCTTGGAATTCTGCAACGAAGAGAAAGCAAAGCAAAGCAAAATGTCTTCCTTAAAGCACTCTCTGGGTGGTTTACATTTTTTAATTATTACACACACGTGTGCACACACACACACCATTGAGCTGGGTACTCAATTTACTGACCTTAGAAGAATGGAAAGTTGAGTCAACCTCAAGATGGCTACCTGAGTCTGGGATCAAACTCAGGTCATGAGCAGAGCCTTGACTGCAGTACTGCAGTTTAATCACTGTGCTAGAAGGCTCAAGGAAAAAAATGGTGAGAAAAAGGTGAAGTATAGCTGCTCCAGTAAAAGTCATCTTATGCCTCATAGGATGGGACTTAGAAAAATGATTTTGCAGAACAGGGATTCAGCCATACATAATGACTATCTTAGAAATGCATAATTGTGAAGGACTTGCATTTATACTTAAAAAAATGAAGCTGAAATATCTGTTTGTGTCTGAAAATCTTGCAGCTTACAAAGTACTGCTGCATAAAAATAGTTCTGTGTATCAGCTTGAAAATGTTTTTCGAAACAGACCATGATTCTATAATACAAATCTCAGGTTATAATATATTACAAGATCAATGCTAAGTCTGGCCAGGTACAACAACATTCGACAGAACCACTCATTTTACTGCAGTTAAGTGCATGCTCAATTACTGCTAATTGAGCCGTAATTCTTATCCTTGCTCATCTTTAATCTAGCGGTGATAATTCATACAATACTTAGAACCTGGCATACACTAGATACTCTTGAATGGTTCATTAATTATAATTTCACTGCAGCCCAGCAGTTTTGATTTCTTTATCATATTTGGTCTTGATTACAAACTAAAACCTACTTCCAGGTATTGATAACAAATTCTAGTCATTAATTAGGTGCATTGGTATTTGAAGAACCATATCTAGGATACCAAGAATCTGAAGCTTGAAAACTAGAAAAAAAAGCCACAAGTCTTCTGGTCTTGGATTTTAATATTCTTTTAGATAACTTACCAATGTCCAAATATCCAGCCCTGTACACAGCAAAATCCATTTTCATAAACCTTGTTTAAAGAAAGCTAGGGATGGTAACACGCTCTATTAGAATCTATGTGCTGTATCATTGCACATTATGGGTAAACTTTACACAATTTTTCACCTAATGTTCAAAAGAGGGGAGGCATCATAAAATAGGTGCAGCAATACGAAAATGGCAATAATCTCTTTAGATCCTTTATGCACTTCATTTACAAAAAATAATAAAAACGATAATAAAATATTTACCAGAGCTTTGCTAGCTTCAAACAGCACAAATTGAATTGCAGCGTGTCTCGCTTTGAGAATAAGCTGGCTTGATTTAACTATAAGATAGGCTGGAAACTGAAGTCTGCTTTCTTAATACATCCAGGCATGTACCAGTTTTTGAATTCAAAGGTTCCATATTATTTTTCATTCCAGTTCCCAGCAGTCAGGGATATTTCCAGGAGTTTCTTCTACATGAAACTAGCTGCAGAACTTTACGAACAGAGAGAGAGAGAGGGAGGGAGGGAGGGAGGGAGAGATGTCTTCCCATCTTGGGGAGGGGGGAGGAATCAAGCATGTTTCAGAAGACAGGGATATGAAGATAAGTCTTCCAGAGCTCAGTTTAAACAAAAGCAAAGTGTGCTGTTTATATACCACCCCATAGCCCTTAAAGCACTCTCTGGGTATATCTGTGAAGATTCTCACTCATCCAGGTGAGGTTATCTGGAAGTTGAGTCATGGCAACTTAAGTTCTTTCTTATTAGGTTGAAAAATTTTGTTATTCATCCAAGTAGCTTCTTCAGTCTGAGGAGAGTTGGTAGGAGTTCCCTGATATATCCTCCACATTGGTTTCACTTACCCCTAGTCTGAATAGGCTCGTTAGATGGACAAAGTGAGTGAAAATCCCACGTCTGCAGTCCTTCTCCACCCATTTTCATGGGTCATTAACAGTTGTTAACAGTGGTCTTTCTGGTGTGTGGTCCTAATCTTTCTGGGAACGGATGAAAGGGCAGCATGATAAATAGGAGACAGATAGTATCTAAGGCCTCCACCCCTGCTGAGTGAGGGATTTTCTATATGCACATGTATGGCCTCCCTGACCCCTCTCTCAAACCACCTATCTTCTCGGTCCAAAATGAGTACATCTTGGTACATAAGTACATCCTCAAATGAGTGTCTTTTGTCCTTCAAATGAAGGAGCACTGCTGATTGTGGTCCTGAGCCATTGCCCCTCCTGTGCTGGGCCATTCTCCTGTTTAGTGGCTGTTTGGTTTCTCCAGTGTAGAGCTCTGAACACTCCTCTTTGCAGAAGATCAGCTGTTTGTTGGGACATTATGTTTTAATGACAAATCAATTAATATTCATCAATTTGTGGCTAAAATTTGGTGCTTCGTCACTTCATCCATTCATCAACTTTGACTAATGATGAATCCCGACAAAACACAATTATTTCGATTTGTCCCCATCTCTAATCGGCACTGTCTCCAATGCTGTTTAACATCTATGTGAAGCCACTGGGGGGTCAGCAGGAGTTTTGGAGTAAGGTGTCATCAGTATGCTGATGACACACAACTCTATCTCTCTATTACCACCTTTGCAGTGGATGGCATCCAGACGCTTGAGTGCTGCATGGCTTCAGTACTGGAATGTACCAGGGCTAACAGGCTCAAACTGAACCTGGAGAAGACAGAGATTTTGTTCCAGGGGGCCCCCAAAAAGTTGGGGGGAATCGTCCCTAGGCTGGATGACATTGCCCTCCCATTTAGGGACCAAGTTCGTGATTAGAGATGGGGACGGATATAAAAACGGATCGGTTTTTCCGATGAATATAGCTGATTTGTTAAATATCCGTCGATCCGTATTTGTGGGTTCCAGAGACCCCCACGAATACGAAGGGACGAATATTTACCTGTTTTTATTCGTACTTCGTATTAAAAAAAAAACCATTCTGCCTACCGGCCGCCGATCAGCTCATCAGCAGCAGAAAGGCAGCCACCACCCCACACAGCCACCCAATACCACAGCCTACCCCCACCCCCTTCCTTTCCCTACCTTAGCCCTCCCCCACCCCCACCTACAGCCTCTTACCTTAATCGAAGCTGCCGAGGTCTCTTGGCCTAGTCCGAGCCATGGCATGTAAAATGGGAGACTGGCTGCCCTTTGCAAAGATGGCAGCTGCAGCTTCCCTACCCTAAATGAAGCCACAGCCACCATCTTTGCAAAGGGCAGCCAGTTTCCCTTTTTACACTCCGTGGCTGCGGAGGCCTGATGGAGACCTCGGCAGCAGCTATTAAGGTAAGGGGGTGTCGGTGGGAGTGGGGTGGGGGCTAATGTAGGGAAAGGAAGGGGGTGAGTGGGTAGGCTGTGGGGGTTGCTGGCTGTGGGGGAGATGGCTGCCTATCAGCCTCCGATCAGTTGATCGGCGGCCGGTAGGCAGAATGGGATTCTGTGCCGTGTGGTAAACTCTCCTGGGGTCCGTGATCCAATGTTCACCAACCTTTCAGGAGTTGTAGAAAAGCGTCTGAGGAAGTTTCCCTGCAAATTTGGTGTCTCTAGGTTGTCGGGGGCCAGTGGTATAGCCATTTAAAGCAAAGATGGATCGATTCATCGATTCGTCGAAGAATATTCGTATATTCGTATCTGTTGATCCGTTAACCTTAACGGATCACGAATCAAAATGGATCACCATTTTTTAAATTTGTCCCCATCTCTATTCGTAATCTTTCTGGGGATTCCCAGATCACAGCTCTGTCCAGATCAGCCTTTACTTAACTAAGACTAATCGCACAACTCCACCCTTACCTAGACAAGAGCTCCCTCAGGAACTTGGTGCAGGCACTGGTCATCTCTCAGATCAACTACTGAAATGTTCTCTATGTGGGACTTCCCTTGAGACTGATCTGGAGACTACAGTGGGTTCAGAATGCAGTGGCCAGACTGATGGTTGGTGTGAGCAAGTCTGACCATATCGCCCCGGTTCTGGCTTGCCTCCACTGGTTAGCTGTTGCATCTGGATCAGGTTCAAGGTTTTGACACTCATGTACAAAACTTTCCATGCTTTGGACCCACATTACATGTCAAAGCATATCTCCCCTGAGGGAGGCCCTTAAGTAATCTATTAGAAGTTGGGCCTTCTTCACAGTGGCCCAACCCTGTGGAACCAGCTTCTGGATGAGTTTCACCTCGCCCCTCCCTGTGGACATTCAGGTGGCAACTGAAGACATGGATTTCCACACTTACACTGGCTGACCATCTTTTGTCCACCACTTTTTGTTCTATTGCTTTAGCATCATCTGGTTTTATTGGTTAGTTGCTATACTGGATTTGAATAGTTTTAGTTTTATCTTTGTTTTGTTTGTTATCGTAAACTGTCCAGAGTAATGCTTCAACACTAATAGGGAATGGTATACAAATTTAAGTAATAAACAAACAAACAAACAAACATGTCAAGTAGCCATGGACAAGTGTCTTCATGCAAATTCAGCCTCCACATAGGAGGGGCCAAGGCAGGGATGGGATTGAGCTAGTTCCCTGCCAGCGTTGTTCATATCTTACTGCCCACTGGAGATCTTGATGACCAGAAGGGCAGCCAGATGTGGCTTTGGAGATGCAAGAGGCAGAAAGAGTAGCAGCAGCAGGCAGAGACCCCTGGGCCACAACTGGGGCCCAGTATTATAAGCCCTCCCTGTGCAGGGTTGACTGGCTGGAGCAGTTCTTTAAGCCATGCCAGACACAGACTCCACTGGCCCTAGTGGAGCCAATTTGGGGACTGGAGTGGGATGAGTGCCTAAGGGGGGTAGTGTTGGGAGCTCAGCTTCACAATGGGTAGGCATGTAGGGAAGGGGCTTCTTTTTCTACTTTTGTTTTACGCCATTTCCCCAGCTCAATAAATGCCACTCTGGACAGTTCTAATGGGCTGGAGCTTATGGAGACTATGATGGAGGAGGTTTTGCCCACTGCCTCCACTCTAGGTGGAGGTAGCAGTACTCGCAGAATCCCAGGATTTTTAAGTTATTAAGTTCTTAGAAGAAGTTCATCAATCCTTCCTTCAAGTGGTGCTGTGGGGCTGTGCCCTTTGCCCAAAGCTGCACAGGTGACAGCTCCATCAGCCACCCAAACTCCAAGTATTTTCAGCTGTTCCTTCTCCTAGGAGGCACTCTGGAGTTTTGAACTCCTAGCCCCATTAAGCTATACCCAGTCCTTCATTCTGAGAGATGAATAAATCTGTCAGTTTTACTTTCTCCTGAATGATGATTTTAAAATATCTGTCCTACCCCCATTGTGAATGTATGATTAATGAATTTTACGAAGTTTTGCAAAAACAAATGGAAATTAAATCCTTCTCCATTTGTGCCAGACAATTTCCAGCATAGAGAAGACTATGTCATCTCTAGCTGCTGTACAAGTGTTAAATCGGAGATTCAGATCCCTATTGCCTCCAAAGTCAATCACTCCAAAGAGGTTGGGTTTTGTTTTGTTTATTTTGTTTTGTTTTGTGCATGGGATCGGTGCACATATAAGGACTCATAACGTTGTTCTCTTTCTGACCACACATATTGATGGCAGAGGCGAGGTGCTGCAAGTTTTTGCAACATTTTCATATGCCGCATCTCATTGATACTTGCTGAATAGCAGTGTCTTGAGTGACAAATGTGTTTCATGGATCCTGAGCAAGTCTAGGGACAATTAATCTTTTCCTTCCCTCCAAGCATGCAATACATCTGAACCAGACTGTAGGAGGAGTTGGTCGCACATGAAGTGTTTTAGAGCTGGAGCAGAAATTCTCAAGATGTTTCTTTTTTTCAAACTTCTGCTCCTCAAAGATTCTAAATTCTGTTCTCATCTTTAAGGGACCTAAATAAAGAACAAATCTTTTGAGCCCACTATATGGATTAATAACCTTTTGCGGAGGGGGGGGGAAATTTTATGGCTGTAAAATAGTTGTTTCTCTTGACATACCCCAACCCCTGCTCCAGAAACAGCATTTCTGTGACAGTAAAATCTACCTGGCATACAGTTTATCAATTACAGCAGCAATTTCACATGCTTACCATCTTGATAGACTCATTCTCGTGTTAACAATGCTTTGTCACCTTGTTTATTGCCTCTACTCTCACCTGGCCATTACCAACACCACCATGGGGATCTGGATAAATACAGAGGATATAGTATGAGGGCTCTGTGTTTCTAAAGAAGTGGATTTTGATCCACTAAAACTTAATCTGAAACATTTTCTTAATGTTTAATGTGCCACGATATTTTGTCCTTTTTAAATTTTTCACTTTAATTTTGCCACACACATACATCCTGAAGGTCACTTTGTAGAATTTTATCTAACTATTATTCACAAATCCGATGGTGTCTGCTATTCCTGCGCCTCCCCCAGTCCTCAGAATGACACTTGGTCCACAGTACTGTGGAGAGAGCACTGTTGCCAGCTGCTGTCACTGCTACTGCTGCTTTCTTTCTGTTCTGGAAAAGAAGCTATAATCGCTGCTGATGGTGAGGGAACACCAGAGAATGTCTTCTCCCTGTGGAGAATTTTGGTGAAGTGGTCTCCTTAATTTCACTGCTCTAAAATATAGTGGGGAATTTTACAGAGGCATCTGCACACAACATGTTTGAATATGTTGGCCATAACAGGATTCTGAAACCAGCAGGCAGAGCATTAGTGCCATCCACAATTTAAGAACAGCTGGTTTAAGGCATAGCTGAGTGTGTCAGTGGCCATTACCAAGGGATGGATGGCTAGAAAACTTACTGAGAAATAAATTCAATAGAAAGGCCCCTCCAGAATGTCACGGAGCTGCCGGGGTGGGGCTTTTTTGCCCACCTGTCTAACCAAGATGAAGGCAGGGAGCCATGTGGGAGGATGGGAAGGCAGGGCTAAAGGCAAGCCTTTAAGAAGGCTGCCCATGCCTGCATCATCCTCTTCCCTGCTTCAGCAAGCAAGGGGGAGAGTGCTGCATCAGAACCAAGTGGTTTTGCTTTCACCGCTTGGCCTGAACAGCGCTGGGATCTCGGCTGGGAGTTGGGCTGTGCATCAGCACAGCCTCAAGGTTTTGGGGAACAGTAGGGGTGGCCATATATTACCAGGGCTCTTTAAAATAATTATTTTAAATGGTTTAAATTAATAGGTTATATAATAATAGTAATAAGGGGTGGGAGCTTTCACACCATTAGCCTGATTGGGGCCGCTTTGAATCAACCCCAGTAGTTGGAGGGGCAGCCTCGGGGCCTCAGGGATGAGCATATAAGGGAGCACAGTCTGGGAAAGGTGAGTGTTTGAAAAACCCCACCCCTTTTTTTACACCTCTCCTTTTTAAAGGTGAGAGTGTGGCTAAAAAAAGTATAAATAATAGTAATAAGAATAATATATAATATATACACACACACATACACACACACAAATTATATATATATATATACACAAATTAAAAGTGAGAACGTGAGTGAAAGAGAAGGGAGCAAGGAATAGGTGGCAGCCCATCAGCTGGGAGCTACTGTGCAGCAGTCTGTGCACAATGCTGCCCAAAAAGGGTCGAGGGGCAGTAAAGGGAAGCAGCCTGCAAAATGCAAGGAACCTGCGCAAGTCTCCCTAGCAATTTCATCCTCAGATGAGGAGGATTGGCCAGACTACACAGCCATATGGGAAAAGCTCAGTGCCTTAGATAGGAAAAGGGTGCAAGCAAGGGCACCTGCCAGCTCTTCCAAGTTGCATAGGTCACACAGAGAGTCTAAAGCACACAGGCTGGCAGAGCTTAAGAGGATGGGGGACATTATCCTCTCTCATATTACCGTTCTAGAAGGTGAGATCCTGGGACCTTCAGGCATGTCTACTGTGATGGATACACCTGTGAGGTGACAGACAGGATCCCCAGCTCTAGTCCAGCAGGCTGAAGGGATGCAGATGGTGGCAACAAGCACGCAAACACAGCAGGAGGGCGGCAGTGTTGCAAGTGGCAGGGATCCAGTTGTCACATCGGCAGAAGTGGCGGTACCAGGTAAGATAACCATTACACTGGGCACAACACATAGGCGTTTGGCCATGGGGTGCCTGGAGCCAGACAATGCCGGTCCCCACAGGTGCCTGTTCTGTACTTGTATCAAAGGGATACAAGTATACAAGCCAGAGGAAGCTTGAGCACAATATCCATGCCCGGGATCGCTCCACAGTCAGGCGCAGGGATAGGATTAGATGTAGTGGTCAATGGAAATATTCCAGATACAGGCTACAGTTCTGTGCCTCATCATCCATAAGGTGATCACCTCCTTCCTGCCACAATTGAAATTTTTTTGGAAGAGCGTATGTTGATTTCCAGTTCTAGGCAGGAAGGAGGTGATCACCTAACGGTAGATGAGGCACAGAATCCCAAAGAAGGGCAGTGCCAAAGAATGCTCCAACTACCGTACAATTGCACTCATTTCACACGCTAGCAAGGTTATGCTCAAAATCCTACAAGGTAGGCTTCAGCAGTATGTGGACCGAGAACTGTCAGAACATTGAGAATTTACAGGCCTGAACAGGTCAAGACAGTAGAAGTTTATGAGCTGCCATAATGTTCACCTGTGCAGACTCAGAAGTGCTGAGTCACAATGACTTAGAAGAGGTGTGACTAAGGATGATGCAACACCTGTCCTGATTGGGCAAAGGCAGCTGCCTGCATGTATATAACTGGACTATGTATACAAAATGTTTTTTACCTCTTTCTCTTTACACTCCATTTCTTTGCCTCCTGCCTCTACTTGTGTTGTTGCTATGCCGAAGAACTGCTGCTCTGTATATTTGTATATATTGTAAATACACGTGTCTTGTTGTGAAGAAGAGCGTGTGTGCGTGTTTCCTTCATCAAGTGCTTGCAGGAAGAACTCTGCTAATTATCAGCGCGTCCAGGAGATTACACGCGTTGACAAAGGTTATGGCCCAGCACGGTTCCACTGCGCAAGCCGTCTGAAGTGAAGAACGGTTGGTGAGTACCCGTGGGTGCTACAATAACAGATGAAGGAAGAGAGTGAAGTTTTTGAAGAAAGCAGTTCAGCTGTTGTGAGCCCAGGAGGGGAGAGAAAACAGAGAACTGAAAGCAGAGCAGACAGAATGGCGTTTGGTGCAGCAGGCTTGGGAGGCTTTCCGTTAACAAGGCTGAATGACAGTAATTACCAGACGTGGTCTGTCAAAGCCGAGATGCTGTTAAGGAGGGAAAATCTATGGCAGATTGTAACTGACCCTCCAGCACAGTTTGATGAAGACCAGGAACGTGAAAATGAAAAAGCTTTAAGTACGTTGGTACTTTGTTTAGAAGATAGCCAACTGATCCATGTCCGTGGCTTGGCTACAGCGAAGGACGTTTGGGATCGTCTTAAAAATATTTACGTCAGAAATACAGCAGGGATGAAGGTGTCCTTAACAAGAAGGCTCTACAGATGTAGATTACTGCCTGGTGAGAGCGTGTCTAAACATTTGCAAACAATGAATGGACTTTTCAGTGAGTTACAGCAAAGGAATGTATTATTTACAGAGCAACATAAAGTCTACGTAATATTGAGCAGCTTGTCTAGTAATTATGACATGCTGGTAACAAGCCTAGAGTCGATGACGGACGCTGACTTGACCTTGGAGTATTTGACGGGTCGTTTGCTGCAAGAGGAGCAACGTCAGAATGAGAGATCTGACAGCGAAGTGAAATATGACAGCCCGAGAAGTAACCGGGAAGGCTGGAGACGAAAAACAGATGACAGCAGAAAGCACAGAGAGCCGGCTCCAAGAGAGAGAGAGCAGAGTGGGCGTGCGATGGCTGTGAAGCGCTGCTTCAATTGTGGTTCTCAACAACATTTGCTAAAAGATTGCCAACAAACCAGGAGCAGAGACAGAAGAGAAACAGTTTACCGAGGCACCGATGAAGGGAGAAAAGGGAGGATTTCTCTTGTGAAGTCAACAAGAGATAAAGCTTCCAAGGTCGTCCAGCAAGCTTGCTGGATTATTGATAGCGGAGCCGTAGCTCACTTGACTAATGAAAAGAATTTGTTTTCTTATTTAGGTACCTCGGAGCAGAACTGCGTCAGCCTGGCAAATGGACAGAGAACAAAAGTTTCTGGTGAAGGAAAAGTTTTTGTGCCAGGTTTGGACAAAGAACTTGAAAATGTGCTACTTGTTCCCCAGCTTGATTGTAATATTTTAAGTGTATCTGCTTTAGATAAGCAAGGTTTTACAGTCATATTTGATAAGGGTGAATGTAAAATTAAGAAAGGGAACTGTGTTGTTGCAAAAGCAAAACAAGAGAACAATTTATACATATTGAGAAACAAAACACAAAGAGATACACACATTGTTGGGAGAAACACGCCACAGCATGATCAATGTGCGCATTTGCTACACAGAAGGCTTGGGCATGTAAATTTTAGAACACTCCAAAAGATGGAAACCATAGCAAAAGGTGTTCAATTAAAGGAGTGTCAGAATTATCTAGACTGTAACGTATGCAAACTGGCAAAATCAAAGGTGGCATCTAAAAGTAAAATAAGCACCAGACAAACTAACAGGCCTTTTGAATTGGTCCACGCAGACTTGATAGGACCATTTGCCCCATCTTTGGGTGGAGCAAAGTATGTGCTGGTGCTTGTTGATGATTATTCCAGATATTCTTTCTGTTATTTGTTAAAATCTAAAACAGAAGTGTTTAATAATTTTAAGAGCTGGGTGAAATTTATTGAGAGACGTTTTGACCACAAGGTGGCACAATCGCAAACAGATAGAGGTTCTGAATTTTTGTGCAATAAATTTCAGAATTGGTTACAGCAGATTGGGATAAGACACAGAAAAACTAGCCCCTATTCACCTTTTCAGAATGGTGTGGCTGAGAGAAGAAATGGTGTACTCCAGACCATGAAGGATGCTTTGTTAGCAGATGCTAACATGAGCCATGGTTATTGGGGAGAATCTTTGTTGACATCTAACTACATTATAAACAGGCTTTGGTCATCAGCTATAGACCAAACGCCCTACTTCATGCTATATGGCAAGGAGCCATCTCTTAAGCACATGAGAATTTTTGGGTGTAGTGCATGGGTGCACATCCCAAAAGAAATAAGAAGGAAGGGAAAAGCCAAGGCAAAGAAAATGAAATTTCTTGGCTATGAACCAGGTTCAAAAGCATACAGGTTTCTAGATGGAAACAAAAATATAGTTATATCTAGGTCAGCAAATTTTAGTGAACATGAAAATTGGGATAGAATTCATGCGAATTCCCAAGTGTTCATCCCAATCTCAGACACAAAAAGAAATGAGTATAGACAGACAGAACCAGAGGAAGAGGAGGCTGAAAGAAGCACGAGCCAGTCTACAACTGAAGAAGAAGAAGAAGAAGAAGAAGAACGCAATGGGCTATGTAGTGAGTTAATAAGTGAAACACAAATTGAACCAGAGCCACAAATCCCCAGGAGATCAGAGAGAGCAAACAAGGGGATTCCACCCAAAAGGTTTGGGGTAGGAGAAATTAGAGTTTGCCATGTATATCAGGAACCAAGGAATTATGAGGAAGTAATGACACTTCCTGATGTAGAAAAAAGAAAATGGCAGGATGCCATGAAAGAAGAAATGAAGCCATAAAGGAGAAACTAATTGAGTTACATTATTGCAAAACAGAAGAAAATGTAGCAGACATATTAACAAAACCTTTAAATGCTCAGAAGCATAATGAAATAATTAAAGAGATGGGATTATGGTTTGTTCAGGCGTAAATTAAGAGGGGTGTCAGAACATTGAGAATTTACAGGCCTGAACAGGTCAAGACAGTAGAAGTTTATGAGCTGCCATAATGTTCACCTGTGCAGACTCAGAAGTGCTGAGTCACAATGACTTAGAAGAGGTGTGACTAAGGATGATGCAACACCTGTCCTGATTGGGCAAAGGCAGCTGCCTGCATGTATATAACTGGACTATGTATACAAAATGTTTTTTACCTCTTTCTCTTTACACTCCATTTCTTTGCCTCCTGCCTCTACTTGTGTTGTTGCTATGCCGAAGGACTGCTGCTCTGTATATTTGTATATATTGTAAATACACGTGTCTTGTTGTGAAGAAGAGCGTGTGTGCGTGTTTCCTTCATCAAGTGCTTGCAGGAAGAACTCTGCTAATTATCAGCGCGTCCAGGAGATTACACGCGTTGACAAGAACTCCCAGAAATACAAGCTGGATTTCAAAGGGGCAAAGGAACTAGAGACCAAATTGCTAACATGCGCTGGATTATGGAGAAAGCCAGAGAGTTCCAGAAAAACATCTACTTCTGCTTCATTGAATACGCAAAAGCCTTTGACTGTGTGGACCACAGCAAACTATGGCAAGTTCTTAAAGAAATGGGAGTGCCTGACCACCTTTTTTATCTCCTGAGAAATCTATATGTGGGACAGGAAGCAACAGTTAGAACTGGATATGGAACAACTGATTGGTTCAAAATTGGGAAAGGAGTGCGACAAGGCTGTATATTATCTCCCTGCTTATTTAACTTATATGCAGAATACATCATGCGGAAGGCTGGACTGGAGGAATCCCAAACCGGAATTAAGATTGGCGGAAGAAATATCAACAACCTCCGATATGCAGATGATACCACTCTGATGGCAGAAAGTGAGGAGGATTAAAGAACCTCTTAAAGAGAGTGAAAGAGGAGAGCGCCAAAAATGGTCTGAAGCTCAACATCAAAAAAACTAAGATCATAGCCACTGGTCGCATCACCTCCTGGCAAATAGAAGGGGAAGATATGGAGGCAGTGACAGATTTTACCTTCTTGGGCTCCATGATCACTGCAGATGGTGACAGCAGCCACGAAATTAAAAGGTGCCTGCTTCTTGGGAGGAAAGCGATGACAAACCTAGACAGCATCTTAAAAAGCAGAGACATCACCTTGCCGACAAAGGTCTGCATAGTCAAAGCTATGGTTTTTCCAGTAGCAATGTATGGAAGTGAGAGCTGGACCATAAAGAAGGCTGACCGCCGAAGAATTGATGCTTTTGAATTGTGGTGCTGGAGGAGACTCTTGAGAGTCCCCTGGACTGCAGAGAGAACAAACCTATTCATTTTGAAAGAAATCAAGCCCGAGTGCTCACTGGAAGGACAGATCCTGAAGCTGAGGCTCCAATACTTTGGCCATCTCCTGAGAAGAGAAGACTCCCTGGAAAAGACTTCTCACTTTCCCTGATGTTGGGAAAGTGTGAAGGCAAGAGGAGAAGGGGACGACAGAGGATGAGATGGTTGGACAGTGTCACTGAAGCTACCAACATGAATTTGACCAAACTCCGGGAGGCAGTGGAAGACAGGAGGGCCTGGTGTGCTCTGATCCATGGGGTCATGAAGAGTTGGACACGACTTAACGACTAAACAACAACAACAACAAAAAGAGCATTTGCCTTTTTTGTAGCCACACCACACTGTTAGCTCATATTTAGCTTGAGATCTGCAACAATTCCAAGATCGTTCTTGCTCGTTGTTTTGCTGAGCCAGGTATCCCCCATCTTGTAACTGTGCAATTGGTTTCTTTTTCTGAAGTGAAGTACTTTGCACTTATCCCTGTTGAATTTCATTCTGTTGCTTTTGGCCCAGTGCTCCATCCTATCAAGGTCATTTTGAATTTTGTTTCTGTCTTCTAGGGTATTAGCTATTCCGCCCAATTTGGTATCATCTGCACATTTGACAAGCATTCCCTGCACTCCCTCATCCAAGTCATTAATAAAACTATTGAAGAGCACCGAGCCCAGGACTGAGCCTTCGGGTATCCCACTTGTGACCTCCTCCCAGTTAGAGAAGGACCCATTAATCATCACCCTCTGAGAATGATTCTGTAGCCAATTGTGTATCCACCTGACACTTGATCTATCCAGCCCACACCTAATTAGCTTGCTAATCAGGATATCATGGGGCACTTTGTCAAAAGCTTTGCTGAAGTCAAGATATACTACGTCTACAGCATTCTCTCTGTCTATCAGGGAGGTTACCTGATCAAAAAACGAGATCAAATTAGTTTGGCAGGATTTGTTCTTGACAAATCCGTGTTGGCTTCTAGTTATTACTGCATTGTTTTCTAGGTGCTTGCATAATGGCCGCTTTATGATCTGTTCCAGAATTTTGCCTGGGATTGATGTCAGGCTGACTGGCCTGTAGTTCCCAGGTTCCTCTTTTTTGCCCTTTTTGAAGGGCAAACATTGGCCCTCCAATCCTCTGGCACCTCACCCATTTCCCATGATTTGAAGAAAATAATGGATCGCAGTTCTGAGAGTTCTTCAGCCAGTTCCTTCAGTACTCTCGGATGCAGTTGATCCGGCCCTGGAGATTTGAACTCATTCAAGGTGGTAAGGTATTCCTTGACTATTTGTTTATCAATCTCCAGCTGCAATCCTGTCCCCCTCACTTGCACTTCCAATTTGTTTGGAAGTTCATAGTCTGTCTTATGGGAAAAGACTGAACTAAAATAGGAATTGAGCACCTCTGCCTTTTCTTTGTCATCTGTTATCATTTTTCCATCTCCATTGCAGAGCTGTGCCACTATGTCTTTTGTTTGTCTTTTGCTACTCACATACCTGAAGAATGCTTTTTTATTGCTTTTAGTGTCTCTAGCTAACCTCAGCTCATTCTCAGCTTTTGCCCTTCTAATGACATCCCTGCATTTCATTTCTACTTGTCTGTACTCATCCTTGGTGGTCTGGCTTTCTTTCCACTTCCTGTCCATGTTTTTTTTTTTAGGTCATCCCTGAGCTTTTTGTGAAGCCACACTGGCCTTTTTTTGCCACCTCCCCCCTTTTTTTCTTGTTGGAATTGTTTGTAGTTGTTCCTTTAGAATTTCTTTTCTTAGAAGCTCCCACCCTTCTTGGACTCCTTTTCTTGTTAGAATCTCCTGCCATGGGACCTTACTTATCCTTGTTCTGAGATTATTAAAATTGGCTTTTAAAAAATCCAGCAGAACTGTGCGGCTACACTCTGCTTTCGTTTCCTTTGAAATCAAGAATTCTAGAAGAACATGGTCACTCTCACCTAGAGTTCCCCTTACTGCCACTTCCCCAACCAAGTCATCTCTGTTGGTCATAATCAAGTCAAGTCCAATCATAACAAATCCTCTAGTTTCTTTCTCCACTTTTTGTAGGAGAAAATTATCAGCCACACAAGCCAGGAATTTCTTGGAAGGGCCATACTTGGCAGAATTTCCCTCCCAACATATATCTGGATAATTGAAATCTCCCATCACTATGCCGTGTCTCTTTGAAAATCCTGCAATTTGTTTTTCAAAAGTTTCGTCTGCTTTCTCTCTTTGATTGGGCAGTCGGTAATAGACTCCAACTACCAAGTTCCTTTTTTTTTTTTGCCCCCAACTAGATTGATCCAGATGCTCTCGATGGGACAGCCAATCTCCTCCTCCTGTATTTCTGTGTAGGAATGCGTATTTTTGAAATATACTGCAACTCCACCTCCCTTTTTATTCTCTCTGTTCTTTTTGATCAGTTTATATTCTTCAATTACTGTATTCCAGTCATGGGAGTCATCCCACCAACTATGTGCACAACTGCTTGGTTGTTGCACCAGAGCTGGCCCATGCTTCAGCCCATAACCATAACCATAATCCATTATTGGAAAAAGCTCCAAAAATGTGAGGTCCCTTGTAATGCCTGAGGACTGCCAACTTACCGGTCACCTTCCTGCACACCAACGTCCTCTGAAATATATGCCATACCCCAGGGATCCTGCAGCATCAGTTTGCACTTGAAAATCTCCAAAAGGAGATCCCATTGAACCCTTCCAAAAACCTCAACCATACTGCCAAATCCTGCCTCATGCCCACTGAAAGCTGACGCCTGTGATGTGGCTCATTAAGACTTTTCATGGCATCACAAAGTCTATGCAAGAAAGCTCTGCCAGGGGCTACCAACTTGCAGGCAAAATTTAGGTGCCCAACCAATACCTGCAGTTCCTTTAACATAACTTTGGACAGTGCCAATATCACACAAAGGCACTGAGTTAGATCCACAATCTTAGCTTCTGGCAGTCAGCTGGACTGCTTAATGGTGTCCAGGTCAATCCCCAGAAACATTAATACTGGGCACAGAACATCCATTTTTTCTCCACTAAAGGCACACTGACCTCACGAGTAAGCTCCTGAAAAGTTCTCATAATACACTGGCATTGTGTAGTGCCCTGTTTCCCACAAATTAAAAAAAAATCATCCAAACAATGAACCACCTGCGCCAACCCCACTCTACACTTGAGTGCCCATTCCAAAGAGGAACTAAATCTCTCAAATGCCAAACATGATACTGAGCACCCCATGGGTAGTGCCCTATAAATATATAGAACTGTCATTCAAATGAAAAACCCAACGACTCAAAATCCTCAGGATGTACAGGCAGGAGTCTGAAGGCTGACTTGATGTCACACTTTGTCATTTCTGCCCAAATTCCATAGGCCGGTATCATGCACATTGTAGCGTCAAATGGGGTATAGCACATGCTACACAGCTCCTGAGGGATCCTGTCATTAACTGAGTCCCCAGCTGGGAAGGACAAGTGGTGAATCAGTCTAAATTCACCAGGCACCTTCTCTGGTAATACCCCTAATGGGGATACCCTTAAATGCAGAACTGGTGTGGCCAAAAACAGGCCCAAAGTCTACCTTTTACCACTTCTTTGCTAATCTTTGCACAGACAATGGTTTCCTGGTCCTGGACCGACATCAAATTTCCGGTCAAAGTGGCCACCCTAACCCCTGTGTCAGGGATGCAAAATGCCAATTTAAACCCTTAGAATAAATAATTGGCTGCTGCTCTGTCTGAATAACTTTGCAGCCACTTTTCTAAAACCTGTACCTTAATTGGACTGGGGCCCTTTTGGAGGATTGTGCGGCACATCGCAGTGCATGCTATGGCACAGCGCTGCACGCATACAGAGGCCTTCATCATAAAGAAGCCATGCATGACCTGGGAAATCAACATTGTTGTTGTTTAGTCATTAAGTCTAACGACTCTGGCTAACGCCCTGTCCCGTCAACAGATCAACCGGTTCAGGGCGTTGGCTCCAGGGGCACAGGCTCACCTGGACTTCCTCCCAGATGAGGTATGGAGTCTTGGAGGGTAGAGGCAGTGGCCCCCAGCACTCATCGTAGTTATGTTGCAGCAGGCATGGAATTTTTCTTATTCTAGCAGGTGGAAAGGCTGGGGCAGGAATGGCCTGCCCCAGTTGATCAATTGGTGCAATCCTGTGTTCATTTGCACTGGAAAGGATTGGCACTCTTATCAATACAAGGAAAAATGTCACCATTGGCTGCCAGACTATTAACCGGGGTGAAAAGATATCATCACATTTCCCCCACTCTGGCGGCTTTACACTGGTTGCCCATTCATTTCCGCATTGACTTCAAGGTATTAACGCTTACATAGAAAGCCCTAAACAGTTTAGGACCTTGATACCTGGCAGAGCGCCTGCTCCCACCTAGCTCTACTCGGGTCACTCGATCTAGCCAGGCTGGGCGGCTGAGGGGCTTGACCCCGAGAGAGGCCCAGAAGGAGAGAACTAGAAACCAGGCCTTCTCAGCGGTGGCCTCTCGCCTGTGGAACATCTTGCCCCCTGAGATTCCCCTGGCACCCTCACTAGGAGTTTTTAAGAGCAGGCTGAAGACTTGGTTCTTCAGGCAGGCCTTACCCCCTTCCATCACTTAATTCTCTGTTTTTCCCCCTCTTAGGCTTTGTTTATCTCTCTTTTTGTTAGGATATTGTCTGTTTTAATTCTTATTTTATATTGCTTGGACTGTAAGCCACCCAGAGTAGATTTGTTTAGAATCTAGATGGGTGGGGGTAAAAGCCAAACAAACAAACAAACAAAATAAATTTCAGGAATACCAAGACACCACTGGGGCTTTCCGCATTAGAAATATCATAGAAGGATGGAACAGAGAACAGACAGGTGCCAGGGACACACGCACACCCCTGTCTCCAGATATATTGGCTAGGCTCAGAGAAGTATGGGGAACTGTGTGCTCTGATCATTTTGAGGCAAGACTTTTTAGGTCAGCAACACTTGTTGCCTTTTTGGGGGCACTCCGAATAAGTGAGCTGGTTGCAGCAGGGAAAAATAATACATCTTTATCCTCTTTGCAGAGGAAGGATGTGAAGGTTTCTGAAGAGCAAGTAGTTATTAACTTAGGGAGATCCAAGACTGACCAGTTAGGAAAAGGTCACGTCATAGTATTGGAAAATGTTCTATTGCTGAAATTTGCCCTGTTAGGGCTGCAATGGAATATGTGAGCCTCAGAGGTGATGAGGACAAGGGTTTCCTGAGGCACAAGGATTTGTCTCTGCTCACTAAATATCCATTTTGGAGGGTCACTTCTCAGGCTTTACAAGAGACAGGGATCCATGGTTGGCAATTTGGCATCCATTCATTTTGTATAGGTGCCACATCTACAGCAGCTTCTTTAGGGTATAGTGTGCAGGACGTTAAAAAGTTGTAACGGTGGGCTTCCCACAGGTACTGTGGTTACATGTGACCTTTACCACAGTTGTAGGTGCTGGCATTTTGGTTTTTTGTGTTCTTATCATTTCAGGTTCAGGGATGCAGTTATCCCAAGTTCAGGTGCGTTTATGTGGCCACAGCTATGTGTTCTGGGCAGCCAAGTATGTGGAGCCTACCAGTTGGAGTCAAAGCCTGGGCCTTGGTGCATGGGCCACATTGCAGTGGAGAGGCATGCTCTGGGATGGGTTCTTGGAATTGGCATCCCACGATACTCCAGATGTGCCCCCTGACATTGTGTTGAACCATCTTGGTAGTAATGACTTGACCTAGCGTGGGGCAAGTCACTGATATTGCAGATCATTGCAGATCTGAAGGTTTTTGTTGCACACTTTCCCAGAACACGCATAGTGTGGTCAGCAATCATATCTTGAATGGTATGGAGGGCCAGATGCAACCCTAGGTGCATCTATAGGGCCTGGAAAGGAGTTAACAGGGAAGTTGGAAGGGCCATTAGGGCCAAAAGGGGGTCAGTGATTTTGCATCCTGACATTATTGGAGTTAGGGCTAGATTTGTTCACAGGAATGTGAACAGTGTTTTTATGGAGGGCGTTGGCTCCAGGTGTGTGGTGTATTTATATACACACCACCCCCATTTCAACACACAATATTTCAGAAATTTTGGGATTTTTCTCCATTAGGGACACTTATATGCTGTGTCATTATCACTGCATGAGAATGCGGTAATGTTATTGTGCAGCAGAGCCAAACAACATTCTCCAATGCAATTATAAAATTGGGGCAGCCCAAACAAGAGATTATAACTTTGAAACTGGACATTGGATCAGCATCAAATTTTTCTGGTATGTAAGAGACAGTCTGCTCTTGCTCTGTGCCAAATTTGGGGACGTTTGGGCAAAGGATTTCTGAATTATTATTTTTAAAAGTAAAACTGTTTTAACCCCCCATGCAGAAAGAAGTGATCTTAAATGTCTCCAGATTTAGAACAGATCAAGTAAATTGAAAAGACCAGCATTGCTTATTTTGAAAAAGAATGGTTGGCTCCATCCACTTTTTTATTTGGAAGGAATCCAGGCTGCAGGGGCTAAAATACTGATCCTCAAAAAAGGCCTCTCAAAAGAGTGAAACAGTGACTTTCTTCTAAACTGAGCATATTTAGAATACAAGCTTACCAGCAAGATTGTTCCGAAGAAGATACATTGTTGTAGCTTTAAGGCCCATGAAGAGAGATGCTTGGAGGGTGATGAAAGGTCACAGAAACACTCAAATATCCACATTTGTTGAAAAAATTGCTTTGTATTTTTCAACACATTTGTTGAAAATTTGCTTTGTGTTTAGATGAGAAGTGGTTAACTGATGTTAACAGCATCTATGATTTTCCCTTGCTTGGTGGTACTTTGTGAATGGTAGTGTGCACAAGAGGGTATCCAAACTTTTCAGAGTGAGAGTCACAACATATATGTTCTGGATTTTCGAACACTGAAGGAAGATGCACGTACGCATGCGCGCCCACAGGCTGGGCTGGATAAAAAGGCAAGACAGGCTAGATGTGGCCCACAGGCCGTAGTTTGGAGACCCCTGCTGTATATATATATATATTTATTTATTTATTATACTTATATCCCGCCCATCTAGTCTTTGACTACTCTGGGCGGCTCACAACAAGTGGAGTAAAAACAATTAAAATATAACAACAATTTACAACAATAAACAATCATTCAAGATGGGAGAAAAAGAAAAAATAGATCAAGTGGTGCCCGGAGGGAAGGCCTGCCTAAATAGCCAGGTTTTAAGTTGGCTTTTGAAAGTACCCAGCGAAGGGGCCAGACGAATCTTGGAGGGGAGATTATTCCAAAGACGAGGAGGCACTGCCGAGAAGGCCCGTTGTGACCGTTGTGACTTCTGTCATTAGTGTTGTCAACATTCAGGCTGCCTTTTATGTGTAAAGCTTGACATCCTTTTTCCTGCTGGCAATGCAGACAGGGTATTATGCAGTAATACTGGGCCATTTCCTAGTGTTTTGAATTGCACATACAGGAGCACAATATCCCATATTCATAAACTGGAGGGTTTTTGAAGAATGGAATTTTCCACAGCAGCTACCCACAAAGAACTGAGAAGATTAAGCACATCTTCTTTAAGTCCCACAGCTGTAAAAGTGGTTCTTGCAGTAAATTGTAAAGGCTACTCTGCCATAAAGATTTGCATTTCTGAAGTCAGATTTGGATTGGGATTCTAGTCAGACTGGATAGCCTCTGAATTGGTCCCAGCCAAAATAAGACATTTTCTCAATCTAGAGATCTACAGATAAGAACTTTAGGGTATGTACACACTCCTACTGAGCAGTTATTATAACTGGCTAGAAAAGCAACTCATCATTGCAATCTCCTTGATGTGTTATAAGTCAAGAATAGCAGTGAATAGATTATCCTCTTTCAGATGCAAAGCATTGGCCGAGTGTGGTTAACTGGTACAATCTATGTGGATTTTACAGCTAGTTCAGTCCCTTTGAGGTGACTTTGTTAAGATTTGGTATAAACAAAACTGAGCTGTTGTATATCCGGTTGTTTTATCAGCTTTTTGAAATGAATTACTCCCTCCCTTCAGTTTAAGAGATCTGTCTGCTGATATCCAAAGCTTGATTTAGTATTTTGTAAGTTATTGTATTATGAGTGTGCAGTACATTCTTTGCTTTTACTAACATCACAGTTTTTTTTTCCTTCTCACTGACTAATACAATACTTCTGACACACTGTACTGGCAAATTTGTGTGGCAGTAATTTTATTGATTGAAGTATTTTGTTATCATTTCTATTGCTACTGAAAAGCACTATTTTATTTTGGATCTTCAGCTTCTCCTTAAAATGTCCACATCTTGTCCAGTTCCTTGAGACTGGAAGGTCCTGAAGTGTCTAGGGAACTGAAGTGTCCTGAAATTAAGTTGCACCACTGGGCACAACATGAGCAACTGTCAAGAGTCCAACAGTGAAGGCCAGCTAACTTGATCCTGAGAATGCACAGATCAAGTGTGAAAACAGCCACCTAGAAATTAAAGACCAGAAACAAGAGCAGTTGAAAAAGAGTAGAACTGGGGAGTATTAGCATGAGGCGTATCTCTCAGTCCCCCCCCCCCACCTTCACATGTGTGCTTGGTGGATACATGGGAGAAGGCCTTCTCTGTTGCTGCTTCCAGACTTTGGAACTCCCTCCCACAGGAGGCTGGGCTAACACCATATTTACTGTTCTTCCACAAGCAGACAAAGACATTTCTCTTCGCACAAGCTTTCCCTTAATGACTGGCTGCCTGAATGGGGTTTTGAATATATCTTACTGCTGTGAGTGCGTTTTGTTTTTGTTGATGTTTTAAATGAATTGTTGTACCTCACTGCTTTGAATGTGTTTTTGTGTTGCTTATGTCTTTTAGTATGTTATTTGTTTGATCCTTTTTGTATTTGTATACTCGCCGTTGTTAGCTTTAAATACTGCCTTTTAATGATGTAAGCCACCTTGGGTACTTTTTAAGGAGAAAGGTGGGGTAAAAAATATTTTAAATAAAATAAATAAAATAGTTTTGTGACCAAACTCACAAACAGGAATGATCTCCCCTAGCACTTTTTAAAGCACTAGGGTACAGTGTTGAACTCCATATACTGTGAGGCCAAACACCAGTCCGTGTGGGGGGTGGGCGGGGGTGCGTGCCTGTGGGCCGGTGGGCGGGTGTCCATGCGGGCTGGTGTGTGTGTGTGTGTGTGTGTGTGTGTGTGTGTGTGCATGTGTGTGAGGGTAGGTGGGGGCATGCATCTGTGTGGGCAGGCAGGCATCTGTGCATGTGGGCGGGTGTGTGTGTGTGTGTGGGTGGGTGGGTGGGTGGATGGGCGGCCACGCGTACACTCGTGTGCGTGCTCACACACACATTCCTGTTCCTTCAGCCCTCAAAAACTTTGAAAATATCCAGTGTGACCCTCACTGTAAAAAGTTTGGAGACCCCTGAGCTAACTGAAACTGCATATCTCCTTGAAGCAGGCCTCAAACTTATTGGAATAGAACCAAATAATATATTTTACCTGAGACATTCACAGTACGTTGGTACCTCCTACTCAAAGACCTTATAGAAAAAAGAAGATTGGCCAATGGTTAGCTAAAGTTCTGGATCCAAATGAAGAGTTTTTCATCAGAGGTCTTACAATTCCTTTCAGTTGAGCTATGCTGCCTCCTGGAGTTTTTTCCTTGCATGGAAGTTGCCATGTACCTATGCAAAAGATTTGCCTGAGGGTTTTGGATTCCTCTACAGCAGTGATGGCAAACCTATGGCACGCGTGCCACAGTTGGCATGCAGAGCCCTTTCTGCAGGCACACGAGCCATAAGTCGCTGGATCGCTACTCCCTGCCTGCACCCAAACCTCAGGAGGTGGCTGCAGCCACGGTGCTGGCGCTTCAACAGGTGGCAGGCCAGGATCTCAAGCAGCTGGCGCTGGTGGTGGATCCAGAGTGGGGTCTCGAGGCACCTCCGTGTCCGGGATTCCCCCTTCCACTGCCACTTCTGGTTCCGCCACCACCACTTCCGGTTCCACCGCTGCTGCCACCGTGGGCCGCCTCCCGCTGGTTTTTTTTCTTCCCCAGTTTGGGCACTTGGGCCCAAAAAGGTTCACCACCACTGCTCTACAGGGATCAAATATGAATGAATGAATGTATTCATGAATGAATGATCAGACATATATAGTTGATATAGGATGTATATCTAGACAGATATTTTTCAAGCTGTAGTAGGAAAGTAGCATCTTAGCTTTTTTTTTTTCATCCTCAATTATCTTTTATTAAATCCTCATTACTGATGCTTTAGACATAACATCTAGCAATAAAGGGAAAAATCAGTAATGTGAGGAAATAAGTGGTCCTTGCAAGCCTGCATTGACCTTTCTTCTCCCATGGGCCATTTTGTGAGTGCTGCCAACAGCTACGTATGCATCATATACTATACTTTGTTTGATACTGACCAGATAGTTTGGTGAATGTGGAAGGCACTCATTTGAGCAAGTCTATGTTTTTCCTTCTTCTCATCCACCCAACTGACTTTGACCTGTTGGATTTGGTTGTTATTATTGTTGAATTCTGTGTGGATAGATGACCTATGCTGAGTTTTGCTTCTGAGAGTATTACCTCCTTTTCAGAGTGGACTCCAAGCTCTACACAGGAAGATTAACCCATGTAGTGTGATGAACTTCTTTTGTTCACAAGAATAGTTAGTTCAAAGGATTGTTGCAGATTAATGAAAGAAATTACTCAGATGTTAAGAAGAGAAGATGTACTAAATTGGATTTTCCCCCCATCCTCAGCACATTGAGACACCTTCCTGAACAAATGGTCAACTGCAGCAAGATTGTTCTCTTTTGCAGCTGAGTGAAAAGACCGGCACTTTTCCATTAGTAGGAGCATTCGCAAGGCAGAACAAAAGGGAAAGCACAACAGAATTGTGTTTTGCGTTAAGAACTTGTATTATTTCTTAAAAGTTCAAAATACAAAATACATAAAAGGTAAATCTCACACAAAAAATATTTCAGGTTTTTTTTTGCAAAAACAGGTGCTGATATGTGAAAAGCACACAAAAGCTCTTGTAGTCTCATCCTATTGGGAGAAAACCTTTGACATTTTTTGTTCTCACATGCAAAAATGAAACGTGAAGATTTACAGGGAGTCTTCTTTCTGTATTAACTTTCCTGAGTATTAAGACTGAACATTCTTTAGATCAGTGTAGCCAGCTCTTGAGCAGCAGCTCTGAGCACTTAGACAAAGAACAGCCAAGGTCTTCATAATCCCTAAGGGCATCCTGAAGGAACTTCAAGAGCTAGTAGATTACCTTTATGTAACCTACCAGGAGAGAGCTCTGTGACACTATCAGAGGCTTTGACAGCTTTGTCTTCTAGTTAAGATTACAGGATGTGAGATCTGGTAGTGCCACGTCTATGCAATGGCAGTTTGGAGTCAAAATGATTTAGTTATACTCAGTGTGGTGTAGTGGATAGAGTGACGGAGTAGGGCTCTGGACACCAGGGTTCAAATACTTGCTCAACCATGGAAGCTCACGGGTGGAGTAGAACTGGTCAAACCACTCCTTAAATATCTCACTTACCTTTGAAAGCCCTGATAGGGTCGCTGTAAATGGGTTCCAACTTGACAGCACGAAACAACAACATATAACATGCAGCATTCCAGATGCTTTGGGGTCACATTTAGGAGAGGTGGAGCATTAAGAATAGTAAATAGGGAAAAAAAAACAGTTACCAGTGAGTGGGGAGTTCTGCTTCAAGCATTGCTCAGTTGATTATATAAGATGAATGGAGTACATCTGTCAGATGACAGACAGTATTATTTTTTTTTAATGAATTCTTCAGAGGTTCCTATAGGATTTCATATTGGACAGGTTGGGAAAAATGTTCCTTGCTGGGTGGCAGATGTTTCTCCCTATTGGGTAGCTAGGATGTGTAGGAAGTTCATCAGCTGAAGATTATGCCAGGTGAGCACCTCCAGGCTTCTTTATGAGGAATGGTGTTTCCCAAGGTCTGGGACTATGGGAATCAGAATTGAGAGACTCATGGATAGCATGTGACGCATCTACAGGGCTAATGTGACCCACTCATTTGGAACTGTGTGGCTACATTATCAGTGACTCAGAATGGGGTCCTCATAAAGGCATGGCTTAGAGGAAGGAGTTGTAAAACAATAACAACAACAATCATACCTCTAGATATGGCTAGCTAATCACTGGCAAGACACCATTATATGTTAGCTACAGTAACCTACGTAGACCCTGTAAGCTTAAAAAAACTGTGGCCCCAGTTCTACCTTTTTACATGTATCCTGCATCTATGTTTCCAATTTCATTTGTAATCAAAAGTCACATAATGTCATTGCTTCAAATAACCTTTTTCCATCCATCTAGGAAATCCATTTTGGTGGCTGTAATCAGGAAGCTGGTGATGAGTCTATCAAATAATGTAACCACAAGGTTCATTTATTAAACTTCACAAGGAGAAGCTATGAAGTGTAAATAGGAAAATCACTATCTCTGGACGCCTGCAATGATAATTGCGTTGACGGGTTGCTATGAAGCAACCCCAGTGTTTCAGCACAAATAAATGAAAGACACATTTCTTTCAGAAGATAAACATCCAGTTGTAGTTCTGGGGAGATAAAACCCACAAGATGAGTGTTTAAAAATGTATCGCTTATCACCCTGGTAGCCAGGACAAAGAGAATAGGAATTAGGAAATTAAGCCTCAAAGAGGAATGAATGTTGAAAGCTGATACATATAAATAAACAGATAGGTACAAGTTAATCATGTGTATGCTTTTGGTTTATTCTCAGTGAGGAGTCCATCGAAAATGACCCTGTAAATTAACTGCCCAAGATGGTGAAGTAACACTTGCTTTACATTCCATCCCCATCTCTCATGTGGATATTAGCTGCACTCAGCATTCATGACTTATATTTGTATTATGTCTTGCTTCTGGTAAACATCTCTCTCTCTCTCTCTCTCTTCCATTGTGAATCCATCCTATCATTTCATCAGGAAACGGAATAGAGACGGAGAAAATTTCATTACAAGTACTGCAGCTTTGGCGATGAACTGTAGATGACTCTCATTTACCCTCCTACCCTGTTTTCAGCCGAGATGAGTTTGGAAATGGAAGCATTTAGGAGGTTTCTTAAGAGTAATGGCATGTCGAATAATATAAACTACCCGTTATTGCCAATCTCACTTATAGAAGATTGTATTTTCTATCAGTCCAAAGAGTTGGCTTGAGCTCATTTGTTAGGGGGCTGCTCTCTGATATCCTGTTTCAATCGCTGTGGTGCGAAGTTCATAAAAGCTGGAAGTTTATATCTTCAGAGGTCTACTTCTGCCAAAGGCACCCAACTGATAGTATCATTTCGAAAACAATGGAAGCTTATTCAGGTTGAGGTATGCTGGAGCAGTCAGCCTCAACTCACAAGTACTCATTCATTCAGGTGTTGTCCGGGGACCCATACAAGCATGTATTTTTACTTGCTTCCTCTTTGTTCTAGCCCTGTTTGTTTTAGTTTTTATTATTATTGATGTTTTTAATTCTATTGTTTTTTGGACGGTAAACCGCCCGGAGTAGATTTATCTAGATGGGCAGTATAAAAGCCAAATAAATAAATAAAATAAATAAATAAAACTGGTTCCTACGGTAAATTACAGGAAAAACAACTGCTAGATAAATTCTGTACATAACACAATAATAAAACAACATATAGTAACATTAGATGTAACTCTCTCTGCTAAAGCCAAAAATGGTGATTATTATGACAACAACCCATGATCACACATCTCATCACCTCCTTGGCTCCAGTGACCTGGTATAAGACATGTCTCTTGCCCTGCTTCAGAAATGCCTCACCAAACAAACCCTGTGAATACCCTGGAGAAATTGAGTACAGATAGAGACCCCACCAGTAAGTCCCTACAGTTGTATCTGCACAGGAAGGGATCTAGAGCCAAGCCATAATAAAAGATCCTGATATGTGGTGAGCTCTCAGTTGCATTTCTTCATTCTAGTGCCATCACATTGCATTTCTTCATATTTTCCTTCATTTTAGTTTGTCCCTCGTATGTGTTCCCCATATTTATATTTATCTATTCTCCATATGAATGTTCTCCTCTCAGACCTTTGCACTGTTCTTTGTGTTGTATCTTAAAAAATGGCATCATGGCCGCTCCCATTTTGAAGAGACATTTGTCCAACAGGCCGAGGCAAAGAGGCAGTCCCAAAACCAGCAAAATCAGGGAGCTGGACAGGGGACAGATTGTATTTGTCTTCAGTGTGGAAGGGATTGTCACTCTCGAATTGGCCTTCTCAGCCACACTAGATGCTGTTCCAAGTCCTCTATTCAGAGCACGTTACCATAGTCTCTCGAGACTGAAGGATGCCTAATCTTAAAAAAAAGAAAGACTGATATAAACAAATCAAGTTCTATGCACTGCTACACATGCAAAGAGAGAGCACTAGCTCAGTATATTTACTTGGTTAGGAAGAACAATTATCTATGGACAGTGGGGTGAGATTCATAGACTATTGCATTAAGATCATGAAAAGCAAGGCTCAAAACCTCATTATAAGAAGAATAGCGTGTTTACCATTAGATGTGACCTAATATATTGCATTCATGTTTGAAACATTTGCTTACTCTTAATCATCCTCTACTTGGGCATATGGATTCCTTGCTTTTTAAAGAAGGTTCCGGGCATTGAAGTGCTTGGGTATGCAGCTAGAGTAATGGTTGAGAAAGGCTTGGATTAAATCTGACCAAACACAGGTGGGGCCCATTTTTTTAAGCCTACTCCATGGCAGTAAGAACAGGAAAGAGGTTGTCATTTGCTGCCTCTGTTGCACCAGCACAATCTCATCCAGCAGAATTGTTTCAAATATAAAAGGCTTTATTATGTTTTTCATCTTAGAGGACTCAGAAACCTGCTGTTATAAATCTGAAAAATATGTTGCCAAGAAAATCAGTTGTATCTGTTTCAGATCCATATTAGGGGTGGATTCTAGGAAAGCAATTGAGCCAAGGACCTGCCCTTTAATGTATGATTTATTTAATGTATGATTTCCTCATTTGTTCAGCCTGAAGACATGGACAAGTTACTTGGGGAAATGTGACCATCCACCTGTTTTTCAGACCCATGTATATCCTACCTAATAACAGCTGTGATGGTCATTTGGATGGCAGAGGCTGTGAAAACTCTTTGGATTAATGGGCAGAGTCCAGTTCCTCTAAAGGAAGCAGTTATGATACCTATGCAGTTCTGCATGTTCAGAAGCCTTCTAAGTAGACAGATCATCTGTGATAGGTGGCATTCCCTGTCAAAGGCATTCCCTGTCAAAGATTACAAAGTGAGATAAATGAAGAAATGATCTTTGAGAAAGAAATGGAATTTGATGACTCATGGTAATGTCATGTTGTGTACCTGATTATTTAGTTGTGGAATTTAACACAATTTGCTTCTAGTGACGGTTTTGTTCAAAATCTTATTTTCAACCATATTATTTTCAAATTGTGGGGAAGTGAACTGCTGGATAGCTCAGTGGCTTACATAGGTCTCTGGCTGCAAAGTCAGAGGTTGGGTGTTCGATTCCCCACTGTTCCTCCTTGATAGGGGCTGGGCTCAATGATCCGTAGAGTCCCTTCCATCTCTGCAGTTCTAAGGTGGTGGTGGTGGTGGTGGTGGTTGAATAGCTAAGATGCACCCACTTTCTTCAGGAGTAGTTGTCTCATCAATAGAAGACAATGGATAGACCCAGTGGTAATGGAGGTGGAGAAACCTCTGGAGGGCAGCTACTGGCCAGCAGTGGTAGCAGAAGGTGACACTGGTGCAAGAACTTTCACAGACAATGGCAGTGACATCAAAAAGAACGCAATGGTAAACCACTGCTGAATATTTCTTACCTTGAAAACCCTAAGATGAGCCAGTCCAATGGAGGTCACTCATTCATAGGGTCTCCGTAAGTCAGAGGAAACTTGACAACACACAACAACAATATGGTTTTAAAAATTAAATGGAGTTTGGGTTGTAAGATCTCTGAAAAATATATTAAAGTACTTCAGTATAAATACTTGTTTCATTTTGTTCGTGGGAAAAATGAGATTCCTTGTCTAACTGACTGAAAGAAGCAACACTAGTTTGAGGAAATGAACTGCTGTGAACAAGAAACCTGAAGGGTCATTGGAGGTTGTCCATTCATTAATATTCAACTTGGAAATATTTTGTTGGTGGTGTTTCAGTGTGGTTCAAGCCTTTCCCCTTCAGAACAGTTTTTCATTCTTGATACCTACAATTTCCTGATCATCTATTTCCTCTCTTTTGGCGTAACTCTTTGTGTTGGAAGTATTGGAGTGGTTGCTTTGAAGTCTTGGCTTTTGTTTACCTATCTTTGTGGGAAATGTTTTTTTGGGTTCCCCCCCCCAGAGTACAGGCTTGTCAATGGCCCCCTGGAAAGACTTTCATTTGTGGAGAAAAGCATATTGATGAATGCCCCCTTTTTTCTTTATTTGAACCTCGTAGGTAAAAGTTCCCGGCATGTGTTTTTAATCCAGATTTTTTTTTTTTACGTGTCCTTTCTCTCTGGCTGCAACATCCTCTGTTTTTGAGGTGTATTTTTTTCTGAAAGATGTTCTCTTTTTTTAACTGCATTGTATTTTTGAGGGTATATAACAATAGTAAGTACAGGGAACAACAACAAAAGTTACTTGACATTTTGTTTGTTAAACAGAAGTCAAAAGCCTACCCTTTTCCTTGAAGTCCTTTCTAGCAATTTAACAGATTCCCTGGCCAATCTTGCCCTTCTTCTCCCAGCTTGTTCATTACAACCTCCTATACAGATGATTAAAGAAGCCCATTATAATGGAAAAGGGCCATTTCTTTTTCCCTCCTTGTTTGTTTCTATTTTTAGGAGTAAAACCAGCCCAGAAACTGCAGCAGAGGCAGAACTTGGCAGCTCATCTACCCAAGGGGGAGGGAAGAGTCAGTAATCATCCTGGCACAGCTGCATTGAATGTCTAAACTACTCTGTTTAGTTCACGAGAGCTTATATTTCAATTTCCATGGAGTGGGTCCCGCATGAAGCACCTTCTTCCAGGTGTTTCTGCCTAGTTCTTGAAAGAACAGGGAAAGTCCTGCTCCAGGTTCTATCATTCATACATGCAAACTCTTCTGTGGCAAGGTACGATGGCTTTTCTGCTTTGGCACCTGTATATCAAACTTCTCCTTTGAGGCCTGTTCACCCACTTTTTCCTCAGTCAGTTTCTGAGGCTGGAAGAAAAAATTGTTCCACAGACATACTTTTTTTTCTGTATAATATTTTTCTTTCTGGAAATTTGGGATGGAATCTGGTCACCCCTTACAGTCAGGTAGGAATATAAATGGTTTATCTAAATTCCATTTGGATTGCATTTCTCAGGATCACATTAGCATTATTATTCCAGCCAAGTTATTTACTGGGCTGCATTGTTCCTGTCTTCCATAATCTATGTGTATTTTTTAATATACGGCACCTTATGTTTTTTACAACCTCACATGCTGCCTGTGGTTTGAATGACTGAGATGGATTTTTCTAGGCTGAGGTGACCATCAATCTGTCTAGCACTAAACAATTGTTCTCTCCTGCCTCTGAATTCAAAGAGAGCCCTGTCTCTCTACAGAGTGTTCCTTTCCCTCTCTTTAGTCTGTTGAAGTCAGTCAGTTCTTTGCATACTGTTGATCTGTCCACAACTGTAAGTAATGAAACATTTTTATTCTTTCTCCTACAAATGTCTCAGAACGAGTTACTGAGACATGAAGTGCAAGTTAATGAGAAAGGGGTGGGCTATCTGGGGAACTTGAAGCTATTCTCCTCTATGAATGTCTGCACATCTACTGCATAGCAAAAAGAATTTTACCAGAAATTCAAAACTCTGCAACATACCTAACATCCATTTTTATGCACTTTTCTGCATGTATGCATTTTAAACTATGTTCCCAAATAACAAAAAAAGGTGTTCGGGCACTTTCTCCCCAAATTATATGTTCTGTTTTAGTTGTGAGCATTTACTCGGGTATATTTTAAAAAAGAGATAGGAAAAAGGAATGCAGCTTCTGCATGCAGTTTCTTCCTCATGTTTTGAAACTAAAATACACAGGTGTTGTTTCATCAACAGCATTGCCGCTCACAAGCTGAATACATATGTGCACAAATCACAGTAACTGCTAATTTATTGTCCCTTTCTGCTGATGTACCATGTGTACATGGGGTTGAGTAATTGGAAATGGATGAAAGGGCTCTTGAGATTTGATTTCATTTGTGAAGCAGAGACAATTTTCACCATCTCTTTTGGCTCCTCTGGTGTTAGATCTCTTTGCTCTGTGTCAAATGAAGAAACTTCCAGAGTAGAAAGGGAAACAGACCAAGTTGCATCAGGTGCATCATAGATAAGTGATTCTGCACTTGGAATTATTCCGGAGCTTGGGGAAAATACTTTTTCAAATTATGTCCCAAATTCCCAAAGCAACATGGCTATTTTGGCTGGAGGATCCAGGAGTTTGCATTCCAAAAAGAAATGATTTTGTATTTATTAAAGTAAAGCAAAATACTGTAGGCAAAATTGATGCAAAAAAACACTCAGTTATCAGCATAGAGGACAACATAGTTATGGATCATGCACAGGGTGTATTTCCCTTTAAGGAACAGAACAGCAACTGAGCATAGGTCGTCCTAAGAGTAAACTAAACCAACTAAAGTAATTTTGTGAGCCCCTTGTATACATAAGACTCTCCATTCTAGAGACTTCCAGATTAATAACCTATCATGTGTCATTTTTCTCCAAATATTCAGGAAAGCAAAAGCAATTTTTGTCCTTTCCCATCTCAAAGCTGAAGTCATTCCCAAACTAACACCATGCTAGGGAAGCTAGCTTCTCCCCAGGATAGAAGATGCAGGTGTTCCTTCTCCTTGTTACCAGGCAGAATCTAACAGTCTTTTTCCAGGCGTGCACACACAGGTCTTATTTCTAAGATGGATTCTGTTTCCCATATTCCCCTATTTTTCTCAGTTTCTTCATAATAACAAACAAATTTCAACTGAAATGTAATAGCAATGACTGTAAAATAGGATCCAAACAAAATGAATGCAAATAAAATGAAAATATTAAAATATCAGTCCTGGAGCATGTCAGGAATCGTACACCTACATCTGCAAGGATAAAAAGTTATAGTTCTTTTAACCATAAAATGTGTTCTCTTTAAAAAAGGATGCAACCCAGCTATTGTGGTTTCATTGATGTGCTAACTGTTGTTGGAGAAACAGTGCCATAAAGCTTAACAATTCATTTTCAAACTCTGAAGAACCATGTAACACATTGTAAATTTCCCACCCTCTCCTCTGCCAGCAATTACTGTATCTAAATGAAACAAATATGCTGGACAAGCTTAGTCTTTTTGTGCCCCTAGAGGCAATTTATCTTATACCACTACAGAATTTTAGCAAATGAGAATTACTGCTACAGTCCATGTTGATACCCAAAATTCTTTCAACAAGGGAAACAGTCTTCAGTCAAGCAAAAAATTGTGTCAGAGCAGGTGGATATTGGGAGGGTTTTGTGGGTTTGAAAATTCCTCACATACCCTTAGGTACACCAAATTCTGGATCCAATTTTTGTATCGTAGTCCTTTTCATCTTCTTTCTCACTTCCATTGCTTCAGTCAATATGAAAGACGTATGAGAGAGGAGTGCAAATTTGATGCCCAGAAGGATGACTGTGTTTCTTAAGACTACTGCAGCTTTGAAATGGCAGATGCACCATTGTTTCTGGAAAGTCAAGATGTTTTTGTTTGTTTGGGGTGGGGAGTGGCGCGTGTGTGTATGTGTGCATGCATATGCTGACTATAGTTGTTTGTTCCCTTCATTGTAATGAAATAAGAAGATAATGAGTTCTTCATTGTTCACTAATTGTCCGCTAAAGATGAGACACAGCCAGCCAGCTGTAAACTGCTGTTTTAGTTTAATGTGTGGATATTTCAGCACAAAGTCACAAATACATCTGTTTCTGTGTAAAGTCAAATGGCTTTTTATGAAAATAAGCTGACGTAGGGAGCAATTACAAAAAATAACCATGATGACTCTTCTGAATGAGACTTCGGTGGCTTGTCAGAGCTGTCTCCTATAGCTCAGAAACGTTCTGCATCACACAGGCTAAGCAAAATGCTAGGATAAATTACAGGTTCCCTTCTCATCATATGGTATTTAAATTGTTGACTTGAAGATAAGAGTCTGCTATAATATAAGCTGCAAAATCTAAGTAACAATAAGGTACAGAATGACAGAACCTGTTTAAGTTCAAACTCCCTTTGCTTATCCTTAGCAATTTCTGAGCAGAAACATTCTTAATGTAAGTTATCTTGAAACTTCCAGGTATGTGTACCATGTTGTCATATGATGACATAAGATGGCCTATGAATTAATCATCTCCAAAAGATCCTATTGTCAACAGACTTGCTCAGGTCTCACAAACTAAAAGATATGGTTTCCTTTATTGAACCAATCTATCTCATGTTCAGTCCTTTTCTTTTCCTACTACTCCCCACTTTTCCTAGCATTATTGCTTTTTCCAGTAAGTCTTGGCTTCCATGATATATCAGTTAGGGTCATTTTTAATTTTAATCGTTTTAGCATCTAACCAAACAGGCTTCAAAGTAGAGCACTAGCACGTCTGAGCTTCTATTTATTTCCTAAATTCACAGATGTCTCTGTCTTTTCAACCTTATTCAAAATTTATTATTAAGACATAGAATTTTGTGCATAAATACTTTTTTTTCCCACAGAAGTGCCCACTTTTGAATAAAATGCACGGTTTGTAAAATACTAAGCTATATGCTTCTATGTTGGACAGATTGAAGCACTAAATGGGTTGTTTGCATTTTTCTCAACAGACAGTCCTTCTCCCTCTCTCTCTCTCTGTGAGTGTGTGTGTGCTTCTCAAAGGGAAAGAATACTAGTGACATTCACAGCAAAGTTCAGCTGGGATAAAGACCCCCTTGCTTCACTCTTGGCTGGAGATGAGGTATCTCTCAAGGCTTTAAAATTCCTGGTCAAACTTTCTCATCCTGGTGAGTCACTTTAAAGTTATGGGAATGAAGAATTCCATGAGTATTCTTTCCATCCCTATGCTTGAAACATAACTGCTTTGGTCCACCAGTGAAGAGAGAGAGAGAATATTTTGTAAGGATTTTTCCAATCTCGCACAGAACTTCAGTTTTGTCTTTACTGGCCTGGTTCTCCATCCTGTCAAAATCTCCCTGTATCATTGTCTCTGTTGTCTGAAGAACCGCTGTTTAAGTTTCTGAATGTCAAGGAGATACAGAAAGAGTTGTGTTGTGTTTCTGCAAGGGCTGTGACCAAAACAATATGGCCTCTTTGCCAATTCCATTTTGGATGGCTTTGAAGAGGAACTGAGATGGAGAAGGAGCAACATCTGTTATTTCAGTTTGAAATGGCTGCTCACAGCCATCATGCTTTGATGGGTCTAAATAGTTTGGTGCTTTTACCAAACACCAAATCTGACCTCCATTAAGCTAACTGGCTGATTTTTAACAATGGATCTCTGCCAGACTTATTCACCCTGTGTAATAACAATATGAACAAATTGCTTTCAACTGGAGTGGTGTTGTAATGGAAATAAAACAAAATGTTTGGCAGGAGTATCTGGGGGAAGGTCATATCACAGATGTGCTCATGCTAGTTTCCCTTTGAAGAGCTCTTGCGCTCAGTCACATCCAGCTGAACCTTCTTGAATGGAGGAGAGGGTGTTTCAATCCAACACTTGTTTATCATGCACTTTTCAGCCCCCAGCGACTAATACAGTCCAGTCCTCCAAGTTATTTGTGGATATATACATTCTTACAGTGATTCCAGTTTTGGAATCAGGACTACAATAAAATAGAGACAAGATTCTTAGTACTACGTGTCCTGCTCTTTCCCATGAGAGTATGGGAGCCAGCTTGATGTTAGAGAGTTGGACTAGGATACAGAAGTTCAATTCCCCATTTGGCCACAAAGCTCACTGGGTGATCTTGAGCCAATCAAAGTATCTTAGCCTGACCCTACCATACAGAGTTGCTGTAGTGAGAAATTGGGGAGAGTCAGGAATGTTGCTTTGACCTCATTAGAGGAAATATGGAACATAAAGGAGAGGTAAATTTACACAAAACTTATTGATCTATCAGTCATGCAGATATTTAAGTAAAAAAAACATCCACAAAATTGTTACATACTAGACTCTAACATTTGAGTCCTAGCATCAATATTTAAACATTTAGCAACATTAAGACCAGGAGAACTGTTCTCTTTTAGACACATAAAGTATGTACATACAGACATTGATACATACATAGATACATACATATGAGCAAAAGCCTCCTAGAAAACTATTATGAATTCTGTCGTGGTGCAGCCCAAAGCTGGCTGTGCCCCTTGTATGATTTGCATTGCATTGACTCAAAAATACATAAAGATGCATCCGTCCATGCTCATGGCTTTAACTGCTAAACTCCTTATATTTTGATTGTGAATCTCTGTGTATTCAGCCAGGTTACCATTGAATTAAAGTTGCCACTTTTTCTTTCCGAACAAGTTCTCATCTTTAACATATATATGGTAGGGAGGTACAACATGGACCTCTCTTCCTGAATGTGGCTGTTCCAGTTGGGTGGACAATTTCAGTTCATTTCTTAAGAAATTGCCAAATTTTTCAGGTACCAGCATATCTTTCCTAAGGATGAGTCAGCAGTGTGCTGCAGCTGCCAAGAAGACCGACACAGTCCTAGGCTGCAACAACAGGGGGATAGCATCAAGATCACGGGAAGTGATAGTACCACTCTATACCACGCTGGTGAGGCTGCACTTGGAGTGCTGTGTCCAGTTCTGTTCACCACAATACAAAAAAAGACACTGAGGCCCTGGAAGAGGTACTGATAAGAGCAACAAAAATGATAAGGGAACTTGAGGCTAAATCCTATGAAAAATGACTAAAAGAACTAGGTATGTTTAGCTTAACGAAGAGAAGATTAAGGAAGACATGATAGCAGTCTTCCAATATCTGAAGGGTTGCCACAGGGAAGAGGGCATCGATTTATTCTCCATTGCGCCTGAGGGTAGGACAAGAACCAATGGGTGGAAACTTGTAAGAGGGAGATCCAACCTGGAAATAAGGAGGAATTTCCTGATGGTGAGAACCATTAAGCAGTGGAACAGCTTGCCTCCCGATGTTGTGGGTGCCCCATCGCTGGAGGTTTTCAAGAAAAGATTGGACAGCCATCTGTCCGGGATGGTATGAGGTCCGAGATGGTATGAGGTCTCCTGCCTTGGGCAGGGGGTTGGACTAGAAGACCTCCAAGGTCCTTTCCAACCCTACGACAATTCTATGATTCTACAAACCTATGATTCTTTCAATTGAGATGTGAAAGATCTGAATGCAGGAGAAAGCAATCCTGACAGAAGCTTTCATCATTCCTAGCAGGGGACACTTGAGACAACAGTGTCACATGAGGCACTGGAATGGGAGAGACTTAGGTACTAGTGATATGGTTTGAGGCGTTTCATTATGTTTTAAGGTGGTGGTAGAGCTGTTGATTTGCTGTTGCTTTCCAGTTGTATCCAATTTGTGCTGTATGTGGAACACTATTAATTTGAACTTCTTTTATGCTCCTTCCCCCTTTACTTCTAATCCTAAGCTACTTTGAAGACTTGGCAGTGCAAAGTAGAGAAGATCTAGATGTCAGCAACAAGCTTCAGATGTAATCTTAGTGTTTTGTCATCGCGGGTTGCAGAGTAGGTAAACTTTGGAGGTGATGGATTCAGCTGTAATAAGTGTCCTCAAGGGTGCCGTTTGAAAACATGGGCAGGAAAAATGGGGATAACCAGTGCTGAGGTAAACATGGCTTACTGATATTCTCTTATTTAATCAAAGTGCCATTGTGCTAGGAGATATAAAGCAAAACACTACAGCTTGCTCTGCTATAAATCCAGACATAGTGAGATACAACAGCCTTTATCTGTAGCAATAGTTATGTCCTTTCCTTTAAAACTGTAACTCTCACACCCCATCTCTTATCATTTCTCTGCTATTCTGAATGTGGGAAGCATGTCTGAATGAAGCCAGTTTAACTAGTGTTAAACAAATATGAGAGGATATTTATAATCCCAAAGGATTCCAATCAAAACCAAATATATATGTTTGGTTTTCTTTTTTATCTAGAGACCTATATAGAGTCACAACTAACTTCAGAAAAATCAGTGATCTTCAATGGGAAAACTTGACCTCAAAAGCTATTCTAAAAATTAAGGATAGGCATTTGAATTCAGAAATATTCAGAATTCACCAAATACTGCCACTTTTGGATAGTTCCAAATATATTTGAATTTGAAAATTCTGAATATTTGTAATAACAATTCCTCATATTTAGTTTTCTTTACTTCTATGAATTAGAAAGCAAAAGTCTAGGTTTCAGTTTGCTAGAAGATGATGAGAAAGTGAAACCTATTTCTTGAGTGATTTCTTGAGAAATGAAATGTAAAGACACTCTGGCACCAAGGGTATTAGTGGCAGAGGACTCAATGTCTCCTGATTGGGGTTGCCATGGGATTCCCAAGGGAGGGGTCAGGGGTGAGAGCAAAACTGCTAAATGATGTCTGTCTGCACCAATGAAATATAGAAGCAGGAACAGACACAAGGAGGCATTTTTTGGTTACATTGATTCCTTCTAATTGAAAGGTGGTCATTGCTGTTTTATCAGTCCCCTGAGCATTTGCACTGCAGCAGGTTTCTCTGCGTACTTTTCTGAACTCTCAGCTTACATTTACATTCTCCTCATCTCATTGTATATTGTTGACTTAATATAGATAGGAATAAGGTTTAGCATTAGTAGACTCATAGATTAATAAGTTATAAATCAACAGGGAAATATTATATTAGGTTTAGGCCCTTTTGGGGTATATCAGGCCAAAGGATAAGATTTTGTTATATATAGACAGATACATTAAGTTAAGAGATTTTGTGTCTGTGTGATTTTCATTGGAGGGTTTGTGTTCTGCTGTAGCAGAATCAGATACTCTTCTTCTTTGAGTAGTGTCTGTAGGAAGTATGACAGGTGGGTGTGGTAGAAGAAGTGGGCACTTGGGGAAGGCTGCAGGAATACTGCCTGCGCCCACTGCAGCAGCTTCTACTGAGAAGAGTAGGAGAAGAGAGGAAAAAGCCTACAACTGCTATTATGAGCCCCCCAGAAACAAAATCTGTCCCTCCGCTGCCTTGTTCAGATGTGACACTATGAAAGAGCAGCAGACAGCAGTACTCTGTGTGTGTAAGAGAGAGAGAGAGAGAGACTGCCAAGGAAGTGACAGAGAAGCCTCTGGTTCAAAGTGTGGTAGATATGAGTGAACCTCAAGACATATTCCAGCAATGTCTTTGTGCAATCCAGCCAGGGCAGGGGGCCAAAAAAGATGATGAAAAGGCATTTTTTTCCTAAAGAGTCAATGTGCCAGAGAAGGACAAGGATGGCATCAGCATTCAGACTGACACTGTCAGCTTGGGCAGCAGTAGTAGTACTGATGCTTTTGTGGCTGGGAAAGAGATTTAGGAAGAGCACCAGACATTGCCTTCCAGATCCATAGCATGCAGCTCCATCATATAAAAAGAAGGGTTTACCTGCATTCCCAGCAAATCTCTCCTGTGCAAAGCAGCATTGTGGTTGATGGGAACTCTCCTTCAAATACATACTCATCTGACATGATGGAGGAGAAGACTGAAGGGACTCAGGTGGGTACTGTTTCAGAAGCATGACAACATGACACTGAACTCACCCTTGCCCCTACAGCTGCACTTGCCCCACCAGTTGCTGGAACCAGTAATGATATTAAGTTAGCAATCTCTGTTAGGAACATGCGGTCAAAAACTGGAGCTCCCAAGAAGCCAATAATTTAGAAGCATCTTCAACAGTGCATGACAGATACATGGCTGAATGCATGCACTGCAAGAAGATCCTGAAGCATGGGCAGAACTTCCATGGAGGAGCTGAAGAAGTGAAAAAAAATGTGCTCATTGAGCAGCAACTATTCACTGCATCACTTTAAAAAGAAGAAAAGAAAACTTTTCTGGGAACCTCCCAGAAGTTCCCATGTCCTGTTCTTTTAAAGATCCTACCTAATTCGGTGCTGGAACTTTAAGATGTGGGAGAGAGGGGGAGAAAGAGGGATCTGTTCACAGCCTCCCACCATTTTGTGGAGATCCCTACCTTGCTGCAAGGCATTCAGTTACTGCGGCAGAATTTGAAGAGGAGAGGATAAGGGTAGAGGTGTGTTTGTGTAAGAGAGAGAGAGAGAGAGAGAGAGAGAGAGAGAGAGAGCAAGCAGAGGACTGTCTGTTGAGAAAAAGGCAAACAAGCCATTTAGTGCTTCAATTTCTCCAATATAGAAGCATATAGCTTAGAATTTTATGAACTTTGTATTTTATTCAAAAGTAGGCACTTCTGTGGGGGGGGGAAAGTATGCACAAAACTCTGTATTGATAATAAAAACTGGATAAGGTTAAAAAGAGAGAAAGTTCAGCATAAGTGGTTGCTTACAACCACTTCAAAACATTTACTGAGGGACAAAAGTGCCATCTGGCAGCAGGGGCGGAAAACATTACAGGAAGAAATTGGCAGGGAGGGGGCAGAAGAGACCAAAAGCAGTTAACTGGCTATTTTTCACACTCTTTCTTCTCTTGCACTCACAACAACCAGGGTCTAGGGACAAGGTTGAAAGAAAAAGATGAGCAGAAATTGGCAAATCAGGAAACCAAGGTCTAAAATCAGCATATTTTAGACGACTGGCAACAAAACTGAACTGAATGTGTGAACGAAAAATTTGAGTAAAATTCCAGAGCACAACTGGAATCTACCCTGTTTAGCTCAATCCGATGTGAGACAATTTGCCTGTCTAGCCACAGCCTATTTTCCTTAAGGTTAACCTAGCATTGCTAGGCTTCCCAAAAGTCACCTTTCAGGAAGGGAATGGGAATAGCATATTGCCCTCCCAGCCTGGAAATAAAGAGGCGAGACACAGATTGTTGGGTTAAACTTGGGCCACAACTTGATTAACAATTTAAACAAAAATCCCCCAACTGCAAGGGGGCCTAATGTAGTGCGATCTTCTTCCAAATCCAGAGCCGCCTTGGCCTCTGGACTATTATAGAGCTGGGCGAGCTCCTGTTTCTGAATCATGCTGTCAAGTGTACAGCACAACTTCATGTGCTCAGTGATGATGGTATGCCCCACCGTCTCAGCCCACAGAGCCTCGTGCCCCTAAGTGAACTGTTGGCCAGGGGGTCACACTATGAACAAACGCACCTCTCCTCAGATGCCCTCTTGGTTCCACCTGGCCAAGAGAGGGAATAATTTTGCACCATGTGTCCTCTATGAGCTAACCCCGACTCTTCTCTTCGCACTACCCGCTGCTGTGACCGTAAGTGGCTTTAACTATTCACATCTTATTTAATGATATTAACCACACCCTGCGGTAAGAATGGGATGGGCGAAAACGCATCTGGATCTAACAGTCCAATTAGGATTCAGGCCAAAAATTCCCATCCGGCTCCATAGGCAACCAGCTAGTCTCATTGTTACCTTTGGGGCAGGTGGGAGGGATGCTCAGCAGACAAAAGGAAGAGGCTGAGCTGGAGGGACCCTGCCTTCTTCTCTTTTTTTTTAATTTTATTTTTTATAACACATAAAAACATATTTCCATTGTCATTCGTCATGTTCACTGGGTATACATCAAATTGTTCATATCATATCATGTCTCATTTGTTTCTATAGCTTATTTCTTTGCTCTAGCCACTCATACATTTTGTTCCAGTTCTGATAATATTCCAAATCCTCTTTCCCTTTAATTGTCATTGTCAATCTATCCATCTCTGCACAATCTAAGATTTTTTGTACAATTATTTCTTCTAACGGAGATTTCTCATTTTTCCAATACTGAGCCCATACTATTCTAGCCGCCGTCAATATATGTAATATAATATAGCTATCTTGTTTGTTAATATTCTCCGGCATGATACCCAATAAAAACAACTCTGGTTTGAGTTCTATATTCAGTTTCGTTATTTTTTTTATCCAAGAGTGTATTTTAATCCAATTTTTTTGCTTTTTCACAAGTCCACCATACATGATAATATGTTCCCTCATGTTTTTTACATTTCCAACACCTATCGGAAACATTTGGGAGCATTTTTGCTATTCTAGTCGGTGGTAAATGCCATCTGTAAAACATTTTGTATAAATTTTCTTTATATGCGGTTGCTAAGGTTAATTTACAATTATCACTCCATAACTTTTGCCACTTTTCTAGCTGAATTGTATGACCAAAGTTTTTAGCCCAATGTATCATTGTTTCTTTCACTTGTTCATCTTCCATTTTTACTTCTAAGAGGAATTTATAGATATTCTTAATTAGCTTATCTTCTGTAGAGAGTAATATTTTATCAAATTGTGGCTGTTCCTTGTAGAAACCTTGTGTTCTAGAGTTCTCTTTATATATTGCAATAAAGGTAACCATGATAGTATCAGTCCTTGGCTTGCTAGTTCTTCTTTGGTTTTGAGATTTCCTTCTGGATTTAATATTTCATTATATGTCACTATTTTCTCAAAATTGATAAGATTTGGATAAATGCTTCTATCGGAGAGACCCATCTTGGTATTTTCCTATAGATTCTGGTTTTTACTTTTTCCCATGTAGTTAGCAAAGCATCTCTTATCAAGTTGTTTTGGAAGTATTTGTGTGCTTTAGTTTTGCCATACCATAAAAAGGCGTGCCATCCCATCTGCAAGTCATGTCCTTCTAGATATAAAAGCCTTTTATTCCTCAGACATATCCATTCTCTCAGCCATACCAAAACTGAAGCTTGGTAGTACAGTGTCCAATCTGGTAGGCCAAAGCCTCCTCTTTCTTTCGCCTCCTGCAGTAATTGGGTTTTTATCCTTGCTTTTTTTTTTTTTTTTTTTTTTTTGACCAGACAAATCTTAGGGTTAATTTATTCAATTACTCAAAAAATGTCCGGTTAAGCTTTATTGGAATTGTTTGAAAGAGGAAGAGTACTTTTGGTGGTATGTTCATTTTTATAGTTGCAATCCTTCTTAGAAATGATAGCTGTCTGTTCTCCCATCTTTCCAGATCCTGCTTTATTTCATTCAATAGCTTCCCGTAATTCTCTTCTTTTATTGTTGAGCATCTGGCTGTCAGATAAATTCCCAAGTATTTAACTCTCTTGACTATTTGAAGCTTGGTCTTCTCTGTTATGTGATTTTTCTGTTTATCAGTCATGTTTTTTACAATTAGTTTAGTTTTCCCTCTATTTATCTTCAATCCCGCTATTTCTCCAAATTTTTCAATCTGTTCCAGTAATTTCGGAGTTGACTCTAATGGGTTTTCTAATATAAAGACCAGATCATCCGGAAAGGCTTGCAATTTGTACTTTTCATTTTTAACTTGGGTCCCTTTTATTTCTTCGTCTTGTCTTATCTCTCTATTCAGTATTTCCAACGTCAAAATAAACAACAGTGGAGATAGGGGACATCCCTGCCTAGTTCCTTTTTGGATCTCAACTATTCCTGTAGATTCTCCATTGACTATTATCTTTGCTGTTTGTTGCTCATAAATTGCATTTATCATATTTATGAAGTATTGACCAAAATCCATTATTTCGAATTGTTTCCGCATAAATTTCCGGTTTACGTTGTCAAAAGCCTTCTGTGCATCCAGAAATAGTAAGGCCATCTGTTTATCTGGGTGTGTTTCATAGTACTCCAAGATATCCATTATAACTCTCAAGTTATGTCTCAGTTGTCTCTTAGGTAAAAATCCATTTTGATCTGGATGAATAAATTCCCCTAGATATTTTTTCAGCCTGCCATTATTGTCGCCATAATTTTGTAGTCCACATTCAATAGTGAAATTGGCCTGTAGTTTTCTATCGCTTCTAGTTCCTTCTCTTCTTTAGGAATCAAAGTAATATATGCTTCCATCCAGGATTTTGGTGCTTTTGCTTCTTGTAAAACCTCATTACAGATATCTTTCATGGGGTTACTTAGGATCTCTTGAAATATTTTATAGTATTCTGCTGGTAATCCATCCGGCCCTGGTGATTTTTCATTTTTTTGTTTTTTAATTGCTTCTGTTATTTCCTCCATTGTAATTTTTGCGTTTAATATTTCCTTATGAGCTTTAGGAATTTTAGGTAACTTTACCTTTTCTAAATATTCTTGGATCTTTTCTGAAGAGACTTCTTGAGCTTTATAAAGATTTTGATAGTATACTCTGATTATCCTTTGGATTTCTTTTTCTCGATGTTGAATCTTCCCTGTTTCATCTTTTAATTTATCAATTTGTCTTTTTATTTTTTGTTTTTTAAGTTTATAGGCTAGCCATCTTCCTGGCTTATTTGCGTTTTCAAAGAAATTTTGTTTCATTCTCTTAATTTGTTGAGCTGTTTCTTCTGTTTCTGTTAAGTTTAATTTATGTTTGATCAGTGCCATATTATTTTGAATTTGTTTTTTCTGTGGGTATTTTTGAAGTTCTGCTTCTAGTTTTCCGTATTCTTCCTTCAATTTCTGGTACTGTTGCTTTTTCATCTTGTTTTTCTTTGCTTGGTATGTTATTGCTATTCCTCTAAAGAATGCTTTTCGCGGTGTCCCATATATTCTGAAGTGTTGTCTCTCCTTTTGTGTTTTCTTTTAAAAAAAGTTCCATTTCTTTTCTGGCCCTCTCAATGAATTCTTTTTCTTTCAAAATTGCTACGTTTAAAGTCCATCTCTTATTTTCCCTCTGGATACCTCTCCATTTAATTTTGTTTGGGTTATGGTCTGCCCATAAATTAGTATCTATTTCTACTTCCTGTATCTCTAGCTTCAGTTCTGCTGAGGTCCATATCATGTCTATTCTGGACCAGGATTTGTGTCTGTTCGAGTAAAAAGTAAATTGTTGTTTTTGCCCGTTCAATTCTCGCCATATATCTTTTAACCCCAATTCTTCCAGCATCTGAAAAAATATTTTTGGTAGCTTCCTTCTTCTAGTTGTGGTCTTGTTTCCTTTCTTATAATCTAATCTTTCATCTGCTATTGCGTTGAAATCGCCCAGTAGACGAACATATCGGGGTTCCTTTTCTGCTATTTGGGTATATAGTTTCTTATAAAAGTTCTCCAGGTTATTATTGGGTGCGTAGATTGCCACTAATAGTGTTTTTTTTCTGATTTATTATGGTTTCCACCATTAATATTCTTCCTTCTTTATCCGCATAGACAAATTAGCCTTCTCTACTGGGTTTCATATATATGGCTATCCCTCTCTTTTTCTTGTCCTAGTCAGCTGAGTAGAAGAGTTTTCCCAATTTCTTACATTCTAGTAGTTTATGATATTGTTGTTTAATATGTGTCTCTTGAAGGCAAATTATCTCAGCTTTTTCCTTTTGTAATTTTGCAAATATTCTCTTCCTCTTCATTGGAGAATTAAGTCTGTTTATATTAACTGAGAATATTCCTACATTTTTCTCCATGTTTATTTATATTTGGGGTTTATTGTCCTGGTTTGTCTCTTCTCTTTTATGGGTGCATCTCGTTCTTGTCCTGTCTCTTCCAGCTCTTTATTTTTATCCCTTTGTTCTTGTTCTTCTCTTTCCTTACTCTGTGATCTCAAAGAGTATTCATCTTCTTCTCTCCCTTTCGGGGTGTCTTGTTCTTCTGTTGTCTTAATATATCTATCATAGAAATTTTTGGCTTTATCAATGCTATCCAATCTGAATCTTTTAGTATCCCAATTGATCAGTATTCCCTCTGGCACTAGCCATCTGAAATTTATTTTTTTCTCATTAAGCTTATTCATTAAGAATTGATATTGTTTCCTCACATCTCTTATCTTCCATGGTATGGGCCCCACAAGATTGGGTGAGCCGATGCCACTGCTGCAAGGCAGTAAACTGGCATTCGGTTGTGGAAAAACTGGTGGATTAACTTCTCCCCAAGGCCAAAGCCCTTCCATGCGTCATGTAAGTGGTGTGGGTGCAGACTCACCTGTAACTGGCACTGCCAGAATCACCACGCTTTGTGGAGGCAAATCAGCCACCTGCTGGCTGATACCAGGAATAGAACCGTCAGACCCCACCTGCCTGCCTGCTGATACACTCGGACTTGGACACAACAGTTCACCATCAACATGTCTTCCCATCTGCTCCCTTGGCTCCGTCAGAGGGTCAGGCGCGACATCTCTTTCAACTTCCATAATGATGGTCGATGGTCTGCCTCCAGATGGTTCCGTTGAGAACGCCCCTGCAGCTGTAGCACATTCCTTTTCCAAAAGAGCAATTCGGGACAACATTACATCACCTAATTGCCTGAGTTCTGCCATCCTACATGCCTTAGACTCCCTATGGAACCTCCTTGGAGTAGCGGCGCTTGCCGCCTCCCTAGCCGTGGCCCTCTTCTTTTCAAGCTCACTTAATTTTGCCAAGATGGCACTGTAATCAGGCCACTCCTCATCATCAGATGAAGAAAGACCAGGTGGAGCTCTGGTCAGGGCCTTGCATTTTGCAGGCTGCTTGCCCTTTTTGGGACCTTGCCCTTTTTTGGGCCCCATGGTGCTAGTGCTAAACCTTCTTTCTTTTTCTTTCTTTTTAAAATATATATTTATTTCTTTATTTTACTTATTTTTCAATTATTATTCGCCTTTTTTCCTTTTTTTAATTTAAATTTGGTTATTTCCAATTTGTTTTAGATTAATTTGTATTGTCTGATTTATTTTATTGTTTGTCTTTGTGTGTGTGTGTGTGTGTGTGTGTGTGTGTGTGTGTGCAGCCCCAACAGGGGGCACACTAACCACTCACAGCTTCACTAGCTATTTCTCTCTCTTTTTTTTACACCCACAAGTTGCCCAGCAGGGGGTGCAGCACTCCTCAAACTCTTCTCCTTGAGAATTTATAAACTTATAACACATGGGGGGGGGAGGAATCACAGCCCAGTTAATAAAGCTAACCCCTTATAATTTGCTAATTAACTTATTTAAATTCATATAAATAGATCTGTATGATTCTCCTTTTCAGACTATCTAACAAACCACAGAGAACCAGATTCCAATCATCCACCTTCCGTCCCTCTTTCCCTCTTCCTTTGTTTTTTTTTAATGCAAGAAATATAAGTCTAAAACTCTAACAGCAAACTTTAAAAACACACTGTAAAACACACTGTTAAAATAAACCCCCACCCACCTGCTCCTACCTCCCTTCCCAAGGAAACAAGGGGGGGAGTTTGCTCGATCCCCCTTATCCCCCCAGCGATCAATTAAAATAAACAATTCCTCAGTAAGGCAAGGCAGAGAAAAGAAGGCTAGAAATAAAATTAAATAGAACCAAGGGGTTGTGCCAATGCATGACCCAAAAGTCACGAAGCAAGCCAAAACTGCGTGCGCAAAAACGAAACCACTTCTCGCACGCTGAAACTTCCCATCCGATGCAAAGCTCAGCAGGCAAAAGGAAGAGGCTGAGCTGGAGGGACCCTGCCTTCTTAAAGGCTCTGTCCCTCCACCCCTCCGGAGGTGCTGTCATTCAACTGTGACGCTGCTTTTCCAGGACGGGAGGGCAAAGCGTCCCCGCCATGGTGACTCAGCACCATGGCGGAGTGAACAGTCTGCTCATAGTACTTGGTATGCAATGCTTCAGTCTGCTGCCCCTCCGTCTGCCTCCTTCAGTTGTGTGCTCACTCACTGAATTGTGCTGTGTCCGATGCTGTTGGCACAGTTCCCACCCACCACAGGCTATCTACTTCTCCAACCTGCCTGCTAGTGTTGACCAGGGTATTTGCCCACTCCCCAGTATGACCTGTCCTCTGTTTCTCCAATGTTGCTGGCATTTCCTGCTGGCATTCCTACTGTTCAGAGCTTGGTTTGCCCATGACAGTCATTTCCTAACACCTAGGCACTGCTGGCTGATGGAGTGCACTCTTTTTGTTTAGGACAATCACTGGGAAGGTGTCAGAGGCGGCAGGGAAAATCCTTTTAAAATGTTTTGCCTGTTTGCGTTTTTTTAAAGGGGAAGATAATAATGACTATGTAGTTCATATTGATTGTAACAGAGTTCCAGATATCTGGAAATTCTTAATGTTTAAAACTCCAAACTCCAGATCCAAAGGGCTGTAATTCTGAATTCTGAATCTGAATTCCAAATCCAGATTTTGGTGCTAGTGCACATCCCTACTAATAACCAATGTCCTGTATTCACAGTCATCATGCAAGTGCTAGAAGGTATAGATTTAATGAAAGAATAGTTGCTGGTGCAGTTTTATTTGTGCAATCATTGCACAAGGTTGATTGGATGCTTGCAGTGCTGGTGGCACCATCACCTGCTCAGTAGTGTGGTCTGATAACAACTATGCTAGCTGGAATTTTCATTCTGTTAGAGTGATGCTGGCTTTAGGCTTAGGAGTTTCACTGAAATGCCAAGCACCATAAGAATATGAGCTTTGACCCCAGTTATTCCAAATTAGTTTTATTAATATTCTAACTTTTTGATTGTACTATCTAATATTGACAGTAAAAATAAAATATTTTAAAGTGTTTTATTTTAAATGTTATAATGAATTCAGTCCCATTTGGATGTTTGTAATTCTGTTTTAAATTTCTATTGAGTTTTAGCTAATTTGTAATTGTAGCTATTTTGAGTCTCTCTTCTGGGAGAAAGCACCATATAAATACAATAAATAAGTGATAGGTAAAGGTAAAGGTTCCCCTTGACATTTAGTCCAGTTGTGTCCAACTCTAGGGGGTGGTGCTCATCCCCGTTTCCAAGCCATAGAGCCAGCGTTTGTCCGAAGACAGTTTCCGTGGTCACGTGGCCTGCGCGACTAGACACGGAACGCCGTTACCTTCCCACCGAGGTGGTACCTATTTATCTACTCGCATTTTTACATGCTTTCGAACTGCTAGGTTGGCAGGAGCTGGGACAAGCGACGGGAGCTCACTCCGTTGCGTGGATTTGATCTTACGACTGCTGGTCTTCTGATCTTGCAGCACAGAGGCTTCTACGGTTTAACCCACAGCGCCGCCACCCCTACAGAATTATGTTTATAAATCTGCTTAAACTAAACATGTAGAAGGCCTCCAACCTGCCCTGTATCTGACAACTCAGGATACAGATTGGAATGAACCCACTCTTTTCCCTTCAAGGGACATTCGCATCCACTCAGTCTGGTGTCCATGATATTGTGTTTCTGTTCTCTCTGGAACGGGTGCAACAAGATAATAGTTTTTCACTAAAGTTTTGTAAACTCAGTTGGGTGAGAAAATAAAGGAGAAGAAAGCTGTACCAGAATAGAACAAAGCTATCTATAAAAGAATTTTATACAGCAGTACTCTTAGTGGGTGCTGGATTCTAAAAAGAGATATGCATATATCCTGTTTGAATGTTTGTATGTTTGTTTGTGTGAACAGTTGTTACGAAGGACACACATAAGTATATGTTTCTTTCATTTTGCCAGAGAAGGCCACCACGTGAAGGCTTGATCACATGGGATTTATTCCAAAGCAGATCACCAGAAACTTCCAGAATCTGAGAAAAAAAGCCAAAGCTTCATATTTTGCCAATTATTGCTCCACAGAATAACCTGTCAGTCACTAGATTGTGCAGGATGGTTTATTTTCGTTTTCTGTACAACACCATCTGATCTATTTAAGCAGCATTATTATTTCTTCTCCTGCTGCTGAGAGCATCCTGAGGTCTCTTTAAAGAGCAAAAATTATCCTCAATCTCAAAAGTACTCCCTGTTTCATCGCGCTGCCAGCAGCTGCACTGTGCCTTGTCCACAACACATGCCAGGATCCACATGTCTCATAAATGCAAATTGGCAGTCCTTCTATCAGATAATAATATGACAAAGTGATTGTTGTACAGCTGGATTGAAGAGGCAGCTGCCTATCTGAAAATAAAAAGGAATGAGTGGAGTATTGTTATTTACAACTGGCATTTAAAATGTACATTTATTGTCATGCGGCTAAATGTGCTTTAGTCTTTTTAATCAGCCATTATTCAGGGTGGACAGAAGAGTCAGCTTCACCTTCTTCCGTGTTTTATTTCTTTGAATTTCAAGTTCCTTCTGTCAAAGTTATGAGAAAAAAATTATAACTTTTGTGTTCTTGTCAGAGCCTGTAGAAAATTTTCAACCATTTGAACTGGCTAAATTCAATGTGGGCAGATTTTCTCAGTAGATGTTGAAACTGAGGTGCGTGCCCCCCCCCCCCCAAATGGAAGTGGCTTATTTTAGCTTTACAAATATAGTTGAATATAAATGACTCAAAACCAGATTTTTAAGGGGGGGGAATACTCAAACCACTCTGGCTGTCTAGATGTACTTTGCCCTCCAATCATTCTCCTTTTAGGTCGTGAATTCTGTCTTGTCTTTCTTGTATGAAGATGTTTTCAAATTTTAGAAAGTTCTTATAAAACAAAAATAAACTAAATGAAAATCTCATTCATTCCTACTCCCTATTATTTTTAGTTTGGGAATATTAATGTTATGGCACTCTTCCTCCCATTTTCTAACAATGCACATCTGTGAATACCTGTGATTACAGGAAAATGTCTTGTGTTTTGAGCTGAATATCAGTCAACTCATCTTAACTCCTTAAAGTTCAGATGCTCAGAGATAGGGTGAAGGTTTTATTTCGAAATACAATGTTTAGAGTTCTGTTGGTATTTATACCACATGAAAAAACATTGTGGATGTAGAGAGAGAGGGGCTGGTTGCCTACCAGTCACTTCCTTCTTGCAAGGTGTGCAGTCAGCAAGTAAAAGGCAAGAGTTTTGCCATTCATGAGATTGTGCAAATTATGAGCATGTTTGGTATCGAATACAGTAACTGGGTTTCTTGTCATTTTGGTTAATCATTCACTTTTGTCATTTTGGTTAATCAGTCATTAATTCATTCTAGTTTGAGGCCATACATGTGGTGCAAATTGCACTATTTTGCACATAAATGGGCAATTTCACACAGAATGAGACAATATTGAATGAAACAGAAACCTTACCATTGTAAGAACTCTACTGTGCGTGCCATGAAATTCCTTGCCTCATGTGCAAGGATGAATCAAATAAAGATTTAGATGCCTACTACATACCTGTGTGTGGTTTCCTGTCCACATCTGGTTGAACAATTTTGGGGAAATGGTAGTGAAGTAGATAAACAGTGGCTGGAAGATTTTGGGAATTATGGTCCAAGAAAATACCTTTTCCAAGATGTGGTCCTATGTATAGAAACTCTGATCTCAAGTATAATGAGCAACTCACAAGGAGGAGAGCTTTGACTTTCAGCCTGCCCACTATAGTGATCTGAGTCATTTATATGGCTTTGGACCCTGCATTTCCCATATTAATGGTTCTGGTTATCCGTCAATGGCTTTTATTGCATTTCTGTATGTTGTCTTCTATATAAAATCTTATGACTGCTGTATATCCTGCCTTCTTAAACTATATGTGCAGCATCCTCACAGGGGTGCTCTATCTTCATTATGGTCCACTGCTGTTCTTATTGCAGTTTTTAGCACTCCAAAGTCCAAGTATGTGACTTTGACTCCTTAAATATATAGGGCAGTTCAGAACAACAAGACAAAATGAGTTGTAAGAACGCCACATGGGGGTTTGTGGGTAAGGCAAATGTAATTCCCAATATACAAAATGCTTTAGGTGACATTTTTAAGGCTCCACAGTGAACCAAATCTTCTGGCCAACCTCTAATTCCAGATGCATAATGGATCACTGCCGTCCACTTCTCACAGGAAAGATTTCTATATGTTACAGTTCCTTAAGAATCTGGGAAATCTATGGGGGTGCTGCTATGTGCAGAATTCAGCATATAGGAAAGCCTTCCTTCCTTAAGTTTCTTGTTCTTTTGGTAGTGAAGACATTCTGCAAAGTGTTAAGACAGGGGTTGCCTGAATGAGCATTGTAGTAACTGGGAAGCTTGTCATTTCAGTGCCGGCTGTGAGTTTTCGATCCTCAGATGCCTAGAAAAAAACAGAATAAATGGTGCAAACTGGGAATGGGAAAAATCATGCAGGTGGGAGATATTGTTCATGTCTATCTAAGGGGCACAATCTTTACCGGTTTGAAAAGAGAAGAGATGTTGTGCCGATTTTGTCTTGACAGAAGTTGTCATTTTTAGAGCGTAAGAGGACTGGGACAGATGGGCAGTCAAACTAGGCAGAAGACATTCCGACAAGTAGCAAGGTTCCAAAGTGTTTAGACCTTTGTGGCTTTCCCTGTCTTTCTCTGTGCCTCCCCACCCTGCTCTCATTTTCTCCTTCTGGCTTGTAGCTTCTCTCTTTCTTTCTGTATCTTAAAGTGAAATGATAAAATGTTTTACTTTTTTGCCATCTGATGACCTGTGTTTTTGTTGTTTCTGGATGCAGTCCTATAACCCGTAGGTGGAAATAAATTCCATTGAACTTAATGGGACTGCTTCATCGTTGTCTTCAAACTGCAGAGCTGGAAGGGAGCCTATGGATCATTGAGTCCAGCCCCTGTCAAGGAGGCACAGTGAAGAACTGAACTCCCAGCCTCTGGCTCCGCAACCAGATGCCCAAACCACTGAACTATCTAGTAGTTCCTTATTTATGTGGTTTATTTATTTCTCACTTATCAAATAAAAATATTGTGGTCCTGGATGCATTTTAATTTCTTATAAAAATGCAGGATGTTTTTCTGTCCTTGTATGTGAGTAAGGGAAAACTGAATGGAGGAGCATATAGTAGATTAAGGAAAATATGGTACTTTAGCAAGTATTCTTACACCTCATTGACTCCTTATTTCTTTTAAATGCCATTTTAGAAATATTATATTTTTGTCCCTTGTGTATGCTTCTTAATTTATTTCTGTCTCCGTTAATGGCTTCACAGCAGCACTTATGTATACACGTGCATGTGTTTTCCAATTCTTACATGATAATCACTTCCCTCTTCTACCACATACAGTTTATCATTTCATGGTGCTTATGGACAGTGTTTGTCATGAGGATTTGCATGGTACACTAGCCCCACTTCTAATAACACTATACTTTTTCTCTCTTCATGAACATTAATGTCAGCTGCAGTCCTGAGAAAAACAGTAGAAACAACATTAAGTATAATAATATGATGTGGAAGTAAGCAACAAAATTGCTCTTATATTTTCAGACCAGCTTTGGAAACTGGGATTAGAAGGTACATTTGAAAATGGAAATGTACATCTGTCAGCCTTCTCCTCCCCCCCAAAAAATAATGGCACTACAATTATGCAGTAAAATTGAGGTGCAGCTTAAAATCTGAATAGTGGAGACACCTGCCTCTGTGTGTGGCTGTATTTTACTTTCTTTCTGTCTCTGATGACTTCTCAGTATTCCTCAGTCTCTCATACTTTTCCACTCACATATGTACACCCTCCTTTATTAATGTGATGTGTGTGGATCCCCAATTTTAGTTTGGTTTGGACTTTGATGTGGTGCTTCAGAAAATGGCCTGCTTATACTCAGGTCAGTTTGGAGCCAGTGTGCTTTAACAAAGATTGAAAGCTAAAGATGAAATTTGGAAGTCTTGCAACATTAAATAAATGGCTATGATTTTCCTTCTCTTTGTTAGAAACAGAGAACAGTAGGGTGGTTCAGTAGCCCTTTAGATGATACCTGCCAAAATATAGACAAATAAATTTGGTGACAAGAGATATGCACTGTCTTCATACTGAAAACCAGAGCAAATTGGGGTATTTGTGCAGTACCAGAGTGACTGTGGAGCAGAGTAAGGACATGTTCATCTCATTGAGTAATACAGAGACTAAGCTGCTGTTGCCAAAACAAGTCAAATAAGTGAAACCCCCCTCCAATAAAGCTCAAGATCTTGCCTAGATGTTCCTCCCATGGAGGTGTTTGGGGTGGGGAAAAGCTCATACTTGCAACCTTTCCACCAGCCATTTCATACAAGTGTAGAGCATAGAGAAAGATCTGAGTTATTATTTAGATGTTCTTTCTGAGTTCTGAAATATTCTTTTTTCTTTGTTCTCTTGGAGAACAAATATTACTATTAGCACTGAATGCATGTGTCATTGTTGTATGGAATTTGAGAGTGTTGCTCCTTCATAGGGTCACTGTAAGTCGGAGACAACTTGATGGCACATAACAAAAATGAATAAGGCTTTCAAGGTAAGTGAGATATTTAAGGCAGAGATAGGGACTTGAGTCCTTGGATCTGCTGTCAAGTCAGATTTAAGTTGCTCTGCAGACTTGACTCCGGGTTTTTTCCCCCCAATGACTTGTACTAGACTCATGACCCAGAACCCACCCACACCCTCTTTTTTTTCTGAGGGGAAAAACTTGTTTTTCATAGGGACTTGGACCTGGGGCTTGGGACTTGGGACTTTATACCAAAGACTTGCCAACATCACTCATGTAAGGAGTGGCTTTCCCAGTTCAACACCCCCAGTGAGTTTCCACGGCTGAGTGGAGATTCAAACCCAGGCCTCCTGAATCCTAGTCCATGACTCTATCCAGTACACCACACTGAGTATCCTACTGTAGAGATGATGCTAACTCTCGTAACAGACTGTTGTTTTTTTCTGAAATCTGAATAAAGCTCTCAGTGGAATCCAGTTTCTATTCTGCCAACTCTGGAAGGAAGCAGACCTATAACTAGAAATGTTGGCCACCAGGATACATGACACCATCTGCCACACATTCTGCCCTGAATCTTGGGTGTAAGGCCTGCCAAGAAAAAGGAGGAGGAAAATGTGGTGTCTCCCTTCAAATGCTGAGATGCATTGATAAGATTTACCTCTAGATTTTGGTGCCCTGGGGCAAAGGCCAGGTTGGCCACCCTAGTTATAGCCCTGGAAGGAAGCACACTTAATCTTGGAAAGTACCCCCACCTGAAGTACCCATGGCTTCCACTGGACTTCAGCCAAATCTAATCCTACAATTGGTACTATTCAGACACAATATTCATTTCATTCACTCACTTGTCACTGTCAATCACCATGTTGTGTATACAGCATTCTCACATGTAGTCAAAACACTTAACCCAGCACTTCGACAATGTTGTCTAGTCCTAACCTTTTTGTACTGAAGCAACATTAGCAGCATTCCCTGTGCATCTTCTGCAGGAGACCATTTTGTATTTACTAGGATGAAGAAGCTAGTTGTCAATAGCCTGACAGAATGTTTTCTTTTGCACATTCTAATTTGTCCTTGAAATGGTTTATTGGACAAGATGTCTGGCATAATACTACCCAGCAGGTAAACATGTCATTGTTAATGACATATACTCTGTTAGCTTCAGCAGGCCATGTGTCCAATTTAACGTGAGCATTTCCTACTGATATCAATGAACAGGCTATTTGTATGAGGTTTGACTGGGTTAGTACTGTGCAAACAACTTGACTACAAGCATTTTTTTTCTTGAGCAGCTCCTATAGTCAGAAATAAAAATGGAAAGACAGCATTGGGTTTTACTAAAGGACACAACTTCATTATGACTTGCAAGTCACAAATTCAACCAAGCTTCCTCCCTCCAAAGTTTTTTTTAATGTGTACCTTTGCTTCGAAGGGAAAAGCCAAAAAGCTACTCACTTCTTGCTGCTTCCTGGGGCTGCTGACTGAACTATTGTCCCAAGCACTGGATCAACAATATAGCCAAAATCCTGTTCATCCTTGCAATTGGGGAAGAGCAAACATACAAGCTTCCCCACTTCCTACCTTGGCATGATGGACTTCATGCAACTGGTTGCATGAAAGCTAGCCCATCAGGGTGGTGGTGGTTGTGAATTTCCCCTTGCACACATGGTTTTCAATAGGATTCTGGTGTATAAGTTTCATTGTTGTACTTTTCACTACTCACATTTCTGAATGCCAGGCATCCTGATGCCTGCCAGTACTGGAACTAACAAGGGCATCAGGATTTATGGTGCAGTTGAATGTTCCAGATCCTTTCAGACAGTAAGCCATCAGACAGCTAGCTCTGGATAACCTGGTTTCCACCAGAGCAGTTTCTTGGGATGTTCAGCATTGTTGATAAATCCTTTCTTTTTCTTCCTTCTATGTCTCTTGCACTTGTAAGAGATGTGTTTGTGAGACAAAACCCATAAACCAAAGGTATCTATTCCTAATTACCCATCATTGCATATAGATGAGAAAGGTGCCATCCCACAGCCAGTTCTGGAAAGGTCCACCTAATCTTACCCTGTAGCTTAAATGGGCAAGTACATTTTGCCTGCCCTGTTGGAAACTGTGGCAGAATGCCCACGTCACTCCTGTCTATCATAGCCGAAGCTCAAGGGCAGGAGCCTATGAGAAGACAGGAGGGGCGGAGTCAAGGAGACAGTGAGACAGAGGGAGACAGTTAGAGAGACAGAGAGGGAGTTAGAGAAGAGATTTTGAGAGTTAAGGAAGAGATTGGAAAGTTGGAGAGTCAGAGAGAATGATGAGATAATTGAAGTTAAATAGATAGTCAGAGAGTCTTAATGAATTGGTTAAAGTGAATAAGCCAATACAAATGAATAATCAAACGTGTAATCATATATAAGTTGAATGAGTGATCCTTAACAATAATAAAAGAACATCTGTGATTTATAAATAAACAAGTTATATTGGCAGCACGTGTCTGAAGCATCTATGGTGCAGTGTGGATGAGAGATCCACTGGTGGTAGCGGAAAAGAGAATAAAAGTATCCAGAGAGTGAACCTGGGTTTGGGGAAAACAAACTGGGAACACTGGGTGGATGGTCACAGAAACTCGCAGATATTAACACATATCTGGAGAAAGAGAAAAGGTGAGGTGGCAGATAGAGGGGGGATTGGGGTGGCAGAGAAATAGAGACAGAGAAAGAGATAAATGGACAAAGATGTCTTTATTTCTAGTGGCATTTTGAGTTGGATGAAAGATGCAGCACTACATGGTGAGGCACTGGAAGTTACTGAGTCTGATGGAATGGAGAGCCAAGGAAGGAAGGAAGGAAGGCTGTTGCCTAGATTTTTTATTTTAATCTTCTATGTTTCTATCAATGGACTGTGATAGAAAGTAGTGTTTCTCAACCCTGTTCTAGGCATAGACATCCCTCCAATTTGGCAAAGCGAGCTTCTCTAAGCATCCCTTTGGCATTCCTTCGATAATCTAGCCACCCCTCTGGAGGGCAGACTTTGCCCTTAGCCATTATGGCAAAAGAAAGCTTCCCTTTACCACACATTACTGGGAATTGGGTGGAGATGACAGCAATTTTGAACAGGTGCTTAAATCAAACCAACATATGGGTTGGGAGGTATAAAACACATGTGTGGAATAACACAACAATCCGGATGATATCGTCTAGATAAAGAGGCCCAGTGGCTGCTTCGTACATCTGGCCTTTGAAGCTACTATAGCTGAATGCCTCCAGTGAGGCTGAATGCATTCTGCATGACTGGAGGGTGTACGGAAGCATGCCAAAGTCACCTATAATTTAGCAAAGCAGGATTATTTGCAGGGAGAGAAAAAGCCCAGATGTTTGTTTGTTCTATTCTTCTCTGCTATTTGGAGAAAAAAAATCCCTGAATGCTGGAACTTCCACTGCTGTTTTGGCATGTATATGAACACACAATCACAGACTATCTCATGGGATGCACTCTGTGCTACATAAGATACTTTCTCCCTCTGTTCACCAGCCTTACCCTGGTTCGCCTTGGCAGTTCTGTTTGTGAGAATGCTCAGATCTGTGCCTCGAAAATCATGTTTGCAGATACATAATGACGCTGATCTCTCTGTGAATAATGAGGCCATTAATGCAAAAACTGTCACCATGTTTGTCTTTTCTGATGAGGTGTGCAGCTGTGTGCTAGCCTGGGGAGAGAGGACACAATACCTGAGAGACAATGCCTGCCATTTCCTCAGTACATTTGGAAGGGATTCGTTTTAATTTTTGGTGCCAGTGTGCCAGTGTTAGCACTATCACCCCAGTTCAAATTCTCATTCAGCTGCTGTCTTAGGATACATGCATAGAGGAAGGCATGGATTTAATAGGAAAAGCCATTTCACTGGAAGGTATGAGGTAATTACTGAAGAGCATATGCAGAATGCTTAAAAGAACATCAATTATGTTTCCTTCCGACTATCACTCTACTAATAGCCTCACACATAAGCAGGTTTGTAGGCTGCTTCACACATTTAATGACTACTTGGAGAAAAGATAGTGGGATGCTCTTTCCCAGCTACAACACATTCATTCAAAAGCATGAAGAGACCCTATGCAAAAAGCCACACACAGTCAAGTTGGCCCTCTATGTGTTGGAGGGGAGGGGAGGGGAGAGAGAGTGACCATTGTCTCTCAGGATTCCAGGATCCTCTCTAGGCTAAGGATGTAACAAATACAAATTTAGTCACACTCCATATCTTGACACATCACAAAAACCTACTGAAAAAACTAGACAATCAGTTTCACTCTTCTATAAGAGTTTAAAAGACCAGCACATTTTTGTCAGCAAAAGTATTTGGGGGAGAGGGACCTCTCTCTCTCTCTCTCTCTCTCTCTCTCTGTGTGTGTGTGTGTGTGTGTGTGTGCAGGCACACATGATCAGAAAACTTGTATTTTGCTCTACAAACCTGGTATCTTGTACACAACATGGAGGAGGGGGATTGGTACAAAATACAGATTTTCCATGTGGGGAAAAAAACCCCAAATACCTCAAACCCCCTGCACAATTTGTGACTTTTATTTTATTTTTATTTGGCAAAAAAACCACTGTAATTTGCAAAATGTTTAAAAACTCTTATAAACATGCCCATCAGGAAGAATATGTCATACTCGCCTGCTAGAACAAACAAAATGAAGATTTACCTCCGTAAATTTCTAGGACTCATGCCCTTATGGGTTCTAATCCAGACTGTTTGTACCCAATATTACACTCCTGGGAAAGATTAAGGATTGTGTCTGAGACCAACTGAAACTGTTGGGCAGCAGAGTTTGTGATGGACCAGTTTCCCTACTTGAGCAGAAGGAGATGGTCTCAGATTTGGTGTCAAGATTTTCGAAGATGTTTATTCCAGATGATTTCCATTTCCACACTGAGTAGGTTGTTTCCATGGCTGCTCAGGACTTCTACTGGCCCAACACATGGGACAGATCATACACTTGATATAGGGCATTTGCAGTGCAGATAGAGGAAGACTCAGGCTGAATATGACCAAACACAACTTAGATTCATGATCTCATTCTCTTGGTGGTATGATGATGGCAAAGAAGACCTTCTTTGTACTGCCACTATGTCCTCATAATGTTATCCTGCAGAGTTTTTTGAGTGTTCCACAGTTATTTATGGGCTAATCTAAAAAAAATCTTATTGAACCCTCCGTTTCTGAATCTGATCAGTTTGTGATGTCCTTCGAGGATAAATATCTGCGAGCTCCAGGTGTTGCAAATGAAATAGTGGAGGTGTCCAAGGCATCAATATGTCTGGTTTTATTGGCTGAAATCCAGTAGCAAGTCACAACAAGAGTAGGCTCATTGAATCAATGGAACTGGCACAGGAGTTGACCCACTGATTGCCACTGGTTTGATGGACCTGCTCTAGTTGTGACTTACTATTGGATTTCAGCTAATGTATGCATTTCAGTTGTTGACGCTGAGGTTGTATGCAGAGTGCTCCCTCTAACTATGTGTGCTTTCAGTCATTGCCATCCTTGACTAATGAGGGCCAGCAGAGCTGGCTTTTGGACTTGGATCCAGAAAATGATCTGTGATTCTTGAGGCATGTCCAACTGTAACACTTCTTTAAAATAGACAGTGTTTCAGCTACGCCTGAAAGGTGGTCCCCAAATTTCTGCTTGGGGGCAAAGTGATTGAGGTGATTGAGGCCAACCTCAGGTATTCCCGGATGATATTAACTATTAGACCTATTTTGACTGGACTTATTTTGTTTGATTGATTGTTTATTTGTTTGTTAAATTTATATACCACCCCATTAGTGCGATGCACTATTCAGGGCTGTTTACGATGAGATAAACACAATGACTATATATATATATAAAAAAAAAAATACAAAAACTCCAAGAGGCATGATTTGCAAATAGAACGTGGAACGCGAAGCATACAAACAAAAACAAACAGAAAAAACCCAGCACATTTTTAGTGTTAGACCTAATTTTGGTAGATAAACTTTCTTGGTTGATCTGTAAGATGACCTCTGCTGGAAAATAACCAGGGGAATGTGTCCATGTCAGCACTCTTAGACATCTCATTAGCTTTCAGTAGCCCCATTCATGGCCTCCTTCCATGAAGATGGCTTGAACTGGAAGACGGACACAATGTTTCACAGTAGTTCTACTACTATTTGGATGCCTAGTTTCAGAAAGTGATACAGGGGGCTATTTTCCCTCCTCATGGGTATTCTATGGTGGTGTCTTCTGTCCAGTCTGCCTTGCTTTGAATCATTAAACTGCTACTTGGGAAGGCTGTCCGGAGAATATAGAGTTGAGGTGGAGGGAGGCAGAGCTGAGTGTGCAAGTGACAATGAGCTCTATATCTCCTTCAGTCAAATGCTGGTAAGGTCACATCTATCCTGAACCAAGGCTTGGAGTCTGTAATGGGCTGAAAAAGGATCAATAAACAGAGAGTCAATCCAGACAAGACAGAGGTGCTAGTAAGAGGTGACTCATTTCTCCATCTAAGGGGTGTTCATTCTGCTCTGGATGGGGTACACATCCCTGGAAGGAGCAGGTTCCTAATCTGAAGGTGTTCGCAGATACAGCTTAGTCCCTTGGGGCCTGAGTGGCTGTGGTGGAAGGATGTACCTTTTATCAGCTTTGGCTGATATACCACCTATTCTCCCATGCAGAGGGAAGCAGCCTTACTGCAGGTAAGCAGGAACTGGAACCGTCAGAAGTTAATAATGCACAAGGCAAAAAAATTATTTGTGCAGGCAGATGGAGCAGTGATAACAGCAACTTGGCTATCTGAAAGAAATCCAATCTCTTACCTGGATTATTGCAGCAGAGGAGCTGGTGTTCTTGAGCAGTCTCTTCCCGTGAGCCAAAGCCCTACATAATCAGGTTCTGGCTCACATGGAGAAGTTACCCAGGAACAGAGGTCTTCTACAGACACTCATGTTTCCCTGATTAAAGGGATGGCAGAAGGGGTGGGGCTAGCACATTCCCCTCAATGGGTGTGGGTTTCACACACTTTAAAACACATCTGAATAAGAGCCTAGTTGCACTTCAAAAATAAGTTAAGAAGCATAAAATGAAAGCATCCTCTGTGAGTGTGCCAGAATGATTCTCAGCATGCCAGAATAATTTGTGAGGATGTTCTCAGTTTTATGCCCTTCTCCATCCTAAGTCTCGTTTTGTTCTGCCTTGTTCCTTTGCCGTCTCCTCAAAGTGCATTATCAGGATGGGCCATTAAAGGGCAACAGAAGCCATTTCCCAAATAATTCTGGTTTGGAGTGGGGAGGTCTGTGGGTTTTGAACTTCAGCATCCCTGTCTTTTAGATGCCACAGCCTCCAGCACACTGGCTGCCATAAACTGTGTGACTTCAGAGCAGAACATGATATATAATATGAGGCACTGCACCTAAATTCTTCTGTGCTGCCATTGCTCATTCAGAGCTATGTTCTCTCCACATAAAATGCGTTTGTAGTGTGTTCCATTTTAAAGGGCCATTTTCCTTATTTAAAAGTGTGAGTTTACGCTGCTAGGGACATTTTATCTTCCCACCAGGAAACGAAAATGTCAGAAAGGCCTAACCAGACCCCAGAGCTTTTTTTCAAAAGGAGGAAAATTGAGTTAAGGATCCCCACAGGACTCCTGTAGCATTTGTATACGGCAACTGTCAGAAAAAGACTTTTCTTCTCCTGACACCCCCCCCCCCCCACTCCGGCTTCCTAAGGAATTACTGGTGCTGCATTTTATCCTCACTCCTTTGCATGCTCGGAGATGAAAGACTAGCAGGCACAGGTTCACAATTGAGTGAAGTGTGTGCATGCCTGTGTGTGTGTCTAGTGGCTGCCTCAAACAGGGACACCAGGTTGCTGATTTAGAGGGAGGAATTCTCCAACACATTTATGAGACAGTGAAATCACATACTTATAAATGGCACTGCCAGCACTGGAACAAAGAGTTCTTTCTTATTCACCCCCCCCCCACCTTGCCATTTTTGGTAGTGGTGGTGGGTACGATTGTGACTAGAGATAGGCACGAATTAAAAAACAAATCACCAAATTCATTAAAAAAATCCCTAATTTGTTGATTCATATCAACATTTGTCCCCGACAAATACGAATCAATGAATTTTTAGCAATTTTTGATTCATCATTAGTTTGGTTATAAAATAACCCCCAGGTACTTAGAGACACCAAAACTGCAGGAAGGCATCCTCTAACTCTCCTATATAATCCCTCCAAGTTTGGTGAAGATTGGGTTTCAATCTTATATTGAATACAATATATTCAGATATTGTAGAGGAGAGTCATGGGAAGTTCCCCCTGGCACCTAGAGACACCAGAATCACAGATAAGTTTCCCATGACTCCCCTCTACAATCTCTCCAAGTTTGGTGAAGATTGGGTTTCCCCAAGCCAGCTGCTAAAGGGCAGTTTCCTGGGTGGACCCACTTTGCGTGTGTATAACTTGGACGTCCAAAACCCAGTCTTCACCAAACTTGCAGGGCTTGTACAGGAGATACAAGGGAAGCTTTCCTGCACATTCTGTGTCTCTAGGTGCTTGGGGGGGCATTTTATAGGGCTTTAAAGACAAAATAAATCATAAATTAATGAGTCATGATTTGTTGACCTTGACGAATCATGAATCAAAATGAATCACCATTTCTCTGATTCATGTCCATCTCTTATTGTGGCTGTTTTTGTCATCACCAGGCTCCAACCAAAACAACAGCTGGGCCAACAGAAATTGTGCTGTTCTTAACTGTGGCCATAATGATAAAAATAAAGGTTGCTACTAAGACTGTTTGGTTGAGTCTCTGGAACTCTTGGAGACTTCCAGTCCTCTAAAATTTAACAAAGTATGTGTTGGCCAAATTTCATATAATGTATAATATGTCATTTCCTCAGTGCTTATCCAGCCACTGCAGTCTGTCCAGGCACTTTGCACTATATGCACAGCACTTGGTATCCTTCTACCTTTCTGCTGTAGTGATGAAGAACTCTGGGACTGTGGGGGTAGTATGGATAGGGCTGACACACACACATCACCAGAAAGAAGAACATGCACCAGAAATAAAAAGGGAAAAAACAACAACATAGATCTGCATAAAATTGCATATATTTATTTATATCTATGGATATGAAACTATATATATTTTTAAATTAAGCAGAATTAAAATGCAGCTGATTAGTGTGCAGCACTCATTGACCAAGTGAGCTCTCTCACTGCTGGATCTGCTGCCCAAGTGCTGCTAACTCTAAATGTGCAGGTTTAAGGTCCCTAATCACCTTCCTTAGAGTTTTGATAGTTAAATCAATCCTGAAAGTGGAGGACAAAAGAATTGTCCTCTGGCTGACCTTCGGAGGGATGATGCTCTTCCATGAAAAGGACATGTTGCCGTCCTCAATATGAGAGCTTCATGAATCAATGAAGCACATGGTTACAGCATACGCATAACTAGTTGCTATCTTATTTGCAGAGGCTAGAAAATATTTGGACTGCAACACCCAGAATGTTCCACCCAGCGTGCCCAGTGGCTCACTAAAGACATTTCTTGTTTCTGGCTTTGAGTGATGTCAAAAAGAAGGCGTCGAAGTGCAGGGAACATAGGTATCTGACTTGGGTAAAACCTGGTACAACACAGCAATACAAAGATGCAGCCCTTAAAAACTACAAGATAACAATTTAATGCATTCTTTGAAATGAATTTTTTTATACAGTTCTTTCCTTCAGTGAGGATGAAAATATTGCTCTCTCCTGCCCTTTCCAGGCTTTCCACCTTGAGACACATTGTTAGCAAAGCTTACAAAATGTTTAATTTCATCTCCTTGTGACCCGTCAAAAAGTACTCAGGTTGGGGGGGAAAACACAGGTTGTTTATTTTATGCAATATCTTCCCTTCCCTGCTCTGTACAGTAAAAAGAAGCAATTTGCTATAGGAACTGGATCTGACCTCACAGGATGTTGTAGTTTTTTAAAATCCATTAAAAGCCTGCCTTCAATTCACTCTTATTGCCCACTCTTATGTGTGAGAAAGTGGACTTGTCCATGAAAACTCACATTAAAATATAGCTGTTAGTCTGCAAGATGCCACAATGGCTTGCCTTCTTTATTTTTTATTTTTATTTTTCCTGATATGCCTAAATTCTTGAAATGTAGGCTAGCTAAAAGAGTCAAAGCCATGCATAAATGCACAAGTCAATGAGCAAACCACCATGCAAGCATTCACACTAATACAAATTCAGGTGCTTGAGTATGAACCCGGTTGAAGGCTAACAAGAACCACAGAAAAACAAGGAGATATCAACATGCCCAGCTGAAATCAAAGGTGCATGGTAAGACTGTGCTCCAAAATGGCCCACTGCTGATTGGGCATGTTAATTAAATTCCAGGAGCTCTTGAGTGTAGGGTTTCCATTAGAAATATATAATGAAATATAAAATGAAAAAAAAATTGGCACCATGAGTGTAATTCAAAGTATTTAAGCTTATTGCAACTTAGAGCCTGTCCACACCGGCATAGTTATGGTGTATGGTTCCCTGATAGCACTATTTGGCATGGGGGGGGGGGGGGGGAAGAGACCTTATTTGCTTATGTTTCTGCTTAAAACAATACATCCTTTCCCTTTAGGAGCTGGCCGGTAACTTTCTAGCACAGGGCTAGGGCATACAACCTGTTTAAGATGATTCATTGAGATGTAAAATAGCTCTTTCTTCTGCCTTTACAAACAGGTTTTGTTGTTGTTTAGTTGTTAAGTCGTGTCTGACTCTTCATGACCCCATGGACCAAAGCACGCCAGGCCCTCCTGTCTTCCACTGCCTCCCGGAGTTTGGTCAAATTCATGTTGGTCGCTTCGATGACACTGTCCAACTATCTCGTCCTCTGTCGTCCCCTTCTCCTCTTGCCTTCACACTTTCCCAACATCAGGGGCTTTTCCAGGGAGTCTTCTCTTCTCATGAGATGGCCAAAGTATTGGAGCCTCAGCTTCAGGATCTGTCCTTCCAGTGAGCACTCAGGGTTGATTTCCTTCAGAATGGATAGGCTTGTTCTCCTTGCAGTCCAGGGGACTCTCAAGAGTCTCCTCCAGCACCACAATTCAAAAGCATCAATTCTTCGGCAGTCAGCCCTCTTTATGGTCCAGCTCTCACTTCCATACATCGCTACTGGAAAAACCATAGCTTTGACTATGCGGACCTTTGTCAGCAAGGTGATGTCTCTGCTTTTAAAATAGATCATATTGAAGATAAGGAGGATCTTTTAAGCACTGGCTGGATGGCAACAAATTTCACAGTGTGGACAGGCCTTCTGAGTGTACTGGCAAGTATTGGCTGGCTGGTATTCTGAACAGAAGCATTTATATCAGATGAGGGTAAAATGCAATTCTTTAGTTCTCTATAAAGCTCAGACAAGAGTGGCATGCATTTGGCCCCCCTGTATCTGCAACCTCTCAAAGTCTGCAGAGAAGATCTGAAATGGAAATATAGCTGCATCCAATGAAATGAGGTTGCAGAAATTTGCAGAACTCTAACAAGTCAATTTTGGAATCCTTCGAGAGACCATTTGTTGCACATCTTATGGAAGCTCATCAATTCACATTTTAAATACATGGAGATCAGTACAACAGAGCATAATCAGGACCTACTGTACATATTTAACATCCCTTTAAGGATAATAATTAAATATATGGTGGCGCTGTGGGTTAAACCGCAGAAGCCTATGTGCTGCAGGGTCAGAAGACCAGCAGTTGTAAGATCGAATCCACGCGACGGAGTGAGCTCCCGTCGCTTGTCCCAGCTCCTGCCAACCTAGCAGTTCAAAAGCATGTAAAAATGCAAGTAGATAAATAGGTACCACCTCAGTGGGAAGGTAACGGCGTTCCGTGTCTAGTCGCACTGGCCTCATGACCACGGAAACTGTCTTTGGACAAACGCTGGCTCTACGGCTTGGAAACGGGGATGAGCACCGCCCCCTAGAGTCAGACACGACTGGACTAAATGTCAAGGGGAACCTTTACCTTTTACTATCTTTGGCCAACTGTGCCAAAACAAAACAAATTAGTATATTAGTTCAATTTTGAGGTTATAATGGGGCAGAGCAGAGAGCCTTGCCCAGCTGCATTGTAGATCAGCAGCCAAATGTGTTATGTTGTGGGTCCAGACACGACAACTGCTTCAACATACGGTTCTTTATTCCAAAGACGACATGACAAACAAAAGACACACATTCAATAAATACCCATAACTCCACCCCCCAATCAAACCCTCTAGGTATCACCTCATTACAAGGTCCACCTTTCTCCTACAGCTGTCAGAAACCTCCTTTAAAGTGCCCGATACACTACACCCCTCCCCCCTAAGACAAGCTTGTACCCGGTTACAATTATAGTCTTGCAAATAACGGGGAGGTGTCCGTACTTGCTAAGAACGTCTTAAACCATTATCTTCAGCCTGTCCATTGGGACCCAATGGATCAGGCTGTTCCAACGTTGATGCCTCCGCACGTTCCCCAGCATCACTACCCTCTGGTCTTAACACTGTTAGTGGATCTATAATGGGCTGTGGCACAATCTCTGCTGCCCGGGATGCCCTGGCTTCCAGTGCCTCTGTCTCTGGGACACCCTCAGCTGCTGACGTCCTCCTTGGCCTTCTCTGCTTCAGCTGATCCAGGTGATGTCACAATTCCTGGCCCTCAGGCATTGTCACTCGATATGACACCGGCCCAGTTGGCATAACTATTGTTGCTGGCACCCAATCAGGGCACCTACCATAATTACGGGTATAAACCACATCCCCAGGGTGAAAAAACCCACACTTTTCTCCCTCCTTGTTGTGATTCTTCTGCTGACAAGTCTGGGTGCATCCTATCAAGGATCACAGTCTGCCTTCTATTCATTAAAAGCTCCGCTGGACTACGCCCTGTTGTAGAGTGGGGTGTAACATGTTGCTGCAACAACAATGCTGCCAACTGGTCTTGCCAATTCCCTCTAGCCAGCCGGTGGAGAGTGCCTTTCACTGTCCTTACCATTCTCTCTGCCTGTCCATTAGTAGACGGGTGAAAGGGAGCTGATGTCACATGCCGAAAAGCATTATCTCCCATAAACTGCTGAAACTCTGCTGACATAAACTGAGCCCCGTTATCTGAAACAATAGTGTCCGGCAAACCATGTGTCGCACAAAGCCTCCGAAGTGTGTGATCAACAACAGTTGTGGACATACTGGACACAGGGACTACCTCCAACCATATAGAAAAAGCATCCACCACAATAAAAAAATACTTGCCCCTGAAAGGGACCAGCAAAATCTATATGGAGTTGGGACCAAGGGTCTCATGCCACCTCCCATGGGTGGACAGGAGCCTGTGCTGGCGATGGTCTCGACTCCTGACATGTCTGACAAGAACGAACCCATTCTTCAATGGTCTTATCCATCTTAGGCCACCAAACATAACTACGGGCTACTGCCTTCATACGCACTATACCTGGGTGGCCAACATGTGCCTCAAGCACTTGTTGTTGCAACCTGCTTGGAATAACAACTCGATTCCCCCACAGCAAACAACCTTTGTGCACTGAGAGTTCATTCTGTCTACAACTAAATGGCTGGAACTCTTCCATCATTTGGCCCTCTGGCCATCCCTTCCACACCCAATTTAGGACACAGGCTAGCATGCGGTCCTTAGCTGTGTGAGCTGCTACATTGGTAACTCACACTGGGAGCCGAGACAACTCTTCCAATAATAACACATGGTGAGCTTGTGCCGGATCAACAACTGGATCTGGCAGCGGGAGTTGACTGAGGGCATCGGCATGACCTAACACCTTACCCGGGCGGTGCCTCAGATCATAAGAATAAGCTGAGAAAAACACTGTCCACCGCAGCATTCAAGGGGACAAAGTCTGTGGGGTCTGTTTCTCTAGAGTAAAAAATTCCTAAAAGAGGTTTATGATCTGTAATTATAACAAAATGCCACCCGTACAAGTAATCATGACATTTCTTAACCCCAACCACAATAGCCAAAGCTTCCTTGTCAATTTGAGCATAATTACACTCTGCTGGTGACAAGGTCCATGAAAAATAAGCAATAGGTGCCTCCTGACCATTTGGCATTTTGTGACTAAGGACTGCCCCAATTCCATATGGGGAGGCATCTGCAGCCAGAAGAAGTGGCTTCTTCTCCTCAAAGTGTGTCAAAACACTTTCTGAGGACAACAACTCCTTAACTGCCCTAAAAGCCCTAGCTTCCTTCCTGCCCCAATTCCAGGGGGTGGATGATTCTAAAATGTGATGTAATGGCTCTGCCACTGATGCCTTATGAAGTAAAAAAGCATGATAAAAGTTCAACAGCCCCAAAAAGGACTGCAATTCCTTCCTTGTTGTAGGCTCTGGTGCACTACATATAGCCCAGACCTTTTCTGAGGTAGGATGAATACCGGTAGCGTCAATCAGGAATCCAAGGAATTCCACCTGGGGGACTCCAAACTGACACTTCTCCTGATTAACCTTCAAACCTGCTGCCTGAAGTTTACTTAACACCATATGGAGTCACTCGGCTAGCTCAGTCTCACAACCTGCAGCTACCAAAACATCATCAAAATATGGGATGATACCTGGCAACCCTTGCAAGAGGCCTTCCATAATGCCTTGAAATATCCCAGGGGCTATACTGATACCAAACTGTAATCGCTTTACCTTAAAAGCCCCCCTATGTGTTACAATTGTTTGTGCCTCTGCGGTGGCATCATCTACTGGTAATTGTTGATAAGCCTGGGCCAGATCAAGCTTTGCAAAGATCTTTCCATCATTCAGCAATGCCAGAAAATGACTTACTACTGGCACTGGGTATGCGTGCTGTTGTAATGCCTGATTAACAGTACATTTGTAATCAGCGCAAATCCGCACGGCCCCATTTGCCTTAAGAGGACTGGCGATAGGTGTCTCCCATCAAGCATGGGGCACTGCCTCTAGGACCCCCTGAGCTATCAACCAATCCAATTCTTCATCAATTTTAGGCTTAAGGGCAAAAAGAACCCGACGTGCCTTTAAACAGATAGGGGCCACTGTTGGATTCAAATTAAACGAAATAGGTGGCCCAGTGTAACTCCCGAAAGATCCGTCAAACACTGCTGCAAACTCCTTACACAACGCTATAACATCCCCTTGCTTGGTTTGTTGAATATCAGAAATATAGATGCACAATGGTTCAAACCATTGCAATCCCAGTAGGCTTGGTTATTGCCCTTTTGCCACTACCACCCATAACGGCCCCTCTGAAGTCCTTATAGGCTATTTGAAAGGTGCCCATCCCCAGCACAGGAACCTGCTTGCCCTGGAAATCCTTAAGAAGTACATCACATGGCTCCAGTTTGTGCCTCCACCCCTTAGGACAAATCTGCTGGAGTGTCTGGTCTGCAATGATAGACAATGAAGATCCCGTGTCCACCTCCATTTCACAGGGCACATCCTGAATTCTTACAGTCACTCTGATCGAATTGCTGGCTGTAAAGTCATCACAAAGCTGTCTCCTTTACTCTCTGGCAGTTCAACAGAACGCAAGGAAAGGGTGTGACACTCGCCTTGCTGATTGTAGCCCTTTCTGGATGTCCAAGATGCTTGACGATTCCCCCTTTCAGCTGCTTTCGAGTAAGGGGCAGCACGACAGGCACGAGCAATATGCCCCACCTTGCCACACCTTCGGCATTGTATATTCCGGAACAGACATGACTTCCTCAGGTGGGGCCCCCCCCACAACAGGCACACAGATTTTCTGATCGTACTTTTACTCCTTGGCTTCTCTGATGGATGACTCACCTTACAACTTCTCCCTCCTCCTCCCTAGAAGAGTCCTCCCACTGCCCTTGATGGACGCTTTCCAGCTTACTAAAGAGTGAGGCAGTCTTTTCCTGTCGAATTTCTTTTGTAAATTTCAGTGCAGCTTCTACAGCTAAAATCTCCTCATATGCTGTTTTAAAATCCAGACTCTTCCTTGCAAACAATCGATGTTGCATTTTTTGTCCCTTATGCCACAAACCAGCCTGTCTCTCAATGCCTCCTCGAGGTCTATGAAATTACAATGCCTTGCCGCTTGTTGAAGGACCATAACATAATTAGCTGCTGACTCGCCAGGCCCCTGGTCACGCTTGTAAAAAGCATGCCGACAAGCAATCTCTGATGGTTGAGCTGAGAAATGGTCTTGCAGCTTGTCTTTGATGACTGAAAATGTGACGTTTTTTAAAGGGGTAGGAGCGCACAATGCTCTCACTATCTCAAAAACAGGCAGTCCACAACTGCTGAGAAAGGTAGCTCTAACAGTCTCTGGTTCAGTTATTTCGTTGGCAGCAAGGTAAAACTCAAACCTTGATATGTAAGTTTCCCAGTCTGCAACAGCTGGGTCAAAAGGCTCCAAATATCCCCTGGTAGCCATTTCCACAGTTCATCCTTCACTTCTCCAATGGTTAGCCCACAGACAGGTAATTAATTCAGTCCACCATACCCTCTGCAGGCAAGCAAAATCCCATCCTCGTCGCCAGTGTTATGTTGTGGGTCCAGACACGACAACTGCTTCAACATACGGTTCTTTATTCCAAAGACGACATGACAAACACAAGACACACATTCAATAAATACCCATAACTCTGCCCACTACTCAAACCCTCTAGGTATCACCTCATTACAAGGTCCACCTGTCTCCTACAGCTGTCAGAACCCTCCTTTAAAGTGCCCGGTACACTACACAATGGATCTGTCTTGTACCATTTGTAGGCTTTATAACATGGTAAACAATTTAACAGAGGAGAAGTGAAATCAAAATGAATGGACAGCTTTGATACACTTGGTTCTTCATGCCTAAGGGAAGGCAAGGGAAAGCTGACCCAGAGCTTGGAAATAGCACAGTAAAATTGTTGTGTTAACTTTAAACTTATTACTTTTTTTTTGCACCAACGGCAGAAAAAAAAATCTGCCAAAAATTAACTTCCAAAAAGTGATATCTGAAAAGTAACATTAACAGTTTTGGTCATTAAAACATTAATTGGCATATGGCTTCTCCACAGAAGACACACAAAATAACTGCCCTTCCCCAAAGGGAAAGAGACCTACAGCTTCCCTTTAAAACTACAGTAATTCTAAGTAGCCCAACCAGGTTCCCATAAATAGACTTGCAGAGGTCTCACTTAACAAAACTAAGAGTATATAGTATTTCTCCGGCATTCTGGGCATTAGAGTGCATAGCCACAAAGAGCCTCGTGGGTGAGAAATAGTGTTCTATATACTGTGGAACCAATTAATCACACCCAATTACATCTCTTCAGCACATTGCCATAGAAATTTTGGCTGGGGGGGGGGGGGAACTCTGCAGAGCCTTTCTTCTGGAAGCTGCTAAGATTATGGTGACAAATTCCTTACATCTAAATCAGTTCAACGTAATTGTCCAACAAAATATATAATGACTTTAGTCTCCCATGGATCTTTTTTCCAAAATCATGTTTTGTTTTATTTTGTTCTGTTTTGTTGAAGCCAACCCTAAACTCAAGAGCTTCGATGCAAGATGAATCTAGGTTGATCACATGGATGTGCTCCTTCTCCTCTATGATGGATAAAGGCCCTCTTGAGCTGTCTGTGTTGTCTGACTGAAACAGAACAAAATGCCTATTGACTGAAATGATTGATGAAACTGGAACAAGAAAACACCTGCGGCTATTTAATTTAATATTTTATTTAACTCTTTGCTCTTAGTTAGGTCAGACAACAATGCAGACAAGAATATTATATTTCTTGAAAGGAGAGTGTCTTTCACAGCTCCTCACAGTATCGAACTCTATATTTCAAGTCAGAGCTTTTCACAGTATTTTGCTGAAGATGTCTCAATGGGAATGGTTGATAAGTTTTGTCTGCAGCACTGGTTCACTCGACTGCGGGTCCTGGTGACTGTAGCCCCTAATTCCTAGTAGGCTTGAGGTATACCACAGACTCCTACCTTTGCTAGCCAAGACCTCTGGGTATTATAGTCCAAGCACTGTCATAGGGTCAAGGTTGAGCTACCTAGTATAAAGGTAATTTTAAAAGAGAGACATAGGCCTCTTTACTTTTGGAGAGGGGAATGGATTGACATTTGACTAATGCCTTTTTTTATTTTTGACAAAAAAAGAAAGAGAGAGGGAGAAATGGACAGACAATGTCACAGACTCCAGATGGAGGGGGTCCAAATGCTTCTTAAAGGGCACAGGGCAGCTCAGGTCACAGTCTGTCTGCCTAACATTCATGAACATTCTGTGGACATTCTATACATGACTAAAATCCGCAACAACAGGAAGCAAAGAAGATTGTGTAAGTTGAAGTAGGGGTTCCAAAAAATCTGAAATTTATGCTGGAGCAACTCCAGTAGTAATAAACCCTCAATACGCTGGCAACTTTGGACACTTTTTAGTCATGCCAAAGCTGTTTGAGATGCCTGCAAGTAAGGCTTAGGCCCTATTGATCTTTTTCTTCTTATTTGTTTATTGTTGATCTTTGAAAGCCCCAGTTCAGTCCGATTTCACTCTTGCCATACAGTATCACAAGCTCACTGAAGGAATAGGTCCCATTGGGCAAAACAGGTCATCTCCTATCAGACAATCAGTGAAGTGTAGTTCACACTTCAAAAAGCAATATTCATTGAGCAAGATCCCCAAAGAGTTCAACACTTTGAATTTTCATGTTTCACTGGCAGAGATGGAATCACACACTTTATTATCCTATTGATATTCTTGGGACTTGACTTTCGCTGGATCACTCATATTCATTTCTTTCTGAAGTCACTGCATAATAGGTAGCTGAAGCCATCCAAAGTCCAGATTTCTGCTGGAGTCATTTCAACATAAAATATGCTTAACAACCCAGGTGCTTTAAACTTGTTACCACTTTGATCCTGTTAGGCTTTGAATATGAGCTCTCATAGACTGTCAGGTCAGCAACTAATTATTATAGTATCTTATCTATCAAATGCTAGAGGTTTTTTTTTCCTTCTTAAAGTGTAATTATATGACAAAACAACAAAGGAATGCTAGAGCACACTGGCCACCCGATAACATCTGATAAGATATAGCAGGATTTTTTTAAAAAAATGATTCTCAGGTAAAGATGGGCACAAACTGATTTGTCCTTTGGCAACAGTAGCCCTTGACAGTACCAAAAAACAAGTAATGGTGACTATAGCTGCCAGTTGTTTAGCTTTTCTTCTCATAGAGAATCCCCTGGGAAACTTCTAAATAATTCAAGTTTACCTTAGAATAGAGATGGGTACAAATTCCCCAACTGCCCTATCAAGGGCTACTGTTAGGCAAAGTGAGTTGGCTGCCTCAGATGGCAGATGTTGGCAAGTGGTAATGGGGTGTGGAACTACACCATTAAGCTATTCTGTTGTCCAGGAGCATCATGAAGACTCATGATTGGCTGGTTGGTTTTTGTGGAATGGGATAGAGCCCCTTCTTGTTCTTTGACAGAGGTAGCAAATATCTTCAGCTAATCCTTTGTACTACAGGGGAATACTGGTGGTGTTCTGTGGCAAATTTTTAGGGGGCAACGATAAGGCTTGGTACTGCTCATTCTGGTCTGAGTATAAACCCTAGAACATGGGTCTGTAACCTTTGGCCCACCATATGTTTTAGACTTCCGTTACCTGAAGCTTCAGACAGCATGGTAAATTGGCAGGGATTCAGGGAGCAGAAGTCCAAAAGATCTGAAAGGTCAAAGGTCGAGGAAAAACTGGCCCAGATGACCTCACAAAATATACTGCAAAAGACCAAAGTTCAGTAGCAGATAAAAAGAGTATCATTTGCTTAGGATGATTGTATCAAGTGTTCCATGACAGTAGAAAGTTCAAAGTGTCCTTTGATGTAGCATTTCATGTCAAGCATCAAACAGGGCTGAAACCATAGCATTTCAATCAACACATTCTGGAAAAGATCATCTGTCGGATATAAATACTGAAATAAAATATAGTTGAATGATGAATAAAGGCAGCAAATATTTGAAGAATACACAAGCACTGAAAAAACGCTTGGAAAATATTCAACATCAAGGATTAATTTTGAGGAAAATTTGTGAGATTGAATTTGTTTCCACTCTTGGAAAGAAGGCTTTCCTGGTTTGCAGTCCCTGTTGCTTTCTCCTTTTCCTTTTTTGCTTCAGGCTTCCATCTACAGACCTCAAATTATTTTACGCACCTGTGAAAGATGTTACACATCCATGGCCTCCAGTTCCTCCTGTAGAGCAGCAAATTCTCTTTGAAACAACACCGGTTTAATTACTGTGGTTTAGTGTGCACATCAGCCCAGAACAGAAGGCAATTTCCTGTGTGCGTAAATACCATATTGTTGTAGATCATGCAGCTGTGAAAAAAGAAAGCTCTTAATCACATTATATATTATCATTTTATGCAATTCTAGAACTGGAATGTAAAAATATTTTCAGTGCAGTTATACACTCTATATGCACTCTATACATACCTAAGGTATGAAAACATAAAGGGATGGCCCTGCTGTTAGACAGAATGAGGCAATGTCCCAGGCAGCAAGTTTCAGGTATGATGAAAGAGTAGAAACCGTCAGTTAATTTAATTTCTATTTTTCTTGCATATTTACTACCAGGCAGGGAGAGAGGCTTATGTAATTTTCTGACTCAAAAATGAGAATTAAAGAGACTAGGTTTAGATACTATGTACCTTGAATTGTGTGCCTGGTGCCATTTGCTTTTTTTATTTTAGGTACTGAAATATCTTGTATCTTGTGTGGCACCAGGCACACAATTCAAGGTACATAGTATCTAAACTAGCGTCTTTAATACCTTCTCCCATGTGTGTTGATCCCAAGGCCAAGGTCTTAGAATGCTGAGATATGAATCGCAATAGGCAGGCACAAACAGGGAGCACCAGAGTCAGGATCAAGAGGCAAAGCAGAGGTATAGGAAACAGCGTCCTGTGGAAAATGAGGCAAGCCAGATGCAGGATGTTCCAGTTAGCATAGTTAAAGGCAGTTTGAATGTCATGCACTGCTAAAGAGTCTACCATACTGGTCACAATACACAGCAGCCAAGCAGTCAAGGTCTGGAGCTCAAAGAGATAATTCTCAAAGAGAAAATTCCCAGTTAGCTCTCAGTTTTGGTACACTATCCCAAACTCAGGTCCATACCTCGGGCCAGCTGTGAAATGAACTCAGCTCCTGATTATACTGGTAAAAGAATTGACATTTGAACCATGTTTAGCTGCAATTGCATCAATGTTGAAAAAATTGATTACATGACTGTGACGTTCACCCTCGTGGCCCCTGTTTGTCTCACTAAACACAGAGCTCACAAAGGCTAACCAAACACCTCTTGACACGCTGCCACCAGTTGATCTCCTTATCAACTTACTTTACTCAGAAAAGATGAAGGTCCATTCAGTACTGACTTTTTAATAGAACAGGTTTATTGATTACAGTGGGTTTCTGGAACTATTCATAAGCACAATCTTCAAGTTTCATCAAGCTTCAATATTAACCTTCTATAGTTATTATCACAATTTACACTCAGACTAATCACTCCTCAGACCCCAAACTATCCTTCTCTCCCTGATTCCTAACACAGACTCTGACCGACTCTAACTCTCTCTCCTCTCAGGCTCCGCCTTTTAACATCTCTTTCGGCCCCACCTCTTAACCACATTAGCATATAACTCATGAATAATACATAACTTATTGCATAACAAGGGTGAACGCTACATTGACGCACAGTGGATCTTGGTCCCACCCCACCTCCAGACTTGCGTTATTCTGTTCAGAAGCACATAATTGAAGTTTCCCAAGAGGAGCATTGTAAAATTGCACTTTTACCACTATCTCAAGGAGATATAGACAGCAACTCATATACCATGTGATAGTTACATGACTTTCAAATCACAGGGAAAAAAATCCTATGCATATCATAGGGTTAATCACTAGTGTAGATAAGCCCTCAGCTGCAGGATTTGGCCTGCTCACCTCTCTAGGACAAACAGCTTTCCATCAAGGAGACCACCATGCAGGCCTCTCCTCCCTGCAGACAAGCACGTTGCCTGGGGATTTCTAGTGAGTCTTGTGCCATTATCCTGAGATATTCTATGGGCTGGGAAAGTATCCAGCCGCCGCCTCCAACTTAGCCACAGAGCTACTATCATCTCAGTGGGTGGGTGTTAAACTCTGGGACTCTTGGTGGCCCAAGGTCAGGTAATAAGTTGTATTTGTCTGATGGTTCTGCCTTCTGGAACCCCATGTGTCCAGGGTGTCAGGTTTTGGTCAATTCTGGCTTAACCTTGGTGAAGGAGCTGTCCAGCAGGGCCATGAACAGTCTAATTTATAAAGATGAATCCTGAGTGACCTTCCTCCATTTTTCTGGCTGAGAAAAAGGGGTGCATGGAACACTGAAAGAACAGAAGGCGAATTCCATTCTTTTACCAGTCTTTAATCATTGTGAGAATGTATAGAGACGTAAACCATGATAGATGCTATGTAACCTGTGACTAACAATCAGGCTTCTATAGTGCCATTTGCTGAAACAGAGTATAATTCTTTTCAGAGTTGTGGAGTTACATTATTCAGTGATATTAGTCTTGCTTGAATACTTGCCTGGTTTCATGAGTTTAAGAAACCTACACTGAATAGAGCTTTTCAAATTAGTAGATTATGTTTTCTCAAGCTCTTTTATGAGGTTAGACCCCATGAGTCTGTTGAATCAACACATTTCCCACATGGAGGCAGAAGTCTCTGTTTTCTATCATTTCCTTTCCCATAGATTAGCATTTGATGTGCAAGAATAGTCCATGATCATCCAGATCAAAGTGCGCAACAAACCAGAAATGTGGAAGCTGTATTTCACCAGCTCTGCATATATCAGATAAAGAAATTTGCTTCATGAATCAAAACGATACAGCTGGAATTTATGGGCCAACCAGTATTCAAGAATAAAAAATCACCCTGAGTCAAGAGTATTTTTGGTACGTGGTGAGGTCATTGGAGAATGGAGGTTATAACAATGCTACATAGGATGTTCCATTTGAATCATAAGAAGCTCCCTTATACTGATCCAGATCACTGGTCTGTAATGTCAACACTGATAGGCAATGGCTCCTCAGCCTTTGAGGTAGGATTCTTTCCTAGCCCTGCCTTGAAATGCTCCCCATATTTCCGTGTGGTCTCTCATCCAAATACAAACAAGGTCCGAACCTGCATAGCTTCTGAAATCCAAATGGGAACAGTTGGAAGGGATTGTCACTCTCGAATTGGCCTTCTCAGCCACACTAGACGCTGTTCCATTCAGAGCACGTTACCATAGTCTCTCGAGACTGAAGGATGCCTAATCTGAAATCCAAATTATATCAAATATGTTTACTAGCCTTACTAGAATATTTATTTATTTATTTACCGCCCCATTAGTGCAAGCACTACCCTGGACAGTTTACAGGTTAAAATGCAAAATCCCATAAAACCCCACATAACAAAATGCATAGGCAAGCTCATCTCTTTCCAGCACACCCATATCATCCTTGCAACATCCCCATAAGGCCAGGCCTCTCATTAGTTCCAGGGTGGGCAGGTGTAAGAAGTAGAAATATATTTCACTGCTCAAGACAGTTGCCTCACTATGTCTAATGAGAGAGATGGCCTTGAGCTCTAGGCTGACTTTTTTCCCATAGAACTAATGATCTCAGATGGGTCACACACATCTGTCCAGTTTAGCATATTCAGCCAACTGTTTCAACCAGGATTCATCCATGGAGGATCCCTCATGAATCTTGAACCCTTGTCCCAAAATGTTTATCCCACATATTTTTAAAAGGGTTAATATCTAGGTCTTTTCTAGAGATATGGGGAAAGGGAAACAGATAACAGTTTTTTCTTGCATGTTTACTACCAGGCAGGGATAGAGGCTTGTGCAATTTTCCGATTCATATGTCAGAATTTAAGGGCACTAGGTTTAGATACTATGTACCTTGAATTTTGTGCCTGGTGCCATTTGCATCTTCATTTTAGATAGTGAAATAATATACATCAGCCCTGTGTACTGTAGCTGCACATGCAGAGGAAAGCTGCAAGACTAAATACACCATACACACAACTGTTCAGTAATAAAATTTGTACACTATTTTAAACAGGCAGCATGTATTTTCATTCTGGATTTGCTGAAACAGCTCCTTGGTTCCTTCTACTTGAATGATTGGTTTGTGGCCCAGCTGCATCTTCGAATTATTGGTTACAGGCTCAATTGCAATGTGGCAACCCTTTCCATAGTTGCCTAGGTAGAGAGTACTCAGAAGTAGTTTACCAGTCCTTCTTCTCAGCTTGCCCAAAACTGCACAGCCTGGCTTTTTTCCTACAAGGCACAGTGGGGAATTGAACTCCCAACCACCGGCTCACCAAAATCAGTGAGTTATCCAGGCAGCATGAATTACAGGACGGAAAGAAAACCCCATAACCTTTGAAGAAGATTACATTATCCTGAACAGCATATTTTCATTCTATTTTCTTTCTCTCATATTGTCTGGTCTTTTTCTCTATTCAACTACTGTCAAAAAACATTAACACTCCTACCTTGTATTATGTATAACCAGGTGGTAAGTTGACCAAAGTGCTTTCTGAAGTGAATCTGTGGTCTGTCTGTTTGGATAATGAATATTTTGGAAAAATGGAGCTTTGCTGTTGTGGGTGAAATAACACTCAGCTGAATCGAAAGGGTAAGCTTTCCAGAGGAAGCCATACAAACTACTAATTAAGAGCCAAGCATGGATAGTTATGGATGATACAAAGCTTGGAACCACTTAACCTCACTGTGATGTCCACTTACAAAGCTAATTATACCATCTTCAAATGAGAATTGCTTCTCTAGGGAGTAGGCGCAGTAGCAGTTACAATATCTCTCATTATCACTGCACAAGAGTGCAGTGACATTATTGTGCTGGCAGAGCAAATCAACATTATACAAGGCAATTCTAAAAATAGGTGCAGCTCAAACAAAAACAAATAATTTTGATACTGGACTCCAGATGAGCACGAAATTTGAGAGAGATGTAGCAAACAGTCAGCTCTTGCTCTATGCCAAATTTGGGGAAGTTTGGGCAACAGATTTTAAGTTATGATTGACTACCATATTATTCACACTTGTCAAAAAAGAATCATGGCAATTATCTTGTATTTGGGTAAGAAGTGCAGTTAACTGATGAAAAAAGGAGTCAGCTTATGGGCTTTTACATTGCCTGGTGTCACTTTATGAATGGTAGTTTAGCACAAGTGTGTATCCTGTAGACCATCTTGACTGCTGCCATTGGTGTTGTCAACATTCAGACTGTCCTTTGCTATGTAAAGCTTGATATCTTTTTTCCTGCTGGCAATGTGGGCACAATATTGTGCAGCAATATCAGGCTGTTTCCTGGTATTTTGAGTAAGGAAGCACAATATCCTACATTCATAAATTAGAGGTTTTTTGAAGAATGTAATTGTTGTTTTCTATACATAGCCATCTGATCTATTTAAGCAATATTATTATTTCTTCTCCTGCTGCTGAGAGCTTCATCGTGAGACCTCCTTAAAGAGCAAAAATTATCCTCACTCTCAAACATCCTCCCTGTTTCATTGGGCCATTTCCTGGCATTCTGAATTGTGGATGCAGAAGTACAATACTCTACATTCATAAACTGGAGGGTGTTTTTTGTTTGTTTGGGTTTTTTTTAAGAATTGAATGTCGAAAAAACTCTTAGCTTTGAGTATACAGTACATCCAAAGGATATTATTATGCCATTAAGGTAAAGGTAAAGGTTCCCCTTTGACATTTAGTCCAGTTGTGTCCAACTCTAGGGCGCGGTGCTCATCCCTGTCTCCAAGCCGTAGAGCCAGTGTTTGTCCATAGACAGTTTCCGTGGTCACGTGGCCAGCGCAACTGGACACGGAACACCGTTACCTTCCCACCGTGGTGGTACCTATTTATCTACTCGCATTTACATGCTTTCGAACTGCTAGGTTGGCAGGAGCTGGGACAAGCGATGGGAGCTCACTCCGTCGCGTGGATTCGATCTTACGGCTGCTGGTCTTCTGACCTTGCAGCACAGAGGCTTCTGCAGTGTAACCCGCAGCAGCACCACATCCCACTTATGCCATTACTCAACTGCATATCTTATTGTTAATTATCTGCCTGTCAGATGTTCTGTTAACCATGTATATGGAAGTCCTTCAGGGAAAAAGAAACACCCACTCTGGTTCCAAATGATGATTCCAAAATTTTTATGTTCTCCTTTCCTTGCCTATGTGGAAGAGGGAGGTTCTGGAACTTAGGTAAAGGTAAAGGTTCCCCTTGACATTTAGTCCAGTCGTGTCCGACTCTAGGGCACGGTGCTCATTCCCGTTTCCAAGCCATAGAGCCAGCGTTTGTCCGAAGACAGTTTCCATGGTCACGTGGCCAGCGTGACTAGACACGGAACGCCGTTACCTTCCCACCGAGGTGGTACCTATTCATCTACTTGCATTTTTACATGCTTTCGAACTGCTAGGTTGGCAGGAGTTCCTTATGTAGTAAGCTCCAAATGTTCTCCAAATTCTAGGCGCTAGCTAAGGATGAGAGAAACCCCTCCTCTCCCTAAAATTCTTACTGGATTCTCAATAAGTCATGCAAAGTAACACTCAGAACTTAGAATTAACTACCTACAGTCATGGCCAAAAATATTGGCACCCTTACAATTCTGTCAGAAAATGGAACCCCTCTCCCAGAAAATTGCTGCAGCTGCAAATGCCCTGGCACTCACATGCTCACCTCCCCGGTCCGCGCTGGAACTTACAGGAGCACAAAAGATACAGGATTATTTTCAGGTGCTTCAAAAGCATTTTATACTTACAAGTGTACCGGGTCCTTCTCAACTTCTCAAGGAGGAGTGTTCTTGAGAAACAGTTAAAATTCACAGCTCTGCAGCTCCACTTTGTCTTTTTCTTGAGGCTGAGGAGCTCAAAAATGCCTGAGAACATTTCAGCCTTTAGGAGGAATGTCATTTCAGAGACGCTTGGTGTGATCTATCCCTTGTTGCATGTTGTCTTTTGCATCTATCAGTCATAACACTAATGAGAGAGCTATATTATTACCTGTACATGTGTGTTGATTCCTTCTTCACTACCCTAGATTCTGATGGATGAGGCTCAGAATAGAGATATCAAGTTAAAACAATACTGCATCTAAAGTCTTAAGACAAGCCAATGATGATGGATATTATGGACAGAGGTTTGGGATGGTCAATATTAAGGTCAAAGTTGATAGTTTAAGGAAACATAGATACCACATCTCATACCCAAGGTGAAAAACAAGAACAGTAGTAGTCTCACAAGCCAAAATGCTGTTAGGGAATTATGTATTTTTTTTGTTGTTTAGTCGTTCAGTCATGTCCGACTCTTTGTGACCCCATGGACCAGAGCACGCCAGGCCCTCCTGTCTTTCACTGCCCACCGAAGCTGGGTCAAACCCATGTTGGTAGCTTCGGTGACACTGTCCATCCATCTCGTCCTCTGTCGTCCCCTTCTCCTCTTGCCTTCACACTTTCCCAACATTATGTATTTTACCATGGCTAATTGTGGCTAACTGACAAGCTCCCTAGCGTGTATTGAGTGCATAAGTGGGAGTGCTGTTGGGCATTTGAGTAGCATGCAGCTTGTCAGTTAGAGCATTCTGCCAAGGGAATTGATCTTTTGGATAAGATCTACTGGCATAAAAGCCAAAAAGGAAGGAAGGAAGGAAGGAAGGAAGGAAGGAAGGAAGGAAGGAAGGAAGGAAGGAAGGAAGGAAGGAAGGAAGGAAGGAAGGAAGGAAGGAAGGAAGGAAGGAAGGAAGGAAGGAAAGAAGGAGGGGAAAAAAGTATGGTGGGGAAAAAAAGGAAGGTAGAGAAGAATCAGGTTACCACAGATTCAAACATTGTCCAGCACAGGGACACAGCTGCATGCTGATACAACATAAGGCCAGGATGAGGGTCCTGTAGATGGAGGAGGAGGATTCTTCACCCAGGTGGCCTACTGTAAGCTCTGTTAACAAAGCCTGCAATAGCAAACCTGTGGATTCAGCCCCTTAAATTCAGAATGATCAGCAGAACATACTTGCTACTCTTTGAAAAGAAATCACATCTACATGCCATATACTAAGAAAATAAGAAAACCAGTATTAGAGAAATACAATGAGAGAGGAAAGACAATATCTTGTCATTTCTGAAGAACTAAGGCAAAAACTATTAAGAAATATTAAAAATTGTTTAATGTTTGTTTACTTACTGTTTCTTTGCTTTTCAATAGTAAGCTATCTTGGGTCTTTTTAAAGGAGAAAGGTGGGGCAAAGATTTTTTTTAATATAATTTTTTTATTTTAACTATAACATAAACATAAACATAAAATACATAAACCAAAATACAAATTAACTGTGTTCCCCACCACCATAGACGGGACCTCTTGCAATAATCTTCTTCTTCCTCCATCTATATTCTTCTTCTTCTTTTATTGTCCTCTTCTCCAGAACTGCATTGATTCTTGATTTGGAGCTTTCCCTTTTCCTCTTGTTAACATATATTCCAAAAATCTGCCCCATATATCATAAAAATTATTCTTTTTCATCTCTCCTTTCTTAACCTTTAAATTACAAGTTAGCTTATCGTTTATAGCTATATTCCATATTTCATTATACCATTCGTCCATTCGAAATTCAGATTTTGATTTCCATTGCCTAGCTATTTAGTCTAGCTGCTGTTAATAAATTGGTAATCAGTTCTTTAGTCATCTTATCATATTCCACATTCTCAAATATGGATAACAAAGCAATCTCAGGATTAAATTCTATATCTTTTTCACATATGTCATTTAGTTCTTTAAAGATTAGTTTCCAAAGTCTTTGTACTTTTTCACATTCCCACAACAAAGATATTTTAAATAAATAAATATGTCTCCTTTGCTCTCTCCCCAGGAGGATAAAGAGGGAAATGTGAGGAGGAAATAAGTGACATGAGGAACTCCAAGAATATCAAATCTAGGTTGAAGGAAGGTCAGCTTACATCAGAGCAGGACACACTAGAATACCTAAGGAAAACCTTCTCTATCTACTCCTCCACATGCAAAGACATGTATCTTTGACTTCTCCAGTGCAAGTTTAGTTGCACTCAGCTATCTTCATCAGGTTCCTCTGGCCATTATAAATATGTTCTGAGTCTCTATTTTGAGTAGTAGGTAATATATTCAGAAATCATGGCAAATTCTAAATTGGATCCCCCTATGCTCACAACATTTTTAGACTAGACAGGGAATTAAAAGCTTGTTTTCACGTTTTAAGAAGTTCAGAAGTCTCCATGGGCAACTGAAGGTAAATGTGTTGATTATCTGTTATTTCTGCATATATGGTAACTCACAATTGTTCACCTTGAACTTCACGTGGAGCCCTAAATAAACCTGTCATCACCTGAAATATCAAAGCATTTTGTCTGTGTTCCTTTCTGCTCTGTCCTGCGAACTGCCCGGATTAGGTAGCATCATGTACAAATATGTATAAGAACATGCTAAATATGAAATTCAGAAAATATAGTGTAACATTAAACTGAGGACTAAAATTAAGTAGTAGAACATTTCAAGCAGGGGTGGGCAACATGAGGTCTATGAGTTACACTCAGCCCCCGGGTCAATTTTATGGACCCAGGTTCTCTTCTAACCTTTCCATATTCCCAAAGATTTTGCTTTAAAAAACCCTCTTGTTCTACCTAGGGGTTTAGGGTGCAATTTCCCATGTTTGAGGAGCCTGCACTATCTCTGGTGCTCCCACACCTCAACTTTTTAATCTATCTTTTCAAAAAATTATCACTAGAAGGAGGGACAAAACTTTTTCAGAAAAGCTAAACCCATTATTTGGTTTGAAAAAAAAGCAGCACTGTAGCGACCCTTCTAGTACATATGCACTGTATTAATTTCTGTTTAAAAAGTTAAATATGCAGGTTGACCATTTTGACCACATGTAGCCCTCAAGCTGCTGGATAATGTGGAACATGCCCCTTGTCCCTGCCGAGCCCCCCAATCCTTGGTTTAAAGGATATTGGAAAAAGTACATATTGATTTATTTCTATTTCTCTTTTTCAACCTTCCTTCTACTTTTCATGCAAGATTTCTCTTGCAGTATCATTCCCATCCTACTTTGTTGCTTTTCACTGGAGTGAGCTAAAATGTATTTATTATGAATGTAGGTTATTACAGCAACATTTATTCCCAGCCACAATAGCCTTTGTCCACAACACAGAGGAGAAGTCTGCCATTGCTGTTGTTCAGTCTGTCTGGAGTCAATGATTTCCCCCAGAACGTATCCTAAAAAAACACATCATTTTTTAAAGAAAACATTTTCTTAAGATACCACAGAAAAGAAGAGCACTCTCTAAACTGATGAACAAAATAATTATAATGCTGTGTTAACAATGGAGCTGCAAATACAAAGCAAAGTGGACTGAAACAATCACAGAAATAAAATGGTATGATAATGTACCATGTTTTATACACCTCCCAGAGACATGACCAGTGCATTCATTTGAAGAAGTGTGCTTAGACACACGAAAGCTTATGCAAAACAAAGACTACTTAGTCTTGTACGTGCTGTATGATTATTTCTGGTGTAAATTGCTATAACAGGCTAATTACCTGCAACATTGTCTTATCTGCATAACAGTACGCTATAAGATGGAGAGATACTATTACAAAAGCTACACAAATAGTGTTTTAGTGGTTAAACCTGCATAGCATGTATAATCCAGTGGGGACCTGTTCATCTAGCTCATCTATGGGTGTGATCAGTTGGCTAGAAAGGTGTGCATCGAATTGCACTGGAAAGGATCGATTTTCTGGGAGTGATCTCCCTTAAAGCAATCCTTCCATTTGCCAGGGAATTGCTCCAGCCAAGACCAAAAAGCAGTATCTCTGCAGCTGGACACAGATGAGGGTTGGGCTGGAACACAATTCCCTGTATATTGTGTGATCTCCAGGAAATAAATTTAGCTGGACTGCTTCACGTGGTCCAAAATGTGATCTATTTCCCCATGTGATCACGCCCTCTCATGAATGAAGCTATTGTTCACTTCACCACCATCACCTAAAGATATCTCTTTCCCCTCCTACTAGGAACCAGGAAGGCTAGCGGTCCACATAAAAACACACAGTTAACATCACTGTGAACAAACATAAAACATTACAAAGGACTGACAAAATACAGGGCAAACAATTGAAGGAAAGAGCAAAAGACCACTAAAATGCTGGCCGTAAAAGGTGTTATTAATGGGCACTTGAAAAACAAATGCTCTTTTCAGTCATTGTACTGGACCCAGATGTGCTGAGCCAAGTTCTGCTTGTGCTGGAAGAAGGGAACAGGTCAGCTATTTTCCTCAATTTCCCTCCTTCCCTCTGCAACCATTCTGCAAAGACCTTTCTCTTCGGGTAGGCTTTTCCTTGGTGACTGGTTGTCTGAAAGGTGTTTTTGAATAGATTGTTTTGCTCTGTTGCTTTAAAATGTATTTTTAGTATTGATTTTAATTACCATTTTTAATATAATGCCTGTTTAATTCCTTTTTCAAATTTGTATACTTACTGTTTTTGGCTTTTAAATACTGTCTTTTTAATGATGTAAGCTTGGGTCCTTTTAAGGAGAAAGGTTGAGTAAAAATACATACATACATACATACATACATACATACATACATACATACATACATACATACATACATACATACATACATACATACATACCACCATGGAGCACGATGCTGGGTGGGAGGTGGGGGCTGCAGGGAAAAGTGATGATCAAGGAGATCATGGCCCTTTCCTCTTGCATGGAGCACCTGCCTGATATCAGTATCCTCAGTGAATGGAAGGAGCTCTTCCATTTTCATGAAGGATGAGTCTGGGCCCTATTTATTCTGTTGTTTCCATAAACAGCCACAGATGCATTCAGTTGATCAAGAATGTGGTTGAGCATGGTCATACAGTATACAAGCAGAACACATGAAGAACACTGTACATCTGATAAATCTGTTAAATCTTCGATATCCCATTGTTCTTCCAGTAAGCTTGAAGAGGTACACATGACTATCTTCTTATTTACTTTCTTGTCACCACCAACCTAATAAGTGGGCTGGGTGCACAGAGAGTGACTGGCCCATGATCAACCAGTGACTTTCATGGCTCAGTGGAAGCTTAGAATATAGATCTCCCATCCCTATCCAGCTCTCTAAATACTGCATCACATTGACTCTAGCTTTAGTTGAAGAGTAGAAATAGTACTCAGCATGATACTGTTGTAAATACTGAAATCTGAAGGAACTGATTCCCAGAGACACTGTTGCTCCATCTGGCTTTTGTAATCGTTCAAAAGTGCTGCAAACATCCAAAATTTAGCAGCTTTTGAAACTCTTAGGAGTTCTGAAAAAAGCTAGAGATCTGAAAAATGATACATTTGTAGCTCAACAGCTGCCTTTATCAAAGTCCAGGTGGCCCTAAAAATAATCCCAAAAATAATATTTGTTTTAAAATATCTAACTTTGCTACTATTTATTGTCTGTAGCTAACAAGATACATCTACTTAAAAAGTGGTCATGGCGCAATCCACAAATTGGTCTATGACTGGTGCTGCTGAGATTGTACAGTATAAGTGAATGGGAAGTGGGGCCAGAGTTCTTTAAAGACTAAATAATTTTGTTTCAAGGAAGAAGTAACATATGAAAATAATCCTGCTTCTTATTGTTTGCCCTGCATCAAGGGTATACAGAGATTGTTTTACATGTAGCCACAGAATGAGAGCATGAATTTGACCCAACTCCGGGAGGCAGTGGAAGACAGGAAGGCCTGGCATGTTTTGGTCCATGGGGTCACGAAGAGTCGGACACGACTTAACGACTAAACAACAACAACAACAGAATGAGCGACGCTGGTGCTGGTTAGGTGGGAAGTACTTCGTGCTCACCAAGAAAGACATCATTTCTTTTTCCAAGCCTTCCTCTCTTGAAAAACAGAACCATTTCCCAATCATAGTAGTGTTCCAGAGACATAATTCAGGCAGACTTTCATGACTGAGCAATTATACTTCCCAATAAAGCTCCCAAAAATCAATCACAAAACAAAGCAGGCTAATTTCAAAATTGTATGAGGTGTGAAAAGGTCCTGAGTGACAATCACACATCTCTTAGCATCTTGAAGAAGGTATGTTACAGGTTATTTGTAATTTATAGTTTGACCCTCCGTGGGATTTCAAGCCTAAATTAATCCTTTCTGATCAGTTCTAACACAAGAGGAAGATCTGCTGCAAAACTTTACACAAGATAGTGTCCAACCTCCCTCTTTGATGGTAGGCTATCCTCTCTACCATCTAAGAGGGATAAGAAGAAAATCTCATGCCTCTGAGAGTCTTTCCAGGGTAGTAACCTTAGCTGCAGATCCCACAAGAATAAACAAAGAAAGGAACTGTGCACATTACAAGCTTTGTCTCATCTCTTTATTGTCAAGCAAGGATGCAAGGATGTTTAATGTTCAGTCAATTACGATCTTTGAATAAATATGAGTCAAAAAAACATTAACCAGGGAATATTTTGTACCAATTTAACTGGTTCTCAACAGTAATGGTTTATACAAACATATGTGATCTGTAGACATTTTGCATGGGTGATTAGAACAACTGCAAGTAATCCAGTCATGGCCATCCATGGTCAAAATGGACACTACACCTGTGCTCTTACGGGGGAGATATCAGGGAATACCTTATCAAGATTGTTTATGTCCTTGCAATAGCGGGAAAGTGGAGACTTTGGGATATGCTATTTTACACTGTTTCTTCTACTGGGACCTTTGTGAAGAATTTCTTTTATTTAGTCTTCAAAAATTCCCAGACAGAACAGAAGAATTTTATACTTCTTTTTTTTTTTTCCTGAACAGGTCTTCCATATTACTAATAAAGTAGCCAAATTTTGTGGAGCTGCCATAGCTTGCTACAGTTCTCTGATAACACTGTGATCCGCCCGCTCCCCTGGATTTAAATAATTGTGACATAAATTTTATATACTTTTTGGATGTATTGTTTGGCATAATGTACGTTGCATGTCCTGTTTTGTTGTGTACTGTACAATTTGTTTGGTACTGGTCTTTGACAGTAATAAATTCAATTCAATTCGACACTCCAGATGGAACAGATTCACTTCTTCTTTTGTATCACTTCTAAATCAAGGAAACCTCTAAAAGTGATTTGAGGAACATGGATTTGCAGGGCCATTTGAAGAAGAGGAAATCCCACTGGAGGAATGCAACTGCTCATGGATTCAAGGACCCAGTTTATACAAATACATAATGCTGAAAACATATAAGTGGGGCCCATTAATTATAATTCAATTCTTCAAAAAACTCTCCAGTTTATGAATGGGGACACCATTCACAAAATGACACCAAGCAAGAGAAAATCTCAGAAGCTGATTCCCTTTTTCATCAGCTAACCATTTCACACTCAAACACAAAGTTATTGTCATGGCTGTTTTTTTATAAGTGTGCATGGTAGTAAGCACAAGAACAGTGCTTCCCAACCTTGGGTAACCTCAGCCATCACAGCTGTGGTGAAGGCTTCTGGGAATTGCAGTCCAAGAACACCTGGGTTATCTAAGGTTGGAAACCACTGCTGTGGATCTTTGTGACTGCTGCCATTGGTCTTCTCAATATTCAGACTCCCTTTTGCTATGTAAATCTTGGCATCATTTTTCCTGCTGGTGAAGGAAACATTTTGTAGCAATATCAGGCCATTTCCTGGCCTTTTGGTTATAGAAGCAAATATCCCACATTCTTAAACTGGAGAGCTGTTGTTTTTTAAAAAAAGAATTCAATGTCTTGGCTTTTTAAATTGGAATTGAATTCCAATTTAAATTGGAAGTGTAGTACATACGCTACACACAAATTCCAATAGAAACTTCCCTAATGTAAAATTACCCAGTGCTAGAGGATCCCAGAAAATGAGTACATTATCAAGAACAGATGGGATATGGCTGTACTCCCTCTCTTCCAAAATATTTTGAAGGGCTGTTTTTGAACTTAATAAAGTGATGAAAGAAAGGATGAGTGAGTGCAATACCTAAAACAAAGATATATACACATCTTTTAACCTCTCAGGTAAACTAATGTTGCTATGCCTGCTCCTCAGAATGCAAACTAGAATGTTCCTATTTCAAACCCTTTCCTTGAGTCAGGCAAGCTGAGGAAGAAAAAACTATATTGGACCAAAAGCTCTACAAACATATTGTGTGCATGTTTTCTGAAAGATATCCCCTCACCTTTTGAAATAATAAAAAAGGGAGAGCTGGGAGTTAGCAAAGATTGTCACTGGAAACCGAGTTCAAAATCATCCATACTATATAAAAGATGGACAGTAAAGAAAGACAGGGAGGAAAAATCAACTCATTTGAAATGTAGTATTGGAGGTGAGCCTTAACAATAACGCAGACCACCAGAAAGGTAAACATGTAGGTGCTAAGTCATGTCAAGCATGAACTCTCACTAGAGCAAAAATAAGTAATCTCAAATGAAAATGCAGAACCAACAATAAAGACAATATTTCTGGGGAAAGGGGGGGAGTAGGAAAAGAGGTAGACCTAATATGAGACAGATTGTTTCACTAAAGGAAGTCACAGCTATTAGTCCGCATGACCTGAGCAGAATTTATTGGGGGGAAAATACAATATCACTAGGAAATGTGGGGACAGTCGGAAGAACAACCTAATAAGAGATGTTGGTTTGCAAGATCTGAGCAGGACATAATAATGGGACATTTTGTAGGTCATTAACTTATAGCGTCACCACACATCAGAAGTGACTTGATGCCACATAACATCTTGGGTTTTTTTTTCTTAATTGCCAGACAATTGTATAATGAAAAGATGGGTGGAATAGTTGAGACTATGACAGGATATAAGCATCAAAGTTTTGCCAACACCGAGTAAGACCTTCCCCATTTATTACTATAAAGCAAAAAAAAAAAAAAAACATTAATTTCACAGCTTAAACGAGTGAGCTTCTGAATATTTGTCCTCTATTCTTTTTTAAAAAATACATTTTAAAAATATTTTTACAACCAGACACAGAATATCTTTGCAAGCAGAAATCCTTGTTTGTCCTGGAAAGAGTTAAAAATTCAATTGGGTCCTGATTCACAGGTTGAAAAGTTCAGATTGCCCCAGACATAGAGCTGATTTCTTTTTTGAAAAGTTGTGTCTGGAACTTGGTCTCAGAAATTCTGAGAGAATGTTTACTGAAAGTATTTACGACTGAGACAAACACAACTGTTCTCTGCTTTTGTAATGCAGAAATGCTTTGAATATGCCTTACAAAATTGTATGCCAATTCCTTCTAGAGACATGCCAAAATGTCCCCCTTGCTAGAGAAGTGTCACTCCTTTACTTTCTTCAAAGCAAACCCATTTTTTAAACTCCTTCCATAATAGCTATGAACTTTTGTTGACCTATAATTCTTTCTCTCCTATACAAATCATTGTATCATCTCCCTGGCAAGCCTATACCACAAATGGGCAGTCATACAACAAAGTTGCTATTTTTCCCTTTTGAAAGGCCTATTTTGAAGATGAAAAGTTCAGCCCCTGCAGCCTGGATTCTTGCTGAATAAAAAAGTGGGTGGGACCAACCATCATCCTTCAAGGTAAGTGACGTTGATGTTTCAATTTGTTTGATCTGTTTTAAAACTGAGGATGTTTAAGGTTGCTTGTTTCCATACAGGTGGGGAACAGTTTTACTTTTTAAAAAAATCATAACTTGAAAACCCTGTTCCCAAATTCCCCAAATTTGACACAGAACAAAAGTAGACTGCTTTCTATATTTGTGCCAAATTTGGTGCTGCTCCAAAGTGCAGTTTTAAAGGTATAGGTTTTTCTTTGGACTGCCCCCATTTTTAGAATTGCTTTGTAGAATGTTGATTCACTGTGCTGCACAATAATATATATCTAATGCTTTAAAAAGAGACACAAGAAATGACAGTTCAGATCTAATCTTTCTTTTAATCCCTCTACTACTATTGGATACAAAATACATATCTGATTTTTTTTTTCAACATATAGCTACAAAACACAAAGCTAGATGTTGAAAAAATATTGTATTCAAACCTGTCAAGTTGTGTTCATAATTTTCCAGGGCACAAGAGTGAGAAAGAAATTGCTAGCCATAGATCTCCTATCTCTTGTCCTGGTTGCTAGAATTAGACCATTCTGAGACAAAGAGACTACTAATATTCTTTGTTGTTTTTGTTTACTCTTTCCCCTATTTATTTATTTTTTACTCAGGGTTCATAGTTCAAAAAACATTAAGTGTTGTTCTCACATATCATTTGTTAGCCACCAGAAATAATGCAGAGCTTGCTATGGCAGTTAATAGTTATCCAATTCCTTAATATTCCCTGTTGTAAGAGCATCAAAATGTCTACAAGGGTAAGAGAGAGGATTTATTACACTGTCTACTGAGGAAATAGATTTGATTGGAAAAAAAGGGCTCCCTCTGCTTCTCTTTTTCAACCTATTAGTCTTTATAAGAAGATCACCTACATTCCTTGTGTATCTATACTTCAAGGTTAGAACTTAAGTTATGTTATTTGATAATATGCAAGTGGATAAGAATTATCTTCCTGATGTCTCCTGCCAAGTGGATAATCTCTAATCAACAAACAATATTGCCAGATAACTGTTCTGATCATATTTCTCTGTTAACTTTCTCTACTTGTTAAATCAGACATGAAGATCTTCTGGTTTTTCAGGATGTTTCTACATCCTCCAGCAATTCACATCGGTCCTGCTCCGCTGTTTTATTACACGGAGATTGATTTTGTGTCACCCGCCATTGGATAAAGTGCACCCTTGTGGTAGAATTTTAAAGACGAGGAACAAAGTCAATCTAGAGAAATATGTTCATATATAAGCAAAAGAAAGATGACTACATGCATTAAACCACCACGCTTAAATGTATCTAGAATGAGATGATATGTTCCTGTTGTCAGGTGGGTTGCATCAGTTTTTACTTCAAAGGAATTGTAGCATAAAAACACTAAATATGATTTTAAATTAATTATTTCTTGTAACAATTAATTTCTGTTAACTGGTAGAATCAAACCTTGAGCTTTAGTCCATTATATGGGGAAAATCTGTAATAAAATGTATATGACTCTGACCTCATTTATAGAACTCTGGTAATGACGAACACGTAATTCTGTTTTGTTTTGTTTTCTTTGATTTCTTCTTCTTCTTCTAAGCTTATCTGCTTCTCCAGTGGTTGCAGTTGACAAACTAAACAATGTTTATTATGATATATTATTTTCTGAGTGTGATTTTTCAATTGTCCTTTCACGCACTGATTCCTTGAGGTACACCACAGTGAAAGAACCATAAAACTAGAAAGAATAGTAAGATCCAACATCAACAAATAACCAAAAAATGGCAAATGCAATACATTAAAACAAAACAGAGGAACCCTCTAAAGTCATCAAGGACTGGTATTAATTGCAGAAAACAGTGTAAACACGACAACAATTTTAGAGCCAATAACAAAGGAACCAAAATAATTCTTATAAGCCAGGAATTCCACAACCAAGGTGCTGCTGAACAAAAAGCCCAACCTCTTTGGAAACCTTTATCCACTCTTTCCTCACACTGGCTGTAGACAAAAGTCTTAATATGGGTAAGTGTAGAATTTCCTTCTACATTTCTTAGTTTCCTCCTTCTACATTTCCTTCTTAGTATATTTACTAAGCAATGTTCCTTTAAAATGTCTCATTTTTCCTAACAAAAATCTCCAGCTTTGAATCAGAATGCCACTTTAACGGAATCTCAGTGCCAATCCACAACCACTAATAAATTTTACCAAATTCCTTAAAAGTTTTTGCTGGGTTTCCTACAGAAAGCAATCACATTACTGAGTTTTCTATAGAGAGCAAACATGTTGCTCAAAGTAGTGGCACCCACTCTTCTTTTCCTTACCATATTACTGCAGTGTTCTGAGACAACCTTAGAACCACCCACATGTAAGCCAAGGTAAAGGTAAAGGTAAAGGTTCCCCTTGACATTTAGTCCAGTCGTGTCCGACTCTAGGGCACGGTGCTCATCCCTGTTTCCAAGCCATAGAGCCAGCATTTGTCCGTAGACAGTTTCCGTGGTCACGTGGCCAGTGCGACTAGACACGGAACGCTGTTACCTTCCCACCGTGGTGGTACCTATTTATCTACTCGCATTTTAACATGCTTTCGAACTGCTAGGTTGGCAGGAGCTGGGACAAGTGACGGGAGCTCACTCTGTCGCGTGGATTCGATCTTACGACTGCAGGTCTTCCAACCTTGCAGCACAGAGGCTTCTGCGGTTTAACCCACAGCACCACCACGTCCCATACATGTAAGCCAAAGAGCTGGACTAAATAAAGACTAGATGTTAATTCAACCTCAGATGCCTCCTAGCCTCCTTAGGTCAGTATTGTTCAGTAACCAATTAACAACATATATTTAAGTACGTGTGTATTTCCACAATAAATCCATGTGAAAACAATGGGAAGAAGGAAAGCAGGCAAGCACCATATTTCTTTGCCTCACTCCAACTGTCACACAGCAGCCATTTCACAAGACTGAGGAACATCATCACCTGCAGAAACTGTATTTGTGTTATTGTTTCCCTTTCCCCTCCCAACCCTTTTTTCCTTTTGTGTCATTTCTTTTTGGCTGGGAGGTCTGATAGCTGGAGCTGTCTTTGCTTTTGTGTGGCTACATAAGCCATTCTGAGGGCTATTCCAGCTGCAGAGCAGATACAATGCAATAACTAACTAACTAACTAAATGGATCATGAATAGAGATGGGGACGAATATAAAAACGGATCGGCTTTTTCGACGAAAATAGCTGATTCGTTAAATATTCATCCCGTCATATTTGTGGGTTCCAGAGACCCCCCACGAATACGAAGGGACAAATATTTACCCGTTTTTATTTGTCCTTCGTATTAAAAAACAAAAACAAAAAAAATCATTCTGCCTACTGACCGCCTTAAGGGAATCCAGGCTGCCCTTTGCAAAGATGGCAGCTGCAGCTTCCCTACCCTAAGTGAAGCCACAGCTGCCATCTTTGCAAAGGGCAGCCAGTCTCCCTTTTTACATGCATGGCTGGGAGGCCAGGAGACCTCGGCAGCAGCGATTAAGGTAAGGGGGTGTCGGTCGGGGTGGGGTGGGGGCTAAGGTAGGGAAAGGAAGGGGGTGGGGTAAGCTGTTGGGGTGGGTGGCTGTGGGAGGGGGATGGCTGCCTATCGGCCTCTGATCAGCTGATCAGCGGCCGGTAGGCAGAATGGGTTTCTCTGCCATGTGGTAAACTCTTCTGGGGGGACCCAATTTGTGGGTGAATAACTTGGATGTCCGATATCCAATCTTCACCAAAGTTGGCAGGCGTGTTGAGGAAAGACATAGGGAGCTCCGTTGTGGTTTCAGGTTCTCTAAGTACCTGGGGAGAGCTTTGTTGGGGGGTCCTCTTTGTGACTATATTACTCAGGGGTCCGGTATCCAATGTTCACCAAACTTTCGGAAGTTGTAGAAAAGCATCTGAGGAATCTTCCCTGCAAATTTGGTGTCTCTAGGCACTTAGGGGCCAGTTTTATAGCCATTTAAAGCACAGATGAATCGACAGATCAATTCATCGATTCGTCAAAGAATATTCGTATATTCGTATTCGTTGATCCGTTAACCTTGGCAAATCACAAATCAAAATGAATTGCCTTTTTTTATTTCTCCCCATCTCTAATCATGAAATAGGTAGCACATCTGATGCATTAAATACCAACTTAAATATATCAGTCACCAGAGCATTCCAGGATTTCTTTCAGTGTTGAAGTTTAGCTACATGTCAGTATTTACAAGCCAGAATGTACTGTTTTTCTGTTAGGTCTAGAGATGATTTCCTATTTTAATTTTTCAGTATTTCTGGTGCAGTAACAATGTCATTTCCACATTTTATTCCACTCTACCTGATGACTTATGCCTTTCAATAGTTCCTGCCTCATTAATGGCACTTGGTATATATCTCTATTTTTAGTGTCACCTGTAGAGTGAATTAATGTGTTGTTTACTTCCTCTCCTAGATCATTAATAATTCTGTTAAATAAAACTAAGTCAGAACAGCTATCCCTCTGGTGCACGCTGATTGACACCTTGTCTCAGGCCTGATACTTCACCCATTATCTATTGGCTTCATTTAAGCACCTTTAGCCAGTTTTCAGTCATTGCGACAGCTCTCTTACAAGGGCTGTGTGTTGATGGATGAAAAACAAAGAAAAAGCATGATGTTTAAAGAAATGCCCCTCCCTTAAATTTTACTTCCATCCTATCACCTTTTACAAGCAAACAAACAATGCAATTGCAAACACACACAAACTAGAGTGTACTCAAAATTTCAATATGTTTATAAAATCGAAGAATTGTTATTACGACCATAGGTCAGCCATGTTAGATATACAAAACTAAAATACCATAACAAATCATATAGTATTTACAATCGATATAAAGCAGACTGAAATTCACATAGGAACAGCATACACACTGCACCGATACAGTATTTAACAGATACTTAGGTTTTTGGTTAAAACTTGTATCTATTATATAATACCAGTCAATGTTTATATGATTTTCATTGACTGTGCTTGGTATTTTTGAATAATAAATAATAGGTTTATATGTCGCATTTTTGTGAATACATATTTGAGATGCATGCATAGGTTACGTCAATGGTTCCTAGCCTTGGATAACCCAGGTGTTTTTAGATTGCAATTCCCAGAAGTCATCATCACCAGCTGTGGTGCTAAGGGTTTCTGGGAGTTGCAGTCTAAGAACATCTGGATTCCCACTATTGGGAACCACTGGACTAGGTGCTAGAATGATTGGTAGATGCCTGATGAGTGTTTGGTGCAGAACTGAATGCTGATTGGTTGTTGTGTATGGAATGGAGAAGAAAGATGTTGCCATGTGCCCTTCAAATCTAGTGTTGTAGAGCCAAACCTTGGCTATATAGCATTTTGATGTCATTCTGAGTGTTTGGATAATCACTCAGGGCCTCAATCCAGTCTGTTTGAGTGCCAAACTCAGGTCTGAAACCAGACTTAAATGGGTCAAGTAATCTCAAAAATTGACAGAAGAAAAAAAGGGGGATTGTCTCCAAAAGGGATATTGGCAATGATGCTTCTTAGTTTGTTCACATGGGACATGTACTCAATCATGGCTCTATACCAGTGATGGCGAACCTATGGCACGCGTGCCCCAGGTGGCACGCGAAGCCCTTTCTTATGGCACGCCAGGTGTTGGCCCTCTCTCCCTCCCTTGTGGAGGCAAACCTTATGAGCCAGCAGCCGGGATTCCCTCTTCCGCAGCCACTTCCTGGTCCTCTGGGTCCGTCGCTATGATTCCCCCTTAAACTTCCTGTTCCTGGTCCTCTGGGTCCGTCCCTATGATTCCCCCTGAAACCGCCACTTCCGGTTCCGGACTTCCGGGAGGCACGGCAGCCACTGGTTTCTCCCCACCCCCTCATTTTGGGCACACGAGCCCAAAAAGGTTTGCCTCCACTGCTCTATACAGTGACTCTGCTGCTTTATGAAAGCCTTTCAGTGACACCACTGAAATAAAGTGGGATGAAAAGATAATTACCATAAGAGGGAGGCAGGAAATATATACACAATTTTTTTTAAAAAATGCTATTTTTTTCTATTTTGAATCATGGAAATATCCCATTATGTAAGCTGGCAATATTGAAAATGTACACAGAGGAACATGAAGAATTACTGCCAAGGAGAGGGTGGGAACTAGATTCAGTGGAGCTATCAAATATTACATGGTACAATAAAATGGCAGACACTTTATAACAGATAAGTTTACTAATCAAACCAGATACGTTCAGGGACAGGAACTTTCTGACGAGTTTAAAATCAGTATGAATTGTTCTTGAGATGCTGCCTCTTTAAAAGGCTGCATTATGAGATTTATAGTTGAAATGTTTACCTGAAACATTCTTCACTTCAAGCGGTGTCATTTATTGAGCTATATTTACATTCAATACATCCCTTTTGTTGTTGTTGTTCTTTGTTCTTTCTTTTGTTTAGACCTGCTGCTGTTTTTCTTCTTCTGCCTAATGCTATTTTGTTAAGTGTCTTGGCTGGCTATAAGCATTGGGGGTGGGGGATAAATCACATTTACATGAAAGTAAAGAGGTAATCCCTTTCCTCTCTTTTTGTGGTGCCAGCAATATGTGAGAGTCCAGAGAAGCATTTTGTTAGGCCTAAAGGAAGAACAAGGAAACCTGAATCTTTGTCTCTCATTAGTAAATATTTTCAAGCCATCATTACCCCTGCTCTTCAGGAACACAATGGGATGCCTTAGAAGAGCCTTCAGCCCATGACTTGCAGCAGAACCTTAGCTAAGATAGTAATTCCAGAGTTTAATGGTGTGCTTTGAAAGACCAATTGCTACCACATGTCTTCACCTGTTGCCTACCAAAACTTTTTTTAAAAAAATTGAAGCAAGCATCCTATTTGGATTTACTGCACATGCAGCAGAAGTTGCCACTGGCCATCTGACAGCCTGTCTCTAAATAGCCCTACCCTGTTCCAAAAATGCAGCTCTCTCATGGCTTACCAGGGGAAGGCGATTGCAAGGAGAATGGGGTGGGGGGCGGGGGGGGAAGAAGACTGCACCATTTTGGAAAGGCCAGGCTCTCATAGGAGTTCCCTCAATGAGATCTTCAGCTGGAGGACTACTCTCACAAAGGTGACTCAGTTTCACAAACTATTCCCCAACTGCAGGGTTTTTTTTTTGTTTTTTTTAAAAAAAGACCTGTCATCAACGGCTGGATAGCTCAGTGTTTAGAGCCAGAGGTTGGGAATTCAATTCCCCCATTGTGCCTCCCTAACGGGGGCTAAATTCAATGATTCATAGGGTTTCTTCCAGCTCTGCAGTTCGAAGATCTAAGAAGATCTAAGACCTAAGGTGATCAACCTCTTTTCAGGCTGGTAAACAACATGTGTTTCATCCTGATTTCATGAAAAATGCTAAAAAAAATTTTTGTATTATTGGGAAACCTAAGAATTACACTTTTCTGGAGAGAGGGGACATGGAGGCAGTAGCTCACTAGGGAAGAATTCCAGCATTTCATCCAATTATACCTCTCAAGATTCTTTGAGAGAAGCCCTGAAAATTAAAATTAAAGAGATTTCAGCTTAGTGTTCTGCTTGATCACAGCATTATGTAATAGTTAAATAAACTGAAACCCTATTTCAAATGCTGTAAAATTCACAATTTACATTTGCTTAAAAGGTCTTTCTTGCAAAAATTACTATCAATCCTGCCAGCAACACTGAGAAAACATTTCTTCTTTCTAATAGATCATTTATGTACTGAAACAGAAAAACATTCCAGAACACCACTTCCTATGTGACTTTTTAAAGACAATGCACTAATTTATGGATGTTTGCATGCACTTTTAAAGAAAAGAAAAGAAACAATCAACAGCTCGAGGACAAAATGCCCTGAAGTGTACCTCAGAAACTCAAATCATATTTTGAAAATGTAATTGATTTTCGTAAATTAGAATTTGTCACAATCTGCACATTTCTTTACACCTGGAATGGGGGGGGGGGGGGGAGAAACTTGAGATTGTTTTCCAGAGGAAAAAAAAGCTAATGTGGTGCTTGCAGATTGCAGGCCCAAAGCTTTGAGTACTTAACTCTTAGAAGTCTGAGTTTCAGTCTCTGAGTGTTCAGCCACAGTAGTGCTTAACCAAGAATGCCAGCTTTATTTTATTTTACAGGCACTCCTCACTTAACAACCTACCTGTTTAACGACTGCTCAGATTTATCACCCTTTATGACTCTCATAAATCTGTCCCTACATCTTTGCCACACCCCTTCTCAATGGGCACTTGGCACGTGATTTATTACTCCTCGCTTATTGGCCAGTTTGCTTAACGACCTAGTCATCAGAATGGAACTCGGTCGTTAAGTGAGTAGTACTTCATTTCATTTTTGCTTAAAGCACCAATACCTATAAATGTGAGGCAGGCAGCTCCTCTTCATACCAGGAACAGTGATAACTGTTGAATTTGGCTGGTGCAAATGGGGAGGATCTTCTCTCTCTGTGTGTGTCCCATTACTCAGTAGCAGCCTCACACTTCTAGCAAACTGTGTTTGAATTAATATGCAGTAGGTCAAAGCACACAGCAATTCATGCAATCATATTTGTAATTCCAAGCATTTGCTGGGATTAACAACTGGGGAGGATGAATGAATGGCCGTTTGTAATCACCATAGAATAATCAGTATTATTGAATGCTTTACAATGAAACAATGGAAAAGGGGAGGGTGAGTACGAGGTCATCACTATGGATATTTTTTTCCTCAAGGCATTTTTAATTACATAAGGAGAACATTGCTGTAGAAGTAAAGTCTGACACCAATCTGCCTGCTTGAAATGCATCACAATATTAAAACTATTTCCTAAAATGAGATAATAGTGGGGGGCAGGACATAGCTGTGGTGCAGATCCTGGCTGGTCTATACTGGCTCTCTGTTGGCTACCGTGTCAGATTTAAGGTGTTAGCCCTAAATGGTTTGGGACCTTGTTACCTGTCGGAGCCCCTCTCCCGAAGGGTATCTATCTGCCCAACACATTCCTCTCAAGCTGTGTTATTGAGGGTGCCTACCCTGAGGCAAATAAAGAAAAATAACACTAGGACCAGGGCATTTTCAGTAGTGGCACCCTCGCTGTGGAATAAATTTATTTATTTATTATTTATTTATTTAAAATATTTCTATGCCACCTTTCTCCCCAAAAGGACCCAAGGCAGCTTACATCACTAAAACAGTATTTAAAAGGTTCCCTACCTACAGAACTTTAGAAGATTAGTAAAAACAGAACTATTTATGGACGCCTTTGGCAACATCCTAGGCTAATTTTCAAGACCCACACGCTATTGTTGCTATTGATTATTTTTATTATACTACTGAATATTTTGTTTATCATGTTATCATAAAATCACAGAATAATTGAGTTGGAAGGGGCCTATAAGGCCATCGCATCCGATTCCCTGCTCAGTACAGGAATTCAAATCAAATTATATCTCTTGGGAGAGAGGATTGGGGAAAAATATTAGACACTGGATATGCCCTTGCAAAAGATTACCTTAACTTTTCTCCCACAGAGCACTGGAATTGGAGAGTCCTAGTAAAACATTCACTATGATTGGAGATAGGGCTGGTTACTTTAGACCAGGGGTCCCCAACTCCTGGTCCGCGGCCCGGTTCTGGTCCGTGGGCTTCCTGGAACTGGGCCACGGAGACAGATCTCCGGGGGCCCCTGCACACACGCATGGTGGGCATGTCATGCTCACGGAGGGGCATGTTGTGCTCGCGGAGGGGTGTGTCATGCTCACGGGTGGACGTGTCACACTTGCGCGTATGCGCGCGGGAGCAACACACCCCCTCCATGAGCGCGACATGCCCACCGGCAAGCGTGAAATGCCCACCCGCGAGCGCAGGGGTGCCCCCGCCCCCCGCACACAGAGCTCGCCCCCCAACTAGTCCGCAGTCCCAAAAAGGTTGGGGACCGCTGCTTTAGACCATACAAGTTTGGTGTCCCTCCTCTCTTAGCCACTGTGGTGTTTTTGTTTTTGTTGTTTTGGGCAGAAATTCTCTCTGCCTGGAAACTCCCTCACTTTTTGGGGGGGGGGGGACTCTTACCATGAAGACTGAGGTTCGCAGCTTGGGGGTACATCTTGATCCGGTGCTTACCATGGAAACCCAGGTAGCGTCAGTGGTCCACACCGCCTACTTCCATCTTTGGCGGATCGCCCAGCTGCATCCCTATCTTGATGTCAGGGCCCTCACCACTCTGGTCCATGCGTTTGTAGTCTCGAGATTAGACTACTGTAATGCGCTCTACGTGGGGCTACCTTTGAGATTGATGCGGAAGCTTCAAATGGTGCAGAATGCGGCACCCAGACTTCTTACTGGGGTGAGAAAACATCAACATATCTCCCCCACTCTGGCGGCCTTGCATTGGCTACCTGTTCGTTTTTGCATTGATTTCAAAGTATTAATGATGACATATAAAGCCATAAATGGTTTAGGACCTCAATATCTGGCAGAACGTCTTCTCCCACCTAGATCTACCCATATCACTCGCTCTAGCCAGGAGGGGTGGCTGAGGGGCCTAACACCGAGGGAGGCCCGAAGAGAAAGAACAAGAAAGCAGGCCTTCTTGGCAGTGGCCCCTCGGCTCTGGAACAATCTTCCCCCAGAAATTTGTCTGGCTCCCTCGCTGGGCGTTTTTAAGAGCCAACTTAAGACCTGGCTCTTCAGACAGGCCTTCCCTCCTGTCGATACCTAACTTATTTCGCCATCCTCTAGTGTATTAATATTGTTGTTTTATTTTATTTTAATATTGTAGGCTTCGATCTAAATGGGCGGGATATAAATTAAATAAATAAATAAAATCCTGTTGCTTTGTTATATGTGCAGAAACCAAATAACATGACATTCACCTACTTCTGGATGGCAATTATTGAGTTGCTGCTGAGATTCTCAGAGGCATTCATGCCCACTGGCTTGATACATATTTGAGAATCCAAGGAGGCGCTAGTTAATTGCCAACTGCAAGGCACATACAAACAGCGTTTGCCTTCCACATGTATAACAAAGCAGCAGGATTTTAGCCTCTGTGTCCTTCTGTATCAAAGTTGCTCACAAATGGAATGAACAGATTCACAATAGGTATGAAGTGATCCTTAGAGAAAAATATCACTTTTTTCTGCAGAAACATTCTCTGAGTTTTCTCAAATCAAATTTGCTAAGAAATCTTCAGGAATGGATAGATTTAGATTTGGTATGAAGTTACTTTGGTCTAAAGTTTGACCTGAAAAGCCATATTGATTGGCTAGATGATGAGATTGGCAAACACCAGAGTGGGCATTATCTGTGGTGGTCCCACACTTTTGAAACTCTTGCATGAGAGATGGATATTTGGCTTCTTCCTGGTATCTTTTTAAATGGGCATCATGCATCCTTTTATTTTATCAGCTTTTAGTTACGTGTGCTTGTGTCAGGTATTTTTCTAGTTTATTATGTAGATTCCTGATGCCTTTGTTTTTAATTGTTTGAGTAGATTCGACTATGGAGTGTTCTCAGGCCACTATGTTTCTTTTACAGTCTTGAAGCATTGATTTCATCTGTATTTCATGTTTTCACTCCTTATGCAAACTGTATGGGGAATACTTCCTCCCTGAAAGGCAGCAGAGCAATACTGATAGTAAGTGAGCAAGTCAGATGGAAATCCATGATTGAAAACAGAATCCATGTAGCTTCCAATGACTTGCTATGTTTAAGGTTCCTAGTAAATATTGGCCTAGCACTATAGAGTTATTGCTTTGTTTCCTGCCCCCACCTTCTCTCAAAATTCAGAATGTTGAGTCAAAGAAGGGGAAAAGAAGATGAGAGAGAAAGGAAAGGAAAGGCTGAAGATGTTAAGGCAAAACCAGGAAGTTCTAAATTCTGCGCTAAAAGCCATAAACTGCAGATTTATGTTTCTTTTTCTTTTCTTTTTGGGCATTGTGATCAGTGAAAATACCAATACAAACTACGCACAGGGCATGTTCTCTAGGGTGAGGGGAAGAACAAAAATTCTTCCCCTGAAGGTGACTACCAGCTGCCAGTGGAGGAAATCAGCCGCTGGGACCAATTAAGAAATCTCTGATCCGAAGAGGTAAGGAGAGTGGATTTCCTGACTCTCTTTTTGCTGAAGGTTTGTGAGTTTCAGCTATGACACAAAGTATAAGACACTGAGCACTCGGGGCAAGGAAGCAGGCAAAGAGGACTGAACTGGCTTGAAAAATAACTTTTCTAAGTCTGTTTCATGATGAAGCTGTTCTGTCTTTCACCTGGACAGAAACAATCACAAGCAGCTTTAAACATTACAAGGGGTTTCAAGAACCCTGCTTTTTCGCTCTGCTTCATCCAGACTTTTTTCCTGGCTCTTCTTGACAGCCAGATGACCAAATGCTGCACAACGACCACTGTGTCTTCACTCTCTCCTCCGGCTGTTCGGTTCTCAATTAGCTTTTAAGTTGCATTATAGATCCACTAACAGTTGTGCAGTTAAATCATTAATTACTTTCCCCAGTCAGTTGGGAACTCAATTTCACTTTAGTTTGCAGTTTGTGCTTCGTCCTTGATTACTTAGCTAATCCATATAAACATCTTCAGACACTATAATTTAAGGGAGTTAATGATGAGGAAGCTTAGATAAGTTTATCAGAAAATAATTCTTAGAGATTAAAAGAAGAAAGCAAAAAGCAATTTGAAAGCAAAGATTTTTACTAGATATATAAATCTCTATCCCTCTAACACACATGTACATACATGCTTACTATAACTCACAGAACAGATTATGAAAGCATGGACTTTATTGGCAGAAATTGATGTTTTTCGCAAGGTTTTCAAATATCAATTTTAGTGTGAAGACAATTTCAGGTCAGTTCAATTAATTGTCTGAAAATCAAAACTGCTTTTTTTTAACTGAATATAGTCTAAATATATAGACACATCTCTCTCACATGTGATTTAGCCACAGTAACACATGCCTTACTTACATCCCATTTCGATTACTGTAACACAATTTATCTGGGGCTGTCTTTGAGGATGGATTGTTATTTTCAGCTGGTTGAAAATGCTGTAATCAGGGAGCATATAATTTTTTTAATAGCAGTTTCACTGGTTATGTATATGATTTTGTCAACATTCAGAGTGCTGATTATAACATTCAAAGCCTGATAGGGCTTAGGTCCAGGCTATATGAAGGACTATATTTTCCCATATGAATATTTGTGCTCTTTTATACCAATGTCAAAACTCCCTTTGTCTTGTCATGTGTGTCTTGTCACTTGTCTTGCCATTTATGTAATGGTCTCTTCATTTATGTAATGGTTATGTAACCACAGAAATAAACATGGTTTCATTAATAAGCTTCACTTATTTCTTCTCTTCATCATTCATTCCCACCAACTTTTAGTTGCTCCTATATGTCTGTATTTGTCTCTTCACTCATGCCATTATAACACTCTCCACATAGCCAAACCATGGTTACTGAGCTCCACCCCACTCATCTTGAATTAATTTAATGAGATTTTATTAGTGGCATCTGAAAGAAGTTATGAATTCCTAGGCTTTAAATTCATTCAGCACAATTCTTCACTCTCTATCACTTACCTCCCCTTAAACTCTCAGCTTTCATTCCAAACACACCCGCTCCCAATCTTTCTACTCCAGACTCCAAAGCTCAGAAAAACCTTGCTCTAGACTGCTCTCTCAGCCTATAGGCTGATCTAGTACAGAACCCTGACCCTCTCCCTCCAGATATTTTGGACTTCATCCCCCATGATCCCTTGTGATTATCTGTGTTTCTTGGAGCAGATGTACACTATAGTCAAAAGTATGTGGATGACTCCAGGTTGGAGAAAGGTGTTCCACTGAAATGGGAAAGAGGGCACTAAAGTCTTTGAAATGCTAGTCTTGGAAGCATTGAAGGGATTTCCCTTCTTAATCCACTCAAGGTAACTACTTTTCAATTGGCTATTGAAAGAGCTGAAAGACTGTGATTTCCTCCCCCCCCCTCCCACAATCAGGACTGGAATACATCCACCTTGAGTCACGAGCATTCCCCTTGTTCAAGAAGGACTGATGTTCACCTTCTCCCTTTTTTCAGTCTAAAGTCTTCCAAATTAAACCTAGGCTGCAAACGGGGGTGGTGGTATGCCAGGATGTCAGTAGGATGTGTCTTTCCCTTTCTGTCAAAAATTTCCAGTAAAAAGTTTTTTTAAAAAAATCCAGTGCTGGATCTAGCAGTTTCAATGCTCTACAACACAAGAGTATCCATTAGAGGTGTGCAGATTTATGTTTCTGGACTATAACTGCAGCTGCCTAGGGATTTTTGGAAGTTGAGAATTCAAAAACAAGTATGTATGACTCTAGTGCCCATCAATATACCTCTAGAAGAGAAAGGCCCTGAAGCTGGTATACTTGTTTTCTTTGTTACTCTCTCAAACTTTCTGCCCAGCTTGTGTGACCCTTGGTGACCCTTTGGTGTTTCCTGCAGTCTAGGTTTGCCCTTGCTCTGGAAAGCTGCAATCTTATGCAATCTTATCTGAAATGAATTGCAAAGAAAAGCCCTTCTAGGTTCCTGGCTAGATTGGGATACACATTGACTGCTCTGAAATGGCGCCGGTCACCATTTCGGGGAGGCTTTGCCCGCCTGTTTGGAGACAAGCGTCACAGCGTGATGCAGCTTTCAGAGGGAGGAGGGACAGAGCCTTCAAAAGGCTGGGTCCCTCTACGGCAGCCTCTTTTGCTGCCTTTCCAGAAAAGAAGTCTGTTCGTCTCCGGGAGATCGTGTGCTTTCGTTTTCACCAGCGTGGCTCCCATCCCCTTCGGCTGATCGGAGCACTCACCAGCTGATCTGCTTAAGTTTTTTCCCTCTGTTTTCTTACTTGTTTAAGATTTTATATTTATTATTGACTGGGGTTTATTGTTGTTTGGAGCATGGGGGGGTGTTCCCTGTTGATACTCCATCCCCCCTTCCCCCCTTCCCTCCTTTAATTCATTTGGCTGCCCCGGGGGTTATTGCTGTTACAGTTCATTGTTTCTCTTAATTAGGATTTCGTTGGGTTTAATAGGGGTTTTTAGATTATATGTTAGTTATAATTTAATTTTCACTCACTTGTTCAATTAGATAATCAATCAGGTGGAACTAATTCATTTAGGAGGAGGAAGTGTGATTGTTCTTTCACCTACTTCCCTACTCTTCCTCCTCCCCCACCCTACCCATTGTGCTCTTTGTGCTTTGGGGCTCATTTTTATTTTTTTAAAAAAGGGAAGGGAGAGACTTATATCAATTGATAGGGAGCCAGTAGTTGATTTGGGGACAGCGCCACCTGCTGTTTGGTTCATTGGAGTGCATACAATTTTATATAAAAAAGGGGGGCAAGCAGCAGATCAGAGGCCTGTTGCAGCGCCCCCTGCTGGCTTGCAGGGCAACTGCAAGTTAGACAATAAAGAAGAGAGAGTGTCTTTAAAAAATAAATAAATAAATAAACAATAATAATAATAATAACATTAATAATATTAATATTAAAGGAAGAAAGAAGTAAGAATAAAATAAAATACACACACACACACACACAAAGAGAGAAAATAAATAATAATAAAAGGATTAGTAATAATAAATAATTTAAAACAAAATACAAATAGTCGTAGTGAAATTGGTCGATAATTAAATCCATTTGGTGTATTGCAAGTCAGCAACTCCTGGTATTCTTGAGAGGCTAGCTAATATGGCTTCAAAAAAAGGAGAGGGTGGTAAGAAGGGTAAACAGCCCGCGAAGCGTAGGACTCCTGCCAGAGTGACCCCCGTACTTTCTTCATCTGACAAAGAAGAGTGGCCCGACTATAGTGCTATCCTAGCTAAGTTAAGCGAGCTGGAAAGGAAGAGGGCGCTAGCAAGGGAGGCAGCTAACGCTGCTATGCCTAGGAGGTTGAGTAGGGAGTCCAAAGCACGTAGAATGGCTGAGCTGAGACAATTGGGTGACGTAATGATGTTACGTATTGCTCTTTTGGAGAAAGAATGTTCTGCAGCTTCGGGAGTCAGAGCGATGTCTTCAACACAAGATGACCCGGTGTCTGCATCCATTGTTGGTGAAGAGGAAGGCACACAGGAGGCAGCGATGGATACCTTCGAGCAGTCAAGAGAACAAACAGCTGAGGTGGTCCTCGATGCAGGATTAAGTGGGCATCTTGGAGGGCAGATGGGCGTGGAGGCTACTGGCCCTGCTACCAGTCAGGGTGCCAATGAGTTATCTGCAGCCAGCACGTTGAACACTACACTCATTCCTCCAGGTGGATCCGCACCAGCACAAGTCACATGACACATGGAGGGAATATGGCCTTCAGGAGTAGTTTCCCCACCGGGAATTTTCCCGCCAGTTCCTAGTGTCCTACCTAACAATTTTGGGCTTAGCCCTTCCACTCTTGGGGGGCCTCCTCCGGCTTTGAAGCCTTGGATGGCCCCATAGCCTCAGAGTTTCTCATCATGCCAGAGGCCGGGTTTTGCTGATTTTTCTCATCAGTTTAATTACCTGGTGATCTCAGACACAGGGTACAACTCTGTAGCCAGAGGTGCTCTGCCTTGTGGCGACCAGTCCTTACCTTTGGGGGACCACCTTTTACCAGCCACTATATAAAAAATTTGGTGAGGCAAATACGTAGATGTATTCGAGCTCTTAAATAGGAAGATTGAAGAGAAGAAAGGCAGCAAGGAGGAGGAGGACAGGGAGAAAGAGCGTTTTAAGAAGAAGAAGGCAGATAGGTGTTGGGCTAATTGGCTGCCAGGTTTCTTAATTTATGCTGGCACCATAGTTAAAGCATACTCAGACAGGGCCTTAGCCCTTCTGCAATAACTTGACCTTATTTATCGAGCTTATGTGGACTTTCCAGGTCCCGCTTGGTTGCTTTACGACCAGGGTTTTAGGATGAGGGCTGCAATTAACCTCCAAATGCAATGGGATGTTCATCATCAGGGGCTCTGGCTGCAGCCATGTCAGGCGAGCGTTTTGACAGTGGGCACTTGATTCAAAGGTCAGCTACGCTTAATTCTCCCCACGTTTCAGCGGGCCAGGGGGTTCAACCCCGCCTGGTTTGCTGGGAGTTCAACCAAAAAGGTTTCTGCAACCGTAAGCCATGCAGATTCCGGCATGTGTGCTCCTTATGTGGGGGTAATTACAGTACCGTATCCTGCTTTCGAGGTTGCCCCGGAGCAGGCGGAGGCAAAGACGGAGGCGGACCAAAGAGGCCAGCAGTGGGTCCAGCCCCGTCTGCAAAAGGGCCCCAGTCCAATTAACGTGGCAGTACTGGCAGCCTGGCTGCAGCTTTACCCTGATCGTGAAACTGCTAGTTATTTTTAAAGTGGCTTTACAGTGGGATTCAGAATCCCTGTGCAGGGTAATAGATTTCCAACTTCAGCAAGTAATTTAAAGTCTGTCAGAGGTATGGAGGATGTAGTGAGAAGGAAGATTCAGAAAGAGGTGGCTGAAGGGAGGGTAGTTGGTCCCTTCGTGGAGCCTCCGGTCCCAAATTTATGCATCTCCCCTTTGGGGGTCGCCCCAAAAAAGACACCAGGGGAGTTTCGTTTAATTCATCATTTATCTTATCCTGAAGGGGAATCGGTCAACAACATGATTCTGCAGGAGTTGTGTACGGTTAAATACACGTCCTTTGATGCGGCAATGCGTATGGTTCGGCCCTGTGGTAATGGGACTGAGCTTGGGAAGGCTGACATTATGTCAGCTTTTCGTTTGCTGCCAGTTCACCCAGATGACTTTGAGTTATTGGGTTTTCAATTTGAGGGCCTTTTTTATATGGATAGGGCACTGCCCATGGGATGTTCGATTTCCTGCGCTGCTTTTGAGCGCTTTAGTTCATTTTTGGAATGGGCACTGCTGCGAAGGGCAGGTTTGACCCACATTGTCCATTATTTGGATGATTTTTTATTTTGTGGGAAACCTGGATCAGGGCAATGTGATTTCCTCATGAAAACCTTTCAAATCCTCACAAGGGAGCTGGGTGTTCCCTTGGTGGAAGAGAAGACGGAGGGCCCTGTTACGGTTATTACCTTTTTGGGGATCGAACTAGATATGGTTTAGCAATACAGCAGGTTGCCTCAGTGCAAATTAAGAGATTTGCGCATCCGTATCAGAAGCTTATTGCAACGTAACAGAGTTACTCTGAAGGACTTGCAGGAGGTGGTTGGCCACCTGAATTGTAAGGTCATCGCCTCAGGCAGGGCTTTTCTGAGAAGGCTCAGCAGAGCCATGAGTGGCTTAAAAAGGCCACACCATAAGAGAAGATTGTCAGCGGACATGAAGGATGACCTACGCACATGGTTGCGTTTCTTGGAGCGATTCAATGGGATTTCATTTTGGAGGGATGAGCTTCGCTTGCAAGCTGACTTCCAAGTTCACTCTGACGCTGCCGGATCTTTTGGTTATGGCATTTACTTTAGAGGCCGTTGGGGTGCCGGTTTGTGGCCTGAGACATGGAGTGACTCCAAAGTCATTCGTGATCTCACATTTCTGGAGTTCTTTCCCATTCTGGGGGCCCTATGGCTTTGGGCCGACGTTTGGGCCAACTCCTCACTCACTTTCTGGTGTGACAATATGGCAGTAGTTCATGTAGTGAATACACTCTCGTCCAAGTCACAGAGGGTTATGAGACTCGTGAGAGCCTTCACACTACGTTGCCTGGAGTACAATATTGTGTTCCAGGCTTGTCACGTACCAGGTGTTGAGAATGAGCTGGCTGATGCCCTGTCCCGTCAACAGATCGACCAGTTCAGGGCTTTGGCCCTGGAAGCTCAACTTCGTCCAGAGATATTGCCCCAAGAGGTATGGAGCCTTGGAGAATTGAAGCCAACAGGGCCATAGGTTTAGCCATTGCTCCAAGCACCAGGCACAGCTATGCAGTGGCATGCGAAGAGTTTTTTGCATTTTCTGCAAACGAAGGCATGGGCAGACCATGGCCTATAACAGTAGATCACTTGCAACAATTTGCAGTTCACCTGCATTTTAAAGGTTTGGGCCCCCGCACCATTCAGGGAAAGATATCTGCCCTTGCCTTTTATTCTAAGGCTCATGGTTACCCTGACCTGGCCAGCGACTTCAGAGTTAAAAAGATGGTTGAGGGTTGGTCTAAGGAATGGGGTAAGAGTGAGGACATGCGCACTCCCATGTCCCCCGCCATATTAGTTCAGTTAGGCCATGCTTGGAAAGCGGTCTGCGCTGACCAATTCGAGACAAGATTATTTAGAGCAGCTACGTTATGTGCATTTTGGGGGGCCTTTCGCATTAGCGAGTTAGTGAGAGCTTCGAAGTTGGACAATTCCCATTCGGTGTTGCAGATGGAGGACCTGCTGGCCTCTGAAGACGGGGTCCTGTTGCATCTCCGCCGATCAAAAACTGACCAGTTTGGAAAGGGTCAAATTATAAGGCTGGGGCCTTGTTCTGTAAAAGAGCTTTGCCCAGTTAAAGCCCTCACTGAGTTTGTTCAGTTGAGAGGGGAATCCGGGGGGGGGGGGGGGTTATTTCGTCACAGCGATGGTTCTCCCCTTACAAGATATCAATTTTGGACAATCACTTCACGAGGCCTTCATGAAGCGGGCATTGTGGGGTGCAAATTCGGAACTCACTCATTCCGTATAGGTGTCTACGGCTGCTGCCTTGGGTTATGGTGAGGAGCAAATTAAGAAGTTGGGGAGATGGTCCTCACACAGGTTTAAAGCTTACATGTGATCCCTTCCAGTATAGATGTGACTCTGCTTTTCTTTTTCAGGACCCATGGCAGCTTTTTCTTGGCTGCGAGTGCTGGTGTTTGGCCACAGCTATATTCACCGGGCCATGAAGCATGCCTTGAGGACTGGTTGGGGGTGTGGTTTAGGTTTGGGGGCATCGGCCTCTCTTGAATGGAAAGGAAAGAGGGTCATGTTATGGCCAGAGCTGTTGGGGCTAGCCCTATCTAATTTTGAGCACGCATCTCCCGATCTAATGGTGGTGCATTTGGGTGGAAATGACCTGACAATTAGAAAAGGCAAGTCGTTGATTTTACAAATTATTCATGACCTGCAGGCATTGAAGGATAGTTTTCCTTCAATGAAGTTAATCTGGTCTAACATCATTCCAAGGCTAGTCTGGAGAGCCGACTGTGCTCGGGGTCGGATTGATCGCTCAAGGCATGGAGTGAATCGGGAGATTGGCTATGCAATGAAATCAGGATTAGGTTCAGTGATCCAACATCGGGATATAAACATTAATCAGCCTGAGTTATTCAGGAGCGATGGTGTTCATCTGTCTGAAGTAGGGACGGACATTTTTCTGAATGACTTGCAAGGGGGCCTCCGAGCCAAAATTCTTGGCTTGGGTGGCGAGCGTGGAACATATAAATAGCCCCATGCCGTGGCGGGTAGTGCAATAAAAAAGCTTGGGTGAGTTCAGGATTGACATGTGGTGACAAAATTTTGACCATCTCTCTGTCAGGTTCTGACAATCGGTTATCAGATGAGAGGTGGGTTTTACATGGTACAATCTCCCATCCAGCTGCCCGCTTAGGGCCACAAGGCCCGGCAGGGGAGTTGGTTGGGGGGGTACCAGTTCACAGAGCACCTGAAGGCGTGCTGTACAGCGGACAGCACGATTCAGAATAGGAGCTCTCCCTGCTATAGGAAATGTCCGGAGATTGAGGTTTATCCGGATATTGAAGAATATCGCACTATGGTTGGCCCCCTTGCATTTGGGGGAATATGACTTTAAATAGTTAATAAAGTTGTGGCCCAAGTTTTAAACCCAACACCTGTGTCTTGTCGTTATTCCAGGCTGGGTGGGCAAGGAAGCCACACAACCATGATATTTCCTGGTGATATATGGCTGGGATAAGTGAACTTTGTAATTGAATGCAGCACCAGCTGGTATGTTGTTTGTTTGTTTGTTTGTTTGTTTGTTTGTTTTTTATAATTCCAAAAGAGAATAGGTTAAAAGACCAAGGTCCCAAAATAATCCAATGTATTTCATGTTTCATGTTTGGAATATACTGACATTGGTTATCTGGCTGTGGTATTATTTGTTGACAAAAGTACTTCATCTGTCTCTAAAAGCCTCTTTTCTTTCCCTTTCCTCTCCTTACTAGCTGCACACAATCCTTTTTTATTTCAGATGGAGTCATACTTTAATCAGATTTGACCTTTATGTTAGCATCTTAAGCAACTTTCAGCATTTTTCATACAAACATTGTGATGTTTTGATATCTCTTGATATTTGGGTTCTGCCACTGGGCTTTGTGATGGTTTCTGAGGAAAACAAGAGTGTTTGCCTATTCCTGTGAAGGAACATTGGCTCATTTGCCTTGGCAAAAGGAACTCTGTGGTAAGAGTGACCCATCTTTTCTGGAAGAGTATAAAATGCTACAACATGGGATGGGGCAAAGACATTCATGAGTATTCGAAGCAATTAGAGATGGGCACAAACTGGCAATTTGGCTGTTTTTGCCAGTTTGTTTTTCAGCCAAACAGGTATTTGGTGGTTTTCAGCCCTGCTTCCTCTGGCAGGCGCCTACTCAGAGGCAGTGCTTGGAGGAGGCAGGGCAGGGAAGCTAGGGTGCTGTCTCTGAGTGGGTGGCCACTGAAGGAGGTAGGGCTAGGAACCGCCAAACATCTGTTCAGCCAAAAAATGACCTGGCACAAACCACCAAATCGGCGGTTCATGCTCATCTTTAGAAGCGGCTCTTTTCTCATGAGTATGAAAAATGAAGCTCACAAATATACAGTATTGACAACAGCCATAAGAAAATGCCTGTAGTGGGGAACCTGGTGATTTGTAGCTCAGTCTCTTTACTGCTTTACCAAGACTGATTAAAGGAGGAGACTGGATCAATATACAAGCCCTTTAACCATTACATGCATTGTCTTTGATTGTCCATAGACCATCAAGACAGCATATACAGGAGAGAGAAGGGCACACTAGCTCCCTTCTTTACCTTGCCACACAGGTATTGCAATATTTTTGTTTTCTTTCTAAGTAGTATTTTAATTCCCTTTCAGCCTAATTATATATAGAGGTGGTTTGGGATACCAGCAATCAGCTGTTTGACAAGGAAATGGGCATAGAAGAGAAGCCATTCCCCATTCCCTCTTCTGACCAGTTCCTTTGTATGTTTTTTTCTTTTTGTTAACCTGACTATACACACTCTTCTTCACCTATCCACCTTCTTCATAAGAATCTGAGAAGAGCTATGCTGAATCCCACTCATCCACTCTAGCATTCTGCCCAGCCACTAGCAAAATCAGATGTCAATGGGAAGCCCAGAATAACCCAGCATACATCTCTGAATATGGAAGGCATATATATCTAGCATAACTCATAGCCACTGATGGCCCCAACATCCATGCATTTGTCCACTCCCCTTTAAAAACAGTCTAAATTAGTAGCCATCTTGTGATGCACATATTGCACTGAATGAAGATGTACTTCCTTGTATGTGTTTATAATTTCTATGGTTTGTTTTCATACACCTGGGCTTCTTCTCCTGTTACACACAAAGTCTTTGATGGCATCCACACAAAACTTGGAAATGTTATCCTTCTCCTAAAAAGTGTAGCCCAGAAATCCCTCAGCCAGCATGCCGTCTATGTTGATTGTAGAAGTCTGGGACTTCTATCTATCTATCTATCTATCTATCTATCTATCTATCTATCTATCTATCTATCTATCTATCTATCTATCTATCTATCTATCTATCTATCTATCTATCTATCTATCTATCTATCTATCTATCTATCATCTGTCTGTCTGTCTGTCTGTCTCTGTCTGTCTGTCTGTCTGTCTGTCTGTAATATTTTTACCCCACCTTTATCCTTAAATAGAACCCAAGGCAGCTTACATCTTTAAAAGACAGTATTTAAAGCTAACAACAGTGAGTATACAAATACTAAAAAGGATCGATATAATGCTAAAAAACATAAGCAACATCAAAACACATTCAAAGCAATAAGGTACAATAATTTTAAAAACCCCACTCAGGGAGCTAGTGACTAAGGGAAAGTGACTGAAGTGAAAGGTCTTCACTTGCTTGCAGACGGACAGTCTGTCTTTCTGTGGGAGGGTGTTCCAGAATCTGGGCGTAGCAATAGAAGGTGCTGTGAAGGTGGTGAGACTAAGAGAAAGGCCTCTCCTAATGATCTATACACGAAGCTGAAGGGGGACCATAACTTAGTGGTAGGCTGTAAAACACACACACACACAAAGAGGTGCCAGGGTTTGAGGAACACTGGCCACACGAAATGGAGGACAGAAGCTCCTGCATCTTTAATAGCTGCACAGAAGAAGAAAAATCAATAGGTGCAGCTCCCTTTCTTCCAGCCATTCAACTTCAGGGGATGAAGTCCAGTTCTAGCATGATGAGAGAAGGAAGAAAAAAATATCCCACCTGGCTTGGGTAAGTTTTGTCCAAGGATGCATTGTCATTTCATGCAATATGGCCTTTCAGTGTGCCACAAAACCACCATATATTTACCAGCTCTATAATGCAGACCACTGATTAGTAATTTATTTCTAAATCTAAATTTTAAATATTAAAATACCCAAAATGTATTAGTGTGACTCTGGCAGTGCATCGTTGAAACAAACAACAAACAGAACTACCATTAAATGCAGAACTCAAATGATTGTGAACATGACTTTTCCATAATTCATGGGTGGTTTGCTTCAAAGTATATAGTCTCTTAATGAGCCTCCTCTAAATGCAGTGATTGTAATTTTTCTAAGCATTTTCCTTTGAGAAAGCAATAAAATGTAAGTGATAACATTTTTAAAAATCCCTATTTCAGTGGCAGTGCACAGTACATCTGGATGTAAGTTAATGGTTTACATATTAATTTGCTCATCTCACTGATGGGCAGAAAATTGCTTTAATATAAATGCAGTTAAAATTGTCATTTTACATCTACATAGCTTACACTGTGAAATTTATTATGAGACCCAAGAAATTGCTCTGTAGCAATTTAGCAGACTTTTGTGGTTTTCTCTCTCTCTCTCTGTGTGTGTGTGTGTGTGTGTGTGTGTAGTTGGATGGGTTTAAGATATCTGTCTTGCAGTGTTACTCATGCGTAGTTTCATCTTGATTGTCTCAAATTCTAACAGAGGAAAGAGAAGTTTCATCTGTATGATTATGGAACCATTGCCTGAAGGAAGGAGACATTTTGTAGCTCTTTTCGTAAGGGGAAATCAAAGTTACTATATTTTCACTTTGCAAAATGTAAATGTCCTTCCCAGCACATTGAAAACCCTGCCCTGCCCCCTGTTCTTCTTAGCCAGGGACACCAGGACCAGCCCTACCATTAGGCAGAGTGAGAAGACTGCCTTGCACTATAGAGTTTGATTGTCATAAAAGAGCTGCCCCTTCTTATCAGTTTCATGTATTTTTATTGGCTAAAATTCTGTTGCTTAGTGTAGTAAACCACACTGGAGCAGGCCTCTTGAATCAATGGGGATTTGGTGAGTCATCTCCTCTGTATGCTCCTTTGATTCAAATGGGCCCACTGCTTCAGCACAGTAAGTCTCAGTTAGAGTTGTCCCATATGAATCAATGAAACTTATGAAAGAGTTGACTCACTCAACCCCCATTGATTCAATGCCCCTACTCTAAGGTGATTTATTACACTAAGCAACCGGATTTTGGCCATTACATTGTTACCAGAGCTTGAAAAAATTACTTTCTAGGAATCCGTCCCCAGAATCCCATGAGGCCACTGGTAGTTTGGGGGAGGGGGGAATTTCTAGGCTTTCATTTTTGATTACTGTTAGAGATGGGAGAGATGTTTGTGGAATTTTCTTTCTCACATGCCAAAATAACATAGCTGGCTTTGAATCTTGTGGATTTTGACTTAGGTGGGATTCTTAGACAGCAAAAAGTGCACACATAACACACAAGGTGTTAATTTTACATACAAGTCTCTGTGTTTTGGGGTTTGTTTTTTTTTTTTTTGCTTTTTCTGTGTGGCCCTTTGGGGGAAAAAAAACCTCTCTCTGTCTGGGTAAAATATTCTGACCACTGCTTCAGTCTTGCTGCATTATTTAATAATGAATGGCTTGATATTAGAGATGGGCACGAACCGGCACAATGTCGGTTCATGATGGTTTGTGGTTCATCGGTGTCCATGAACCATGAACCATGAACCATGCTGAATTTTTTAATGAACAAACTGGTCTGTGGTTCATTTGGTTTGGATTCATCTCTAAATGAAGGGGGGCTTTCTGTGTAGCTCAGCTCAACTACACAGAAAGGCCCCTGTCATGGGTTTCCCACCCCATGATCCCCCTTCATGGGCCTCCTTCTCCCCTCCACTGCTGCTGCACTGCCCAGCTGAGGAGGACAAGAGGCTGTCCGGGGCCTACTTCCTGCCCCAGTGCTTCTTAGAAGGCTTAAGGCTCCAGACAGCCTACTGCCCTACTCATCTGGGCAGCAGTGGCAGAGGGGAGGATGAGGCCTGGAGCAAGGAAGGTAGATGCTGGGGCCCATGAAGGGGGGCTTTCTGGGCCAATAGTGAAGTGAAAAAAAGAAAAGAAAAGAAACTCCAACAATGAAAAAGTTCGGGGTTTTGTTTTGCTTTGCTTCGTGAAAGTGTGGTTTATTTTGGTTTGTGGTTTATTTCATGCCCATTTCTACTTGATGTCATGTTAACAACACAACCCTACATTCACTCACAGGTAGATGTGTATAGGATTGTCATCTAACAAGCAGAATCAGCTGGGTGTGCCTATCAGTGTTTACACCCTTAGAGACCAGGCTATGACCTGCAGTCCAAGCAATATGAACAGGTAAATGAAAGCTCAGAGAAGCCCTCTTTTCTAAGGAAGCCATGACCTAAAATGGCAGCAGTAGCAGCAGCAGCAGGAAAAATGAAAGGGTTTGACTAGGAGCACTTTTAATTCGGCCCAGAGGAAATCAGTAGCACATTTCACATTTCATATAACAAAAGAATTGCTGATGACTGCACCACAAACCTATCTGAAGAATGAAGTTAAAGGCCAGGTCAACTGTTTACCTGTATTCCCATGCACTAGGAATGGGAAGAATAGGGGGTGCGGGGGATTTTCATCTTTGGCAGCTTTCCAAGTCTCTCCACACTGAGAGACTTCTTGCTAAGATTTCCCCCTGAAACTACTGAATTCTGTCCAGCTTAATGCCATTTCTGGGGAAATTTCAGAAGGAAAGGTGCCGTTCCATGAGGGAATAGTACTAATTCTATTCAGATTGAGGGTCCGTCCCCCCCCCCCCCCCGGCTGGGACAAAAAATAGCCACAAAACATCCCCTGAGTCACAAAAGATTTGTTAACATATGCATCTCACTGCAAGGAGAAAAGAGGGATCCTGCCGCCATGGTTCTTCACCCGGTGAAAGAGGCTGCAGAATCACATTCCTTTTTTGCACCAATGCTTTTCTGAGAGAGAGATGCCAGCTTCCCCAACCCCCCTCACAAATCTCCTTCCAATAGATGATTTATAAAATATCCATGAAAAACGAAGTGGGTTGCAAGTGATTCCTTAAAGAGATGAAGTGATTCAGCCATTAAGTAGTTCAGTGAACTGTCTCATCAAACTACTGTTTACAACTTGGTGGAATGAATTCATCCAGAGCATCTTTTCTCCAGGAGGAATTATATATTCACCTAACAAGGAGAAGAGGAAGAGGAAACTTGTTCTGGAGATCAGTGGTGGCAGGCAATCACACAGAGTCAAAGGCAAAAGGATGCTTGTACTGTGTTTCCACTGATGACATTTTTAGTTCCTGCAGTTGTAAGGCCATGGGGAAACTAGCCATACTCCATGGACTACAGAGTGGCTTTGGAGCAACACCATTAGCATTAAGGCTATTTCCTCCTCAGAATGCCAACACGCTGCTTTAATAGCAGCTAGAAGGAAATTAAGGTCTGCCACTCCCAAATGGAAAGCTAATGTAATGAATTTAGTGCCCAGTTTGGAATGGTGGCGTTGTTCTCCAAGGAGTCAGACATACACAATTTTCACATCATTCTTCGTTTTTAAAGAAAGGAAAGGAAAGTGGAAAGGAAAAAAAAAAGCATGCACACACCCTTGCTGCAACATAGAAAACTACTTTCACTTAGGAATGCTTGAAAATGTTGTTCAGCTTGAAAGGCCTTCTCAAGACTATTATGTGGATCACAAAGCAGGTGCCCTTTGGTTTTTACAGCTCCCTGAAATTTCTCACCTTGTAAAATGCATATAAAATGTGGAAGCGTAAAAAAGGCCTAAAACAGCGAATTGTAGTTCCTTAAAGAGATATAGAGAAACAGTCATTAAGCCTGTCTGTTTTTTCTATGTAGTTGTAGACTGATACCACTCTAATTTAGGGCATGGAAGTGATTTATTTTTCTAAAGAGTTACTTTTGTAACAAGTTGTCATTGCAGCAACGAGCAGGAACAAAACAACTTTTTGCCTGTAACAGCCATGACTGTAATTCCCTAGTTTTCAGTGGAATGAGAACAGATTACCTGCTTGTAACTCATAATGGAGGGGTGAGGTGGGTTGATCTGGCCTGAGTAATCACAGGGGAAAGGATTTCAAGGGTGGCTCCTCTCTTGTTGTGGCTTTACCTGCTTCTCTTTATGAATGAGGGAGAATGTGAGAGTGTAGTTACACACTGAAAAAAAATACTGTTTTCAAATTGAGTTTAGCATGTTTGAAATTGATTTTTAAAATTCCAACTACATGATGCACTGGGAAGTGCAGATTTATTTTGATGGGAGCGTGGGTTTGGTTGTAAATTGAGGATCTTTTAATAAACCACTAAGTGGGTCATTTATTTTAACTCACTGGTGAAACTGATTTATTTTGAATAATTTTGAAATATGTGAATACTGCTGTAAACAACTACTGAGTACTCCCTACCTAGAAAACCCTGAAAAGAATCGCCATAATTCAGAATTGTCTTGGTACACTCAATTATTATTAATAATATATGTAGGTGACATATTATCAAAACCAGCAATAACTTGAAACAAATTGTCATGAAAATTAAAGATGGAAATGGAGAAGCAGGACTGCAGGTGAACATTAAATAAACAAAAATATTGTCTACAGAAGAATTATGTGATGATAACAAAGAAACCAACATTGTTAAAGATTTTATATACCTTAGTTCACTCATCAAATCAAACAGAGATTGTAGTCTAGAAATTAGAAGACTTAGAAGTTACTATGTCTAGATGTGCAAGCTGGACACTGAAGAATTCTGAGAGGGGAAAAATTGATTAATTTCAAATGTAGTGATGGAGGACAACTTTACATGGACCTTAACACAACAGGAAAGTAGCTGTCGGATCAAGAGAACTACAAGCCTTTCAGGAACTATCAAGATTTTCAAAAAATATCATGCTGCAACCCACAAAGAGGAAAAAAAAATAAAGAGGAGAAGGAGGGAGGGAGAAACATACAGGCACAGAAAGAGAAAATACATCTAACATTCATTGCGGATTTCACTTATGGTTTAATTGCCATGCGGCCGAAATTCAAATACAAAATCTAAGCTCTTACAATGTGTTTACTCTGTTTAAGATTATCTTTAGCGGTCGTATAGAGGTATTGTGCTTCTTATTTGTGTGTATGTATTTGTGTCTAGAGACATGAGTCTCTAAGGCCACGGTCACAGAAGCCAAATGCGTTTGAATGCATCATTTATTTGATAAACCCAAAACATCTGTAAGATGTGTTTAGCTTGCTGATAGATAGTAAACTTTGCTGTTGCCAGCTGAGATTAATAAGAATCATGACATAGTCATAAGGGTTGATCTTGGCCTACATTTGGATGGCAAACGTCTCTCAAATGACAGCCTATAGCAGGGCTGTGCGATCCAGGAATACAGAGATGTAGATGTCTTAGTGCTTCCCTGGCTCAGTCATTCTACTGTCATGCAGATCCTTAAACAACCTTCAGTAGCCACCAGAAGACATGAGTCTCTAAGGCCATGGTCACACGGTCCTATCTGTCACTGAGTTCCTATCATAAATTAGTGGTCACATGATACACGACCATTAGGGAATCATTTACCCAGCGAGCATGCTAACTGCAGATCATTTCTCACTCAGCCAGAGGCTTCTACTTTTTTTGGTTGTAGATCTTTTTTTAAAAAATGCTGCATTCCTTTGTGTGTGAACTGAGGCACCAAGGACAAAGAAAAAAGGGGAACTGACATATTGATGCACAGTTTTTAAAAAATGAAAAAAATAAACATGGTCGCAGTGCCCAAGATGAATAATAAATAATCCAGCACCACTGTGTAGCCACTGAAATAATTGGAGGAAACCACAGGGGGACATTTCGCTGGTGTGACTGCAGCCTAAGTCTAGGAACTGAGAGTAATTTCAGGAAGCAAACAGGCCAAAGAATTGGTAGGAAGACAGATAAAGAGGATAGGCAATGGGCAACTGGCCCTTACTAGTGTCGGTTGAAATAGCTAGACAAGCATAGAGTAGGCTAACTGCTCTTCAGGCAAAAAGACAAAGTCTGACTTGGAATACATGATAGCCAAGTATCAGATATTGTAGAAAATACATTTGTGAACCAGAATCCCATACTCAACACAACCACTAGTTATGCTAGCTGGGTGACTCTGGGAGCTGTGGTACTGACACTCTGGCATTTGAGCGTCAAATTGGATGACAAGATATAATCTCATTAGAAATTAAAATGCCTTAAATAGAGAAAGATTTCTTCTTGTCATAGAGCAAGTCTCTTAGCCTCTATAGTTTGCAAGTGAGCTTGCTTTGTTTTGTGGCTGGCCATCAAGAGGTAAACATAAGTTTTATTTACAAGGCTAATTGCTTTGGCACAAAACATGGAAGGATCTGTGTTCCTGGAACACTAATGCACTTATAGTTTCTAACAATGCACTACTTGCATAATCTATTTTGATTCTGAGTGGACATCAGCTTCCAGTGAATTCTCTAATGTGAAGCTGTGGATGACTCACTACACAGTTTTTACAATGCATTGCAACATCTCTTAACAGTGGCTAAGTTGTCAAAATGTAACAGTACTTAAGATTTTGACTGTATACATGTAATGAAAAGAGCCAATGCAACAAATATATGTTTAAAAATTTGAATATCATAGTTTTGTCAGGCAGCTAGGATTGGCTGATTAATTACCATCTCCTATTGAACATTCAAGATGTGTCAAAGCCTAGTTTATTGCTGCATAATTTTCTTACTGTTGTAGTTGAATTGCATGTTGGGACTTCTAGGTACAACAGTGAAAAGGAACTGGGAGAAAGTGGAGGGAAGAAGTGTGTGTGTGTATTTGTGTGTGTTTTTACATGGTGAATGTGTTTTCATTCACTTTTTCATATATATATATAAGCATCTGTAATAAAGGAGAAGCTTTCTGTGTTTGCCTCTGGTGCTTCTTCAATGCAGCCGTAATATATGAAATGGCCCTCAGTATTGTCTTGGTATGGGCTTGCCACAAAATCACTAAATTCACCTCATAAAACCAAACCAGGATTTCAATGTGGGAGAAGACTATCATATTATTAAGTGTGGGAGGGGATGATACAAAGCATTCCGCATCACATCCTTAACCTGGTAATGTCTGGTGCACTCAATTTCCTCATTCCTGTAGGCAGTAGCCTATGACATTTTCTACATGAAGATGTCAAATCACATGATTGCTTTTATTATGTTTTATCAGTGGACAGGAAGGGGAGAAAGAGAGGAGATAGGTTTTCTGCTTTCTACTGCAGCCATGCGTTTTACATCTAATTCTGGCCCATCCTGTGAAAATCTGGCTGAGTATTTTCAAAGGTAAACACTGTGCCTGCTCCCACTGCTGAAGTAAACCAGCAGAGGATTTTAGCATGAATCCAAAAGTTTCGTTTCGGTATGTGCGTCCTCACACTGTGCCACCACCATTGCCTGTCAAATAAGGTCAGTCACAGGCAGTAGGCAGGCAGTGGCAGTGCTATCAGGAAGGCAACAGGGGAATGATTGGGCAGTGGGGACTGGCGATCAGGAAGGTGATGGGGGTGATCAGGCAGGTGATTGGACAGGCAAGGAGATTGGGCAAGTGATGGGGGCGATTAGGTAGGTGGGGAGGTGTGACTGGGCAGGCAAACAGCCAGGTGATGGAGGGTGATCGGGCAGGTGATGGAGTGATTGGGCAGGCACCAATGTTTTGCAAGTACAGTGCTTTTATTATTTTAAATTCCTGCTATCTGGTATAACACTGTATCAGATCACAGGGATTTTTTTAAAAAGTGGCAGGGACACACACTCATGAATCCCAATGAATCAATTTCACATGTGCCTCAAAATAAACAGACTTCTGCCAGAGGAGCAGAAAAACTTGCTCCCTGGGCACAGTAATCCGCTCGTGCAAGTGCCTTGCGTGTACGCTGAAAGTTAAATCCCGGGTGTTTTCAGCAGAACCCGAGTTTTATTGTCAGTGAGATCGAGCCCACTGCTTCTTCATTCAAGACCTAAAAAAGAAGAAGAAGAAGCCCAAGCACTGGAAGAGTATCTCCTACTGTCTATTAAAATAATGAAGCTCACTGAGAAATGCTCAGAAAGCCACAGAACATCGCATTTTCATATCCTTCCTTAGACAAGACATATTCCATCCTATCACCTTACAGAACTACATCTTGTGCACCTCAAGTTGCTGAAGAGTGTTCATTCCCTTGCCCCCCCCTCCCAACATGCTCACCCTTGCTGGACATATTATTTTGGGCTCCATCTCCTGATTAATTAGGAGACTCCTGTATTTACTGACAGCACTGTATAAATGATTGGAAAGAAGAAGTTGCTGCAGTAGGTTCATAAGGCAGCATTAGGCAAAATAATCAGTTCTTCCCCACTCCTCTCTGAACAGAAATTGTATCCTGCCTTCTCCAGTTGAATATCTGTGTTTGGAATAGTTTCATTCCTAAATCTTTGATGAAGGCAGAATGAGATTTGAAAAACAGCTGGAGGAAATGGATCTCCAGATATCAATTTGTTTATGTATGAAACATGCGTAAAGAATTAAATGCTATTTAATGGGTTGCCCGCTTCTGCATGCCACTGTGGCAGGACTCCATGTCGAAAGGTGCAATAAGGATCTTGTAAATCATAAATAAATCATTTTGGGAGAATGCTGATTTTTTTTCCCCTCCAAAATGATTTTCCTTTAATTGGCACATACAATGGTGAGTACACTGTTCCTTCCCATCTTGCTGGAAATGACTGAACTGCTTAATGCAAGGTGATGGAGCTGAGGCGAGTCAACTAGAAGCTGGGGGAATGACATCAGTTTAAATTAATTGCTCATGCATTTATGTATCAGAACAAAGAGATGCCAACAATTTTGTAAAAGGCATGAATAATTTATTGGGGAGTCATTTAAAAGTCTCTCTGTCGTACCTGGCAAATACACCAGTCAAGCCATTTCATTGATTCCACTTCAAGATGCCAACTCATTTGTCATTATAGAATAGCACATTTCAAGTGTTTCTGTAATACATCATGCTTGTTAAAGTACTATTTTGAAGTACAAAGGTTACCTTCCCTAATGTTGGACATGTTACCTCCAACATTGCCTCTTACACTTACTTGTAGTGTGACAATTTGCCTATGTGCGTCATGACCTTGGTCTTAAAATATGTGCAAACACCACTTAAGAACAAATATGCAAAGTTGTACATCTTGCAGTCTCTCAGTAGTCATTAAATAGTCCACATATCCATAACCCATATTAAAAGAAATCTGCAAAATACCATTCACATACTTTTTCAAGCAGGTAGTTAGGACTATAAAAAGGAGGGTTTTTTTTTAAAAAAATATCAAAGCATCTCTTTGTTGGCATCTCTTTGTTCTGATACATAAATGCAGACTATTGCTCTACTTGACTCAGTTATATTCATTAGCAGCAGCTCCCTGGACTTTTAGACAGGATTCTTTTCCAACTCTGTCAGAAGATGCCAAAGATTGAACCCAAGAACTTTTTCACAGAAAAACTTTGCTCTACTGCTGAGGTACTGCCTATTTCCAGAAAGCAATGCAGATGGCAATGTATGCCAGATGTGTAATACTATCTGTAGATTATGCTGGCCTCAGCAATTCTCACACTATAGAATATATTTGGGATAAAAATAAAAAGGATTGTTGGTCATCTCCTTAGGATGAAAGTTTGTCTATTAGCACCTTTGCTCTTAGAATTTCCATTTTGTTACAGAAAAACAATCCAAGCAAAAAACTAGGCAAAGACATTTGAGAAATGCTTTTAGAAGTTTGTGTTAGAAACAAAAACAGCCTCTGACCAAAATGGTCATGATTTACATGATCACATTATTAAGAGCAGCTGTAGCTGGAGAAATTTCCAAAAAGATATAGATAAAGCAAACTTCATGCTTTAATTTTTTTTTACCATTCTCTAAAAATGGCATAGAACTCTGTTTTTTTCTCCACAAAGGTTAATATGATACAACAGCTATGTCTTTCAGCATTTCTCCAGAGTGATCTGCACTTAGGGGAATGTCCAAAGCACATAATCCCAGCTTAATCCTCCACTGGAGGTCACAGGCTGATTTTACTTCAAATGCAAACTTCTGAAAGTGTTTCTCAAACTAAATTACCCATGGGAGACTGAATGTCAGCTGTTCTCATTTATTTTAATGTCATAGGGAGGTGCACGATGTGCTAGGAAATTGGTCACTGTGACCTAAATTGTCATGCAGGACAAAAATACCAAGAGTTTGTGTCATTTTTACTTCAAAAGACATTTTTAGGGACAATGATAGCACCGAAGTACATTTGAAAGTGGTTTTATTTTTATCACTTCTGTATAGAGCTGCAGAGTTACCTTGGTGCCATTTCTTTAGGTTAGGGTGTGTCTGCACACATGGGCTCTTATCAGAGGGCACACCCATTAACATGAAAAATTTGATCATCTTATTTTTAAAAGTTACTCTGAAGACATTAGAAAAAGCATTGTCATTTTGCCCAATTTATTTCTTTGCATTTTATGTTAATGTGTTAGAAACCATTACCTCCACTTCATCCCAGAGTTCCATCTTTTTTCCCCTGCACCTTTGTTCTCCCTCCACCCCATAATTCACTCAGCCTGTAACAGCTTTCCCTGGGTTAGAAACCCTTTGGAGACCCACTGATTTTTTTCCCTCCTTCACTTCTCTCTCCTGCACTCTCTCACTCAAACTCTCTCTCTCTCTCTCCCAAATACCCTTCCTACCTTATCAAGGAACATTATTTACTCTCAGGTCTGCAGTATAGTAGCTCCCCACAGTCAGGCATTCAGGCTGCTTGTTGTGCACAGTAGTTGTTTTAGAACTTGGAAATAATGTTAACATCCACAAAACTGAGTATTCTCACCAGTACTTTTTAAAGCTACCTGAATGGGTGGTGATGGATTTGCTGTGGGAGAGGGTTTTCAAAGGGCAGCTATAAAGACAGGCTTCTGACCTATGTAATTTGCAGTTTATTTTTAAAAAAAGATCTAATGATGAATATGGGTCCCTACAACTTAACTGCAGTTGGTATATTCAGCCCAAATTCATTTTGAACATGAACATTTAGTACTGAGCCCACATATTAAAAGCAGGACAAGTGAATGGGATTTGTGAGAACTGTTTAGTGAAGGAGCTTCTCTGTGACCTCTTGGAATCATTCCTGTTGTGTTAACATCATATTAAGCACAGTATCTCTCAGGGTCAAAGGCTGAAGGCACAGTGAGTGTTTCCTGCATGTGATATTCACAGTGGATTAAACTGCAGTTTGCTGTTCCAGAATGTTAGGGCGTGTCCACACTGGCATATAGATATGATATATAGATCACCAAGGGCATGGTTTGGAAAAAAAGGACATCGTCCACAAGTGTTTCTACTTAGAAACCTTCCTGTGTAAGAGCTGCCATGTACCTTTCTGGCCCAGCAGTAGCACATGCATTCTTTTGGGCATGCTCAGTTTAGCCAGGAGATAGAAGCCTCCAGCAGCTGAAGATTCTGAGGCAGAGTGTAAGGGAGAAAATGGGGAGAGAAGTGAAGGGAAACAGTGTGGGGAGGGAGAAAAGAGAATGACTCTAACAGAGGGAGAGAGAAGTGATGTAAAAAAAATTAATTTCACTTCCTTTGACCCTCAAGAAAAGTGCTTAATTAAAAGCTGATTGGGCTACAAGGGGTTGTTTGCTGTTTGGACAATAAGACCACACCAAATGGCACATTACTCTTTTCCCTGACCTCAACAGATCAACCGCACACCAATAACGGCCAGTCTTAACAGGCCCTCAGACTGGTTGGAACATGGATCTGATCCACCCACCGACACCCTGACACTTCTTAGCTTCTTAATGTTCTCACTATTTAAGTGGTTGAAATGCTGGTACCTGTTTACAAGTGTGAGGAAAGGTGGCTACTACAAAGCTTCACCTGAATAGGGAGGCAAGCTATGGGATAATAAACAAGTTAAATTCACACCCTCCACATTGTGGAATATTCTTGCTTAATGTTGGTATAGCATATTGTGGCTACATATTGATAAAGAATTACCTGGTATGAAGTGATAAAAGCAGTAATAAAATTGCAAGGAGATACAGAAGAAAAGGAAGAAGAAAGAATAGGAATTGTGGTGTAATTTGTACTTCGGCTCTTCTATCAAGAATCTATTAAATCTATTATGTTGCTCTGGGAACAGATCACAGATTTAAACATCAACCCCATTTAAAGCCTATTATCTAGACCAATCATCCTAAGAATGAGGTATTTAGTGTTCTACAGAATGTGTATTTTGTAAGATACCATCTGATGCATATGTAGAAGTAGGCTTCAGTTAGCAGTTAGCTCTTTCTTATATGCACATTTATACGCAGTATCACTGAACTCAAGAGGAACCTAATCTATCTATAAAAGCATATTTTTATGCTGAGCAATAAAGTCATATTAGATGCGTTGGGGTGGAGATGGGGCAGCAAAGTTTAAGACTTGTTGGTTGTTGTGGGTTTTCTGGGTTGTTTGGCCGTGTTCTTAAGTTTTTTCTTCCTAGCATTTCCCCAGTCTCTGTGGCCAGCATCTTCAGAGGACAGGAGTCAGAACTCTGTCTGTGCTCTGTTGCAGTTTGTTGGATAGTTGAGTATTTATAGCTGTGAGAACAGCTTTTGTCCTTTTCAGGAGATTGGGTGATTGAGTATTTATAGTTGTGGGAACAGCTTTTGTCCTTTTCAGGAGATTGGGTGATTATGGTGATCAGCGTGTTTTTGTTGTGGGTGTATTGTTGTGATAAGGGGGAGAGATGATCTGTCACTGTGATTGATGGGTGTCGTTAGCTGGTCTTTTGTGTGCAGTGATCACTGGTCCTTGTGGCTGCGTAGAGTTCGTTGACCTTTTGCAGGCTGTATTTTTCAGTGCTGGGAGCAGTGTACCGGTCTAATCAAAACACTGGTAGACTGTGCAAATCGGAACTGTGAAGCTCAATTTCTCAGCACCAAACTCAACCATCTGAATTGAGTCCTATAGGCAAATGGGTATTCCAAGAATGAAATCGCAAGAGCCATCAACCCGAGAAAACAACACCGAACTGAAGAAGAAAAACAGCCACCCACAATTAAAGTATTTCTGCCATACATCAAAGGGGTCACGGACCGCATGGGGAAACTTTTGAAAAAAACACAACCTACAAACAGTATTCAGGCCCACCACAAAAATACAACAAATGTTACGGTCAGCAAAGGACAAAAGGGACCTCCTCACCACTGCAGGAGTATACCGGATACCTTGCAGTTGTGGACAGGTATATATTGGAACCACAAAACGCAGCATTCACACCAGAATCAAAGAACATGAGAGACACTGCAGACTAAAACGTCGGCAGTAGCTGAACATGCCCTAAAACAAGCTGGACATGAAGCAATCATTATGTTAGACTACACAGGGAAGCCATTGAAATCCACAAACACCAGCAGAGCTTCAACAAAAAAGAAGAAAGTCTAAAACTCAACAAAGCCTGGCTCCCAGCACAGAAAAATACAGCCTGCAAAAGGTCAACGAACTCTACCCAGCCACAAGGACCAGTGATCACTGCACACAAAAGACCAGCTAACGACACCCATCAATCACAGTGACAGATCATCTCTCCCCCTTATCACAACAATACACCCACAACAAAAACATGCTGATCACCATAATCACCCAATCTCCTGAAAAGGACAAAAGCTGTTCCCACAGCTATAAATACTCAACTATCCAACAAACTGCAACAGAGCACAGACAGAGTTCTGACTCCTGTCCTCTGAAGATGCCGGCCACAGAGACTGGTGAAACGTTAGGAAGAAAAACCTTAAGAACATGGCCAAACAGCCCGGAAAACCCACAACAACCATCAGATCCCGGCCGTGAAAGCCTTCAAGAATACATTTAAGACTTGTTCTCTGGAAGTAAGATGCACACAAATCAATTGGTTTTAAATTGTATACAATTGTATAAGAATTACTAAGAATTTCATGTTTTTATATCCAGAATTTCAGATTTAAAAGATCTGAATATGTAAGAAATCACTACCAATAGGTTTGTCCATGAAGGCACATGGCTATGATAGCTTACCTTTTTAAGATCTAGGTTTAAATCCCTGAATATTCAGCTTTGTTCATTCTAAATTAGGATTGTTAGCCCTTTTTAATGGAAAGCTTTTCATCTTTAACACCTATATATCAGGTCAGTACAACCCCGGACTTTTTCCTTACTGGGAACATAGGGCATGTCCAGACAGGGGAAGTTAGAGCTGTCTGGCTTGCACTTAAAAGGTTCTTATCTTTAGTGTGATCTATTTTATTTCTCATTTAAGTGATCCTTCTGTTCACACTGATCAGTTTTTCTCCTGTGCAAAGGGTCCAGTCAGGTCTTTGGATTGCTCCAATTTTTGATTAATGACACTCCCCTTCCTCCCCGCTGCCCTGCCTTTTCCATGGCCATCATTGAGCAAGTTGCAACAACTTTCCTTTTGTTTTTAAATAAAGTTAGTGACATAGTGAAACAGCAATACATCTGCCTAGCATGGTACATATAATGCCATCAATGTACCTTTCTTATCTAGAACAGAACAGCATCAACAGGAAAATATATAACACAAAATTTTAAATGGTGGAGTAGATGAATAGAGAGGAGGAGAGTTGTTTGCTGTTCCTTTCAATGCCAGAACCCACCAAACATGTCACAGGGTTGTCACCTCATATAACACCACCCACAACCCTATTTTGGTGTGAACTAACTAACCGCACAGGCTACAGAATGGGATAATTAGGAGTGCTCCAAATTGTGCCAGAAAAACTGTAGCCCTAGCACTGTGCCAAAAAGGAGCAGAATAACTCTAAAAAGAAGCAGAACAGATGACTCTAAACCTAACTGATATTTTGCCATTCCCTCTAAGAGCTGAATGGCTCTAGAGGAGTGATAAGGCAGTGATAGTCTTGCAAACCTGTTTGTTTAGCCTGAGCATTTCTCTTTAGAGATTCTTAAGTCAACTTCAGTGTTAAACAAAATGATCCTTTTTTACTTTAATACACAAATAGTGACTTCTGGCCCATGCAGGCAAGGGCAATATATGTTCCTCTATTGGGGCACAAGATGAGGGCAAACGGCACTGTTTAAAAAAATCAGGGTCTACCAGTTCCAGGTACCAGAAGAAGGCATTAGCAAAACATCATCCTCTGCTGGCAATTCCCTTCTGCAGCTCTAGACAGTGGTTCCTGGGAGATCAATATAAGTGAGAATGCAGCTTCTCCACACACACAAAAAAAGTGAATGGGCCCACTGTGAAGATGCACCTGGGAACTCATGTTTCCCTGGGTTAATTCACTTCAGCCAACCACACAGAAATCATCAGAGAGAGGGGAGGAAATCAGTCTTGTTTCCTGCTTGCCAACCATTTGAATCCTCTCATGCTCACACCTGGTGCCTACATCTGCTTGTTTCTTCTCTTTCCCTTCCATTTTTTTCTCTCTCCCATCCTTTTTTGTAAAGGCTTCCTGCCCTGGAACCAGGATAGCTAGATAACAAAAGAGAGAGAGAGAAAGAGTGGAAATAGACAGAGAGATCAGAGGAAGTTTCCAGTTAGTCTTATTTCCAGTTTGTTAAGGTGACTCCACTCTGGCCATCCAGATTTGCAGGAAGCATGGCTAGAGCAGAGCTACCTTAAAACTTTCTCCAATCTCTCTAATCATTCCTCACTCTCCCCACCACCAATCTTTGGTCACCTAGGTGCCCTAGCACTAGATTAGCAAGCCTTTAAAAGAGAAAGGAAGGGAAGAAGGAAACAAGCAGACCCTGGCATCAACTGGCTGGAATGGCTATAAAGGCAATAGCTACAAACACCTCCACATTGGCTCACATGATCACACGGCCTAAATTAAAAACAACAACAACACCTGGAAGCCCCAGCAGCAGAGGGGAAAAAAACTATAGATTGAGGGACAGGGGGGCTCTGGGCTGGTTGATATTTACTTTGACGTCATGTAGTCAATGGAAAATAATTTAAAGCTGACCAGCCCAATCGTGGAGCATTGCCTGCATTATTTTCAATGCAGTCACACTCTCTATGTACAGTAGTTAAATTACATAGTTAAATACTCCAAAGGTTGTTGCCAACTGTTGGGTACTCCCATTATTTACAGGTAGTGTTTGCTACAGCTGTGGTGACTATCAGTTTCTGTCACCATGTACCTGATAGGCAGGCCTTTTAGTAAGGTCCTTTATCCATCTTTATCCAAGATATTAAAAAGTTCCCAGTGCTCACTAATTCCCATAGGAGGCATAGTCCAGCTGTCTATCTACCAAAATTGACTGCTAAGAAGGGGAAAATACTGATATCAGAGATGCAAAACAAAAGTTGTTCTCTGAGCAAGCATGTATGAATAGTATCAGTTTTATTAAAAATATTCACAAACATTGCTCATTCTCATTCACTTGCAGAATTATCAGAATTGTAGGATTATCTGGCTCTACTGTAATCCTTACTTGAGAGTATGTTCCATTAAACTCAGTGAGACTGAACTTGTATAGAAAGAGGCTCATTAGCTTATGGGCTTTTTTTTAATCTTTATTTTATTAAATGAAAACATATTGTAAGAAACAAAAGAACAACAAACAGAATAACAAACAAATAAAATACAATAATTATACACAAACAAAATTGAAACAAAGTGCTTTTCCCCCCCCAAAAAATCAGGACCAATGGAGAACTAGACCTTTTCCTTTATTTCAAGGATTCCCCTTCCCCTTCCAAAATTGTAACATTTCTTGCAACGGTGCCCTTCCCTTCCCCATTATTAATGCATGATCAATAAAGTCTCCCCAAATTTCTGCAAAAGTATGCCTTTTCAGCACTCCTTTTTTTACTTTAATATTGCATGTTAATTTGTCATTAATAGCTATATTCCACACCTCTGTATACTTCACTTAACTGAAAATTATGTTTTATTTTCCAATACTTGGCTATAATTAATCTAGCAGCTGTGACTAAATTAGAAATTAATTCTATAGTTGCCCAATTCTATTCCACCTTATCAAATATTGATAGGTAGCTATTTTAGGACATACTTCTACATTTCGTTTGGTTATTTCTCTTATTTCTCCAAATGCCATTTGCCAAAATTTCATCACACTGTTACATTCCCACCACATATGAAAATATGTGGGCTTTTATGGGCTTTTTTTGTTGCTGCTGTTGTTGGAGTTGACTACATGAGTGCAAACAGGAAGTATACAGTATGTGATTTGAGTATTTCTGTAAATCATCAGAAATTCTGCATTTCTGCTCTTCATATCCTTGATAAAGCTACCTTACACTGATTCAACCAGAGCTTAGAATTTTTCAAGTACTCTTTCTTATCTGAGTACAATGTCCATAATTGCCTGGGCAACATGGATAGTGGGCATGTTGTTTGTAATGCAAAAAAAGGAACTTTTCAAGCTTTGGCCCAGAGTACTAGCCCATACAGCTAATTAACTGTGTGCTCTCACTTTGATTTATGGTGACCCTTGCCAGAGCTTCCCTTGCCAGTACTCAGAGGTGGTTTACCATTCCCTTCTTCTGGGGGTGCTCTTGGACTTTGTAACTTGCCAAAGGCCATGCAAGCTCACTGTTCCCCTGGGAGGCACAGTGGGGGCTTGAACCTTCAATGCCTGGCTCTGCTATCCAGCCAACAGTAGTCCATTTTGAGGAGTATGCATTCTAAATGGTAGCAGCACTAAAGAATAGCATACAGCGAATTGTTTTTGAACCTGAGATTATGGTTACTGGGATTAGCAAGGACTGAACTCTGAACCATCTGTATGAAAATCATTTGTTTTGCCAATTCTTTATGCCCGTTTTCTATTAAAATGAGGAGAAATGGACTCTGACTAAATTAACTGCATTGATGCTTGAACCTTAGTCTTCTACTCTAGAGGAGGGGATGGTTGCCTTACTTCACAGACACCACTGTTTAAAGTTAACAGATTTTTTTAGACTTCTGGGTTTTTCATGTCTGGTCATTGTCATTATTGAGTTGCAGTTCGATCTTCTAGTCAGCCACACAAGCTAGTTTCCTCATCCGAGTTTCAACCGGAAATATGATTCTCCGATCGCTCCCTTCTCGCTTTTCCATTTTCTCTGCTGTCCCAAATGAATCAAAATAGTTTGAAAACACTTTGCATAGATTTGTAAGCATGGATGTAAATTTACATGTTGATTGGTTTTGTTATGTTATTTCATTTTCCGCTTCATTATAAATAGATTTTTTTATGAAGGAAATATGTTTCCTTGCCAAGGGTGATAAGCAGTGTTAATTCATTATAATGTTGCCGTGATACTGGAGCAGAGTTTTTCTCCTTAGGTCCTGCTCTGCTATGTCACCAGCATATGATATCATGAGCCATTGCATTTGGAGATTATGGAAACGTGGTGCCGTGTGGAAAAAGGGAGGATTTCAGTCTTCCAGTGGGTGAGCTTTGAACCTTCTACTGCTTATCCTTATATAAAAACACATCATGGACTTGGTTCAAACTCATTGAACAGTTGCTTGAGGATGGCGAGCAAATGTTTGCATTCAATGAATGAAGAATAAAAGCTGGGAAATGTTGCACTGCCCATCTGGTTTGGTGGCCATTCCGGTAAATATTGTCCCCTAGATAGGGAACATTTCCCATATCAAGACCATTTCATAGCTGGTTAGCAAGACTTAAACATTCAAGAGATTCTTCCAAAGCCAAGCACGAAACAGAATCCACTGCTATGGGAGGTGGTGACAGCTGACACCACATCTGGGTTTTAAACAAGGATTAGACAAATTCAGAAATGATCAGAATATTTAATTGGTTTCAAGTAGATTATAGCAGGCAGAGCCCCTGCACTGTTGCCAATGGGGTGAGGGCAATAAATTAACAGTTTTCTGAAATAAATAAGGGATTGACAGGTACAACATCCAGAATCTTTAAGGTGTCAGATTAGGTGCACCGTCCATCTGGTTTAACAGACTCTATAAAGAGTCATCAAACTGACAATGCTTTGGTTGAGGATATTTTTAACCACAAATCACTGCAGTTATCTCTTCTTTCGGAAATGTAATTGCACAAATACTGAACATACAAAGCTGCCTTAGACGTAAGACCACGGTCCAACCTTTATGCATTTATTTATTGTTTAAAGTTATGACCTGCCCTTCACTCTATAGCCAAAGGCAGGGTAGTTAAATATCAAGAAAAACAATATAAAATGGATGAAAACCAAGCTCAACAGATTAAAGAGGTATCCAGTTTCATTAGAGGAGGAAAGGAACCAATATTTCATCTGTTTAAACTGTCAGTGGCATGAATAGAGAGATGTGCCCTGACTCATTGATGAAATGCATTCCATTAAAGCCCAAATATACCACAGATATACCCCTTCATGGATTGCTGCCCCTTCATGGATTGCTTCATGGATTGCTGCCTTGTCGTGGCGAAGGGGCTTGAGTAATTCAGAGAAGCTATGGGCTATGCCGTGCAGGGACACCCAAGACAGACAGGTCATAGTGGAGAGTTCTGACTAAACGCGATCCACCTGGAGCAGGAACTGGCAAGCCACTCCAGTATCTTTGCCAAGAAAACTCCATGAGCAGAAACAAAAGGCTAAAAGATATGATGCTGGAAGATGAGCCCCTCAGGTCGGAGGGCGTCCAACATGCTACTGAGGAAGAGCGGAGGTCAAGTACAAGTAGCTCCAGAGCAAATGAAGTGGTTGGGCCAAAGCCGAAAGGATGCTCAGCTGCGGACGTGCCTGGAAGTGAAAGGAAAGTCCAATGCTGCAAAGAAAAATACTGCATAGGAACCTGGAATGTAAGATCTATGAACCTTGGTAAGCTGGATGTGGTCAAACAGGAGATGGCAAGAATCAACATTGACATCCTGGGCATCAGTGAACTAAAATGGACGGGAATGGTCAAATTCAATTCAGATGATTATCATATCTACTACTGTGGGCAAGAATCCCATAGAAGAAATGGAGTAGCCCTCATAGTCAACAAAAGAGTGGGAAAAGCTGTACTGGGATACAATCTCAAAAATGATAGAATGATTTCAATACAAATCCAAGGCAGACCTTTCAACATCACAGTAATCCAAGTTTATGCACCAACCACCGATGCTGAAGAGGCTGAAATTGACCAATTCTAGGAAGACTTACAACACCTTCTAGAACTGACACCAAAGAAAGATGTTCTTCTCATTATAGGGGATTGGAATGCTAAAGTAGGGAGTCAAGAGATAAAAGGAACAACAGGTAAGTTTGGCCTTGGAGTTCAAAATGAAGCAGGGCAAAGGCTAGTAGAGTTTTGTCAAGAGAACAAGCTGGTCACCACAAACACTCTTTTCCAACAACAAAAGAGGCAACTCTACACATGGACATCACCAGATGGGCAATACCAAAACCAGATTGATTATGTTCTCTGCAGCCAAAGATGGAGAAGCTCTATACAGTCAGCAAAAACAAGACCTGGAGCTGACTGTGGCTCTGATCATCAGCTTCTTATAGCAAAACTCAAGCTCAAACTGAAGAAAGTAGGAAAAACCACTGGGCCAGTCAGGTACAATCTAAACCAAATCCCTTATGAATACACAGTGGAAGTGAAGAACAGATTTAATGAACTAGATTTGGTGGACAGAGTGCCTGAAGAACTATGGATGGAGGCTCGTAACATTGTACAGGAGGCAGAAACAAAAACCACCCCAAAGAAAAGGAAATGCAAGAAAGCAAAGTGGCTGTCCAACGAGGCCTTACAAATAGCAGAGAAGAGAAGGGAAACAAAATGCAAGGGAGATAGGGAAAGTTACAGAAAATTGAATGCAGACTTCCAAAGAATAGCAAGGAGAGACAAGAGGGCCTTCTTAAATGAACAGTGCAAAGAAATAGAGGAAAATAATAGAAAGGGAAAAACCAGAAATCTGTTCAAGAAAATTGGAGATATTAAAGGAACATTTTGTGCAAAGATGGAGATGATAAAGGACAAAAATGGGAGAGACCTTACAGAAGCAGAAGACATCAAGAAGAGGTGGCAAGAATACACAGAGGAATTATACCAGAAAGATTTGGATATCCCAGACAACCCAGATAGTGTGGTTGCTGACCTTGAGCCAGACATCCTGGAGAGTGAAGTCAAGTGGGCCTTAGAAAGCACTGCTAACAACAAGGCTAGTGGAGGTGATGGCATTCCAGTTGAACTATTTAAAATCTTAAAAGATGATGCTGTTAAGGTGCTACACTCAATATGCCAGCAAGTTTGGAAAACTCAGCAGTGGCCAGAGGATTGGAAAAGATCAGTCCCAAAGAAGAGCAGTGCCAAAGAATGCTCCAACTACCGTACAATTGCACTCATTTCACACGCTAGCAAGGTTATGCTCAAAATCCTCCAAGGTAGGCTTCAGCAGTATGTGGACCGAGAACTCCCAGAAGTACAAGCTGGATTTTGAAGGGGCAGAGGAACTAGAGACCAAATTGCTAACATGCGCTGGATTATGGAGAAAGCCAGAGAGTTCCAGAAAAACATCTACTTCTGCTTCATTGACTACGCAAAAGCCTTTGACTGTGTCGACCACAGCAAACTATGGCAAGTTCTTAAAGAAATGGGAGTGCCTGACCACCTTATCTATCTCCTGAGAAATCTCTATGTGGGACAGGAAGCAACAGTTAGAACTGGATATGGAACAACTGATTGGTTCAAAATTGGGAAAGGAGTACGACAAGGCTGTATATTATCTCCCTGCTTATTTAACTTATATGCAGAATACATCATGCGAAAGGCAGGACTGGAGGAATCCCAAACCGGAATTAAGATTGCCAGAAGAAATATCAACAACCTCAGATATGCAGATGATACCACTCTGATGGCAGAAAGTGAGGAGGAATTAAAGAACCCCTTAATGAGGGTGAAAGAGGAGAGCGCAAAAAATGGTCTGAAGCTCAACATAAAAAAAACTAAGATCATGGCCACTGGTCCCATCACCTCCTAGCAAATAGAAGGGGAAGATATGGAGGCAGTGACAGATTTGACTTTCTTGGGCTCCATGATCACTGCAGATGGTGACAGCAGCCACGAAATTAAAAGACGCCTGCTTCTTGGGAGGAAAGCGATGACTAACCCAGACAACACCTTGAAAAGCAGAGACATCACCTTGCCCACAAAGGTCCGTATAGTCAAAGCTATGGTTTTTCCAGTAGCGATGTATGGAAGTGAGAGCTGGACCATAAAGAGGGCTGACTGCCGAAGAATTGCTGCTTTTGAATTGTGGTGCTGGAGGAGACTCTTGAGAGTCCCCTGGACTGCAAAGAGAATAAACCTATCCATTCTGAAGGAAATCAACCCTGAGTGCTCACTGGAAGGACAGATCTTGAAGCTGAGGCTCCAATACTTTGGCCATCTCATGAGAAGAGAAGACTCCCTGGAAAAGACCCTGATGTTGGGAAAGCGTGAAGGCAAGAGGAGAAGGGGACGACAGAGGACGAGATGGTTGGACAGTGTCATTGAAGCTACCAACATGAATTTGACCCAACTCCGGGAGGCAGTGGAAGACAGGAGGGCCTGGCATGCTCTGGTCCATGAGGTCACAAAGAGTCGGACACGACTTAACAACTAAACAACAACATACCACAGAGAGGTGAGAGTTCTACAAATGTGTGCCCACCACAAAGAAAGCTCTATACACACTGCAGTCTTATGAACATTTGAGGCAGACTGTTCTGACAACAGCAGAACTTAACAACGGGTCTATTCTATAAGAGTAAAGGTGTGCCTTCTTCTATGTGTTCTTTCACAGAGCTAATGTGCTTTGCCTCCTCTATCCATACCCTTGTAATATCTCAGTTGACCTACTTTCAAGGATAGATGGTTTGGTGCAAAGTGTGTTTATGCAGGGTTAAACTGGTCAGATCATGTGACAGCAGTTGGAAACCCATTGCTGTAAATTACACCACATAAGGAGTGATGACATCATCAGTTGTGGTAATTTTTCAGAAATAAAGGATTTCTGATTTCTCTCCTGAGGGTCCCAATGATCCTGGGAAGTTACTTTCAGCATTGAGTAGACTTCTTCCTTCTGTCCCATGGCCTCTTAATAATGGAATGGTTACATAGGGATTACATAGGGATTACAGACACTTCCACAAGGAGGGTTGTCTTCTGGTGGTCCTCAAAATGGAAAGAACCTTGGTTCTTAAAATTAATCAACAAATCCCTTGGGTAAATGAATAAAATCCTATTTCTGGGAGTAAAAATTGCTTCATGTAAAATAGCTGCCACTTAGTCATTTCTCTCTCTTCTGTTAATGCCCAGCACACTGCCTCCCCCTTACTTATGAGGAGCAAGGCAGAATTTGCATTAAATATTTTTGAAATAATTTTTCATTGGAATGGAAATGATGTTGGAATAAGAGCAATCTTGCATGCACTAACACTGGATATCAGTGGAAGGGGGCTTTACAGCCTAATGTGACTGTTCTTTACCGCTAACTTGATTGGTAAGGCTCTTTTCCCACTTGTGGCATTTGAGACAAGCCTCTGTCACCTTCCTGTTTATTTTTGCTCCCATTGTACTGTCAATAGCTCTCTCTTCTCCCGTCTGACCATCCTCCAAACAGCAAGCCTGCAAGGATTCCTGCATGTTGGAGACTACATTTCACCCCATTTTGTCTGACTGTAACTACAGATGGTTACTATAAGTAAAGATACCTTAGTTTTACTTCCAATTTACCATATAAAGTGTTAGTTTTGTGTGCATATTAAAGAGGGTGTTTGGTGAGACTGAGTTGATCTTGCCACTTTTTTTTCTCCCTTATACTCTGCTAACTAAAGGAATAACCAGTTCCTAGAAACCCCCCTTTTAAAAAATCAAGATTACCCAATAAAAGTAAGGGTACTAGGAGTGTGTGTAGCCCTCCAAGACCCTAGGATTGACATGTTGGGCCCCAGGTGCGTACCGATGTTGCTCATCCATGATCTAGATGAATGGAAGAGATGATGTGATGTCAGCACACTGTGTGCTATCCTGTCCCTACATCATATATCAATGGTATCAATATATGCCATAATGTAAGAAAACACTGTCTGTGTTCTGGTGTAGTGTGTGGGATAGTTGAGTATTTGTAGCTGTGGGATCAGCTTTTTGTCCTTTTCAGGAGATTGGGTGATTATGGTGATCAGGGTGTTTTTTGTTATGGGTGTATTGTTGTGATAAGGGGGGAGATGATCTGTCATTGTGATTGTCGTTAGCTAGTCTTTTGTATGCAGTCCTTGTGGCTGGGTAGAGTTCGTTGACCTTTTTGCAGGCTGTATTTTTCAGTGCTAGAAGCCAGGCTTTGTTGAGTTTTAGACTTTCTTCTTTTTTGTTGAAGCTGTGCTGATGTTTGTGGAATCCAATGGCTTCCCTGTGTAGTCTAACATAATGATTGCTGGTGTTGTCCAGTACTTCTGTATTTTGTTTTGTTTGTTTGTTTTTTCTATAATTTTTTTATTTTTATAAACTACAACATAAAACACATAAACCAAAATACAAATCAATTGTGTTCCCCACCACCCTAGTCGGGACCTTTTGCAGTAATCTTCTTCTTCCATTGTCTTTCTTCTTCTTCTTCCTTTATTGTCCTGTTCTACAGAACTGCATTGATTCCTGATTTGGAACTTTCCCTTTCCCTTTTGTTAGCACATATTCAATAAATCTGCCCCATATATCTTAAAAATTATTTTTTATCTCTCCTTTCTTAACCTTTAAATTACAAGTTAATTTATCATTTATAGCAATGTTCCATATTTCATTGTACCATTCTTCCATTTGAAATTCAAGTTTTGATTTCCAGTTCCTAGCTATTATTACTCTGGCTGCTGTTAATAAATTGGTAGTCAACTCTCTAGTCATCATATCATATTCTACATTTATGAATATTGATAACAAAGCTATCTCAGGATTAAATTCTATATCTCTTTCACATATATCAGTTAATTCCTTAAAGATTAGTTTCCAAAATCTTTGTACTTCTTCACATTCCCACCACATACGAAAGCACGTACCAATTTCCTTCTCACATTTCCGACAAACATTTAGATAATTAGAGTTAATTTTATTCAATTTTATCAGTGTCAGATACCATCTTAAACTTAGTTTAAAAAAAATTTCTTTTATTCTCACCGACATAAATTGTAAAACCCTCATTTTCCATATCTTCCTCCATTCTTCACCATTTATTCTTTTTCCTAAATCTTGTTCCCACACTAGCTTCAATCCTTCATTCTCAATCTCTTCTTTTAAATCTAGCAGAAGTCTATAAATTTTACTTACTGCACCCTTCACTGACTCATTCATCTGAATATCTTCATATGATAATAGAAATTGTTCATACTTTGTACATTCTCTACCTTTATTGTTCTTCTTTACCCATTCATTAGTCTGTCTTTCTAAATGCATATAATTCAACCATGATATATTCTTATTTTGAAGAATTTGTTTCATTTGATCTTTCAATCTCATTTTATCCAACCAATCTTTTAATCTAATAACTTTTTTTCCCCTTAAATAATTCAAAATATTGCCAGGGAAATTCTCTATTTATGTCACTAATCCTAATGGAGAGTTAGATGAACATAATATTTTTTATACTTATACCACACATTTAACATAGTTTTTTAAAAGGGGTTATTGATTTCGCTTATTTTATGTTTTTTAATTATACCAAACAGATGTTTTTCAATATCAACCTGTAGTTCTGATGATTCCAATTTCCACCAAATTCCACTTTCTGTGTTATATAATAATAATAATAATAATAATAATAATAATAATAATAATAATAATAATAATAATAAATGTTTTATTACGGTCATTGACCAGCAAAAGTAAGGTACATTATTTAAATTAGGAGACATAAAATCAATCTAAAAACATTAAAAACACTAAAAACACTAAAACACTAAAAACATCTAAAACTACATTCATACATCTTACTAAATATCTCCTACCTCCCTATCATAGGCCTTATCTATGGGCTATTGCAGCTTGCATAGAATGCCAAAATTGTTACTTTGAAGCTCATAGAGCCCTTGTGATCATTATACCAAATTGGTATACACCAATTTACAGATTCTATAGCTGCGCTTTAGGTGTAACCTTTCCTTCATGGATTTTAATTGCAGCAGCACAGAATTTAGCTACTTTTGTCAGCATATCTGAATTTTGGTTTAGCCCAGTATATCTGCCAGGGCATCGCCCTGTCAGCAAAAGCAGTGTGTAATGTGCCTCTGATCGTCCAGGAAATGCCCTTATGTAAGGGTTAACAAGGACTTCTCGAATGTCAGAATAAAAAGCACAATGAAGTAACACGTGGGAGATGGTTTCGATCTCACCAGAGTTACAGGGGCATATACGCTGAGTGTAAGGGGTGTTGTTATACTTCCCTTCCTGGACTGCTGACGGAAGTGCATTGAAGCGGGCCAGAGTAAGAGCTTTGCGTTGTTTAGGTGTTAAGGGTAAGTAGAGATATTTAGCCGGTTTGGGTGGGAGCAGTGCGTTGTCAAGTATAAGCCTATTTCTGATAATACCAAGGTCCTGCTGCCTTTCTGTCTCAATAATACGCTGCCTAAGATTACTCTTGGCCTTAACATATCCCATTTGTTGGATACTTTCTACTGAATAGCCGTATCTGTTGATTTTATGGTATATTGCTCTCTTCCAAGGTGACTGATGGTTATCCTGTAATACCAGTGGAGTCAGTCCAATTGGTTGAGAGGTTAGTTTTAGCCAAAAGTTAAAAATGGCCAGCCAAGCTCTGGCTTCAACCTTCAGGTAGCCCACTTCAAGCCTAAGGGCTGCATTGGATACCCCTCTTGGAACTTGTAAGATAGCCCTCACAAATTTAGATTGAACTACTTCTAACTGGATAAATGAAGAATAGGGGCCCAATTGTGCCCCATACAAGAGCTGACTAAGGGATTTGGGATTTGGCCTGAAACAATCTTAGTGCAGCTGGAATGTACTGACCTCCCTTTGAATAGAAGAATTTTAGTATAGCAAGGCTAGATTTTTGTGCTGCTTGTACCACATTGATAACATGGGCCTTGTGGTTTCCTTTATATTGGAAAACGACGCCCAAATATTTATAAGCCTTAATTTGTTCTATCTCATGCTCATCAATTAACCACTTATAGATCCTGGGCCTCTGAGCGAACACTAAAACTTTGGTCTTCGAGTAATTTATCTGTAGCATTTCCTCTTTACAGTATTGCGCAAGAGCGTGTAATGCTCTCTTTAGTCCTATTGGTGTCTGTGAAATTAGGACTGCATCATCTGTGTATAACAGAAGGGATATATGTCTATTGGCTAGTTTGGGGGGATGGAACTCTGGATGGCTGAGTGCCATTACCATTGAGTTGATATAGAAATTAAATAACAATGGAGCTAATATACACCCTTGCTTCACACCATTATAGGTAGGAACTTTATCAGACAAGTGTCCTTCCTTGTTGCATCTAATTCTGAGCGTTGTATTTTCATGCAGCTTATACATAAGCAGCAGAAGGCGTTGATCTATTGTGGAAGACTCTAACTTACTCCAGAGCCTATCTCGTGAAATTAAATCAAAAGCCGATCTAAGATCAATAAAAGCAGCAAATAGGGACCCTCGGGGTTTCTTAGAGTACTTATCAACTAGGTGCCTTAGAATAAGGGCATGATCCTGTGTAGATCTACCAGATCTAAATCCAGCTTGTTCATCTGCCAAAACACTCTCAGAGTCCATCCAATCTATCAATTTCCAAGATAAATGTTTGGCATAAAGCTTACTAACTATGGGTTGTAAACTGATTGGCCTATAATTAGCTGGATTGTCTTTTTTACCTTTTTATAAATGGGGATAATAATAGCTGTGCCCCATTCCGATGGCATGTGAGCGTTTTGGTCAATATAAGTGAAAAGGTTTGCCAGAATTGGGGCCCACCATTCACAGTTGTTCTTAATGAGTTCGGGAGGAATACCATCACAGACCGGGGCCTTACCAATTTTCAATTGGTTCACAAGGTCTTTTATTTCAGAGATTGATACAGGGTGCCATTCTGGTAGATTCATATATAAACGACTCACATGAAATGAGGGATTGTCTCTTTTGGCATAAAGCTCATGGAAGTGGGCTTCCCACACTCGAGCGTTAATATAAGAGTTCATCCTAACTGAAAGATTATTGGTAGTTAATGTTATGGATTCCCAAAATGATTTCATATCTTTCCCCCTGACTGCTTTGATAAGTTTTTCCCACTCTATCTGTTGAGCTCTCCTTTTTTTCTCTTTAATTAATTTCTTATAGCCTTTCTGAAGTTGCAGCAGTTCCTCCACTTCCATTGATGATGGATTTTTGTTTTTATTTTGTTTAAATTTTGAAATTACCAGTTTTTTTGCATCAATACACTCCTTATCAAACCAGTTATAGGACCTGCGCTTGATAGTATGGGTTTTTGTTGAGTTATTTGAACCAGCTAAGTCTACTAGTTTATTTATTAATGTTTCATACAGCGCAATTATGTTGCTATTTCGGCCCGCTTTAAGAAAGGTGGAATGGATCTCAGAGAACTGATTGTTATTAAGTAGATTAGTAAAATAAATTGAGGCCTTTCCTGACCATTTGATCTTGGAGTTGGTTAGTATCATCTCAGGATTCATAGGCAGGGCCTTCTCAATATGAGTATGGTGTTCTTGTAACTTCAGGTACAATTTTAATGGCAGGTGATCACTGTCAATCCTACTGTCGATCACCAGATTGATGACAGTATTCAGTATATTACGGCTGACAATCATGTAATCTATGGTACTCATCCTCGTTCCCGACCAGAAAGAGAATTCTCCTGGTATGTTACCTGAAGTACTTCCATTTAATATATGTAGGTCAAGCCGATAAACTAGCTGTGCCAAGTTAAGACCTGCATAATTACCGATGGTATCTTTAAAGAGGCGCCTAGTGACTATGGGGAAGTGTAGTCCATCAGGGGGGTATAAATTATAAGCAGCATAAAGAGCCAAGTCATTTGTACCCAATCTGGCATTAAAATCACCCCCAATTATCATTTGGTCATCATTAGTTAACAAAAAATTTTGAATATAGGATTCAAGATCTTGGTGAATCCGTTTGATCTGGGCGTTCCATCTCTGTGGTGGTAAATATACATTGATGAACACTATTGCACAGTGATTAAATTTAACCCTCACTGCTGCAGCATATTGATCAAGGGAGGGAAATTTGGTCATTGTAATATTGAGCTTAGTTGAAACCAATATAAGAAGGCCGCCCTTAGCTCTGCCCCTCTTTTCACTGGGAGTGGCACTTATTTGATGGGCAGAGTAACCATTTACTTCAATTTCCCCTAGTGCCCAAGTCTCTTGCAGCAGTAAGATTTCGAACTTAGAAAGATACTTGATAAAGGAATTGTCATTGATCTTTGCATTCCATCCTGCTATATTCCATGATAGAACAGAGATGGTGTCATTTATAGTTATCTGTCAGTCCATAAGATCAGGAGTTAAGGGAGGATCCTGAGTGTTTAGATTAAAAGGCGTAGCCATGTCAGTCGTACCAAGGTGATGCATGTCTGCAGATTGAATTGTGTTGTGTTGCGGTAGAGTGGGTTGAGATACAGTTTTTAGATGGCTAAGATGAGTAGTTGTGACCTTCTCCAGAGTGGCTAATGTTCGAAGTTCAGAATCAAATGATTCTCGTGAACTAGCCCCATGCATGAGGTGTCCTTCGTTGTTTTCAGTTTCTTCACTATCTAAGGAAATCAGAATTGGAATATCCTGTTGGGGTACCATCTGGTGCTTAAGATCTTGCTTAGGTTCTTGTATCAAGCTGATATCATTACTTGCTGTTGGATATTGGTTAAGGGGTGCAGCTTTGGCTTGTAAGCCCGAGTCATCCGTTACTAGGTAACTTCTCAGTGATTTGATCTTATTACATACGGAAGCAACACTAGTTTTGACTTCCTCCCATTTATTGTTAAGGTCAATCAAGGGAGCTTGAGTTTCTTCTCTGTTACAAAGGGAAGACCTGTGATCGGATAAGGGGGAGATCGTTAAGTTCTTTGCCTGTACCCTTATTGATTTCCCAGCATTAGAATCAGATCTTAAGTTGAAGTCTTCTCTGGTTACTCTTTGAGGATTGCTCCCAGGGATCAAAGAAGTAGGCCTGCTCCGTAAAGGGGGCAAAGTCGTTGGTTCAGAAAAAACTCTTGAGGGAGTAATTTGAAATTTGCCCAGGTAAGCTCTCATTTTTAGGAGAATGAGAGGGATCACAGCATGTTCAAAGGTGAGACAAACTCTTTTATGACCATACTTGTGCGGGAGCCATCGAATATTCTTGAGGTCTATCTTCCGCGCTTCTATATTTAACAGTTGACTCAAGGAGATCATCACTGATCTGTGTGTCTCCCATCTCTTTCTGTTGATGTTAATTGGAGCAATTTGTAATATCACCTGAGTGCTCTGAAAGATCTTTGAGGAGTTTTTCTCCCTTTTCAATTGGGAAGCCAATTGTTGTGGAGCCGGTTGTTGTATGCTGTCTTTACTGCTAAATCTACCAACCGCCCTTTCTTTGAACCCCCTGGTTTGTGTATTACCCTTTGATTGAAGAAGGGTCTCAGCAAGTTTCCCCAGGGCACTTTCAACTGAGTTCATTTGATTGCAGACCCGTTGTAAGTTTTCAAAGATGGCTATTACTGTTTGAGCTGTTAAGAGACATTGTTCAGCTAGAAAGTTGGGATGGTTACTTTCAAAGGGGAACTGTACTTTTTGGGGGGTAGGGGGAGTGCAAGGGGTAGAAATTGCAGATAAGTCACAAGCACCTGGTGGGGATGAGAGGGTTTCATTTCTCAGCAAAGCAAATCTGTTGTTAGTGATAATGCTGGAAGCTATAGGTAATGTAGCAAGGTTACTCACAGGACAGTTGGATGTTACAAACTCATCAATCTTCAGTTGTTTCACCGCCCTTGCAAGCGGCTGCTCCGGGCTGGATCTGCGTCATTTACCCCCCATACAGTTCAGCCTTCTCTTTTCAACAACTAGCTACCAAAAAAATCCAACTCAGAGCTACAAGTGTAGCAAGTGTAGCAAAAACTCCTTGCTGCAATTAATCTTGAACGGAAGAGTGGGAGCAACAAAGCCAGAGATAACAATGTCTTGTTAATGTAGCAGCAGCTTCAAGGTTTGTAAATAAGTACCTTAAACTCCCAACCAGGAAGAGAGAGAGCTTGACTTCAGAGACAGATTTTGATGTGTCCTGGAGAGGGTCACTTGAGCAGCTGAGTACTTTGTAAATATTAAAAATAAAGATTAAAAATATTAAAAAGGGAGCAGAGCTTGATACAAACGCTGTTCCTCCCTCAAACCGGAACCGCCTGGGTTATATATAATTTCCCCAATAAACCTCAGCTGATTAGCCATATAGTAATTTTTAATATTTGGTATACCTATACCTCCTTTTTTAATTGTCTTATACCAATACCTTTTATTTATTCTGGCTTTCTTCCCTTCATTACAATATCTATTAATCAGTCCTTGCCAAAATTTAAAATCATCTTCTGTTAATTGTACTGGTAACATCCTAAATTAAAAAAATAATGTTTGGTAAAATCTTCATTTTCATCAGCGCAATCCTTCCAAACCAAGAGAGTTTGAAACTGGAATATTCCTGTAATTTCTTTTTGATATCCCTTTTTAGTTTATTATAATTATGTTCCTTTATTTTCTGAGTATCCTTTACTAAATCTATACCTAAATATTTAACAGATTTACATATCCTAAAATCATATTTATCAGCAAACTTTACTTGTTCTAATTTATTATGATTAAACATTTTTTCAGATTTTTGCCAATTTACACATAATCCAGTTATTTTTCCAAATTTTTCTAAATGATTTTTAATTCTATCCATACTTTCTAGTGGGTTTTTAACTGTCAAAAGGGAATCATCAGCAAATAAGTTAATATTTATTTTGTTATTCTCACCCATACCACTAATTAAATCATCATTCCTTATTTCATTTGCTAACATTTCAATAATTAAACAAAACAGAACTGGGGAAAGAGGGCAACCTTGTCTAGTGCCTCAGCCTAGAGCTATCTGTTCTGTCATCCCGTCATTAACTATTACTGCGGAAGTGTTCTCCAAATATAGTTGATCTATTACCTCCATAAATTTCTTTCCAAAACCCCAGCCCTTTAAAAGAATCTTTAATGTTGGCCATTCTACACAACCAAATGCCTTAAAAATATCTAATGATAAAATACCTGCTTTTATCTTATCTTTTTCTATATTACCGTATTTTACCGTGTATATGACGCCCCTATGTATAAAATGCCCCCACTTTTTTAGCCCAAAATTTCTTTCATTACAAGAAAGTGTGGGGGAAAACGAGCAAAGGGGGGCGTGGAGCATTGCTTCCTAGTAAGAGCACGCCACGTGAACTCTGAAGCCTTTTTTGGCTTGAGGGCCATAGGCGAGCGGGTTGGCTGGGACAAGCGGTCATTTAAGGCAGAAAGGAGGCAGCCAAGACGTGTGATGGCCCCTTTCCTGTGGATGAGCACCTGGCAGGGCTTCTCATGCCTGGAGAGGGAAAAGCCGAAAGGGAATGAAAGCAATGAAAGCTGGTGAGTCCTTCAAATGAGCAGCCAATCCAGCCAACGCCACTGCCTGCAACCCACTCCGATAACGAGTTGCCAAAGTTTGCGCAGTTGGTGCTGCTGGAAGGAAGGGCGCGCTCTCTCTTGCGGGCTGCCCGCAGCTGGTCTGGTTGTCAGTTTCATCCAGACTGCCACCCGGCGCGTTTTTGCATTGCTCCCTGAGGGCGCGCAGATTGCGCTCTCCCCGTGGCCTTTGGAAGAGAGAGCAGGGCTTTCCTCCGTGAATTTTGGCAACCCGTCATCAGAGCAGGTTGCCGGCAGCGGCATTAGCTGGATTGGCTGCTTGTTTGAAGGACTCACCAGCTTTCATTGCTAGCCTGTCCTTGCTTCGGCCGAGGAAAGACAAAGGGAGGCGCGCTCTTGTTCGCGCCGGTTGGGAAGGGGAGACTCGGAGGCATGCTGTGCCCCCCCCCGATGACATCCGGAGTCATTCCCTCGCTAGCCGATGTGATGGAGGTGGGTTTGTCTTCCCTTTGGGCTTTTCCCTCTCCAGACGTGAGAAGCCCTGCCAGGCGCTTGTCCGCAGGGGAGGGACCATCACGTTTCTTGGCTGCCTCCTTTCTGCCTTAAACCACCACTTGTCCCAGCCAACCCGCTCACCTACGGCCCTCAAGCCAAAAAAGGCTTCAGAGTTCGGGTGGCGTGCTCTTACTGGGAAGCGATGCTCCGCGCGCCCCCTTGCTCGCTTTTCCCCTACACTTTCTTTGCAAAACGTGGAGGGGGAAAGCAGGGATCTGCTCTCCTTACTTCCGTGTATAAAACGACCCTCAATTTCCCCTCTAATTATTTTAGGAAAAAGTGTCATTTTATACACGGAAATATACGGTATGTATAATATTCAAAGCCCTCCTAGTTAAATTCGCCATTTGTCGTCCCTTTAAAAAACCATTCTGATCTTCTTTCATATATTTTGTAATGAACTTATTCATTATGTTTGCTAAAATTGCTGTAAATATCTTTGCATCTTGATTTAATAACAAGATATGCCTATACGAACTTGGATCTGTCAGATCTTTATTGGGTTTTGGGATAAGAGTTGTTAATGAATATTTCCAAGATTCTGGTATTTTCTCACCTTCCAATATTCCATTATAGAGTATTTTCAACTTGGGGGATCAGTATTGATTTAAAAGATTTATAATATTCTGATCCCATTCCATCAAAGCCTGGAGTTTTACCATTTTTTAGTTTATTGATAACCTCTGCAATCTCTTCATCCTTTATCTCTTTTTCTAATTCTCTTTTATCATTCTCTAATAGTTTACTCTTTACATTTTCTTTAATATAACATTCTATATCTTCTTTCAGTATATTATTTCCTTTATATAAATTTTGATAAAATTCTTGTAATATTACTAATTTTTCTTTCATCAGGCTGCAATTCTTGCCTGTTTTATCTCTGATCACTCCAATTGTATTTTTTAATCTTTTAGTTTGAGATACCCTGGCTAAAAGCTTTGAATTTTTATTACTATACACAAAAAAACTTATCTTCAGATATATCAAATCCCTTTGAACCTTTTCTAACTCTATGCTTTCTAACTCTTTCCTTTTAGCTTGAATCTCTAATAGTTTCTTATTATCTCTATCTATAAAATATTTACTTTCTAAATCTTTTAATGATTCTTCTATTTTTTTTAAAATATTTTCTTCTCTCAATTTTTTCATTCTGCATGATTCCCTTATGGCAATTCCTCTCATAAACACTTTCATGGTGTCCCATAACACTCCTTTTTTACTCCCACCTGCTTCATTTATTGATCATATTTCTATCCATTCTTTTTTAACCCTATCCATTACATCTATATACTGAAAAATATTGGAATCTATTGTCCATCTTCTAGCTTCTCTATAATCTCTCTTAACTTTCATCTCCATCATCACCAACACATGATCCATTATTTTTATCACATTAATATCTGTATCTACTACTTTAGAAATTAAATTTTGAGATATAAACATAAAAACTATTCTGGAATAACTATTATGTACAGAGGAATAATAAGTAAATCTTTTTTCATCTGCCTTCAATTCTCTCCATATATCTTTTAAATCCATAGTTTTCAATATCTTACTCAATAGGGTACTTCTTTTATTCAATTCATCTTTTTTACATACAGTTTTATCCTTTACTTTATCTAAAACCATGTTAAAATCTCCTGCCATAATAACATATCCCTTTCTAACCTTCTCCATCTCTTTAACAACAGTTTTATAAAATTCTCTTTGATTTACATTTGGTGCATAAACATCTACTAATGTATAATCTTCTTCCCCCATTAGTCCCTGTATTATTAAATATCTACCATTACTATCTTTTACTACTTCTTTTACCACAAATTCACAGTGTTCAGAGATCAATATTGCTACACCTTTGGAGTTGGTAGTCCCAAATCCTTTTTCATAAATATGTATATTTTGAAGTTTCAGTTCTTTAACTCCATCCTTTGATTGATGAGTCTCTTGTAAGTAAATAATGTCCACCTCATTATTCTTCAATAATGTTTCTATTCTTTTTCTCTTTGTTACAGACCCTAGGCCTTTCACATTTAAAATAGCCACCCTTATGTTTTTCGCCATATCCATTCTATATCCCATCTTTTTTTAGGTCCCATAGTGCACCCCACAAAACAAAAAAAGTAAAAAAAAACCACAAATTCACATAATACACTTTCCAATCCCCTATCCCTATCCCTAACCCTACACCCTACAAATAACCTCTTCCCCCCCCACTTCCCCGCACCATACTAAGGTTCAACATGAGCTCGGGGGGGGGGGGAGAGATGCCACCCCCACCAGTCCGAACCCCAGCCAAATTCTCGCTCTTATTCTATCCTACTTTTTTCCCTTAATACCTTCCCCTCTTTATTTTACTTATTTATTGCCCTTTTAGCATCCTTATCTCTTAATCTACCCTCCCTCTTCTCCCTCACCATAAAACAAAACAAAACAAACAAACAAACAAAACAAACAAACAAAAAAAGCAGGGATGACATAAGGGAACTTAAAAAGGGAAGAAACAAAAAAGGGGGGATGGCATAAGGGAACTAGAAAAAGGGAAGAAACAAAAAAGTGGGGGACACCAAAAGGGGTGGGGGAAAGGAGGAGTCATCAAAATTCAAATGGTTCCTCTCGGCCCAGGTCTCTTCTCTCTCGTATTTCTACTCCTTACAGGCTTACTTGCCTGCACCTTGGTCTTCTTGCCAAAGGCCCCACGCAACTAACAAGTCGTTGCCTTCTTCAAAGGAAGAGATTTTGAAGAGGACTTCATCTTTCCATATTTTTTAAAAAACTGGATGACCCCAGTTGTATCTCAGTCCATTCTTGATTAGGATTGATGTAATAGGTTTCATCATTTTTTTTCCACTGGATTGATTCATTGCTTAAATCCTGATAAATCTGTATGGAATTTGACCTGTAAACTAGTAGCTCTGGTTTTGTCTTGGTGACCTTAAGAAATTGTTCTTTTTTGAGATAATTTAAAAATTTCAATATTATAGGTCTTGGCCTCTTATTTCTGGGGCTCCCAACAAAATGAATTCTCTCTATATCTTCTTCAGACACATGCTGAGATTTCATTATAGAATTTATCCAGGTCACCACTTCTTGTTTAAAGTCAGCTCCCTTTTGCAGCTCAAAGTTCATTATTTTGATGTTGTTACATCTACAGCTATCTTCCAAGTAAATCATTTTCTTTTGCAAATCATCCATCCTCTGTTGTTGTATCTTTATTTCCCCTTCATTCTGTTTTGATAAATCTTCCGTTCGTTTTACTCTGTCCTCAATTTTTACCATGCTTACCTTTATCCATTGTATCTCCTCCTGGACTGTTTTCATATCCTTCCCAATCTGTTGACATTCCTTGATTATGCCATCCATTTTGAAAATCACCTGTTCCAGTTTTTTATCTATCTGGCGTGGTATATCTTAACCACGCCAGATAGATAAAACCAAAAGATAGATTAAACCAAAAGTTTAAAAAGCACTTCTATCTCTGCTTGAACTTTTCTCAAAGGATTTTAAGCAGGTTTACTCACATTTTAAGAAGGGAGAAAGGCTTTTAGCAACTTAATTACTTCCAGCAGTGTGGAGAGGTGAAAACTTAGTTGTGCATTCCATCCTGGCGGAAGTGACGTCTCCACTTCTGTGTTTTGAAATAGGATTTCATGTCCAGCTTGTTTCAGGGCATGTTCAGCTACTGCCGATTTTTCCAGTTGTTTTAGTTTGCATGTTCCTTGATTCTGGTGTGGATGCTGCATTTTGTGGTCCCAATATATACCTGTCCACAACTGCAAGGTATCCGGTATACTCCTGCAGTGGTAAGGGGGTCCCTTTTGTCCTTTGCTGACCGTAACATTTGTTGTATTTTTGTGGTGGGCCTGAATACTGTTTGTAGGTTGTGTTTTTTTCAAAAGTTTCCCCATGCGGTCCGTGACCCCTTTGATGTATGGCAGAAATACTTTAATTGTGGGTGGCTGTTTTTCTTCTTCAGTTCGGTGTTGTTTTCTCGGGTTGATGGCTCTTGCGATTTCATTCTTGGAATACCCATTTGCCTATAGGACTCAATTCAGATGGTTGAGTTTGGTGCTGAGAAATTGAGCTTCACAGTTCCGATTCGCATGGTCTACCAGTGTTTTGATTATGCCTCTTTTTTGTCATGTCATTTATACTTATTACTTGTAAAATGTCACTGATTGGTTTGGGACCATTTTTGCATAATGATGATGATGATGTACATAAAAAAGTAATATAGTTATGCAGTTAGTAATACATTTCTAATGTATTATTTTTAAAATAATGATTAACAGATTACTGTTCAAAAATTAATCTTGAAAAATGCAGGGAGCAAAGGAATATAGCGGAACAGAAGCTTTGTGTCATCATGTACTGTAATGTTTGACCACAGATTTTTTTAGTGTGGTACAGTAGATAGAATGATGGACTAAGACTCAGGAGACCTGGGTTCAAATCCCCAGTTGGCCATGGAAACTCACTGGGTATGGTGGCCTTGTAGAAGTACTCCTCAAATATTTTACATATCTTGGCCCCAAATTTGTGCAGCTGAAAGGAAAAAAGGAGATGACACTGCCACTTCTTTTTCACATGTATGGGGTGCAACTGGGGTGGGTGTGTTAAGGAGCTTCTCCTTCCTTCCTTCCTTCCTTCCTTCCTTCCTTCCTTCCTTCCTTCCTTCCTTCCTTCCTTCCTTCCTTCCTTCCTTCCTTCCTTCCTTCCTTCCTTCCTTCCTTCCTTGAGATTCTGATTGACTCATGCTGAGTCAGAAGAAAGAAATAATGCAATCTGAGTCATGCCAGCAAAATATCTGGTATATATAGCTAGGCGCAGAAATTATGGCATAGCTTGAACACGTTACACATGGATTGTGAGTCATCAGTGTGGATGATTTCACTGGAATCCTGAGTTGAGGTTTATGGCACTTCTAGATGGGAGTAGTAAAGCTGTGGCATAGACAGGATAGACAATGTGATATAGTCCAGATGTTTCACTCTACAATGTCCATCCAGAGGAAAGGCAAAATCAGTGTCACCTGAAATTCTTTTTCTCTTGTATGCAGGAAAGGAATCTCTTCATCTGTACCAGTGTAAATTTATATAAATCAATCATTAATACAGGTAAATTAACTTATTTCATAGTGAGATGATCTGTTAAATATTGTATGTTTCAAGAGACATCAACTCTGAGAAAACATTTTGTAGTTTACATAATTTCTGGTAAAAGTGTGTGTGTATGCGTGTGTGGTTTGCAGTAAACTATTTGTAGTTTACATAATTTTTGGCAAATATACAGATATACCTACATGTTATGTATGCTATATACCATCAAGTCGCCCAGAGTAGACCTTTGGTCTAGATGGGTAGGGTAGAAATTCAATTAAATAAATAAATAAATCAAGTCAGAACTGACTTATAGTGACCTTAATAGGGCTTTAAAGGAAAATGAGATATTTAGGGAGTGGTTTTGCCAGTTACATGTCTCCAGTGAGCTTCCATTGCTGAGCAGTGATTTAAACCCAGACCTCCAGAGTCTTAGTCCATCACTCTGTCCACTACAATACATGGGGTATCATAATAATTGTTTGCTGTCAAATCAATTCTGGTTTATGGTGACTCTTTTCAAGGTTTTCTAGCTAGAGATAACTCAGAAGTAGTTTATCATTCCTTATTTTGGGAGCACCTTGGGACAGTACGACTTGCCCAAGGCCACACATGCTGGCTCTTCTGGGAACAGTGGGGAACTGAACTCCCAACCTCTGGCTCTGCAGCCAGATACCTACCTCTTTGAGCTATCCAATCAGATAATACCTATACACAGACAGACATATGCAAATATATTTACCACAAATTATGTAAACCTCAAAATAGTTTACTACCCCACCACACACAGAATGTGACCTCCAGTGGGAGGTCTCTTTTCAAGCCTTCATCACAATCCATAATGCTCAAAGACCATTTAGAGAAAAAAATCATCCAAAGGTAAGAGACATTTAATATTTTTCTACAAATAAGCAAACAGGAAAAATAGCTTTTCTTATTAATAGGTGACAGCTGGGCTGCTATGAAAGAAAACTATTGCAGTTGCAGTTGTCTCAGGCTGCCTTCTGAAAACAGGGAAGTTTTCCTACTGTGGTGCATGACACGGTGCTTGCATACAGAACTGAAAATAAAAATGAGGATACAAATGCTATTAGAGTAGAATATCTAACAGCTAATCTTAGATGCACTCTGAATAGTATTCATTATAGCTGGTCTCTGTATTATCGTCCTAGCTCTGTATATTTCTGAGTATCCCTATATATGCCATATATTTTTCATTCTAAAGACCACTTGATATTTTCTTCATTACTGCAGTAGGAGAGAATTCTAGGAGGGCTAAGGCCATCTCACTCCCACTACCATATGCTTACAATGATTTACTCTTTTTTCCCTCTTACTGTCACAACTGTGTGGATTTCACTGCAATCCTAACTGAATGATGTGCTGACTGTAAAAAGCTAGAATAAGGCAAAAACATGATCACATGACCCTTTGCATTGGCACAAATGCTCTTCTGCCAGTAGAACCATTCTAGATGGGCAGTATATATATAAAAATAAATAATAAATAAATAATAAATAAATAAATATAAATAAACCCTCTTCAGTGAGCTGATCTTAGAGACCTGCCAACAGAGAGATCTGCCAGCAGAAGAGCCACAAACAAACAAACAAACAAACAAACAAATTGAGAAGAGGCCAGATGCCGAAGCTGCCAAGTTATTCTAGATCCAAACTTCCTCCACCCACAGTGTTGGGACAAAATGAAGCCAGGCTAAGAATAGTCCTAACTAACTTCCAATATCCTGGGGTGACCTAATGTTAGCTCACCTGGCTATTCAGTCATTTAGCCAGTTAGGATTATGCTGTAAATCAGTGGTTCCCAATCTTGGGTAGCCCAGGTGTTCTTGGACTGCCGTTCCCAAGAACCTCAGCCACCACAGCTGGTGGTGAAGGATTCTGGGAACTGAAGTCTAAGAACACTTGGATTACCCAAGGTTGAGAACCACTGCTCTAAATCAGAGAACAGAATACATTATCTTTTCCCTCATTCTCAGCACTAGGGCAGATATGAGATATCCCATCTATTCTGGAAACACTGCATTAAGATAACGTGAAAACTCAATATCACTTCTAGAACCTACCATAGGGTCCATCTTCAACCCCCTTTGTCCAGTAGGGTACACATGGCTGTTGAGCGATGGAACCGTAATAGGAATGGTGGCTGTGGCTCTCCATTATTTCCTCCTGTCAGAGAAAAGCACTGTGATTATAGTCAGCTCATTGAGGTTGCTGCCCCATAACACACAATTCCAATGCCTTTCTCATTGCCATTCCAGTACCCTCATTTGCGATGCACCCGTAAGAAAAGTGGATTAGTTAAACATGCTACTTCTCAAATTTAGGAAAGAATATATATGACTAATGCATTTTCGTTGGTGGCAAGTGACAAGCTGCCATTGCCTGTAGTTATGGTGCTTCCCCTACTGCCTGAGGAATTTTTTGCCAAGCTACAACCTGGAGATGGAAAGTATACCTCCAAATTCCTCAAAAGAGCAGAAAACTAATAGCCACGCTAGAAAGAGCAGAAAACTAATAGCCACGCTCATGCTATTCATGTGAGCTAGCATGAGTGTCTTTTCAAAATGATCAGATTTGTGTAATATAATTTTCAATATTTGAGTTAAATACACTGTTAATAATAAAACAGTTTTAGTGAAACTCGAACAGTTTTAGTGGAACAGAGATTCTCCCTATTCACCACTCTTAAGCCATGCCTTATGTTTGTTTTGCTCCAGTTTTCTGTTGGAAAAAGATTAGCCATTTTGGTGAGATAGAAGTTTGTGAAATCTGAACATTGCTTTTTCTTCTCTCGGAGCTATGGTCAGCCACCAGATTATATACACTGTTGAACAGCTAACCTGTACAGAAATCTTAAATGTAAACCAAAGTATGAATGCAGTGACAAGGTGCTGCTAGACCTTCCAGCAGTGGATTTTTCAACCTGAGTATCCGGTTTCTCATTATATAAGGCAGCAATACTAATTATATCCCTATTTTCACTATATCCTTTTTTTTTTTTTTTTGTCCAATCCCTTCCACTTTCTGACTGCTCAACTCTGTTTCCAAGTTGTGAAGATAGCAAGGACCTGGAAGGCACATTATTTTTAGCATTAGTAACCATACTCGTGAGTGGAAATGCAAATTCTCTCTCTCTCTCTCTCTCTCTCTTCTTTTTTTTTTTTTTTATAACTTCTACAGTTTTATTTTTCATGAGCCATTGCCTATGAGGGTTAATCCTGTGGTCATTTTTATATTGCCTCTGAGGGCAAAAGACTAATTTAATTTCTAGAGCTGTCCAATATTTTCCTTCATTCTGCTGAGACAGCTGTCATTCTGGTACATGGTCTCAGGGCTGAATTCAATTTAAATGTGGAAGGGGTTAGAAAAGAAGCATCACCTCTTGCCCCAGCCCCTCCTTCTACAAAATTTCACACAAATGAAGGTTTCAAAATGTTGTGTGGCTGCAGCATTCCCAGTATACGTAATATTCTGACTCCACAGGAGAATTTAAGTTTCTTTTCTGGACCACTGCAATCAGTTTTCCATTTTTAGAGGGATGACAGGTGACATCATCAGCTGGTGGTAAGAATGCTGTGCAAATATTGCATGAGGCTGAAGAACCTTTCACACAGGAGAACACTTTACTCCAAGCTTATGATGTTTTCTGAGTCCAGGACTCTTCCTAGCAAATACACATGAAAAATGAAGTTATTTATGCCCCCTCTTTTTCCTTTTCTATAGGAAACATTTAAGGTCTAGCAAGCTCACATGCCACACTTAGCATCTTTCTGATACGAGGGAAGCAGGCAACTATTTCACCATCATGATGCTAGGTGAATCTGTACTTTCTTCTAACCTTTGTTTGACACCTCTATGTGACATCACAAAGTCCTATCCCTTGGCTCAGGCTTTAATTCTGAAATCTCAGGGAATGAGATGCTGCTGACCTGGTAATCCTAGATGTCATAAAACTTGTCATTCTTGGCCAGGTGAGGTCTAAGGCTCAGCAACTTAAATGCTGTTTTTTCTAATGCTTAAAGTGGAAAGGATGACTCCAGAATTATGCAATGTGGAGAGAGAGAGAGAGAACACAAGATGTACAGTCCACTGAATGAACATGCATAGTGAAGGTATAAGGAAACCACAATGGATAAGTAGTGCCGGAAAGGCTGCATTCACACCAGCGAAATGTCCCCCTGTGGTTACATGGCTTTTGATTGCATTTCTGTTGTGCTTTGCAGCCATGGATGTGCGTCCTCATGTGTGTTTTTCGGTTATGCAGTCATTTCCTTCCAAGTCAATAAGCCCCTAGACTTTCTTGTTGACACCATTTGGCAGACGTTAACTTATGCATCAACACAAACACCCGAGAAAAATAATTTAAAAAGCAGTTTAAAAGGACATGCATGGTGACAGTCATTCAAAAAAGCTGCAATAAGACCATTCACACATACAGCAAAAAATTTAAAAAAAAAAAAAAAAGATCAGCAACAACAACAAAAAGTAGAAGCCTCTGGCCAAGTGAGAAATGATCTGCAGTTAGCATGCTCACTGGGTAAATGATTCACTAATGGCCATGCATCATGTGGCTGCAGATGTATGATACAAACTCAGTGGGGGGTAGGAAGGCAACATTTGGCTCGTGTGACAGCGGCCTTAGTGAAGTACAGAGAGCCAGGCCTTTATCAGCTCCCTCCGAATCCTATCTGTTTTCTTGTTTGTTTGTATTATTTTTATCCCACTAAAAATAAATAGTGCTCAAGACAACTAACAAAAACCAGCAAAGCACATTAAATAATAAAGCCATTAAAATCATAGCAAATATCAGTAATCAATGCTTGTCAGTTTTTACCGGTGAAGTATCAGCAAGTGGCTCTGCTCACATGAAATACTAGGTTTTGGCATGAGTCACCTCTCCCTGACTCTGACATAGATGCCCAAAAGAGTGGTCAACACTGGATAAGGAGTTAAGTAAAAGGAAAAACTGAGATATGGCAAGATGCCATTGGAAAAATTGAGACGTTTATTAAATTTACGTGTAAAAACTTCAAAGGCAAGTGACCTTCCCAAAGCCTTAGCTCACTGTGAAAGTGGATGAGAACTAGTAGACAATGCCACCCATAGAGAATCAGCTTTTACCAAAAAATGGCAAATGGTACCTGTAGCTTGAGTACATCTATTGAATCAATGGAATTTGCAGAAGTGTGCATTTACCATTGAGTGGATTTATTCTATTTGGGACTAGGAACTTGATTTACACCTGAAGCCACCTGTCTGTCTGTCTGTCTATCTGTCTGTCTCTCTCAATACTGGTGATATTCCATTTTCTCCCATTCCTCTCTCTTTGCACAATCTACTGAATCACATTCCATCTGGTTATGAGCAGTAGCATGGAATGGATAAGGGATAGAAGTCAGGAATTTCAGCTGCCAGAGTGTAACTGGTTTTTTTCCACAAGGCTTGTCAAGAAAATAGCAGGAGTAATCTTGGCCTCTTAGCAGTCTCAGCAGTTGCCAGTCTGGCCTTTGGATAATCATAGGTTTATTGTTGCTTGGAGACAAAGTTAACCTGATGGGGCTACTATTCTTCTATCCAGGAAAAGGATTGCTTGGTTGGCACACCAAACCTTTCATTAGATTAGAAAGTATGCCTTCAAGGAGGTATTTTGTGAAATGTGATCATCAAATATTTTAGCAATGTATGGGCAGTAGATGAGTACAGCCAGGAAAGTAATGCATCAGAAATCTCTCAAGTGTCTAGGAAGCAATGATATTTTAATAATTTGATGGAGAAGGGGGTCCTTTGGTCTAGAACAAGGTGGGAGAGGACACATCCTGCACCTGTCTGCTGATTTCCATCTGTCTGCTATTCTGCTATTTATTGTAATTTGTTTCAGTCTAGCCTTGTCTTCAGCCAGAGGAAATCTTAGTATGTTTTCCCTTCATCAGCCCATTATTCTGAAATACTGTCAAAGTCTAGCTCTTAAATTAGCTTGGATACTCGATTATATAGGCTGTCCAGGTGAAAAAGAGAACAGGGAAAAGAAAAAAGGGAATTTCAGCAGGGGTAGCATTCCTAACAAACTTGGGCTCTTGGAATTCCTTCTTCTACACAAATATTAATTATGCAGGAGCTGTGCCCTCTTTTTCACCTGGACAGTCTAAGAAGATATCCTTATTTACATACATTAGGGCTTTGTCAAGGGGAACCTTTACCTTTACCTAATGCTCAAAAGTGTTAAAAATTTATCTGACAAATATTTGTGCTTTACAGGCAGAAGGAGAAAAAGAGAAATGTTTGGAGCAGACAAAGAGTGGGATGCCACATTCTGAACTCCAAAGAAACAGAGTACACTTTAAACTCTAGTGGAAGTACCCTTCTTTCTTACTACATCATGGGAATGTTCTCAAACTGGTTTTGTGGAGGGATTTTTCATCATAGGTGAGTTTTTATCCTCATCCCTAATACTGGGAAGCCAGTGACTTACATTTGGGGGCGGTAGTTTTTCTTTTAAAAATCTTTTCCGGGTTTATCGCAGAAAACTGCATTTACCAAATGTTGTAAATTACTAATTGTGGTATTGTGTGAGGTTTTGTTGTGTACAATTTCCTTCTGGGACATCAAATAGCAGTGCTATGGTGTCTTCCGTGTATTCTGAGGAATGCTGCAGTCAACTGACATGTCTTTTAGTGTTTGGATCCACGTATCAGCAGAGGAAAGTCTGGGCCAAAGATTGAGGGAGAAGCAAAACAAGAGAGGATGAGAGTATAAATGTTGACAGTAGAGGGACGCAAAACCTCATGGTAGTAGCCTGATTCATGGAGACCATATACTTTTTGTACTGCCTGTGCACTCCTCCCTGTTTGTCCACATGCTTGATAGCCAAACTCATGCATGGTGTGCAAAATCCTATATCCATTGTCTTCTGTAACATCACTCCACTGGTCCAACAGCCTCTAACCTGAGAGTGAGAGATAAGCACTTGTTCCTCCTGATCCAGCGACTTTATGACTCTGAAGGGCAATGAATAAGCAGGCCCAAGTCCAGCATTTTCAGCAGCAGGTCGTAATTACCTTTTTATCATAAATTGGTAATCAAATCCTTCTCTGTGTGTTTTTTTTTCTTCATGATAACAAAGAAGTTTGTGTGTTTTTTTGGAAAAAAATAAATTGCTATTTATTCGCACTTGTTTTCAGGGTCTTATTTGTATGCAACTGGACATAAAATGTTCTGCTGGGGAAATAAAACTGTGCAGTTGAATACTGGCAGATGCACAGTTGCACAAATGAGAGAAACTGAGTAAGACACAGGTCATCTGTATATGTGAAAGAGCCAGGTAGCATTCACATTTAAACACCCACAGAGGAAGTGGCAAGGATGTCTGAGTGACCGAAGGTTCAGTGTGTGGTCTGGGGGATTACACCCCATTTCTGTGTAAGCAACTGAATCCAAAGGTAAGCAAAGACATCGGCTGTGAAAGCGAGTCGTTCCCAAGCATCCAAATGTGCAAAAGGGAGATTGGGGAGCTTTCACGAGAGCTGGCCTGAATCACCAATTGGAGACCCTGTCTCAAAATTCAAGCACAGAACAGCCAATGGAGGTCAAGTTGTTTTGGCACCTGATGCACAACCTCCCAGACATGCTTCTCCTCATGACTAAAATGTACAGAAACAATAAATAAAAAAGTAACAGTTTGCTGCCCTTTTATTATATCAAATACCTGTTACCTGAAGTGCCTGCCACTGTTACTTAAGAGCAGGATGCTAGCTCATGTACCTTTTTCTGCTAGACCACTGGTTCCCAACCTTGGATAATCCAGGTGTTCTTGGACCACAACTTTCAGAAACCTTCACCACTAGCTGTGCTAGCCAGGGTTTCTGGGAGTTGCAGGTCAAGAACACCTGGGTTACCCAAGGTTGGGAACCACTGTGCTAGACTCTCATCTGCTCCTCACTGCACATATTGGATGGGTTTTCCTACATACTTTGAAACATTTGAGGGTGTTCTTTACTTTGAAGTGCAGACCAAAAGTTAGAAAGTCTTATAAAATGTCTCTCTACCTTCAGTAGTCCATAGATCCTTTACAGTTCCTACAGAGTACTCACCTATGGAAGAATATTGCTGTTTCTATTTTTGTTTTAAAGGTGGGGGAGGGGCACACTGGAATTTCTGTGAGAACTTTCAGTAGCACTTTTCTTCATCTTCTACTCAAGCAAATGTTCTGTCTTAATCAGCTACTTATTGGTGTGGCCATTCCCTAATTATGTTTCCTTCGTGCACACACTTTTTTAAAAAAATTGCACTTCAGAGAAGAACAGTGAGAATATTGGCTCTTTTAAATCAACTATTCATGTATGCTGTTGCATACACTTCTTTGCTTTTGCAAAAATGAAACCAAGAACAAGGAACTAACATAATGAGGCATTAGAGCAATGTTTTATATTTTGCATACAGGTGGAACTACATAAATGGCTTTTTAAAAGCTTTTGAGGGAGGGTGTTTGTGTTGTTGGCATGGCATTTGAAGAAAAGTGACTTTGTTGTTTGCTCAGTGGCACCCTGCAGACAACCTGGGGGGTGGAGGGTTTGGAAGGGACATCAGAGCTGTCTCATCCTAGTTGTCCACCTTAGTAGTGTTCCATCAAATAAAACTTGAACACATTTAATATCATAAAGAATAAACTATTGCCAAGACAGGAGAGAATGAACTACTTATTCTTCCATCAGATACATTTTGGTCTCATCAGTGTAGAAACCCTGGGGGGAGTGATAAAGGGGTAATGGCAACAAGTTTTAGCACACTGAATTTCCATTTTGGAAGGTAAGGAAGAATAAAGGAGCTATTATTGGATACAAATACAATGGTGATGGCGGGTGGCAATGTTGACGATAAAGATGAATACAGATGTTCATGCCACCCTTTATCTTGTTTAGATTTCAGATTAGCTTACAATTAGAGATAAGCACAAATTAAAAAATGAATCACCAAATTCATTCAGAAATTGCTAATTTGTTGATTCGTGTTCATACAAATCAATGCCCCGATGAATACAAATCAATGAATTTTTAGCACTTTTTGATATATTGGGCTATAAAATAGACCCACGGGTGCCTAGATACACCAAAATTGCAGAGAAGCTTCCCCTGACTCTCCTATACAATTCCTTCAAGTTTGGTGAATATTGGATTTTGGATGTCGAAGTTATATATCCACAAAGAGACCCCCAGTAAAGTCCCCCTGGGCACCTAGAGACACAAAAATCCCTACAATCCCTCTAGGTTGGGTGAAGATTGGGTTTCCCCAAGCCAGCTGCTAAAGAGCATTTTCCTTTAGTGGGGACTCACTTTCTGGGTGTATATCTCAGATGTCTGAAATTCAGTCTTCACAAAGGGATTGTAGAGGAGAACCAGGAAAAGCTACTCTGTGATTTTTGTGCCTCTAGGTTCCTCGGGGGGAATTTCCTGGGGGGGGGGCTTTTTGAATCTACACCAAACTTGGAGGACCTGTAGAAGAGAGTCATGGGAAGCTTCTCTGTGATTGTGGCATCTCTAGGTGCTTGGGGGGGGGGGCATTTTATAGGGTTTTAAAAGCAAAAATGAATTAATAAATTGATTCATCAGCAAAAATTCCTAAATTCATTATCTGTGATTCATCAACCTTGATGAATCTCATATCAAAATGAATTACAATTTTTCTGATTCATGCCCATCTCTACACAATATTTATATCATATACCAGAGATCCCCAACCCCCGGTCTGTGGCCTGGTGCTGGTCCGTGGCCTAAGCTGAACCGGGCCCGTGCACACACTCACCCCCGCACAGCTGATTTGCGCATGCGCGCATGCTCCAGCGCGCCCGTGTGAGCGCCGCACCGCCGTTTGTGCATGCGCACAAGTGAGGGAGTGTGCATAAGCGCCGAGCCACCGTTTGTATGTGCACGTGCGCTCGCTCGTTCGCACATGCCCACGAGCACGGGGGGGTGCCCTGCCTTCCCCAGCCGGTCCGCGGGGTGAAAAAGGTTGGGGACCCCTACCATAGAGGATTGGTTTTATGATACAAATAGGTTTGGCTCCTGTGCGAAACCAGTGCAGGAAGCAACTGTTGTTTTTGGATTCTATTGTTTGGGGACTGCTTCGTGAAACCTTCTGGAGGTCTCTTGACTGTCGGACCGGACCTTGATGGGAGTCATTCACAACCATTGTCATTGAAGAATACATAGCATGGTTTCTGGGTCCCTCGGTTGACCAGTTCTGGTGATGCAGGTGAAAATACATATTCTTGGATTTTATTTTATTTTTTGACCATGCTAGGTATAGTGTTCACGATTATCCAGAGTTTTCAGCATCTGCGAGGGGGGCTTGTAACCATTCCCCTGCAGATACGGGGGTCCTACTGTACTTTCTGATTCAGAAACTTTACTTATATAGTGTGTTATGCATACCCATACAAATTGCTTCCTTACCAAAATGCTGATATCAAGTCACAGCCAGCTGAACTCACACACCTACTCACACAAGTAGGAGAATACACTATAAGAAGCTGAAATTCCCAAAGCCTCCCAATATAATAATAATATAGGCATATTCAGAGTTAACACCTCTGGAGTAAAACATTAATGATGTTGTATTCCCTGTCACCGCAAAAGATGATGCACGTGATTGTGGAATTCATAGAATCATAAAATAATTGAGTTGGAAGGAGTGTATAAGGCCATGGGGTCCAACCCCCTGCTCAATGATGTAATCCAAATCAAAGCAGATCTGACACACGGTTGTCCGATTTTCTCTTGAATGCCTCCAATATGGGAGCACTCACCACCTGCCAAGGTAATTGGTTCCATTGTTGTACTGCTCTAACAGTTAAGAATTGTTCTTTATATTCAGCCTAAATCCGGCTTCCTGTAGTTTGAGCCCATGATTACATGTCCTGCGCTCTGGGATGATCAAGAACAGAACATGCCTCTCCACTGCATGACTGATTTTCAAGTATTTGAAAAGTGATATCATATCTCCCCTCTATCCCCTTTTCTCAAGGCTAAACATGTTCAGCTTCTTCAGTATTTCCTCATAGGACTTTGTTTCCAGTCCCCTGATCATCCTCAGGGGAGTAGAAACCATCATCCTGGACATGACTGCAACAGAACTCTTCAAAATGTTGAAAGAGAGAAAATGCCTTGCGTTGTGGGAGAAGAGTGAGCAGAGGGAAAGTCTGAATTAGCCCCAGAATAGACGTGCAAGGGAAAAAACAGGGTGGGAGAGAAAGGAAACAGAAGAGAAAGGGGAATTGTTGGGCATTCTAGAAGAGGAAGAAAAGAATCATGACAGCTGAGTGGAGAGGAAGACTGGGTCACTGGATGGGTCCATGGGTGGACCTCCAATGTTTAACCCTCCTGCTTTGCAGATTCTTTACCAGCAGAATTCACTATGCCACAATGATAGTTACGTTACATTTGCTACATTTATAGACACCTGAACCACTAGGTGCTCAGAGGCAGCCACTTTCCTCAGGCAGCAGATTTTTCAGTACCAGTGTATTTTTGCAGTCCATCCAAGGCATGGATCCACATCAATTTTAATGTACGGTCATCTCCAAATTATTGCCCATCTCCATTTCCTCAGTTGTGGCACTGGCGTGAGAGTTTGGACTGTAAACTTCTTTGAAGTGGCATATTTTCTCCCCACTTGTACTCTGCAGGGAGCTGTCCATGGAGTGCTCATGGTGGTGTTGATGAAGATGAGGCTTGCCAGGTCTCAGAGAATGAGCTGCAGTGCCAGGAAGTGGCTGTGCTTCCCTGAATCTCCAGGCCAGGCAGACAAATGTCAGGAGCAGTGGTGGAAGGGAAGGAACGAGTCCCGTTTATTGTTACGGGGTGGTCATAGTGTTTGGGTACACAACTCCAACCCTCTCTGAATGGCACCAGGGCTCACTGGCTTCCTGCATGTGTTGGACACATAATATATTTAGGAAGTCGTATAGGGGACCAACGGTGCCTCTCCCACTCCTTCACGCCTGCAGACACATTACGTTCCCACTGTTGAAGAGGCTCCTGCCTCTTGTGACATCACAAGGCCCCACACCATGACCTCACAGAGACCCATCCTACGGCATTGGGCCCCAGATATAATGAGGGGATGGGGAAGATGCTCCCATGAGAGCCCCTGACAAACAAGACAACACTTCAAAACCATTCTGGAAAAATACTTTTATTGGTTTTTGAAAAGAGGCTAAACGGGTATCCCGGTCCTCAGTGGAGACAGCCCGGCTCAGCTCCAGCAGGACGCCTGCCTTCTGGTCCCTTGCATCCCCCTGGGGAAGAGGACGCTTCTGGCCCTGCAAGAGAAAGCGAGAGAAAAACAACAACTAAGGGGCGAGCTCGTCCACTGCCGTCAACCCAGGCGTATCCACCGACCAATGTTCTGGCAACTTCATCCCGAAGTTCCACCTGCCAACATCCACTGGCTTCCACCAGGAATATCCACCTGTTCATCTCTTCCACTCCGCTTCTGAAGCCAGCCTCCGCCAGCTCCCAAATGCTTGGGTCAGACACACACCCCGGCGACATCCCCATGGAACGCCAGCCAGCCCATTCACACACACACTCACACACACACACACACACACACAAAAACACACACACACACACCAGCCAGCCCCCCCCCGACACACACACACATTCACTCCACCAGCCATTCACACATACGCCCGGGCTTCCATCCACCGATATCCACCAAGCTTCCGCCAGCTGGTTTCAGGAGGCTAACTTCCACCGGCTTCATCTGCCAACCTCTGCCGGCCTCCGCCTTGTGGCATCAGCCAGCTTCCGCAGGCAGATTCCACCAGCTTCTGTCTGCCAACGTCCACCGACTTCCCTCCGGTCTATCGCCGACATCAGCCAGCTTCAAGCCACGGATCTCCGCCAGCCTCGAGCTGTTAACTCGCAAGCCCATTTAGCAAGTTCAGAACTTGCCTTGGGCAGAAGGGCTGGGTCCCCTGCAGCCGCCACCACCGCTCTCTCTGCCGGGCTGCCCTCTGGCCACTGGCCTCCCCTCTGGTCTCCTGCCCTGCCCAGCAAGCCCCTTTTATCTGCCAGCAGAGAAGTGGGGCCCCTGTGAGGTCACAAAGACCCAGGAGAATGGGGTTGGGTTCCCAAGGCAGCAGCACCCTCGGGATTGGCTGTCCTGAACATGATGTCAACAATCCCTCTTATCATGTGATTTACCCACAGAAGCTTGCATTTTATATGATTTTTAAATATATATTTTTATTAGTGGCCTATAAATGTATCACCCGTCACCAATCCCTCTGATTGTTAACTCTCCCCATGTTGACCTTCTGACAGGATTCTAGGCTGGCGCTCCAAAAAGTTTTCTTCCAGCATCTTGCACGAAAAGGAACTTTCCTAAGCTCTGAGCTAGGGGGAAAAAAAATGAAAGTAATAATTGAATAAGGATGGGCACAGTAACACAATGCAGCCTTTGACCCTTTGGGGGTCTCTCTCTCTCTCTCTTTTTGCCTCTTTTAGGACATTTTTTCTTGTCCTTGCCATGAAAAAGATAGTATAAGGAGCCAATTAAAAAAAGACCTAAGTGTTTGAAATGCATACCAGTATTTTAACACCATCCCTGCACTATCAAACATGCAGCTGTGTTTCAAAGATGCCCCCAGCCTTTGGAACTCCCTCCCACTGGAAGCCAGACTTGCCCCATCTTTGCTGTCCTCTCATAAGCAGGCAGAGACCTTCTTCTTCAGGCAAGCTTTCCCTTACTGACTGGCTGCCTGGGTTAGGATTTTGAATGGACTGTTGTGACTTATTGCTTTGAACGTGTTTTTGGTGTTGATTTTGTTTACTGTTTTTAGTGGGGTATTTGTTCCTGCAAACTCCTTTTTCCAGCAGCTTTTTAAGTGTGACTGTCAGGGACTGAACCTGCAACTTCCTGCATGCTGGACTTGCTGCCAGCCTCTAAACTGAGTTGCTCCTGTCACGTTCTCCATTGCTGATGCCATCATTGGCCTTAGGTGGCATTAGGTTATGGATTCCAGGCAATAAATTTAACTATTATTGGTGCTTGCATACTGGTGTTTGCATAAGGTTTGAGTAACTTGCCCTGGCTAATTGAAAGGTGTCAAGGAGTGTCTGGGTCACATGCCTGGTCATGTGCCTGATTTGTTCAACCAGAATGTACCCCAGCACTTCATCAATCAGCTGCAGGTAGCCATGGCAAGTTACTCAAATCTTATGCAAGTGCCAATAGGATTTCAATTAAAATGTCTTTAAATAGAAAGTACTTCCTTTCTGTCTCCCTTTCAGCATTGAACACATTACTGCAAAAGTACTGCAGACAGTTGGGTAGACATCCGTTTCTCTCAGGCTGGACATACAGTAGAATCCCTGTATCTGCTGGATGAGTATCCATGTTTTCACTTATCTTTGGTCTGAAATTTTGAAAATGATTGAAAGGGAAAAAAACCTAGAAAGAAGTATTTTCACAATGTATTTACCTGAACTGGCCACTACAGGGAGCCAGAGACCATCCTATGTATTGTTGTGGTGGTTCAGTTGAGGGCTTAACTGAGACCAGGCTGTAAGTGTTGAAGGGAATCAGCCAGGGAGTGCATCTGGAAGCGATGACTAATCTACAGAATAAAATCAATAGAAATTGCAGATACACAACAGTGCCATTCCTTTTTTAAAAAAACCTGTCTGGTTCTAGAAACTATGACAATGCAGTCAGCACTCCTGCTTTGCAGATTCTTTACCAGCAGAATTCACTATGCCACAATGATAGTTACGTTACATTTGCTATGAACTTTTGGAAAACTGGATGCCTCCAAGGCTCACATCTTTGTCACTATACAGTAGGACCCTCTATCCATAGGGCAGAGGTCCCCAACCCCCGGTCTGTGGCCTGGTGCTGGTCCGTGGCCTGAGCCGAACCGGGCTGCGGAGACAGACTTCCCGCCCCCCGCGCACACACCCCTGCACAGCTGATTTGCGCATGCGCGCACACTCCAGCGCGCCAGTGCGAGCGCCGCGCCACTGTTTGTGCATGCACACAAGCGAGCGAGCGTGCATAAGCGCCGAGCCACCATTTGTGCGTGCACGCGCGCTCATTCGCACTCGCTCATTCGCACATGCCCACAAGTGTGGGGGGTGCCCTGCCTTCCCCAGCCAGTCTGCGGGGTGAAAAAGGTTGGGGACCCCTATCATATACAAAATAAATTAATAATAGCATTTGAGCTGCAAGATCCTTCAATGTATTGTTTGGCTGGATTTTCAGTGACATCAGTATGCTGATGGCACAGAGCACTCTTTCTTCCTGTCAACTCAGTCAGATGGGTGAAAATGAGGTCCTTTATTTGCCCCAGTGGGTGAAAGGTGTAACCAGAGATTATCTGAGGCTATTCACAAGTGCAATTAACTTGAAGATTTATTTGAATCACAGAAGATAAACAGAGAATAAGATCCATGAAATGAAGGCACCATATAAAAGAAATCAAAGGAAAATAAATGAATTTCACAATATAATGCAACGGTGAAATGAAAAGTGCAAAGCAGAATAATCTGGATTAAAGTATCAGATGAAATTATAGTAATGCAATATTAGCCACAGTTAGCATTTTATAAAGCACTATATTTGTCGCTAACCTTCCAATGGCCCTATAGTTGAAGCTCATTATGTTGAATAGTCTTTGGGTTAAAGAATGAGAATGAAAGACATATAGCAACCTATTCCAAAGAACAGTTTCTTAAAGATTCAGGAGAATGTTCAGGAAAATTGATTCAAATAAATCCAGATGGGAAAATCAGAATGAAATATGTAAAATGAAGAAGTGAAATCACTCAAAAACTGGAGCTTCTCCCAGAATCAAGACAAACTAAATTGCAAACACCCCAGAACAGTCAGAATCTGCAAAAGTCAAAATTACTTAAGAAAAAGTGAATGAAAAGCATCGTCATATGAGCATAAATGTGAGTGTGAATGACTGTGACTCTGAGTCTGAGTCTCCTGGTCCCAAGCAACAATTGCTTTTTGCTCCGCTGATGCCCCTAATTTTCCTGCATTCTGGCTAACCTCCTTATCTTCACCCCTAAAATTCAGTTTTGTGTTGGTAATTCTGTGTTACAAATTGAGAGGAAAAGTGCATTGCACCACCTCTCTTGATTCCCAGAAATGAAATCATCCCTTTGTCCTGCTGCACATGACATGATTGTAGCATCTTATAAGGGTACCCTCTGGGCTTGGAGCCACTGACAGTATCCAACCTTGTAGCCTCTCCACACTGTTCCGTTGTCTTCCAGCTCAGCCAGAGCCTTGTTGCCACAGCAATCATCTATCTTGTTTTGCTCATCCGCCATGCAAAAGTCCAGGCAGGAAGAAATCCTCAGCTCTTTTTGCCAACAGGAAACAGTCAGTTGTGCTCTTTATGAAACAAATCAAAGATTTTCTTGATGCCATTCTATAGGCAGGCCATTCCACCGGTCAGTAGTCCATTCTATAGGCCATGTATCTGTAGGCCAGTCCAATTCACATGTACACATGCCTTTTGTCCCATATACCCTTATACCTAAAAGTGTGTGTTATGTGCTGTCAGGTTGGAACCGACTTATAGCGACCCTAATAGGATTTTCAAGGTAAGTGAGATATTTAAGGAGTGACTTTACCACAGTTTCACTCCACCAGTGAGTTTCCATGGCCAAGTGGAGATTCAAACCCTGTTCTCCAGAATCCTAGTTCATCACACTATTTACAGCTTTCCATCTCTAGTCATGTCAGCCATGCCTATGGACAAACACCAGCTCTTTGGCTTGCAAACAGGGGTGAGCACCGACCCCTAGAGTCAGACATGACTGGACTTAATTGTCAAGAGGAACCTTTATGACCTGATAAACAGTGGGGTTGTGAAGAAACTGGCAGCAAGAGGCTGGACAAGAGCCACTAAGCTAAAGTAGAATCCTGACAACAATGAAGATGCTGTTGCAGAGTGCTGAATTTCTGGTTAAATTCTTCTAGCTACTCAGCAGAAGTGCAGGGATTTACAGAGCAGAATATCTTCAATTCCCCCAGATTAGTTCACCCTTCTTCTCATTAATTGCCACTTACAGTCTCAGTACCTCACTTTGAGACATTAGAGGGAGAAATTTTTCTGTACTTACAATTAAAGAGATCAAACAGCAAACCAAGAACAAACATGACCACTCTCAGTAACAGGCCTCAGACTGACAGAGACTACCTGACTTCCAACAGACTCCCAAGTGGGAAAAAGCTCATAGCAGAGAGGCGGGGCTCTCTTTGAATTCAGAGGCAGGGAAGGAACAATTGATTAGTGCTGGATAGATCGATAGTCACTCCAGCCCAGAAAGGTCCTTCCCACCCAAAGCCGCTAAAGGCAGCATGAGAAGTTGCAAAAACTCCAACAGATGCTTTTTCTGAATAGTTGATATTGTACTTGTTCTAGATGGGGGTTGCATTTCCACTGAAGAGTTGTACGGGTTAGGCATGCCTCTTCATCCAACACTGTCACTGGAGCCCAAAGTAATTTAGAGTGTCTTTTACTAAAAAATGCTTGGTTTATATGTGTGTCCTTTCTGGATGATTATAGCTTGGCTATGTTGATTCATTATTCACATTCTGAGTTACAGTACTGTAATGCCTTCTTATTTTGGACTGCTTTCAAAAAATAATTCAGAAACTTCAACCTATACAGAATATGGCTGCTAAAATTCTGACAATTTTATCTAAAATGGGAGTGGGCAATGTTTAGTCCACTGGCTACATACAACCCTCCAGAACCCACAATGCTTCTGCAACCCTGCTCAAAACTCCACATTTCACCAAATATTTTTAGGCCATGAGAATAAACATTCCCACACCCAAAACCCTCTAGGGAACATGATAGGCCATTTAAGGGTGTTTTGCCTCATCAAAGTGACCTTACCACTTCTCACAGGAGAAAAGTATTACATCTCTGGGTCTAAATGGCCCATTGTACTCCTTTGAGGTTTGGGGGTCCTCAGAGTCTCACAAGGATGTAGACTTCTACAGCCCCTGGAAGTTGCCCAACTCTGAATTAGATGGAGTTGTGTTGACATCAGATCTGGGTGGAACTACATTAGCAGCTTACTCATTACCAACCTCATTTCAATGTTCTAGTGAAGCCCTTAAATGGCTTGATTCCCAAATATTGGAAGGAGTGCCTTCTCCAATACCAGCCTGCCACAGAGTTAAGATCATCATAGTGTGACCTCCTCCATGTTCTAGATGTCTGAAAAGTACATAATGCATATAAAAATGGCAGGTCCTTCTCTACAGTGCCTCAAGTTTGGAATGGCCTCCCAAGAGAGGTGTGCCTGGCATCATCATTGAATTCATTTTAGTGACAGGCTAAAACCTTTTTATTTGCATGCTTGCATTAATATACATTTTTAGCTGGCTGAAGAGTTCTGTACCTAAAAAAAAATATAATATGGTTATTTAAAGTTTGGAGGCAATGACCTTCACCATCATAGGGATATTAATATAGATGGCATAATATGGGTATGCCATGTGTCAAAGGAAGTGGATCATGATCCATGAAAACTCATACTAAAACAAATCTGTAAATCTTAAAGACACAAAAGTGGAAGTGGACTCATCCATAAAAGCTCTTAAACTATAGTAGTTAGTCTTTGAGATTCCACTACATTTTTGTCTTTATTTTCTTATTTTTCTGTTGTTTTTGCTTGATATGCTAGCACAGACTAACATGGCTACCTCTTCTAAAACTGTAAGCCTTTAAGGCAGTGGTCCCCAATCTTTTCCAAACCGCAGACCGGTTGGGGGGTGGGGTCCAAGGGGGGGCACTCCCTGCATGTGTGGGGGTTGGGGTGCGCGCACACACGCGGGTGGGCAGGGCACGCATGAATGCACGGGTGGGTGGGGTGCACTCACGGGTAAGTGGTGCACGCTCGTATGCATGCGTGGGTGGGTGGGGTGTGCTCACAGGTGGGCAGGGCATGCGCACGCATGCACAGATGGATGGGGCACCCGTGAGTGTGGGTGGGCGGGCTGTGCGTATATGTGGGCGTGCGTGGAGGGAGTGCGTGCGGGGGGCAAGAGATGTGTCTCCGCGGCCCGGTCCTGCCAAGGCCACGGCCTGGTACTGGGCTGCGGACCAGGGGTTGGGGACCCCGGCTTTAAGGTGCCAAAATATTCTATCCTTCCTCTCCCCCAAAATTATTTATCAACACACTCTAACAGCTACCTCTTTGGAAACTAGGAAAGCATTTTTGTTATTTTAGTCATATATTGACTGAAATCCTGCTGCAGAGCTCTGTGGCATAATGGGGATGATGTCACCATCAGCGGCAATTAATGACAATTAAAGGCAATTTCAGGGTTCATGTGTCTCACAGATAATGTGACAAAGTTGTGTGCACCCTGAAATAATCAAAGGTAGCCTTTAATTGGCTGTGATTTGCTGTTGCTGGTGCCATCATCCCCACTGCACACACAGAGCCGCACAACAGGATTTCAGCCACTGAGTCTTTATTTTTACATGCAGTGTCCCAGCATCTATTTTTGTATAAATGTGTGCTTAAAAAATAAAGATATGAATTGCCTGGGAGAAGCCCATGGTAGAAGATCTGAATGAGATGATGAGTTGACATGGGAGTAGAAACTACTCCAGGTGGTTAGGTTCCTAGTCATTTGGGAATTAAAGTTAATATCAGCACTTTGAATTGGGCTTGGAAGAGAATACACAGTAAATACAATTCTTTTAGAATACCCACACTGTGCATAACACCAGTCAAAAGTTAACTCTGGCTGAGGCATTCTAGCTACTGTTTTCTGCACTGGAGTATATCAAGGCTTGTTTATTTTAGCCATTATGGAAATAAATACAGTACATGCCAGAGAAGCCACAATTTACTCATAAGTGGAAACATTTTGTAATCTACAAAACCATCAACCTGTAACAATCAGTATATTTGGGGTAGCAGGGGTAGAGAGGGAAATATTAGGGTTTAATCAGTCTAAGAGAAAGAAACACAATCAGCAGAGTGATTAAGCAAGGAAAAGATGGGAACAATCTAAATTTTAATTTGTCAAGTGGTGATAATCCAAAAGCTTGATACTTAAAACTCTCCATAGAGGAGGATGAGCTGCTGATAGACCTACTTGTTCTTGCTTATCAAAATGAATTAATTAGGAATTACAAATTTAAAGCTTAGTATTTTGACTTTGTTTTTTAATGTTTTAGAGCTGAGCAGTTAGAGCAACAAAACAAAAAACAAACACACACATAAAAGGTGAAGCGAGGAATATTCTAGGAAAACATGTTCCTGCATTGAACAGCTTTGGCTCAAGTCCATCAGTCTTGTTTACCTAAATCACCATGAAGATAGTGAGTCCTTTTTTGGGTGCATAACTTCAGGAGCTATCTTCTCATCACTCCCTTCTTGTGACTTTGACTCCTTTCTCCTGAGCAGCTGACACAGACATAGAAGACCATCCTGAGATTGCACCTGCATCTACATCTCATTGTTCATTGGGGCATCACAGATCTAACTGGATGCATGAGGATGAGAAAGGAAATACGCTTCCATTTGTGGAACCTCTCTTTACTCTTTAGTGCATAACTTACCTGGCTCTCTCCAATACACATGAAAACACATCCATGTGAAGAAAGAAGAGGCAAACAACCAAGATGATAGTGGATACGTAATGCCTGAACAGGCTTGAAAGGTGCTTTTATTTCTAGCCTTCCCTGCCCCATAATTTTAATTAGAAGAAAAATTATAAGATACTCTTACTTTGAAAAAGTGGAATTGTTCCAGAATCAAGACTCCTTTACAGAAACAATTGATATGCCTGAACTGAACCGATGAGTTTATATAAAGAAGAGTTTGAAGTACCTATCTTGGTACATTGGGACAAAATGCTCAAAACAGGGTCAGGGAACTTTTGTTTTCATGAATATTGTTGGATTGCAATTCCCACCAAGCAGTTGCAGCTGGCATGGGGATGAATGTAAAAACAATTCATCAGATATTCATTGCTTTATATTCTTGGGGTCCAGAGACCCCAACAAATACGAAGCAATGAATATAACCCTTTTATATTCGTCCCTTTGTTCCCTATTGGCTTATGCCCCACGGATCAGCTGTTCCTCGGGGGCATAAGCAGAGAGGGATTTTCCCTTTGGGCGGCTTGCTAAAGCCTGACCGAAGGGAATCCCACCCCCGGGGATGGGGTATGGCTTGGTTCCCCTTTCCTCCTCTTCCTATGCCCGCGTGACATAGGAAGAGGAGGGAAGGGATCAAAGAGGGATCAAAGTGATCCCCCAGTCCGGCTGAATGCAAAGGCAGCAGGGCTGTGAGATGGCTTGGGTCCCGCTTTCCATCCTCTTCCTATGTCCCTGCAGCATAGGAAGAGGAGGGAAAAAGGGATCCAAGCGATCCCCCAACCCGGCTACCTTTGCAAAGGCAGCAGGGCTGCGGGATGGCTTCGTTCCCTCTTAGGAAGAGGAGGGAAAGCGGGAAAGTGGGACCCAAGCCATCCCGCAGCCCCGCTGACTTTGCAAAGGCAGCTGGACTGGAGATTGCTTGGATCCCTTTTTCCCTCTTCTTCCCATGCCACGCAGCATAGGAAGGCTGAGGGGGCTGGGGCTTTATTATTATTATTATTATTATTATTATTATTATTATTATTATTATTATTATTATTATTATTATTATTATTATTATTATTATTATTATTATTATTATTATTATTATTATTATTATTATTATCATTATTATTATTATTATTATTAATTTAGATAGTCCCATGGGCTGTCTAAAATAAGTATGACCCAACGAATGGACAAATTGATTCATTGTTCGTCGGGTCACGGGGGGCATTTCGTGGTTCGTTTTGGCACTTCATTCCAATTCGTGGTTCGCTTTGGCACTTTCCAGTTGCAGCAATGGGCATGGACAGTGGTGTGGGACTGCAGACCAACAACTCCTAGAAGGCCAGACATGTACTACCTGTATTTGTACACAAAGTAAACAGGAAGAACAATCTTATCTCTCTGTTACCAGAAACTGAATCTATTCTATCTGGCTAATATGGCAGTGGTCTTGGAATGGGTTCTTCATTTCAAACCATTCGGCTTAATCACATAAATAATATAGGCTTCCACCTTACAAAAAGGACTAGATATGAATACTTCTAGAACAGTCTCTGAGGGCATACAGAAGGAATGCATCTGAGGCATTTTTTTTTCATATGGCAAAGTTTACTGAATCGTTTTTGTTATGTGCCATCAATTCCCTTCTGGCTTATCGCAACCCTATGAACGAGCAGCTTCCAGAATGTCCTGTCCTCAACAGCCTTGCTCAGCACTTGTAGACTCATACCTGTGGATTCCTTTAGAGAGACAGCTCATCTCACATTTGGTCTTCCTCTTTTCCTGCTGCCTTCAACCATTCCCAGCATTTATTTATTTATTTATTTATTTATATACCACCCATCTGGCAGCCAAGGCCACTCTGGGCGGTTTACAACAAGTAACATAAAACAGCAAAGTAACAAAATAGCAAATAACAACATCAATACATCGGGGCGAAAATCAAAAGTCATAAAGTGTGGTGAGGATAATATTACAATACAATAAATACAATTAAAAGCGTAGAAAAATATAAAACCATGGAGCATGGCAGTATGATAGAAGTTATATTATAGCGTTATTGTATTTTTCAAAGAATCCTGCCTTCTCATGATGTGCTCAAAGCAGGACAGCCTCAATCGTAGGCTTATGTAATTGCAGAGCTGGAAGGGATCCCAATAGGCATGGAGTCCAATTCCCTGCCAAAATCATCCACAGCTAAAGCAACTGAGAGAGGTGGCCATCTAGCCTCTACTTAAACATTGCCAACGAAGGAGAGTCCACCACTTTCTGTGGTAGTGTATTCTGCTGTTGAACAGCTTTTACTAGCTTTTCTTCCTTATGTTGCAGTGAGATCTCCTTTCCTGTAATTTGAATCCATTACTTTGGGTCCTGTTGTCTGGGGCTACAGAAGACAGATTTGTTCCATCTTCCACATGCCAACATTTCAGATATTTAAAGATGAGTATCACATCTCCTCTCAGACTTTTCTTCTCCGGGCTAAGCATACCAAACTTCCTCACAGGTCTTGGCTTCTGTACCTTTTTTACCATCTTGGTTGCTGTCCTCTGCGAATGTTCTACATTGTCAAAATCCTTCTAAAAATGTGATGCCCAGAACAGGACACAATATTCTAGGTGACACCTGAACAAAGCAGAATAGAGTAGAACTATTGCTTCTTTCATTCCAGGCACTATACTTCTGTTGATATAACTTCATATTACATTTGCTTTTTTGACATCACATTGTTGATTCATGTTTAGCTTGTGGTCTATTAAATTCACTGGATCATTTTCACAGGTGCTCCTGCCATGCCACCCATCACCTATATTATATCTATGCATCTGGTTTTTCCTGTCAAAGTGTAAAGCTTTTCATTTTTCTCATTGAAATTCATTTTGTTTGTTTTTGGCCCAGTCCCCAAATCTATTTAGGTTGTCTTGAATCTGCCACCTCATTTTCATCATCCACATTTTACAAGTAAATAAATGACTACATATTTAGCAGCTTGCCATATAGGTGTTAAAGAAGCCCTCTCAGGAAAAACACAAAGCAACAAACATTACTCAGTGAAAACAGGGCTGAATACACATTGATTCAGTCCAGGCTTTTAAAAGTTAAAAGACCAATGCCCGAGTGGGAAAACCTGACAGTTTTTATATCTCCCTTTTAAAATTTCATTTTATTAAATAAAAAGTTCTTTCCATCCCAGATGCAAAAACATTAGTCAATTTTGATAAATTCTGCCTAAAAAATGGAATAGAAACATCCTTGCCACTACCTCACAGTATATCATTTCTTAAACAACAGCAAATGAGAACAGCACAGAATCTGAAGTGTGTAGCAATCATGTTTCTCTATTTCTCATCCCCAAAGCAGACAAGAGTATCATAGATTATTCCCAAAATCTGAATCCCAGTCTTTCTGCTCCTGGTCCTACTTTGACTGCAGCACCAAACAAAAGACTGTGGGTTTCTTTATTGAGTCAATCCATCTCATCTGCAGTCTTCCTCTTTTCCTACTGCATTGCACTTTTTCCAGCATTGCTGCCTTTTCCAGTGAGCTTGTCTTCTTATGATGCCACTGTAGTACAGTACCCTTTGTTTGGTTATTTTAGCTTGTAGTGAAAGTCCACACTTAATTTGCTTTACTTATCTTTCTGACAAGTCATAATAGGTTTGTCATCGCTTTCCTCCCAAGAAGCAGGTGTCTTTTGATTTCATGGCTACTGTCCCCATCTGCAGTGATCAGGGAGCCCAAGAAAGTCAAATCTGTCACTGCCTCCATATCTTCCCCTTCTATTTGCCAGGAGGTGATGGGGCCAGTGGCCATGATCTTAGTTTTTTTGATGTTGAGCTTCAGACCATTTTTTTGCACTCTCCTCTTTCATCCTTATTAAGAGGTTCTTTAATTCCTCCTCACTTTCTGCCATCAGAGTGGTATCATCTGCATATCTGAGGTTATTGATATTTCTTCCAGCAATCTTAATTCCAGTTTGGGATTCCTCCAGTCCAGCCTTTTGCATGATGTATTCTGCATATGAGTTAAATAAGCAGGGAGACAATATACAGCCTTGTCGTACTCCTTTCCCAATTTTGAACCAATCAGTTGTTCCATATCCAGTTCTAACTGTTGCTTCCTGTCCCACACAGTCAAAGGCTTTTGTGTAGTCAATGAAGCAGAAGTAGATGTTTTTCTGGAACTCTCTGGCTTTCTCCATCATCCAGCGCATGTTAGCAATTTGGTCTCTAGTTCCTCTGCCCCTTCGAAATCCAGCTTGTACTTCTGGGAGTTCTCAGTCCACATACTGCTGAAGCCTACCTTGGAGAATTTTGAGCATAACCTTGCTAGCGTGTGAAATGAGTGCAATTGTACGGTAGTTGGAGTATTCTTTGGCACTGCCCTTCTTTGGGATTGGGATGTAGACTGATCTTTTCCAATCCTCTGGCCACTGCTGAGTTTTCCATTGATGATGATAAAAAAAATAGCGCACTGGTCCTTTGATATTGGGCTGTGGCACCAGGGTGGGTGACATGATCTTTAGCCTGGTTTGTTCCTTTTTACACACCACACACAGAATGATTAAAGTGGTAGGGAAAGCCCCCCCCCCAACTCTGCGTTGGTTGTCTCTAGCAAGCATGTCATTGCTAGCACCACTCTGGCAGCCATTGATGATGATTAAATCCTCTGCGAGCTAGCAAAAATTTAATGCAACTTGCTAGGCATGTTGGACACCTTACTACTCCCTATACAACCCCATGGCTGGAGTGCAATGTGTTCCAGCAAAAATAATGCACATCTTTATTAAATTTGGTGCATCCTGCTAGTTCGGTACATAGCCTGGCAGCCATTGATACTGATGATATACCCTGCTAGTTCGGTACACAGCCTGTGTAGATTCAATAATATTTTGAATTCAAATAATGTATGATTTCCTTCCTTTCAAATCAAGGGGGTAATGTCGGCGTATATAATTTTTTTTGGGGGGGGGTAAAAGGTAAAAAAGTTCCCTGACCCCTGGCACAGATAGTGGCTCAAATTCAGTAGCTGATCGCAACTAGAGTAAGCCCACTGAATCAATAGAATTTACAGAGGAGTTGACTCACCAAATCTTCATTGATTCAATGGGGCTCCACTAGAAGTAACTGAAATTACTAACTGGATTTCAGTCAGTGATTGCAGTTTGAAACTTGCACCACAGAGACCAGATTCAACTACTCAGCTTCTTGCTAATTCATGAAGCTAATTCCAGAACCCTGACCATGCCATACGTTTTGTTAAGGGTGGCAGTCTTCTCTTATTTAGTTCTGACAGGTGAGAAAGAGAAATGTTAAATGTTTTATCCCCATTGGACTAGATTACAAATTTGTTTGCACGTTTTCACACAGGCACACACAAAAACCCTTTTGTGTACTTTTTTCACAAAAAATATTTTGTGCAAAATACATGTTTTTGCATAAATGCATGTTTTTCAGCAAAATAATGCGTTCTTCACAAAAGCCAAGATTTTTTGAGCAAAACCCACATTTCCCCCTTATGCTGCTACTTCAAAAAAGAAGAGGAAGGCTGTGCTTATTTTGCTCTTGTGCAGGAACAAAAATCTTCTCACAGTGGTTGACCTTTTTTTTTCCAACAGGGCATCTTCATGTGCCAAGATACCTTTTCCCATTCAAAAACCAGATGCACAGATATAATATAAGTGATGGCTGTCTTTGTTACAAACTTTCCTTAATTCATCCTATTTCATAAAGTTATTTGGAGGGTGGATAAAGTTGAATATACCAATGTATGCTCAGTGGACTAGTTGCATGAAAAGAAAACTTTTTTTAAGAAAAGGGCCAGCTTTGATTTATGATGTTGACTTCCACAATATCCCAAATAATGGTGGATTTATGAGACTGACGGTGTTTTCATGCTTCCCGTTTTTATACAGAACATTGCCTGAGTCACAGAAGCACATGCAGCAGCTAATGGACAAGGGTATACATATACTTCAGTTTCTTTATGGAACAACTAATCTGGCATACTATATATAGCCTTCTAAATTTCCTGCAATTGGCATTATCTTTCCCCTACTAAAAAGTAAAGTTAGATTTTTCTTCACCAGTTTTCTAGTATTTTTCATGAACTTTTTTTTCTATTTAAATTGGAAAATTATGATAATGACTCCATTGTTTTTTCCCATTTTTTTTCTTGTTTTCTTTTGTTCCTTTGTAAGACCTAGGCTCATTTCCCAGCACCTTTAAATATGTGTTTATGCAAAAGGTGCTACAAAGTACCAGTTATTAAATGCTTGCTGGGTTTAGAAATGTGTGTATCTCTTGAAATTAAATAGATATGCCAGTAGCAAAAAAGACATATTGAATAATAAAATGCTCAGTGTGCCTTGCACTGCATGGTTGTGTAGGTCTACATTTATTTATAGATTTTGATTTTATAATAGGTTCCATGTATCTCTGCTTTATGGTTTGCCAATGCACCCAGAGGGAAAGTTGATTCTAATCAAATTTAGTATCTCAGAAATAAGGGCCGAGACAAATCAAGAAACCTCTGGCATTGTAAACATTGTAAAAAGACAGATGATTATGTTGCTATGTTTTTTTTTCTATCTTGAAACAAATTCTCTGTGGTTCAACGGTTGCTTTCCTAAGTGCATATTTCTCCTCTCAGTTTTCTCAGAGTTGCATTTAAAGCAAGGCACAGAGCCAAACATTCACTATCAATGGCACAGAATAATCAATATCTTGACAGCCATTTTACATTTACAATTATATGGTTGGTGATGATGAGTTTGGTAAGAGATGTAGCTCTCCAGCTGGTTGGGAACAAGTGGATTTCAGGTATTGAAAATGTATTACTGTCGGCCCCTTCCCCATTCTCCAAATTTTAGAAGGCAGCAACATTCCATCTAGTATGGAAAAATCCCCTATTTGTCCTCCTCACAGTCTTGAAGCACTTGTTAGAATGCCAATGTTTAGTGCTGGCACCATCTTAAGTCACATGGTGGAGCTCCCCAAGGTCTACTCTTAGGAAACAGCTAGATATTTAAAGGTTAAGCTTCATTCTCCATTTTGAAGACAGTGTGATGGGTCTAGTTCCAGAGTGCCAGCTAAAGTCATAGGAAATTGTGGTGCTTTCCCAGGACAGGAGGCACATCTCAGAATGAACTGTGCTGAAGGAACAGAAAGTGTTTGTTTGTTTTTTTAATGGGTGAGGTGGTTTTAAACCCTGGGGCCCCAACTCTGCCTGTACCCAGTTTTACCAGGGCTTACTGGCTCACTGTGCAGTTGCATATATCTATACTGCACCCATGCAGTATCAGCAAACCAAAAAGTCAGGAGAAGGGTTGGGGAGACAGCAAGTGGGTGCAAATGATGCGCACATGTTACCTGGCCACCTGAAAAACATTTCCTCTCTGACCCTAGGTTGCCTGGTTCATTATTATACTATACCAAATTGTCTAGTGTATTACCTGGTTAGCTGTCTTTCACCCAGAGCCTGGGGCCATCTTCCTGAATTTTCTTTGGACTTTTCACAGTCGCTTGACCCGGAAGCATGCTGTTTCATGCTCTGATCCCTTACATGCCCTCAGTTCTAGCTTTGACTCTGAGTCTCAGGGAATGGTATACTGCTGACCTGGCAACCCTAGCACTGTGTTGATGAAAGACAAGAATTCTAGAGCACTTTATTTATAGAAACGGTTGTATGAATGATTCATATTAAGGCGTACCATCCATGTTATTGTTCCACCTCACCACTCAGCACTTCCATGTCGTCATCCGAACTCAATGATCCATAGGGTCCCTTCCAGCTCTGCAGTTCTAAGAGTAGATCTCATTTTACACTCATATTTTTGAAGAAGATTTGAATGAAGGCTGGTTCAGATGATCTATCAACTGGTTTATTTATACAAATAAATGCTAATGGATACTGCATCTGACGCTGAAGTCACCAGCATGAAACGTTTTAGCTCAGTTGAGCTGTGGCTTACTTTTTTTACATCCCAGTGAATGGCAACTAACCATTTGCATGGCAGAAAATAGAGTACAGGTCTACAGGGCACAGCTATGGGGAAAGAGGAAAACCTACGTTCTCTCTCAACACTGGTGTTGCTGACTTCAAGAACAGATCTTGCACTGTGTCCTCACAAGCGCAGGAATTTTCTTTCCTACCTTACAGTTGAATCAATTCTGCTGAGTTATATGAGAAAAATTTAAATAAGCAAGCTGTAATATAAAAGGAAAGTAAAATCTTTTTTCAATGTACTGAGGTAACTATTTCCAGGAGCAAGATACGGGTTTGAGCTTCAGCTGCTTGGTATCTCTGGGTGCACATCCTTCTCTTTTTCTATCATAAACAAACAACTGCAATTAATCCCTAGAAGACTTTTGCTCTCCACCTGTGGGAGTCAGCTGTTCAGCCCTGTTGGCCAATTCTGGTCAAAGCTTCTGTGAGCTACAGTCCCACAACATCTGGGACCCAAGTCTGTGAAACAGTACTATAGGATAAAATGTAACACACTGCACTCCTTACTGTGACATTGCCTCTAATACTGAGATGCAGCTACATCTGGGATAGCAGTGTGACTCTGTTTCATGCATGTATAATAGTGAGAACTGGCATAGTAAAAATAAAGGACTGGACTGGGATGAGGGAGATCCAGGTTCAAATTTCCACTCAGTCCTGAAACGCACATATGACCTTAGGCTCTTTACTTTCAGCTTGATGTAGGTGACATAGTGGCTGTAAGGATAATGTGAGAAGCAGCACATTGGAGGAAAGGCAGGATATAAATGTAGCAAAGGATAATAGTAAAGAGACTAAAGTGTTATAACAACATTTTGCTTGAGTGTGGTGAAATAGATTTTGCACGGTGGTATTCAACTTTAGCCTTTCTAGATGTTGTTGGTTTGCATCCGCCATCATTGGGTATGCTGCTTTGGGCTGATGGAAGTTGTAGTCCAACAATAACTGGAGGGCCACCTCTCTTTAAATGCAACATAAATGTGAATTGTCATTAGAAATCTTTTACCCAGCCAAATCCCTGGAGACATTCCTGATATTCTCTGTAGAGTGATTTATTAATGCCAAAAATAATGTGCTGTCAAGTCATTTCTGATTTATGGCAATCCTTGTCAGCGGTTTTTTGTTTGTTTGTTTGTTTGTTTGATAGACAATACTCAGAAGTGGTTTACCATTCTCTTCTTCTGGAGGCATCCTGGGACTGTGCAGCTTGCGCAAAGCTACACAGGCTGGCTCTTCTCACAGGAGGCATAGTGGAGAATCAAACTCTCAACCTCTACCTAAACCACTGAGCTATCCAGCCAGCTTTATTCATGCTAAACATCTTTTAATAACCCCTTCGAATTCTATTCCACCATCTTTGTTTCTTCAGTCCAAAGTTTAAATATTTTCCAGGACTATAATCTCAGTTGGTGTTAGGCCTTCTGCCTCTAATTGCCTTCCAGACGTTAAGACTGATTTGCTCCAGCTGGCAAATGGGCTCACATTTTCTAATAATCTTGAAGAATTTTCATTTGGGTCCATATTCACTCACAATGTGTAGTCATTATTTGCAACAACTCCCTCTGTTTCCACTGTGATTCAGTCATTAGTTAAGCAGGCAGGTGATTGTGAGTTACCTATATAAAAAATATTTTTGCAGCATTTCCCTACTGTTAAATAATTTGATGGAAAAGAAATTGTCAACATCAGAAGTTAAGGTCTGGGGGTGAGATGGAAGCCATCTGTATTGTAAAGATACGGAAACATGAGCCCAGGCAAAAGGCAAGAAAGAAAGAAAGGAAGGAAAGGGAAAAATGAGGGAAGGGAAATGAAAGATCCTTTCACCATTTAGAATCCATTCAAGTTTTATTAAATCTGAAGGATCTAGGAGACAGTTTTGTCATAGACCATTCAGAGGGTTTTGTTTGTTTGTTTTTTGGAGGGGGACTCTTAATAGGGCAATCCAATGAACAAAGAAAGATTGTTAGAAGGGAGCGCATTACTTCAGCTAAGTAGGCTAAATGAAGATCACGGCATCCATCTAACAAGAAGACAACAAGATTGCTGATTCCAGGTTCTACTATTCCAACAGCAAGTAAGATGAGTTAGCTACTTATGCTAAAAGGAGGCAGGCTTGTTAGCTTGAACCATAGCAGGAACTATATATCCCTAATGGGGGTATATACCCTGAAATTTTGAGGGGAGCACTTCCCTGCTCAGTCCACAAGCCATGACTAAAATAGCTTTTGTTGTATATTTAGATTGACTGCAATACCATGTTCTGTATGTTTGGTTAATGAATCAAATGGTTGTTTGAAGTGTTGCCGGTGTGGTTTAGTCAAAGAGCATTCTAAATATCTGTATCTTCTCTCAAAACCTTGCCTTCTTCATGTCAGCCAAACTGTTAGAGGTTCTTGCTGCTTTATATTTAGAAAACAGCAGTGTCTAAAGTATGCACTGGGTCACCAATTCCAGGGTAACCTTTAGTGGCAAAGGAAGGGCAGTTAGATGCACGGTTATGGAAGTATTTTATGAAAGTGACCCCCAGCAATGTCAAGATACACAGAAGGGTACTGACTCTCTAGCTGAAATCCTGTTGCTTAGCATAGTAAACTGCACTAGAGTCTGCCCATTGAATCAGTTGAGATTTGGTGAGTCAACTACTCCATAGTTTCTATTTATTCAAATGGGCCTACTCTAGCTGCAACACTATGCTACAGTAAATTGCAACTTGAGTAGGCCATTTGAATTAATAGAATTTATGAAGGACTCAACTCGCCAAATCCCCACTGATTTTAGTGTGACTTACTACACTAAGCAACAGGATTTCAGCCTGTGAGAGACTTGATGTTTTATAGGATGACAACCAAGAAACATGTAGTGTTTTCCCTGAAAGCCTCCACTGCTTACTTTAGATGCTATACTGTAGGTCTCTATAGGCATTTGTCTCTAACTGAGTGCAGCCATTTAACAACTGCATGCATTTACTGGAAAGCACTGCATTTTATCAATAAATTACTTCTGCATTACATCTATTTTGCATAAACCTTGCTTTCTCTTTATTCCAAAATTGTTGTGCAAGAACAATTTCTTCCCACCCTTAGAGCATGAATCAAGACTGAAGATTTAAAGTTGCAGAAGTAGATTAGAATGGGAGATAAGGTTTCATAAAACGCCTGCAAGTCAGAAGGCTCCAAGAATGTGCCTCTGAAGTTGAGTTAATAGGACTGTATTTAGCACCAGCCAAACTCCTGACCCCCAAAGGAAGTGTAGCACATTTTACCCTTTCTCCTACAAACATACACACTCACACCTTTTGCCATTTGTCTACAAGGCAGCCCTGCAGCATCTCTCCTCAGTTCAATAGTCCAATATTTGTTTGAGTGAGTTATTACTTCTGTTCTCTTGCAAAGAAATGCCACTGCTGTTAATACCAGACAGCCACTACCAGCCCTACATAAAAAAACATAAATATAACCTGTCTGCACTCATCACTGTCACCCATGTAGTGTTGGATGCTTCTCTGGACTTCTTTAAACCTGTACTTGGTATTGATCAAACTGTAAAATGGGTACATTAATATCAAAGGAAAACAGTAGGTGAAGTGTTGAAGAACTGTGCAAGGAGTTGAAAATACATAAAGTTTGAAGTAGCTCATAATTCATACGAACATTTTCTGCAGGACAGCATCAGAAGGGGCAGATTAAAGAACTGCGTATCATCATCCTGCATAAACAATCCCCACAGTCATTTATCATTAAATGTTTGGAATTAGAACAAATTCTCCCATCTCATGCAAATGGCTGAAATGTCTTTGCTTTATATGGAACTTCAGAGTGTTCAAAGTTTTTCACGTGCAATATTTCATTAATCCTTACTACAAAACTGCAAGGTAGATATGATTATATGTGCATTGGACTGTCTTTAAAGAGACTGCAGAAACTTCAACTGTGCAGAATGCAGCTGTCCAGGTATTGCAGGGCAACACTGCACTAACAGCACTGTTTTCCCATGTGTTTCCAAATGCACTTTAAAGCACTGGTCTTAATCCAGGGCAATGTTGACACTGAGGTCCAAACATTTTCCTGATAGGTTTTATGGGGATGTTAAAAAGCATTGAGGAAAAGCTTGAAACTTATGGGACACCGTATATGAAAGGTCATAGCACATAATATAAGTCCTCCAGCATGACCTTCCAAGACCATTCTCCCAAAAAGGACTAAAACCAGCAAAATGCTGTGTCTTCCAAACTCAGTGCAGCCAAGCAGCCCAGAATTACACCATGGCTGATAGCATGGAAAGCTGTTTAGAAGTCCAGAAGGACTAGTAGGACTGTAGTTTCCCATTTGATCTCTGGCAAGGTCCTCCATCTAAGTCACCCATTTTCAATTGAAAACTGGATCTGAGACTGGATTGGATTGGATCCAAACTGTAAGTTTGTTTAAGGACTACTTTAAATGGAAAGCCCACTAGTTTCTCAATGAGAGAGATCAGAAATTGATATTTGGGCATTGGATCTATGATTATCTCTTATTGCGGGATCAAAACATGGGACTTTTCAAAGAGGTATTGCTACTTAAGACCAGGAGGAAATCTCTCTCTCTCTCTCTCTCTCTCTCTCTCTCTCTCTCTCTCTCGGAGAAGGTCCAAAAGCTCAATCAGACTGTGGCAGATTTTAATGGGTATTTATTTATTTATTTATTTCATTTATACCCCGCCTATCTGGTCAATTGTGACCACTCTAGGCGGGTAAGCAAGATCTAGAGAGAGGATGCCCTAACAAACAGGAGAAGAGCACCCCCTTGCCTTTACTAGTTGGGCAGAAGAGAGAGTATTGACAGGGTAGTGTGCCTGACAAACCACATTTGATGAAATTCCCTTTTCTGAATGTGTATTAAAGATAGAGAAACCCCATCTTCTTTTTTCACCTGGGCTCCCTAGCTGGCAGTAATGTATGAAACAGTATGAAATAGTTTCAGGTTGGTTGACACATGCCTCCTAAAAATCCATAACATTGGACACAAAGATTGTGGGGAGAATAAGTGTTAGTGAAACATTTGGCCCAGCCATGAACAGGATCTATGCCTAGCATCTTTTAATATTAGCTTGGGAATAAAATTTGTTGAAATCATCATATGCCCTTTATCTACGATATTACTAAGGCATTCTGCTTTTACATTTAAATTATATAGTGAATCCTATAATGTTGTCTGCCATATCAAAGTTGGATGAATCCCTGGACTGTGTTCTAATTTACAACATGTAGCTGTCATTCTGATAATGGATATTTTAATCTTGCTTTTCCAAATTTTTAATCATAGTGATTGTTTGCTCTAAAGAAGAAGGGGAAAAATACCCTGAAACCACAGAGCCAATATCTTTTAATCTTGTCCTTAAAGACAGAATAATTTATAAAAGTTATGTTTTGTTTGTGGAACAGCTATAAAATGAGGGAAGAGAATACATATGATTGAGGGCAGGGGAAATTAACCATAGGCAAACAGAAGGAATTCATCATAATTTTTTAAGTTGGAGGGGAAAAAATCTTTCTTTGCTTGATATTTTTGCTGTTTTTTCAACAATGGTGTGTGTGTGTGTGTGTGTTTAAATTCCCTTTTTGTTGGCAAGTGGGAGAGCACAAGAGCAAAATTAGTATGTACAACCTAATGATCTCAGTAGGCTCAAGTACATTTTGTTGGCCCAGTCAGACAGTTCAACACTGTAAAGTTTATGTTTATTTCCCATTGGAGGATGAGGACATGATCTGTGATCTGTTCATTTAAGATTTTTTGCTGGACTGTTCATTTGAAGGCTGCACTGGAGAGAGTTAATGTCTGGAAGGCCTGCCTGCTAGTCTCACATATATTTTCATTAAGCAAACTACTTCTAGATATTAGAGTATTTGAGCAACTTCAGAATAAGGTTTAGGAGAAACAATTGGAGAACTGTGCAAAGAAGCTTAGGATAAGATGGCCCAAGTGGAAATTTCCAGGACAGCCATGTTAGTCTGTTCTCCAATGACTTTTTTTCCTGCTATGCTCCCTCTTTTGTATCACTGTCTTGCTTCTGAGGCTGTACACTGTGCATCCAAAGAAATGGGCTGCAGTCCACAAAAGCTTATGCCAAAAAAAATGTGTTCACCTTTAACGTGCCACATAATTCTTTGTTGTTGATCCATATGTTTCTGTGTAAATATAGGCTGCAGTCTGAGCTAGGGCAGAGATGGAGAGAGGCACCATCCTCTGGGTTTTGATTCTGTAAGCCAAGGGTGGGCAGAAAGTAGATCTGGATCTCCTGACATTCAGATGATTTTTCTGGCTTCAAGATGTTCCAGACTGCTAGCAAGAAAACTGTTATCTGCCTAAACTGGATTGCGGAAATGGGGGGAAAAGCCTTAAGTAAACAAGAAAGTTGTTTGTTTGTTTGTTTGTTAAAGGACTTGGGGAACATAAGCAGAGCCTCGCTGGAGTAGAGGCCAAGTATTCTGTTATCACACTGGTGAATCAGTTGCCAATGGGAAGCCCAGAGGAATGACATGAGTCCTGAGTCACTCTCTTGTTTGTATTCCCAAGCATCAAGTATACTGCCTCTAATGCTGCAAATAACATTCATCATGACCAGTCACTGCAGATAAGCCCTCCCTCCATGAATCTGATTAATTCCCTTTTACATCCATGAAAATTCCTGGACGTCTCTATCTCTTGTTCAATTAATCACTGTCTGAAGGATTTCCTTTTACCAAGTAACAGCCTGTGGTCTCAAAGGGAGTGCCCCACCTCCAAATGAGCTACCAGTGTTTTTATCTGTCCTTAGTATGGTGGTGGATCATGGTCTGGAGTGGCAATTCAGCCTAAAATGTTGGGGTGTGGCATGCCTTCACTCTGGTCACAAGCAGGCCTGAATCTTCAACTTCATTGGATGATCCTTGGCAATTATACTATGAAAGGGAAGACGACTTCTTCACATGCACTTTTAAAAAAACAAACCAGTGCATCCATTTATTTACATCTGTAATGACCCTCCCCTACTTACACTTCTCCAAAGTAAATAGACTCAGACTTTGTGACATTTCTTTGTTATGGGCATCCTTCCAGTGCCTTGATCATTTTGGTTGTCACGTCTTGCCTCATTCAATAGTTTCATTCAGTTCTGGTACTGATTTACATTTGTAAATAAGCATTAAATTTATAAAATGTCAACGAGCCACCAGTGACTTCCTTCCAGAGGAAATCAAATCCAATAAGCATTCTGCCCCTGGAATTTCTTTTTCTATTTTAAGCATTTTATTAAGGTTTTAGTACAAGAGATACAGAAAGGAGAAGGGGGAAAGTGGGAAAGCAAATCAGTTTTATATTTTTTCAAACTATTTTCATATATAATTTTTATTCTTTTCAATGGGGGTAGGATTTGGGGTAAGGGGATTTAGGGTTGGGGGGACATTCAAACTATTGATGTTCGCACCTTTGGTTACTCAATCATAACAGTTACTCCTTCATATACCTAAAGTAGATAACTTGAAGTCATTATACACATTAAACATACTGGGGATTTTAGAAATCTTCTTAATTATGTTTTATCCATATCTCTAAAGTTCAAAACTATATACCATCACTTCATTTTTTCCCCTTATGTAACAGAAAGTCCAATAGGGGTTCCAAATTGTTCTGAAGTTCATTAATGATTTGTCCTTAATTAGTGCTGACAACTTCACAATTTCAGCTATTGCCAGCACATTAAATAACCATTTTTCCACTGTAGGTGCTTTGTTCATTTTCCAATATTGTGTATAAGAAAGCCATGTAGCTGTTGTCATGTATCTGATAATTACTGCATTACAGTATTCTTTTCAATCTGATTATCCAATAGACTCAAAAGAAACATTTCTGGATTCAATTGCAGGTGCCCCTGGAATTTCTCATCACTCAGAAAGGTGGGCTGACAACTTAAATAGTTATGAGGGCTAAGAGAAGTAAGACTAGCAGTAGACTTGATGCAAGCTTTCTGTCAATTACCCACTAAAGAGGAAGGTATCAAAGTGTGCATGCCAGAGTGCCATGACAAGGGTTCTGTGACTAGAGGACTGAAGCAGGACTGGTTATATCTGTGAAGATTCTCAGTTGTCCAGGTAAGGTTATCTGGAAGTTGAGTCATGGCAACTGGACTTCTTTCTGATTAGAAAGAAGTCCAGTAGCCATGACTCAACTTCCAGACAGGGCTGGTTAGTTTTGGTTAATTTACTAGTGTGGCTCAAAAATCTTTTTCAGAGACCAGGTCACACCAATAAAGCTAGTGGTGGCAAAATATTGGATCTGCCAGGCGAAACAAACTCACCAATCATGAATATCAACAGAATCATATTAGTAGATGACAGTGGTAGAGTGAAGAAATGGAATCTGGAGAAGGCAAGATTTCAAATCCATCCATCCATCAGGGTCAGTGTTCTGCACAGACTGATACTTGAAATGCTATTTGAGGAAGGGACTGACAGATTAGTCTATTTCCAGTCTGCAACAGTTTAATAATGTCCAGAGATAGGTACATCCTTTTGATCCATTTTTTTTTAAAAATGTAATTAATTCCAAGCCCCTCAGCATTTTGCCAGTTTGGTATTCAGTACTGCTTCCTGCTATTTTGTGATAATTTGCACAACTGCAAACTAATGCTGATTGTGTACAAAACAAACAAACATCTGCTTTGCTGAACTTCAAAAGATAGAATTTTGTTTGCAGACAATGCATATTTGAGACTGGGCAATGTGAGAATAGTAAAATGATTTGCTATTTGCTCTCATAATCCAGGAACAGACATTGCTGCTCACAAAGCGAGATATTAAAGCTGATAAAAAGCACTCCTAAGCAGGCTGGATATCTCAGTGAGTTGGATACCACTGTTTGATCCCCTCTGTGTCTCCTAGGAGAACAGCCAGTCTGTACAGACTTGGATGAGCTGCATCATGACAGAGTGCCTCCAGAAGAAGGGAAGGAAAAACCACAAAAAGGGCAACTATGGCTGAAATCCAGTGAAGGAAAATGACACCATGTAAGTCTGATGCCATCATCAGATGCAGCCATATTTTGTTGACAAAAAGTGTCCTATCTGTTGCCTCAAGGTTCCTAGGCTCCATTAGGATTCATTTGGTACTGGGGAAGCCTTTAGGGACAGCAGGATTTGGTATGTACGAGTCGTATGTGTCTTAAATGCCTGAAAATCACCGTGGCTCACATCTTCAGGATTATGTGGTGTAATGTTATGTTACTTGATTTCAGCCATTTAGTCAGAATTGACTTGACAGCACATATTTATTTTAATGAAAAGGCACTCCTAGTCATAGCCAAAAGGTCCTTTTGATGTTTTAGTGGCAAACTAGAATCCAAGCGCATCCCCAAATCATGCTCCTATTCCTTCAAAGTGAGCAAAGCCCATCCAGGACAGGCAACCAGCCCCTTTCCTGTGACTAAGACCCATATTTTCACAATCCCTTCATCTTCCCAGGATTCCAGCTCAGAGAACTGGTCCTTACTTAGCCCATCAGTGTGTCCGAACCCTGGACTGGAGAGTGCATGGACTGATCCAGATGTTATGGAGAAAGAGAGAGAGAATGAGAGATTCAGGAGTATCAGATGCCTCCTTCTGAAGGTGATGGCAAAGAACTCAAAGAAAGCTTCGCCTTCATCGAAGGCTTATCAGCCTAGCAGCAGCCGTTCAATGCTTCCACTGTGGCTAATTTTCATGCTGAATTTGCCTGAAATTACATTCATGAATTTGTTAAAGAGGGTCACTTGAGGAAACCTGTAAGTTTTTGATGAACACACATACCACCTGACCTGCTTTAAACTGACTTGTTCTACAGCATCTAAAGGAAAAGGGCCATTTAAGTAAAGTAGAGGAGCACTGGGGCCATTGCTCCTTTCTGCTTAGGACGTTAGGTAGGTTGGCTGCAGGTGGGTTGGCACTTTATGATTATGAAATGTGTCCATGTCATCAGGAAACCCACCTGCCTGTTGTTAAGAGGCGATTACTGAGGAAACCACATCCATCGTGTCAGCAAAATGCTGGAACACAGCTCCCCGATGAAGTGTTGCTGCCCTTAAGGCACAGGAAAGGGTAACTGCCCTTGAAACTACTTTTCCCTCCTCTGTATTCTTTCAGAATAGATCCCCTCTTGGATGCCATAAATCATGGAAATCCCCTGAGTTCCAGAACTCTGAGAAGATTTTAAAAAAATTATAAAGTAACAATAGAGAAGAGGAACTTAGACTGCTTTTTGAATCCCACATTGTTCCTTTGTGTGATACAACAGCGTGAAATCCAGAGAAGGCACATTTTGAACATTTTTCTAACTGTTCTCAGCTGCTGAGCGAGCAAAATAGTGACATTGGCAAAGAAACAGTAGAGTGGCAGGGGTTCTCTTGGAAGTAGCTGGCATCATTGAAAGCCTCTCCTTAGCCCATGTACATATATATATATATACAGAGATTGTTAGGGTTTTTCCCCCTCTCTTGTTACCTTTGATGATTAAAGACCATCCTTGTTTTGAAAGTCAGGTCAAGGACATCACAATGGCTTTGAAAGAAAGCATTCTGCTGGGAAGATTAAAAATCGCTTGTCCATCACTGCAGCGTCCACTTGCTTCTTTCACTTCTTTTGAGATCTACCACAGACAAATCACATTTCTTCCCACTGCAACTGGATGACAGCAAAAAGGAGATAAAAAGCACATTTTCCAGCTGAAATTCAGGGAGCAACACTGAATTGAACGACCCCTCCAAATACAGGGAAAGGGACAAAAGTGGTGGTCTAGTAGAGCATTCTCCATGGCAAAGTGGGCTTCTGAGCAACCCTGCCTCCTATCCTCAGAAGCAGAGCTGTGCAGGTCTTAGGCATCCCTCTTTAGAACACATTGCACTCTTATTTAGAGAGGGACGAATTAATCTGTTTCTGGGGCGTGTCACATTTCTTGTCCATTCCATCCTGTTTCTTTATTAATTTGCAACGTTAAAAAATGCTGCATCAGCCACACTCAAGTAACTGTTAAATCTGTAATTGTGATGATATGGCCTTTCCATCTGTTTCAAAAGAAAACAACAACAGCATAATGACTGGGATTCTTCACAGCTCAGTGTGTCTGGGCATACGAGTTCATGCACTGGCAATTTCCAGATTTAACTACACCTGCTCTGTGTGGGGCTCCTCTTGATGATGACACAAGTAGTACAAGATCCTGTAGCCAGACTGCTGGCAGGAACACCATATGCAATCCATATGACACAGTTTCCAAAGGAACCACACTTGCTGCCAATATATTTCAAGTCCAAATTCAAAGTCCTAGTGATGATGGTTAAAGCCCTAAATGGCTTAGGTCTTCAATCATCTTTCCTGCCTGAGATCTTTTGGGGAAGCTCTCCTTTGTGTCCCATACCTCTGGCAGCAATATGATATATGGAGAGGTATGTGACATCTTACTAGGAGGGCCCTAAGGATGGAGGCCCTGGACTGACCGTTTCTGAGGAACTGGTTTTGGAACTGTGGAGGGGAAGTTCTGTCACTCTAAAGGGTACTAGAATGTACCAGCTGTTTTCCTGTCTTAGAATAGTGGTTCTGATGGGGAGAGTCGGCACCAATTGGTCCTTTGCTGTGGGTGGTGGTGATGGCGGCAGCTGCTGCTCCCATTCTTTCTTCCAAAGGCTCCTCTGGTTGCAGTTGGCCCTGTCCCTGGGCAGCCCTGCCACACATCCATCAAAAGTGCAGAGGCTGTTGCTGCTGCCGCCACCACCACAGTTCAGGGGATCGCCATTGCTGCCGCTGTCACCGCCACCACTTCACCTCTTCCTTTCACACCTGGGCCACTTTGGGGACAATGAGCCAGAAGGTAATGGTGAAATCCAGCACTGAGAGAACTGCTGCAAAGAACAGGCAAGTGCACATCTGGCCAGCATTTATGTTTATTTTTATTTTTTAAAATTATTGCTATCTGGTATAATGCTGTATCAGATACCAGGAATTTTTAAAAATTAAAAGCAACACAACAACAGCAGAGGTAAGTGGTTGTGAGAGTCAGCCAGTGGGAGGGCTGCCTAAAATTTAAAGTAGACAGGTGTTCACATAAGGGAATCAATTTCAATGAATCAATTCCATATCCGTATTAAAATAAATGGACCTCTGGCAGAGGAGTAACAAAACACTCTGCCACTCAAAAAAACACAATTCCATGTCAAATTAATCTAGGCTTGCTTGTGCATTGTGTATTCACCCAAATGTAAATTGATCTTAAAAAATGCAAAAGCCGATTTAAATACAGGGTTTTTAAAGTAATGGGGTCAGGCTCTAAGGTTGGCTTCTGTACTACACAAGACAGTTTTAACTGTTCCCGGTGCTACCACTTAGCTTTTGTGTGGATGGGCTGGCTGGAATTTAGGGGCAGAGTTGGTATTTGTGGTGGCTCTGCCATTGCTACCATAATATTTCTGTTACCAAAACAAGGTAGTACCTGATGAACAGTGGTTTTACTGGTTGCTGCTCTGTGGTATTGTTCTGGTGTTTTACTGTGGCATTACTGTTATATTCCATATACTCTTTTGCCAAGATCCAGATGGATAAAATGAAGCGTGTCCCTAGCCTTGAAGGCGGCCTGTATTCTCTTAAGTGCAAACAGTAGAGGATAAATAGACCTTGTCTATCAAAGGAAACCTATGTTTTCCACTCGGCCCTTGATAGAAACCAATTTGAGGTCTGAATATTGAAAACCCAGGTGCTCCAAATCCTCCAGATGTTGAATCTCCAAATCTTCTATTACAGAATCCCAGTTGAGTTCAGTCACACCTGCTGTTGATCTCAGTTGTAGGCCAGCAAACTATTAGATGAGCCATGTTTTCTCACTGTGAAAATGGTTGATATGCTCTCTCATTTGGGGGAATTACGAGGGAACCCAGACTCCCTGATAGATTTATTATCAAGTTCCCACAGAAGCAACAGTCCTCAGGTGTGAACAAAATCTCCTGAAGTCCCGGCTATTATTGCCACCAGCTCCTAGTTCCCAAATACATCTGAGAAACCTGGTATTATCTTGAAAAAAAGATAGCTCCCCCTGCCCGCCCCCCAGCTAAGTACTCCAACTGATAGTGATATTCAGTGTGGTGTAGTGGATGGAGTGATTAATGACTCAGGGGCCTGGGCTCAAATCCCCACTCAACCATGGAAACTCACTGGGGGTGTGGAATTGCTAAAACCACTACTTAAACATCTCACTTACCTTGAAAGCCCTATTAGGGTCACTGCAAGTTGATTTGACAGAACATAACAGCAACAACTTCAACCAACAACCCTCCTAGGGAAGTACACTCCCCTGATTAAGTTTTCTGTTTGCATCTGAATTCCTCTTCAACAGATTTCATAGCAACTGAGCACCTATATAGCCATTCTTTTAACCAAAAGCTATCTCTCTTCTTCTGTCAGCCCAATGATGCTGAGATTTTTATTTTGTAATAAAGGTCACTGAACACGCAAGAGGTGTAAGTCATAAGGGTTTTTCCGGATGGACACCATTAACAACTAAGAGAGTCCCTGGGAGGTTTACTGGTTGTCTGTTGCCAGCTTTCTTCAGTGACCATGTTTTTCTTAGCTCTAGCCATCTTATTACCTGGGAATATCAATCCCAGATTCCTACCTATGCCCTATTATCAAAATATTTCTAAAGTGATGGATTCAGTTTTTTATTCTTCCATTCAACTCTATCCAAAATATGATGAGTTGAGACTACAGAAAGGATGTCCACCCTTAACCAAACTCAGATAATGGTTCATTTTCCTCAAGTACTTATTTGTTTGGGGATAAAGAGCCAAACTCTCTTGAAAGCCATATTGACATGATATTGGGGTAAGGTGTGCTTAAGTATAGTCTCGCCTCTGGCAACAAATATAAGTAATTAGGTCTGGAAACCCTAGGCAAAGAGTCACTTTAGAAGTACAATTTCATCTTCCCTGGGTAAAGAAGGGGACAGCTTACACTCTGAGGAGGAATGTGTTTTTCTCAAACCACACGAATTAGGCACCCAACCAGTTCCTTCACCTCAACCCTTAGAGGACTCTATCATTCAGTCCAGGTCAGATCTCAGTGGTAAAAGGAAAACATCTCACTGCAAGACTTTCAAGATCTTCTAATTCTGGAGAACTGATATTCTGTCCTGGAATACTGGAGGTTGCAAAATCAATCAAAGAGTCTTGTGCTTTATTTTTCCTCCCACTTTTAATATTTCAGATATGTCAGATTTAGAGATGGGCACAAACCTTGGTTCGGAGCTTCATTCCAGTTCGTACGCATGGCACCACAGGGTGCCGTGTGTTCCTTTTCCCCACCTCGCCGGCTGGATCCTCTCACACACCAGCCAGCGCACACTCCTCTCCTCCCCTTCTTTGGCTGTTTGACCAGTCTGGCAGGAACATGGATTTGCCTGTCTTGCCTCCTTGTCTGAGTGGGCAATCAGCTAAGGAGGTGGGGCAGGGAAGTCCATGCTCCTGCTGGAGACTGGTTGAACAATCAAAGAGGAGGAGAAGGGGAGTGCTCTTTGACTGGTGACTGGCCATAGAGGCAGAAGAAGGGAATGTGCGGCACCTGTGATGCCGTGTGTACGAACCAGCACAAACCTCCGAACTGAGGCTCGTGCCCATCTCTAGTAATATCACTGTAGCTTAAAATCTATGTATTGTGTGCCACCTTAAAAAAACTTTTTTTTTTATTTTGAAGGTGGCATTAAAGTCTTTAATAACAAAGAAACAGGACACATGCATTCATTCCTTTTTGGCTACATACATAAACACATCCATATAGAACAATGGGAAGCCACATCATTGGCTTCCCATTGTTCTTCCAAGAAGCTCAGAGCATGGTATCTGTGTTTTTTTCTTATTCCTTTCTTCCACTTTCATCTTCTCAGTAATTCTGTGCAATTGGCAGAAAGTCACTCATTGACAGCATTCATGGTCAAATGGAGATTTAAACCTGGGTCTCTCCAGTTTCAACCCAGAATGGGTGGAATCAAAATACAATAAAGCTGAATATTTGCACAAATAGAAGTTTGGAAAAAGGATGGTGGTGAGGTGGATGATCTACTCGTTGTTACCCAAAAAATTAAAACTGAAGGATATTTCATGCAGCCTATTAAGACTGACTTGGATGGGATTTGAGCAGTGTATATGCATGACTGCTCCTTCTCTGTGTTCCTTCCAGAAAATGATAGATTTTAAGGCAGCTTTCCATCCACTTTAGCATCCCACACTGTGGGTCTGTTGTGAAATGCTACAGTAGCTTCCCTATTTGTGTTTCTTTTGGAAATGCTTAATTGCAACTCTATTTATCAAACTTGTTGGTTTCTAACTTCCTTCTTAATACTGCCTCTCTGTAAACATTTCAGCTTCTCAGGCTTGACAGCCACATAAATTATGCTTAGGTGCTATTGCCCTTGTATGTGTGAGTAAGTGATACACTCACTTAAGGAAGCTCTTCAGTTCAGGGTGGGGAGGGGATCTCCAATGTGATTGCTTTCCAATTTCTTAATTCTTGGCCATGAATCTTTGATCCTGTCTCGTAAGAAATAGACTAAATTAATGAAAATCCTGTACAAAAGACCACAGTAATACCAGTCTGAAAGAACAGCATTTATCAAAATGGGAGATGGGAAAGCTTTGCAAGGCACTATTTGAATGAACATGGCAAGCTGAAAGAAAGGGAGCTACATGTCACAAGCAGAACACTGCACCTGTTCAGAATTTCTGCTATTCAGAGCCACAGCACTGGATGAGCAGTGAAAATTTGTTGTTGGTTTTGATTATTAGGTGAAAAGACAATAAGTAAAAATGGCTTCCTGTGGATTGAAAGTCTTTCTCCCGCTGCATAATCTGTAAAAGGGGTAGGTAGGTAGGTAGGTAGGTAGGTAGGTAGGTAGGAAGGAAGGAAGGAAGGAAGGAAGGAAGGAAGGAAGGAAGGAAGGAAGGTTGGTTGGTTGGTTGGTTGGTTGGTTGGTTGGTTGGTTGGTTGGTTGGTTGGTTGGTTGGTTTCACCCATGGCCACTACTCACATATTGCTACTGAAAGGTTATTCCCAAAGTAATGTTAAAAATCTCCATAACCCCTTCACCTGAGCTGGATAGCACAGCGATTTAAGTGTCTGTCTGTGGAGCCAGAGGTTGGGAGTTCAGTTCCCCACTGTGCTTCCTGTGATAAGAGCCAGACTGTGCGGCCTTGGGCAAGCTGCACAGTCCCAGGGCATCCTTCTGAAGAAGGGAATGGTAAACCACTTCTGAGTATTGAAAACCCTGAGAAGAGTTGCCATAAATTAGAATTGACTTGACAGCACATGATGATGATGATGATGATGATGATGATGATGACGACCACCCCAGCATGAATGGTCAACCCTCAGGACTGTAACTGTAACTGACATTAACAGATCTCAGGATAAGAGGAGGAGGAAAACGTAGAGTGAGATATGGAATCCTGACTCCCTATTTGCACCATGCTCTTGCTTTCTTTCTGTCTCACTAGACAAAAATCAAATCCATACCAGGCATGTGAGGGTTGTGTGTATCCTACATGTTTTGGTATGGCACCTCATTGAAGGCAGTAAATATTTCCGATATGTCATGCATGCAACTGTGACAGGATAATCTTCAAAGTGGTGGTGGGGGGACCTAATGGTGTGAATGAACAACATTTTCATCTGACATCATTTAGAAAACTCTGAGGTCTGCAGGAGAATAAGAACACTCTAATATCATAGGCACAAAAACCCAGCATGTGTATTGTGCGTGCTTCACTGTCATTTGCAACTAGTTGTTTCCTCTCTCTTGTAATTAAGTTCCAGTTTCTGTGTTTGTTTGCGTGTTTATCAATGTGTATGTTTGCTCCCTCATGTAATTACTGGCACTGCAAAGCTGAGAGCAGCAACCTACTGGGTCATCCCAGTTTCTACATTACAACAAAACAAACCTCTGGAAACAAAACCCTGCACAATTTCCAGTTCTGAATGAAAAGTTGCTGCATTGAAGTTAGTATCAAACTCACAGCTATCAAAATCCTATTGAGTTTTTATGCTAGTGTAATGCAAATGGTGTAGACCTCAGCAGCAACTTGCCACTAAGTTAAGAAGCTAGGATGGGCGTTTTGCTGTTGCATGCTGTGACAGCAGATGGCTACATTAATTTGCTATGTCACTGCCGTAATTTACACCAATTGCATTATGCTGGTGGGCATAATTAATAGGATTTTAGCCAATATGTTTAAAATGTACTACCAAGCACTCATGAATCTCTCAGTATTCAGTTTGTAAAATCATAGGCATGCACTGCTAAATGAGGATTAAAGAGAGGAGCCAGCTTGTATTGTCTGGGATTCTTCTGAATGCTTCACTCTGCCCTATACTTTATTTCATGCTTCATATCTCCCAGCTCAGTGGTTTAGGTGTTTGGCTGCGGAGCCAGAGGCTGGGAGTCTGATTCCCCACTGTGCCTCCTTGACAAGGACTGGACTTGCTGATCCATAGGGGCCCTTCCAGCTCTGTAGTTCTAAGAGCATAATATGTGGAGGTGGAAGTTAACCCACATAGTGAATATGGAAACACATTGGCTAGTCAGCACCTTAAAGCCATTTCAATCTCTCCCTATAACCTCCAAATCTGCTTGAAAGAATAAGTTGTTTTTGTATGGCTGTACATGAGGATTTTCCATTTGTTGTAATGAGAAGTCTACTGTGACCTACATTTGACCATAAAAGCAGAAATGGCATCTAGGCAACCCCCACTAGGACCTTGGGGTAAGTTGCACCTACAGTTCAGTCCAAAAGCCATCCATGGTTGCAAACACAGGTTTTTCTTTGTTCATGTCAGAACAATGCAGTAGTGCTTCCAAAGTGGAAAGATCAGCCAACAGGGTGTTGGCATTGCTCAGTGGACACACATATCTGCTCGTAGTCCTCACTCACATTCTTCGGGGAGGCCATTTCCATGTCCCCCATGGACATCTCTGAAAGTGAGACTGAGCAAGGACAGGTTCATTAAATGCTAATCCTCTCACTTCAATGAAGCTTTGCTTAAAGGGGGAGAAGATTATATAATTTCCCCCTTAAATCTGATACCTGCCTTGCTCTGTAAATTCCAAGCAAAACATTATGTATATAATTTATTACTCAATCTGCTAGGTGTTCAGTCCAAACGAACCAAAAGGTCTGAGGGCCAGCTGAAGCTGTGCTCAATCCAAACCCCTCCCAGGCCAGGGATGTCAGAAATTACATATGACTAACCTCATCTTGGCCTAACTTTGGGCTGGTGCAGTGGCTGTGTCCCTCAACCACACCCTTTCTTTACCCCCTTTGCCAACTGACTTTACCACCAAGTAGTTGTGCAGGTAGACCCCTCTACTGGCAGATCTCTGAGACCAGCAGAAGAGGGGGAACGCCAGTATAATGGCATTTCTGACAGCGTAAGGGGGTGTCAACATCCACCATTTCCAAACCATCTCAGCCCATAGATCTTTGAGTGAGGATAGTGCTGTTTGTTTCCTACTTCGGGGAGTGTTTCTAACTCTAGAAAAAGAACGTTGTTCTATCTTGTCCTTATCCATCTTAAGACCAGTGGTTTGCTTGCCCTCGTTTCAAAATACTCCAGGCCCCAGGCCTTTGCTTCTGCTGAATGCTTATTCAATGTATTTTTCCCTTTCATTTTCAAACTTCACTTAAAATATTAACAGTATTGTACTAGATCTTCTGTAGCAGAACTAAAAATGGGCTCATAAATAAAAAATTACTCAGAATGCTTAATTTTGATCCTTCAATTTCTTTTTTAAGATCTTAAGATGCTGGCTATCCATCTATTCACCCTGATGGCTTGTTAAATATATACCAAAATAAGGAATACACAGAAGGGAAATAATCCATATAATATTGGTTTATCTTCATTGGCTTAGCTATATAAGCAACATACAGTCACTGGGTGTTGTGCCAGATCAGGCACACCAAGGCTCCTCATATAATCCACCAAGGCCCCTCCCACTGTCTTCCAAGCCACCATTTCAAGCAGTCTGGAATAGGGATATAAAGAATACTGGCTCAATTCTTCATTCTCATCAATTTAGACTGGCTCAACTCTGTGAGACATAAGAATTACCAAATTCTCACACAATTTCATGCCTCTAAGGCCTACTACATTTTCCTATCAATATTTCTCTACTGTCTGCAACATATTTCCTCACAAAATGAATGTCTTTGAAAAGTCAAGCACATTTATTGAGCAAGGAAAAAAATAAAATAAAAAATTGCCGGCTGGCTGTTTTTTATTTTTATTTTTTAAAGATAAGCTACACCTCTCCTTCTCATAATCTTTAAAAGTCCATTTGGCAAAGCAGCACCCACCACAGTTTTTGTGCATTATGTATTATGTGAACATTGTGCTCAGTATCATATGTGCAATTGACTTTCTTTGTGTGAAAGTATAGTTCTAGTTCTCCTCTTCTCCATGAAATAATCTTGTCTCCCCTTCCAGGTCAAGGAGAATAACCATGCCATACCTTGTCTACTGAACAAGGATGAGACAGGCAAGCTCATAAATCCCTAACCTGGAGGCTGAGACATGAATCTTTTAGCTTCTTGATCTCAAAAGTAAATCAAGAAAGAAAAATCCCTCTCTTCTCCTTGCAATGAGATTTGTCTGCATGAGATCTTTTCCCCCAAGAAATCCTGGGGACAATTCTCGGCATTTGTCGTGCACCCCCAGTGTCCCTAGTTTGTTTCCCTCAAACCCAGGTCCCACTTTTGGGCACGACGTTCTTAATTCTCCATACACCAACTGCCACCAGTGGATCTTTATCCACACTTTACCAATAATGCTGCCTGTTGACAAATATAACTGATTATTTATTGTTTAGTTGTTGAATCACATAAGTATATTAATAGATGTTGTATTATGTTGCACTCATTGCTTGGATATTAAACACGTTTCTTTACTGGTATTACTTTTCATATAAATCACTGTGAATCACTGGAATACTATTTGATGACTGTCTATTTATTGTACTTCTATCTTTTAACTATTCTTTAATTCATAAACTAACTATACCACACCAACTTTCCAATCTCTCTCATAAAACTCTCTAAAACCTCCTCTCTCCTTCTCTCCCAGTTTCCAACTGTCAACTCTGACTCCGCCCTCCTGTCCTCTCATAGGCTCCAGCTCTAGAGCTCCACACGATGGACAAGTGGGACATGGGCATTCCACCACAGCATTGTTTAGAAGTTTTGTGGTAACTTTCATTACAGTTCCTCTGTAGAACGACATCGGTTTTTTCACAGAATTCACAGGAAAGGGCATTGACCTGTGCATCATCCTCATTATCCATGTAGAAGTAAGAATGATGATGATAATGAAAACAAGACTAGGTTCTTGTTTTGTGGGAAGCTGGGAAGTTTCACTAGTGCAGGAGGAAGTCTCAGTGGGGAATATCAGCATGGTGAGACATAGAACATCACTGTGATTACTTCTCACATCCCTGTCTAGAGCACCCTGAGCCAGCAGTTCCAGGAGAAGCAGCTTTTACTTTACTGCTGCTCAGCTGATTCATGAACAGACACACACTGTATAGCTGAAGGTGTGGTGTGCAGTAGCGTGTAAGAGAAAGACAGAGTGTGGTCTGGAGAGAGACAGTGTGTGGTCTGGAGAGAGACTGGAAAAGGAGAGAGACTTAAGAGTTAGAGAGAAAGGGGACTAGATAAAAGAAAAGGAGGAGGAAGAAGAAGAGGAAGGAGAAGAAGGAGAAGCAGCAGCAGAAGGAGAAGGAGCTACAGCTCAGCCCTGCTGAATCAGTGTGTAAATCTCACTTTCTACTACATTTGGATGCTTAGAATTTTAGTAATTTGTTTTCAAAAGTAAAGTATAATAAATTTATCATCCATTGCTACTCTTGGGTAGTATTTAAGTCCAATACAACCATATTTTAAACCTCAGCATGGGAAAGAAACCATCTTGCTTATCCTTGTGCAAAAGTGAACAACACATGACATAACCTACAGGCTGCTGGGTGTAACCCCCACCCCACCCCCATTTTAGTGGCCTCCCAGGATTGCATAAATGTTCTCCAGCATTACTATCACAGCCGCCAATTTAGTACCTATATTCAGTGGCTCAAAAGTCAGAAAACGTTCTTCATACTTCATACAGTTGTATCTGCACATCTTCCATACAAGTAGGTTAACACTCCCCCATGCATCTTATTTAGTGCCAGGGCCCTACTGGACCAGCATTCCTGCCTGCGGAGGAGTCACCGTCAACTGCCGTCTCACAGGGCACTGGGTGAGAGACAGTGTTGCTGCTGTTGCCGGCTGCCAGCTTCCCCTGTGGGAGTTGGCTCCAGACTCCTACTGCCTTGCAGAAATGGGCCCATGCATCTGGCTGCTTCCCACCTCCTTGTCAAAACCGGCCACCTGGCTCTAGGGGAGAAGGGGCCTACATAAGCAGAGCCTTCTCAGGAAAGGGGTGGATTGGTGGGGTGTTGGTTGTTTGGTTCGGGGATTGAAAAATAAGGGTGAGGTCCATTCTTCCTGCCTAGAGGGATTCCTTTTTTTATTTGCCTGCCTGTTGCTGTCGATCTGGGGTGGGAGGGATGTGTCTTTCAAATAAGGAGGCCAATGAGGGGGAGCAGGGAGCTGCCATTAGCATTATGCTGGGTAGAGGGAGATACGGGGAGAGGAGACAATTGAATCATTGTAGGAGAGGGGGAAGGAACAGGATCCTAGTCACCCCCAAATTGTTTCCCAATTCAGACAGCTTGGATAGCCGTGGCAATAGTACCCCTGGGTTAAAAATGCTGCTGCTGAATGCCAGGTCAGTAAAAGGGAAAACATCAGCCATCCAGGACCTGATCCTGGAGGAGTATGCTGACCTTGCCTGTATTACAGAGACCTGACTGGATGAAGCCGGGGGAGTCAGTCTCTCTCAGCTTTGCCCACCTGGGTTCTCTGTGCAGCAGCAGGCCAGACCTGGGGGACGGGGAGGTGGCATTGCAGTAGTCTATTGTGATTCCATCCCCCTCACCAGGTGTCTTGTCCCACAGTTTTCTGGGTTTGAGTGTGTATACTTAAAGGTGGGTGCCCGGGACAGAATAGGGATTCTGTTGGTGTACTGTCCACCCCACTGCTCAACAGTCTCCTTTCCTGAGCTGACTGAGTTGGTATCAGAGGTGATGTTGGAGTCCTCTAGGCTGATAGTACTGGGGGACTTCAATGTCCACGCTGAGACCAACTTATTAGGAGCAGCTCAGGACTTCATGTCCTCCATGACAACCATGGGTCTGTCCCAAGTGGTTTCTGGCCCCACACATACAGCAGGACACACTCTGGACCTTGTATTTCATGCTGGGCAGGATGATGGTGATCTGGGTATGGAGGAGCTCTCTGTAGTTCTGTTGTCATGGACAAATCACTACCTGGTGAGGTTTAGACTTACTGGAACTCTTAATCTCTGCAGGGGTGGAGGACCTATTAGGATGGTCTGCCCCAGGAGACTGATGGATCCAAGTGGTTTTCTGAGAGTTCTTGGGGAGTTTCCTGTTGCCTCGGCAGGCAATCCTGTCAAAGCTCTGGCTGATCTCTGGAATGGGGAAATGGCCAGGGCAGTGGACACAATAGCTCCTAAGCGTCCTCTCCCACGAAGTAGAGCCAGGCAAGCCCCCTGGTTCACCAGGGAGCTGGCAGTGATGAAACGAGTGGGACGGAGACTAGGGCGACGATGGCGGAAAACTCAGAGTGAATCCGACTGAACACGGGCTAGAGCCCATTTGAAGGCCTATTCTGTGGCAGTGGCTGCAGCAAAGAAAAGCTTCTTTGCTGCTGCCATTGCATCTGCACAAAGTTGTCCAGCGGAGTTGTTTCAAGTGGTCAGGGGCTTAGTACATGCCCCACCAAAAGAACAAAATATTGATCACTCCACAACTTGCTGTGAGGAATTTGCACGACACTTTGCAGATAAAGTCGCTCAGATTCACTCTGACTTGGATGCTGTAATTGATACAGAACCAGTGGATGTAACTTTGGCCCCGGCTTGTCCTGTTTTAATGGATACTTTTCAGTTGGCGCAGCCTGATGATGTGGATGGGATTCTTGGAGAGTTGAATGCCACCACATGTGTGCTGGACCCTTGCCCTTCCTGGCTCGTAAAAGCAGCCAGAGGAGGAATGGCCGATTGGGTACGGGGAGTGGTAAATGCTTCCGTGCAGCAGGGTAGGATCCCTGCTTGCTTAAAGGATGCAGTAATAAGACTGCAACTGCAGAAGCCCTCCCTGGATCCCAGTGTATTGGATAACTACCAGCCAGTCTCAAACATCCCATTCCTGGGCAAGGTACTGGAACGTGTGGTGGTTTCTCAGGATTTCTCCAGGATTCCTGGAGGAAGCGGATTATCTAGACCCTTTTCAATCTGGTTTCAGGCCTGGCTATGGGACAGAGACAGCTTTGGTCGCCTTGGTGGATGACTTACGCTGGAAACTGGATGGGGGAGTGTGTCCCTGTTGGTTCTGCTGGACTTCTCAGTGGCTTTTGATAACATTGACCATGGTATCCTTCTGGGCCGTCTCTCTGGGATGGGCCTCGGAGGCACTGTTTTACAATGGCTCCAGTCCTTCCTGGAGGGGAGAACTCAGAAGGTGACTCCTGCTCAATGCCCTGGCCATTGGCCTGTGGCGTTCCTCAGGGTTCTCCTTTATCACCCATGCTTTTTAACATCTACATAAAACTGCTGGGAGAGGTTGTCCGGAGTTTTGGGGTTCAGTGTCACCAGTATGCAGATGACACTCAACTCTATCTCTTCTTTCCACCTAATTCCAGGGAAGCTGTCTTGACTCTAAATCAGTGCTTGGCATCAGTAATGGGCTGGATGAGGGCAAACAAACTGAAACTTAATCCAGACAAGACAGAGGTGCTCCTGGTTAGTTGGAAGGCAAATGAGGGAATAGAGATACTACCTGTGCTGGATGGGGTTACATTCCCCCTGAAAACTCAGGTCCACAGCTTGGGTGTACTCCTGGATTCATCCCTAAGCTTGGATGCCCAGGTCTCGGTGCTGGCCAGGAGTGCATTTGCACAGCTAAAGCTGGTGCGCCAGCTGTGCCCGTTCCTTGAGATGTTGGATCTGGCTACAGTGACACATACCTTAGTTACATCTCATTTGGATTACTGTGATACGCTATATGTCGGGCTGCCTTTGAAGACGGTTCGGAAACTTCAGCTGGTGCAAAACTCTGCAGCCAGACTACTGACTGGGGCCAGCTACAGGGAGCATATAGCACACCTGTTACAAGAATGGCAATGGCTACCAGTCCGTTTCCGAGCCCAATTCAAATTGCTGGTAATTACCTATAAAGCCCTATACAGCTTGGGTCCAGGCTACCTGAAGGACGTATCTCCCTATATGTGCCTTCTCGGCGATTAAGATCAGCAGAGGAGACCCTCCTCTCGGTCCCATTGCCAGCACAAGCACAGCTGATGCAGACACGGGAGAGGGCCTTCTCTGTGGCAGCTCCTAGGCTATGGAACGCTCTCCCTTGGGAGATCAGGCCGGCCCCTTCCCTGTTATCCTTCTGAAAAAAGCTAAAAACCCATCTCTTCAGGCAGACTTTTAACAATTACAACTGAATCCTTGAACCCCATTTCAGCAAATAATTTTAATCTTTCCATGTTTTAATGTTTTAATCTTTTAATTTAATATCATACATTGTTTAATTTATCTTTTAATATTTAACTTATTGTGTTTTTAAATTGTGTGAATTTTAATGTTGTGAGCCGCTTTGGGTCCCTTGTTGGGAGAAATATGGCATATAAATAAAACTAATAAATAAATAAATAAAAAGTGTCCTGTTGAAAAAAAAATGAAAAAAATGTAAGCAACAACAGTGCCATGTTTTGCTGTTATGATCAGCAGTGGCCTGCTGCAGCACCTCAACATTTTTAGGGGAATAACAACCCCCAGGCCCGTGTAAATTGCCCATCTTTGTCCTAGTGGATGCTTTGTGTAAGAAATGGGTAAGGAGAAAACAATCTTATTGGTTCCCCTGGATCTTTCCAGTTTTTGATACCATCAACCATAGAAGCCATTTGTACTTACTGCCTGGACTGGGCCCAAGACAAGCACCAGGAAGCACAGGGCTATGGCAATCCCAGTCTAGATAAATGATGTCAGAAGATGGTGCTGAGATGCTTCTGTTCCATCTCATGGCAACTGGCTGATGTGGTGACATGTTCCCTCCTACCTCCCATGCTTTTTCTTACATAGTTGAAACAACAAGAGGTATTTCTCTTGAGATGCAGCCTAAATTGTTAGCAGATGATACTCATTTCTATCTGCAGAATATTTGAATCAATGTGAGGAGGGAACTTTGAAGTGGATGAAGGTGAATAAGCTGAAACTTGGTCTTGACAAGACCTAGCAGTTGTTGCTAAGAGAGCTGACTATTTTGGATAAAGATTCACAGTGTTTTTTATACTTCATGAAGGATCAAGTATGCACTTTGGAAGTTCTCCTATTCTAAAAATGTGAAGGTTACAAGTATATAAACCAGAGAGGTTTGGCCTATAATTCATGTGAACCAAGCACATTTTTTCCTTTTGATTTCCTTTCTTGTTAGTTTGAAAATAGACTTTCAGGGAGGGAGGGGGGGATAGATGTGTTCATGTGCATATTTGGGAGGACATGTTCCAAGGCTTCCAGCAGATTCTTAAGGGTCTCTCTGGCTCAAAACAGAATAAAAACCACTTATATAGACGGACAGAACTATGCCTGCTGACTCAGCCTTTAGGACCCCTTGCACAAGTTGTTCCTTTACCAGCAGCATTGAATGTTAAGGTTTGAAAGCATATTCTACTCTAGTTCAAGTAAATACATGAAGAACACCTCATACGAACAGGGAACGTGATAAAGTGTTCAACACTTTAATACGATCAGCAGTTTGTACACTTAATATTTAATACAATATTTAATGCATCCAATAATACATTCAGCACTTGCATTCAAGGCAAGGTAAGAAGAACGTTCCTTCATGCCTTGTCACACAATGTACTTCATGCTACCCTCACGATGTCAGCCAAATGCCTGATCCGCTGGCAAGCCACGCTTCGGCAGCGCGGGTGGCCATTGCCTTCTTCCCCAGATATCGCGAGATAATGGGAGTCTCGTGAGAGCGATCCGGGGTGGGAGGAGGGAAGGAGTGAGCTACTTAAGAGACGTTCCCCCCTCCCTCCGCCCTCTTCCTTTCTGGCAACCCACCCGCCCACCCTATTTACTAGTGTGAGTTTATCTGGTCGCCTTTGGGGCCAGATAGGAATTTTTGACCCATATCCTGATTAGCTTTTGGATGCAGGGATTTTTCTCCTATCCCACCCTGGTAAGGGTGCGATGGCATTTTGAGAGGTGGAAATATTCGGTCACACAGGCGGGTAGTGCAGATAGAACAGGTTTCGGTGAATCCCGTCGCAATCACAGGTAATGTATAGCTCATCTGACCTCCCAGCGCTGCGGATCGTCCGATTACAGTGCTTGGGGGGAAAGATGTGCTGGGGCCACACCCGGACCAACAGTCATCGAGCAGAAGGTGGCTTGAGGTCCGGGGCTGGTCAAATTTGGGCCAGCCAGGTTCTCGCTGTCTTCACAACCACGAGAACTTGGGGCTAGGGACTCGCCCATTTGTTTTGTAAGGGGTCTGTTGAGATCTCTGTGCTTAAACCTGATTCCGCACTATGGCAGGACCGCCCTTTATGGTGGGCAAGAATGATTATTTAATAAAGTGTGGCCCATGTTTATCCCATATTACTTGTCTTGCGTCATTATTCCGGGGTAAGGGGGCAATGTTTGAACAGGTCTCTTGACCCTTTACTATCTTGGAATGCTCCAAAGGCAGGAGTATCAAGTAGACTAAAATCTATTTGAGATGTTATTATCATGGCCAATAGTGGGTCAGGCAAGGCAGGATAAGGTAAGGTGGCTGATGGAAGGAAGCCTACTCTAGAATTAGTCAGGAATAGGGATGGAAAAGAACGTTCTAGGAGTCAACAGTCTTGACAAAAGTTGCAACTTTCACACATTTTGATACTTTCAACAACAGGAAGTACAACTTGCCCTGAAGAATATACACATGTGCAAGACTTAGACTGTGACTATTCTGGCACTTTGCTGTGATTTGATTCACAGCCTGTATTATGGTTGATTTCACTGTCAGTGATCACACAGGGGCTTCAGATTAATTTGGGAGTTCAGTATTCACAATCAATGTGATTTTGATTGATATTTCAGCCCACATCCACCCCTTCTTTCCTTTCTTTCTCTGGTCCCACCTCTGCAAATCTTTTTATCATTCATTGTCAAGCTGTTTGGTTTTGAGATGGTTGGACAGTGGTCTTTTATTTCATGTGTGTTGTTTCTGTTTTGTTCACAATTTTTATTTTTTCTCTCTCTTCTGGAGGTGATTGAGCACTAAACTAGTATATCTATCCTAGTGATAAGGTGATCTAGCACTAAATGCATACATATTGAAAAAAGAAATAAACAAAAAGATTGGAGAATAATTGGGGAAAAGAACAGAGGGGAGGATGCTCCTGTGGTCCTGAGCATTACACCTTAACTGCCTAAGTCACCAAAACATCACCCACAGGCATGTCCCCCATCTTTACAAGAATGAATCAACTAATCGCATGGGGAAAAGTTCCTTTGAATCCTTATGGTTTGAAAAAAGTAGAAGCCTGCCTCCACCAGGCACAGAAGAAAAAGCCACGTTGGGAGCAAAAAGGGTTGGATCAGCCTTTGCATGATGTGATCAAAAAAAAAAAACAAACCACCTTCAAATTGACCCTTAGTATACACGCAGCAGAACCCATGGGATTTGAACATGTAGTCAGTCTTACAGAATTCTTCTGAAAAATATACACACAAAACACTGTGCACATGTTTTAAAATATGAATGACTAAAAATGCATGATTCATAAAATGTTCTTTATTCAGTGGGGAAATGTATAAAAATTCATAAAATGCATAAATAAATGTGCATCTTAGGAAACAGATTAACATGTGCACAAATAGCTACACATCTCCTGGGAATCTCACAACCTGCTACAAAAGAATCACAGTCATAAAAACCTTTCCTTTGAACCCACAGACCCCGGATGGTTCAAATTTCTGTTGTGGATATTTCTCATGACCAATTCAGTTAAACTAATGATCAGATGTAACAGATATTAGGTAACCGTAACTGCTGAAACTGTAAAATATCTTTCTGCTTAACTAATCAGAAAATATAATGAGAATTAAATGTAGTGGCTCACTCAAGAAATAGGAATGAAATGAAGAAGTGTTTCCTTACTTTCATCATACGAATTAAAATTGCAATTCCTAAATTTGACAAGAAAGACAAAAAGAGGCTAGGCTACTCAATGTAGCAAGACAAAAATTCAGGCAATAAAGAAGAATGTCAGGACAACAACCAACAGTTCTAAAACTCTCATCAGTTTCCCATCACTACTACAAGTATGTAAGGACTCAATCACACGTACCAAAAGAACTCTAGTTATACCAATTCTTTTAATCCCTTTCTTGAATCAATACATTTTTACATGCGGTCACTTGGTATGTATACCGCTGGGCCCATTCACATGGATGTCAGTTCAATCTGTACATTTCTTGCTATATGTACCAATTCTGTAGGCTACACATGCCATCTCATATAAATCAATTCATTTGCCACCCTGTTTCCGGGGGTCCCCACTGCCCTAACATTTTTTTCTTTTTAAAAAATAATAATTTGTAAGTGATATATTGCTATTTTCCTGTCACTTCCAACTGTTAGTTGATGCACAACCTAGTGGTATATGTCACCTACAGCCCTTCTTTCCCTTTTTGATTTTAACTTCCCGATTCCATTCTCAATTTTCTGCTTTCTCTCCCTCTTCTGCTTCTCTCCTCCTCCCCTTATCCATTCCTTCCTTTATTCAGTCATTCCCTTTTCTTATTTTCAGGCATATCTCTCCCTCTCAGTTCTTGGCTTTCATTTTTCTTTTCCCTTTTGAACAGCATCAGGAGGAGGAAGCAGGTTTTAAAAGACTTGAAAATATTGTGAAGAGCAGGGTTAGAAGAGAGAGAGAGAGAGAGAAGAGTTAATGCAACATCCCTTTCTTTCTCCCATCAAACAATTCAAAGCAGGAAACATCCCTTTCTCTGCTCAAGCCCTCTTTCCCCTTTTCTTCTTTACACCTGCAATATCTCCTTCTGAATATTGCATTTGTGTTGTTTTTCTGGCTGCTTCTCTTGCTGCTACAAGCGATTTGTCAATCTCTCTCTCTCTTTTTAAAAAAGGATACAAGCGCAGTGGCCATGAAGAGGCCACAGAGCCCAAAACCACAACCGCTTTGCAAAGTACATAAATTGACAGCAACATTCACACACAATCAAATGATAAGAATTGAAGTGATACATGACTGGTACATTTTAAAACAACTCTGCTGGTGAGGTGGGAAAAAAAACAATTGGCTGGTCAGATGAATCAATCTTACCCATGCTTCATGTAGATGGACATTTATAAAACAATTTAAATAACTGCAGAATTGATATATAGTAACTGGGGTTCTTTTGGCACGTGTGATTAAGCCCTAAGTTAGGGGAGTCCCATGCTGCTTACCATTTGCACAGTTGGTATTGAATCAAATATTTTCCCCTCCCAGAATTCAAGAAGAATTACAGACTACAAACTATTCCAACTTTTTTTGAAAACAAATTGAAATTTTAAAAATAGCAGATGTCATTTACAGTTTATTTAATGGTTTTTTTGTTTTGTTTTCTGTCCTTCCTCTAAACCCGAAGCAAGAAGAACCTGTTAATGCAGCCAGAGCTACAGCCAAAGGCCTTGATTATGTGGCCAAAATGCTTCCGCTTGTCTTTTCAGGAAAAAACAAAACACACCAAACAACTTGACAGCCACCCTTTAAAACAGCTGAGATCCCAGTTTTATTTTATTTTTCTCAACTGTCCAATTACATCCGTATATCCTCCCCTAGCTATTACTAAAAATCTGTGTGCACAGAATTTACAGAAATGTGTCAAATGAGGAAAGTAAAGGCTGTACGAAAGCTCCTTCTTTTATCTGGTTGATGGGAACAAAAGAGATGGCGGGAGATTATACAGAAAGGAGATTTCAACCTCCAAGTACATAACAAATCCTAAAATAACACATCAGATGCACAAGGCAGACAATTCAAACCCAGCTTGAATAATCAGGCGGTTCTTTGTAAAGCTGGCAAATTTTTACCTGGTGACTTTTTCTTATTTTTATTTTAAAAAATCTTTCCTAAATATTTTTTTTTCTGTCCTCAATAACAGAAAAACCTTCAGTTTCTTTATTTTTTTTCTTTTTTAACTGAAGCTAACATGCATATAATCTTATAATAATTTTAGAACTGAAGAGCTGGAAGGGACACTATGGATCATCAAGCCCAGACCCTGTCAAGGAGGCCCGGCGGAAAATCGAACTCCCAAGTGATACATAAACTACTGAGCTATCCAGCAGTTCATATGAAAAGTGTTTCATTTTTACTTTTCTTCCAACATTAGGTGAAATTACACAGCAGGGCAAGTCTCAGATTAGCTCTAGGTCTGGTTATGTGAGCTCTATTATAGCCAAAGAGAGATCATTTCCTATCAAATATAGCATCCTTACTTGTCTTTTCCTGGACCAAATGGATCATTTCAGAAAATAATGAAAGCCAACATGAATAGTTTTACATTGTTTAATTATATCTTTATATTTAAAAGACTTGGCCTGCCCACAAAGGATTCCTCCTGTATCTCAGAAAATTTTCAGGTATCTATTATGTACAGGGCAAATCACATACCACAGGCCTTAAAGGATCTATATAGCTGCCGAGTCAAGGGGTACTCCTGCCCACTCTTGAACCAAAGGGAAAAAGTGCACAACTGGAGAGATGCAATTATGCAATCCCTGCCTTTCCTAACAGTGGGAGGGGGGAGGATCAGCAGGTATTATGTTTGTCTTATTCTGATCACTTTCAGACAATGTTTCTCAAATTTGTAAAGCTTTATTCTCCTCTGAATTTCTCTGACAACCTATCCACATCTCAAACCGCGAGCAAGCGGCTGAAGTTCTCCTGCACTGTGCCACTGCAGACTAGAATCACTGGCAAAGATACAAGGAACGTGAAGAATACTCATTTGATTCTTCATTCCTCATTGATTCAGGGGTTTTAGAATTTTGTGCACCCAAATTGTTTATTGGCACTACAAGATTGCTGAGTGAGAAATTTCCCAGCCCTGTGAGATTTCTCACCTCCAGAGTCAAATCAAAGTAAGTAGATAGCACCGGCATTCTTGCCTTCCGGAAGAGAGTCCCTGAACATCTGCTAACCCTGGAGAGTACTGTTGGAGAGACAGTGACTGCTGCCGCCTCCTGGCTGCTGTACACTCTCTCTGTGGGACTCTGGCCTCTGGACCTCCTCAGGGCTTCTACCTTTTTGCAGGACTAGGGCCTTGCTGTAAGTCAGCACCTCCACCTTCCCTTCTCATTGACATCCACCACTTGACTGAGGGAGAAGCAGCAGCCTTTAGAAGCAGAACCTCTGCAGGGGTGGGACACACCACTGTGTGTGGGGATTGCTCCTTTGGGGGAGCCACTTCAGGGGGACATGAGAGCAAGGGCCAGACTTTTTTGCACAAAGGCACTCATTTTTTTATTTGTCCGCCTGCTGTTGTTTGTATGATTTTTATTATGTATGTAAAATGTTTATATTGATAAGAGTCACTGTCTGTTGCAGGAGGGATGTGTTTTTCAAATAGGGCAGATGGTGAGGGGGAGCAGGGAGCTGCCATTGGAACAGTACACGGTAGAGGGAGATACAGAGAGGGCAGACCGTTGCATTATCATAGGAGTGGCAGATGGAATAGGATCCTGGTTACCCCCAAATTGTCTCCCAATTGAGATAGCTCAGATAGCCTTGCCAATAGTCCCACTGGGTTAAAAGTGCTGCTGCTGGTCAGTGAAGGGGGAAACATCAGCCATCATCAGCTGATGGGCTGGCACATGTGCAGAGACAGCTTGCCCAGGTCCCAGAACTGTCTCTGAAGATGGCGGCAGCAGTGGAGGAGGAAAAGGATATGGCTGCAGGACGAGGTAGGGAGATGGTGGGGTAACAGGAAGGGGACAGGTGGGTGGCAAAGGGGGTAGAGGCATTAGGTTCCCCTGCCCCCAGGCACAAACCTGAAAAATGAACTGCAAATCGGTTCATTTTTCCTGGGTTCAGGGAACCACCCTAATTCATCATTTTTCCGGTTTATGCTTATGTCTAGCAATGACATAAGTGGGACGTGGTGGCTCTGCGGGTTAAACCGCAGAAGCCTCTGTGCTGCAGGGTCGGAAGACCAGCAGTCGTAAGATCGAATCCACGCGACAGAGTGAGCTCCTGTCGCTTGTCCCAGCTCATGCCAACCTAGCAGTTCGAAGCATGTAAATGCGAGTAGATAAATAGGTACCACCATGGTGGGAAGGTAACGGCGTTCCGTGTCTAGTCGCGCTGGCCACGTGACCACGGAAACTGTCTTCGGACAAACGCTGGCTCTATGGCTTGGAAACAGGGATGAGCACCGCCCCCTAGAGTCAGACACGACTGGACTAAATGTCAAGGGGAACCTTTACCTTTACCTTTACCTTTACCTTTACCTAGCAATGACACTTTCCTCCAGATCTATAGCATCAGCAATATCCAGTTCATCCAAATGCCAAGCCACTGATGTAGTCCAGAAGGTCAGTGATATAAAAAACTATAAGGAGGCCAAGCAAGAGCAAGAGGACTACATTTTCCCATCCCTTTCTCAACCAACTTCATGGTGATTAACGCCGATTCAGCCATGAGTCTAGGTCTGAATCCATAATAAAATACATCTGAATACCATCCATATACACCACCAGTTGCATCACTACAACCATTTTGAGAACTATTTTCCAAAAGAAGCATTTTCAACCAAGCAATCATTTTTCAAGACCTATTTTGCGCAAGGTGGGTTTCTCCAGGAGTGGCCGTGCCACTGCCTCCATGTATAGAGGCATTCAAAACACCAAGACTCACCTGGCCATAGCCCTTCAATGGTGATGAGTGCATTAGGGCAAACTGGGCCCTGGGCCATCCATAGGGGTCGCCAGCCACTATTGCCCTTCACCAAGCTTTAATACAGAATAATACTGAGGGGAGCACATCTGTACATACTTAGGATGCATTACTGCACGTCCTTTGTCCAGTGGTGTCAGAAAGAGCAGTAAAAGCATCTCTGGCCCCTCAGTAACAGAGACCAATGTTACTGAGAAGCTCTGTTTTCATTTAAACTGTAGATAAATCCTGACAGCATCATGCCATTTGCCAGCCTTGTTATTAATGTAGTACTTAATAAGGGAATCAGCAATATAAAAAGAAATGGTAGGGATTTGTTTGCCCTTTTAAAAAGCATTAGATTTAACCTCATTTCACAGGAAAAAGAAAATTCTAAATCTGGAGACTTGCAAGCTCTAATTTTTTCATTAGAGAAATGAATTAAACATTTAGAATAGAAACCCATTTAATCAGGTAGCAATAAATTTCTTCATTTTGAACTGAAGCACCACAGTCATCCTGAACTTCAAGGTTTGCTTTACAGAGCAAAAATGAAAAATTCTTCTGCTGATCATTAACAATATTATGTACTATAATTATTGATTATTCATACAACTAAGAGAGGCCCAAACAATAATGAAATCAAATAGATGATGACTAATGATATTAATATTTCAGTGAAGCAGTGACATATCTATTGCTTGCCTTTTCTTGGAAAGGCAGGGTCTGGGAGTACATAATGATCGCTCCCAGCAGACCAAAAAATGCCTCAAAACAAACCAAAACTGATTTTCTTACAAAAAGGGTGGTACAGAAAAAGCCACTTGCATGCTCTATGGCCAGGTTTGTAAAGGGGGATGTTGGGAGCCGTCAAGACAAGGCAAGTTTACCTCACATATTCCCTAGAGGAAGACACAAGGGAACATTCTGAGGCAATTAAAAAAAAAATTAGGGCCAGGGCCTGGGAATCTAGAAAGCCCCAGAGGCACTGAGGGGAATTGCATTGAGGGGCCTTGGAACCCATGGGCTGCATGAGATGAGCATGGACTGAGCCAAGGACCACTAAAAACTGATAATCTGAGGTGGTTTGCAGTTTGGTTCATGACCCAGTTCAGGGATCCCATTTTGCCAAAGCAAAATGAAACACCAAACTTTTTGCTTGGTGGCGCTTCCTTTTGCTTTAACAAAATGGGATGACCTGCCTGCCCTCTTCCCATTGCCCCATTGCCTGGCCTATCTGCTCTTGCCATTGTGCCGCCACAGGTGCCAGGCTGCAAGGCAGCAACTGAGCTCCTTGCAGGGAAGCCAGTCACTGCCTCTGAGCATGCGCCCACCTCCCCACTCATCAGGGTGATCAGCTGGGAGGTAGGTGCATGGACAGAGGCAGTGGCCTAGCTTCCCTGCAAGGAGCCCGGTTACTGCCTCAGAGCATGGCACCCAGGAAGAAGGCAGTGGCAGTGGCACAAAAATGAAGGTGGCAGTGGTGCAACGGCAGTGGCATGATGATAGTGCCACAACAGGAGCAGGTAGACCCCCTGGGCACGAACCGAAAACCAAACCATAAACCAGTTCAGTTTTCCAGTTGGTTCATGGTGGTTTGTGGCTAACCATGAACCACCATTTTTCAGGTTTGTGCCCACCTCTAGTCCCATCTTTCTGTGAGAGATACAGATTCTTAGATTCTGAACACCCTTTGTTGATTATACTAATGATGTGAAAATATCCTCACCTTATCAGTAGGTGAACACTAAATCAACCTGAGGCATTGCAAAAGGTTAAACCTATGGTCTAGGAATGGAGACAGATGACATGAGTTCACTTACTGACTCTGGAAACTGCTACTGAGAATCAAACTGGACAAACCAGTAGAAGCAGAAATTAAGATCTGAGAAATGTGTGTTTGCCATATCACACACTTCTTGTAATGAATTTGGTTTGGTTTGCTCACTGAGAGACTGTTCTGTTCATTGACAAGTGTGTTCAGGCATGAAGCTCAGAGGGAAAATGCTTTGTTGGAACACTAATGTGTTTTCAGTTTCTTGTGGTGTGGTACCTGAACTGTCTAATTTGATCCTCATTTAATCATACATGATTGGCTTGTAATGTTTTTTTCACAGTATGCAATTCTATGGTGTGCAGTTTTATAATTGTTAGGGCAGTATGTGTAAATGATAGAATGATCCAAGGCAGACCTTTCAACATTCACAGTAATCCAAATTTATGCACCGACCACCAATGCTGAAGAGGCTGAAATTGACTAATTCTATGAAGACTTACAACACCTTCTAGGACTGACACCAAAGAAAGATGTTCTTCTCATTATAGGGGACTGGAATGCTAAAGTAGGGAGTCAAGAGATAAAAGGAACAACAGGTAAGTTTGACCTTGGAGTTCAAAACGAAGCAGGGCAAAGGCTAATAGAGTTTTGTCAAGAGAACAAGCTGGTCATCACAAACACTCTTTTCCAACAACACAAGAGGCAATTCTACACATGGACATCACCAGATGGGCAATACCAAAACCAGATTGATTATGTTCTCTGCAGCCAAAGATGGAGAAGCTCTATACAGTCAGCAAAAACAAGACCTGGAGCTGATTGTGGCTCTGATCATCAGCTTCTTATAGCAAAATTCAAGCTTAAACTGAAGAAAGTAGGAAAAACCACTGGGCCAGTCAGGTACAATCTAAACCAAATCCCTTATGAATACACAGTGGAAGTGAAGAACAGATTTAAGGAACTAGATTTGGTGGACAGAGTGCCTGAAGAACTATGGATGGAGGCTCGTAATATTGTACAGGAGGCAGCAACAAAAACCATCCCAAAGAAAAGGAAATGCAAGAAAGCAAAGTGGCTGTCCAACGAGGCCTTACAAATAGTGGAGGAGAGAAGGGGAACAAAATACAAGGGAGATAGGGAAAGTTACAGAAAATTGAATGCAGACTTCCAAAGAATAGCAAGGAGAGACAAGAGGGCCTTCTTAAATGAACAGTACAAAGAAATAGAGGAAAATAATAGAAAGGGTAAAACCAGAGATCAGTTCAAGAAAATAGGAGATATTCAAGGAACCTTTTGTGTGAATATGGACGTGATAAAAGAAAAAAATGATAGGGACCTAACAGAAGCTGAAGACATCAAGAAGAGGTGGCAAGAATACACAGAGGAATTATACCAGAAAGATTTGGATGTCCCAGACAACCCAGATAGTGTGGTTGCTGACCTTGAGCCAGACATCCTGGAGAGTGAAGTCAAGTGGGCCTTAGAAAGCACTGCTAACAACAAGGCTAGTGGAGGTGATGGCATTCCAGTTGAACTATTTAAAATCTTAAAAGATGATGCTGTTAAGGTGCTACACTCAATATGCCAGCAAGTTTGGAAAACTCAGCAGTGGCCAGAGGATTGGAAAAGATCAGTCTACATCCCAATCCCAAAGAAGGGCAGTGCCAAAGAATGCTCCAACTACCATACAATTGCACTCATTTCACATGCTAGCAAGGTTATGCTCAAAATCCTACAAGGTAGGCTTCTGCAGTATGTGGACCGAGAACTCCCAGAAGTACAAGCTGGATTTCGAAGGGGCAGAGGAACTAGAGACCAAATTGCTAACATGCGCTGGATTATGGAGAAAGCCAGAGAGTTCCAGAAAAACATCTACTTCTGCTTCATTGACTATGCAAAAGCCTTTGACTGTGTGGACCACAGCAAACTATGGCAAGTTCTTAAAGAAATGGGAGTGTCTGACCACCTTATCCATCTCCTGAGAAATCTATATGTGGGACAGGAAGCAACAGTTAGAACTGGATATGGAACAACTGATTGGTTCAAAATTGGGAAAGGAGTACAACAAGGCTATATATTCTCTCCCTGTTTATTTAACTTATATGTAGAATACATCATACGAAAGGCTGGACTGGATGAATCCCAAGCCGGAATCAAGATTGCTGGAAGAAATATCAACAACCTCAGATATGCAGATGATACCACTCTGATGGCAGAAAGTGAAGAGGAATTAAAGAACCTCTTAATGAGGGTGAAAGAGGAGAGCGCCAAAAATGGTCTGAAGCTCTACGTCAAAAAAACTAAGATCATGGCCACTGGCCCCATCACCTCCTGGCAAATAGAAGGGGAAGATATGGAGGCAGTGACAGATTTTACTTTCTTGGGCTCCATGATCACTGCAGATGGTGACAGCAGCCATGAAATTAAAAGACACCTGCTTCTTTGGAGGAAAGCGATGACAAACCTAGACAGCATCTTAAAAAGCAGAGACATCACCTTGCCGACAAAGGTCCGCATAGTCAAAGCTATGGTTTTTCCAGTAGCTATGTATGGAAGTGAGAGCTGGACCATAAGGAAGGCTGACCACCGAAGAATTGATGCTTTTGAATTGTGGTGCTGAAGGAGACTCTTGAGAGTCCCCTGGACTGCAAAGAGAACAAACCTATCCATTCTGAAGGAAATCAATCCTGAGTGCTCACTGAAAGGACAGATCCTGAAGCTGAGGCTCCAATACTTTGGCCATCTCATGAGAAGAGAAGACTCCCTGGAAAAGACCCTGATGTTGGGAAAGTGTGAAGGCAAGAGGAGAAGGGGACGACAGAGGACGAGATGGTTGGACAGTGTCATCAAAGCTACCAACATGAATTTGACCCAATTCCAGGAGGCAGTGGAGGACAGGAGGGCCTGGCGTGCTCTGGTCCATGGGGTTCACGAAGAGTCGGACACGACTTAACAACTAAACAACAACAACATGCAATTCCATGGTGTGCAGTTTTATAATTGTTAGGGCAGTATGTGTAAAGTTTAAGCTCTGCAAATCTGTCATTTCCTGTTCCCCCACTTTTATATTATGTGAATTTTAGTACATTCTTACCAATTATGAACTGGAAAAAAAATGTACCCATTTTTTGGAGAAGAGCAAATTCATTTGTTTTACCCTCTCCCATACTTGAATCTGGTAAACACTGGAAAATTCTGATTTAAAAAATGCACTGCAATAAAATTCTCATGCATCCCTGCAAAGTTTTAACTGTGCAGAAAATTTTATTGATACTGATTGTTCTCCTGAGCATATTTTTCAGTATTAGCAATGCATACTCTAGTAAATCTGAATGTGAAGGCGTTTTCTCTTTCCCATCTTTCTGCTTGGTCTATTTCTTGGTACTGTCAATTTTTTCAGTTTTTCTTCTTGTTTTGTTTTATAGGATAAGTTCCATCTCTTTCTTTGCAGTTGTTTCCCTAATATGGGCATGTCGGTGCACATGTTTTAAGTGGTACACATTACTGGAACACAGTCTGCTGCATTGGTTTAACCATGCTGAAGTGGAGATTGGTGCATGTCAAAAATGTGAACATTTTTCTTGAGCACTTCTCAGATATGTGTAATTTTTTTCCTACATATGTCCACAGCATCCACCTACCATATGAGAGTTCAGGAAGTGCAAGTCTGTTGAATCTCTTACTGAAGTCAGGCTGTGGTCACACAAGAGAAATACCCCCCCCCCCTTGCATCTTCAGCTTCCTGTATAGTTGCACGTTTTGGTCACGTGGCATATATCCTGTGGTAGTGGTTCATATGTTTTTTAACCATTTTGTGGTACGCTTGTGGTGCATATCCCTTTCTTTCTTTTTCTTCTTTTTTTGTGCCTTCTTACCACTGGTGAAACTCTAGATGAACATAATTCTGGTTACTGCAAGTCGGAGACTTCAGTGTGTAAATACAAAGCCCTCTGTAAGTGAAAATAAAAACCAAAGTGGAGTAATACCATTTCCTGATAAAATATCAGGAGCACTAAAGAGGTACAAAAGGGGCACAAGGTGGCATGAGACTTCAGGCTCTCCAGCACACTTTGTCAGACACAATAGGTACAGAGGTTAGGGGATAGGGAAGACATGAAATGTTCAAGAATCTTGCCTGCTCTATTGGCCACTCTTTGTCTGCCAGCAGTTACAGGACAGTGACTGGAGTTCCAGGCTCAACCAGAAATGAATAGCTCATCCTGATATTTGCGTCAACACAAAAGGTAGGTATTTACTGTAGTTTCTCTATAAATAGCTTTGGTGAAGGGGAACCTAGTCATCCAGCTCTCAGACGATCTGTGCTGGTAGTCAGATGGGTCTTTTTTTTTTACTTTTTAATAAGGCATTGGGACCCACAGGGGAACCTTTCCTGAGTCACAATGGCAAGATGCGAGATTGGAAATGAAAAGTGAATGAGGAATGAAACAATAGTAATGGAAAAGAAGAAGGGAGCCCATAGCCAGCGCAGACTGCCTAAAGGAAATGGCAAGAGCAAGTTGCTCCCTGACAGTAGCTAAAGATGATTTCAGAAGACAAGAATAACAGAGAGGAGAAAATGGACAAAGACCCAACAATAAGAACAAGTCTAGATGAGCCTTTGAATGGGGGAGAAGCATTATTAACTAATCTAACAACACAGGGGAGAATTTATGCCAGACAGTGGAGGATGACAAGGGAGATAATAGCAATTAGTTGAACAATATCAGAGAAGTGATCCTTAATATGAAATTACTAAGCATTCTCGACATGATACAAATTGTTGTAAGATAAAGTGGAAGGAGTTCACTCATAATGCATGACTGCAGTATACATAATGGAAAGAACACTTTTTTTTGCTACATCTAATGCAGACTTTATATTGGAACATCTGTAATGGAAGACACTGATATGAACTGAATCCCATTTCAGTTCTGTGAAGGATATGGTATTGCCTAGCATCCACAAAGTCCAGCATTTTTCTCATGTTTGCAATTTCTTGGGTTAAAATAATCTGATGGAACAAGTTATTAGAAGATCTTTTTCACAGTATAGTTGCAGTCGGACTGCATACTTGTTGGCTGATGCTATATTAAAAGATCTTGTGATATGCAGATGTAATGGAAATTTTGATGTATACAGTGAAGATTCTAGCCGTTCCCTTAATGTTCTATGTGCCATGGTCAGTTTTTTTCTTCCTCTTTTTGGTATTATATTCTGTATTTTGCTTAACCATATAGAACAGCTGTAGATTGCCACTGAATGTGCTGGATAGCTCAGTGGTTTAGGTCTCTGGCTGCAGAGCTGGAGCTTGGGAGTTCGATTCCCCACTGGGCCTCCTTGACAGGGGCTGGACTCGATGATGCATAGGGTCCCTTTCCAGGTGTGCAGTTCTAAGATGAATGTGATGATGATTATAAAACAGAAGAAATAATACATAAGTGAAGTCTAGCAGAAATTGGATTGAAGAGCAAATATAATTAGGCTTGATAAGAGAGAACTTTCTCTAGAGAGAAAAAAATTAGGACAAAGGTTTTTTGATGAGCTTTCCAGAACTGTAATTCCTAATTGAAACCAATGCAGATGAACACACTATTAGAAAACTGCTTCTAGCTAGAGACAATTGAGGAAACTGATCTTTCAAACTTCCCATACAACATGATTGGATCCGCATTTTTCAGGCTCATGTCATTATAAGCCCCGAACTGAGTTCTCTTCGCCTCCTCCCTCTCTATTACTTGTTCTTGTGTGCTGTGTCCTCAATTTTATATTGTAAGCCTAAGGGCAAGGGTTATTGTGTTAATTACATCATAAGCCTGTCTTAGAACCTTTTTAACTAAAAAGGATAATTTATAAATACAAGCAAGCAAGGATCATAATATAGCCACCAGTTTTTGTGCTTCTCTGAATGTCCCGATACTGGTATTTAGGCACAACATAATACAGATTTAAGTGCACATTTTGAGAATACATGTATTTACTATAGTTGGTGTTCTGACTTGTAACATGCTGGGAACTCTTGTGCCAGCACAACAGGGAAAGATTCCCACCGTTCTCTGTGGATGCCTTCAAAAACTACTAGAGGTAATTTGGCAGCTCTCCGAAGCAGAGATGGGAGATGGGGTGTAGATGGCTGTGACACAGAGGAGTATAAGAGTGCCATATTCCAGTTCTCCTGATCTGGGCAGCCTAGTTTGCATGTTATGCAAAATAGATGTCCCATTTTGTATAATGTACACATTTGCACACTGAACTAATCCATGTGGATTTTTCACATTATGCAAATTAACTACATTAAAGGTTGCACTGTTTTTCTACCCATATAATTTAGCCATGGCATCATTCACATAGTAATCACTGATATGAGGGAGCCATGCATAGCATAATGGGTAGACTACTAGGCTTTGAAGGATAAGCTGCAGAAACCAGGGCAAAACCCAAGATGTTTTTGTCTTCAGGGATGCAAGTTGATGATTTTATTACAACTGGAAGATTATAATAAATCATCTTGAGAAACAATCTGGAACCCAATATTTCTCAAAAGCTATAGGCAAACAAACCTTCATATCTGTAGAACTGGAAGGGGCTCCAAGTGTTATTGAGTCCAATGCTTCCTGCAAAATCAGGAAATACAGAAAGAGGCATAATACTAACATTAGGAAAGGTTCCTATCCTGGACAACAGCTCCCGTAATTGACCAGTCAGCATTCATTGGTATGGGTTATCTTTCTCTGCAGTGCTTGCAGGAAGTATGATTAAGCTACACCTCTTTCATTTACATAGCTCTGAAAGGCTATTAAAACTGCAGATGGCTTCACTCATTGGCTAATCACAAGGAAAGGTTTGTTTCTTCTCACAAAACAACTCTCTTAAACAATGGCTGTATATTTTGCCTTGTATCTCTGCTTCCACAAGGGCTAGAGACTTACTTTTAGGGATTGGATTTTCAGAATTAATGAGCATCCATCCCATAATTTGACAGGACCTCCCCCCGCAGTTGAATTTTGATCCTGAGGGTCTGCAGAATGGCAGGAGATAGAGCAGCCATCTTACCTCCATGCCATTCCTGAGCCATTTCTTGAAGCCATTAGAAAAGTGTTCCATTGTGTCATGGGACTCATGAGGATTCTCTGTAACTCACAAAGGTGCATGAGGGGAACAAGTTCCAACTGGGAGCTTGTTAATTCCAAAAATTTTAATCACCACTTACATTTTTAAAAGAAAGAAAAAGAAAGCCTGGAATCCAGAAAAGATGAGAGTCCAAAAGGGCACTGGTTGGTTCTCTAAATTCTGGGGAAACCTGGCTAAATGGTTGATAGGACTAGAGAAGAGGAAATATTTTTATATGAGCAAACTGTTTTCTGGAACCGTCAGTTTTCATAGACTGTAATTCTACAAACATTGATAGTGCCAATGCTTAGGTTACACATGCTGTCTGTTTGGAATATGCAGTGTGAAGTTTGAAAGAGTCAGAGTACATTATTCTCAAGGGCAGCTATTACATGGCCACTGGAATGGCCATGTGTTAAGCCTGGGATCACAGTCAGATGCATGGAATCGCACCATTGTAACTAAGACTTGGGGTTGAGAGGCAGTAGTTTCTGTGCATTAGAAATCATCTCAGCAGATTAATGTGAAACTTGACAGCACATGAGAGATTCCTTATATATAGTGGCCCACTCACCTACCCCTCCATGGTCCATGCTGATTTTACAGTAGAAAGATTAATAAAAGTAGCTTAAAGGAGCTGTTTAAAGGAGCTTAAGGTTTGATTAGTGACTTGCAACAGATTGTACAATAGAGTTCTGAGGCATCTAATTGGCTGTCTCATTGATTACGGTATAGTATAGTATAGCCTAACCTATGGATTGTTTTCAGGCTAATTTGAGAAGGGAGAGACCCATGGTTACCACCTTGAATACCTTAGAGCAGTGGTCCCCAAGCTTGGGTCTCCAGATGTTCTGGGACTACAACTCCCAGAAGCCTTCACCACCACCTCTGCTGGCCAGGAGCACTGGTTCCCAAACTTGGGTAACACAGGTGTCCTGTGGACCGCAGAGGTGGTAGTGAAGGCTTCTGGGAATTGCAGTCCAAGAAAACTCCTGGATTGCCCGAGGTTGGGAACCACTGCCTTAGGGGAAAGGTGGAGTATAAATAACTGAATTAATGAGTACTCTTTGGCTCAATACCAGTTCCATGCAGAAGATAATTCTGCTGTATTTAATAGAGTTTGTTCCTCTGTAAAGATGAAGAGGATTGGAAGAGAGCCATGATGAGAAATCTGCACACAGTATACCACAAAATACAGCAATAGCAACATGAAGAACTAAAACTTACTGGAATGGGCTGTGCAGAAAGCTCTGCAGTGAAGGCTGAAGGGGGTGTGCAGGTAGTGTACTATACAGTTTCAACTTTAAGATCACTTGAGACTGTTCATTTAACTAAATAAGCTCAAGAGTTTGATATATAGTAGCTCTGCTCAGTTGTGCAGTACCCAAGTCAACCCAATGTGTAAGGAAGAAAAGCAGGGGAGGCTTGGTCATCCATGCAAAGCTAGAGCATGAGGACATCAAGTTTCTGACTTATCACTTCTTGGCATTTTGGCTAAGAACAAGTGAAATTTCTGACTTATGTGGGGAGCCTTCACTGTTTGACCAGTCTCCTCTCTTCAGATCTATTGCTTCCTGTGAGTAAAGCAATGACCCTGGGTGTAGGATTAGGTTACTCTCCTTCTTCCAGTGTTTAGCCCACCCAGCTAATAAATGAGTAGGGCCAATAGCAGCAGTCTAATTATCCTGCATGCACTTGTGCGCACACACAAACACACATCTGTAAATCCAGAAGTTTCCCTCTTTACTAATGTGCTTGGATTTGTTGGTATCTCTATTCCTATCCAGTTCAAGTGAGATGGGCCATGATGTTCAGACTTAAATCTTTAGACATTGGTTGTTCCAAATTCTTAGTCAAGATCACAGCTGTATGCTTTCTGAATATTGCATGTAGATCTGTTGTTGTCTTGCCTACATATTGGAGATGGCATCTTGGTTATCTTCATACACTTGCAGGACCAACAGCTGATGTTTTGTTAAACATAGTAGGTCCTGCCAGAAACAGTGCTAGTAGAAGAGACAGTCTCCCTGAGAAACACACAGGTTATACAGTGTTTGGAAACACAAAGGTGTGCTCTAAGATTGGTGACTGATGGTTTGAGGACACCTCTTACCAGTAATCTCTGCAGATTTGGAAAGCTAAAGTGTTGGATGGAAATCAACAGCAAAAGCAATGTATCATTCAAGTTTATTGTCAAGGTGTGAGGGGATGCAAGTGCACACCCCTAGCAAGTCATCTGGCCCTAGCACACAAGTATCAGGCAGCTGGGAGGAGAGTAAGTTTTCTCAGGATCAGGCTGGCAGGAGGGTACGTTTTCTCAGGATCAGGCTGACACAGCTGAAGGAAAGATTGTTCCCTGGTGAAAAACAGTTGGAGGAGGAGGGGTAAAGGAAAGAGTGGCAAAGGCAGAGAGTTGTCACTGATCTCTGAAGAAGAGGATATATGGGAGGTTGCAAAAGAAGAGAATGCTGGAAGCTATCTACCCTCTCCCGATTGGCTGGTTGGCTTGCAACAGGAGTCAGACACCAGAAACTCCACTCATGTGCTTAGACAAGGCAAATCTGGATACCACCACAGCCCTGGAGAGGCACGTGAGGGAAGGGATGGGTATAGATGAGCTGCTGAGCCTGACGTATTTTGCTCATCTATACAAGTCTTCCCTAAAAGGGGTGTTTGTTGAGCCTAAGCTCTCTTCTCCTTCCTGCATTCCAGAACTTGGACTCTGGGGAACTCCAGTGAAGGCAATGGGGTCCCTCAGCTGTCAAGTGGTGCCCAAGGGTTCAGAGACTACAACTCAGCCCTATGAGCTTGTGGGGGAAAAGTCAGGGGAAATGACACTGTGCTACTAAATAAAAGCCGTTCTGAGTCAAGAAACTCAGCTGGAGCCCATGGACTTATTACTGGGGGGACCCGAGCTCTGCTGGTGCTGCAGGAGGTGTGGGCTGGCAGGGTGCACAAAAAGTCAGTGACAATTTTGTCGCTTCCAATAGTAAGGAGGACAGCAAGAAAAAGGATGGATGGATGAAAATCCATTGGTGCGCCTAGATGTAAATTTGATTGTGGGACGAACAGAGTTGATGCACAATTTAAATTTCTCTAGGTGTTTCTTGTCTTTTATCCAGACCATAAATATATCATCAATGTATTGCCATCAGAGTTTCTTCAGAATGTTTTTCTTTCAGTTTGCCCACGTGTTGAACACCTCATAGCCTGAACCTAGGGGATAACACATAATACCATTCACCTACTTGGGAACACCAGGTTCTATAACTGCCACTCGGGAAACTGCATACTTTTACCAGAGCAACAGAGGAAGGTGGGAGTAGAAATGTTTTCCCTAAATACTTCTGTTTTGTTAGTCACTCTTTTAAATACATGTTTTTCCTGATTAACTGCATCCTTCAAACAGATCCATAAAAACCTTGATTGACGGGCTTAGTTCTTAACTAAGAACTCCTGTTCCAGAAGGCTTTTAATTGAAATGATATCAGCTGTGGGTCCGATGGCAATTTTTTAGAGTATATATTTTAATTGCATTTTAATTGTTTTGTCTTTTTATTGTATTTTAAATGTTGTAAGCCGCCCAGAGACCTTCTGGGTAGTGTGGGCGGCATATAAGTTAAATAAATAAATAAATAAATAAATAAATAAATAAATAAATAACTGTCTCTTTATATGTTAGAGGCCCATATACCTTCAGTATGAAAGGACTGCTATAGTTACCTGACGTTATTAAAAATAATCACAATGCAGTTTAAAAATACACTGCTTCCTGCAATAGCCCTTTGAATAGATAAAGGTGAAGCTCTTTGACCTCATGCTAGACTCTTTCCTCTCTCCATTTCACCTCCTGCTCAGAAAGAAACGTTTTTGTCCTCTTTCATTTAGTTGCTCTAGGCTTCATCCTTGATTCATAGCATCAATAAATTGCTCTTAGGAGCATTTAATTGCCTGTGCTCTCCTTCCTGGGTTTCCCACCATCCCCCGAAAATGGGAACAAAAATGAAGACTACATGCGGAGACTTTATTGCAAAGCTGACATACAGATAATCCTTTGAAAGCAATGATGAGTGGTTTCATTTTTGGACGTGTTAATAGCGTGATTCAGGTGTCAATTCTTTATTCTCTAGGGGTTTTGAAAGTATAATTTTAATCACATTCAGAACTACAGGCAAAGATGTTTGCTTTATCTTTATGCAGAGTGAGAAGTAAATATAAAGCCACCAGAACTAAGTGGATCTTCAATAAAAAAATGTAGTTAGGTAGAAATTCTCGAGTGAATTATTACAGATTAGCACAACAGCCATTTAGCCACTGATAGAAGGATTTACAGAGGGGTTTTTTTTTTTTTTTCATTCAGAACATAATTTCTGAATTAAAATATCCTGCAGAACTGGTGTGTTTTCTCACTGCTGAGGCTAGTAGTGATTTTTCCACTTTCAAAACATGACATGGAGTTCACCAGCCAGGAGTGGCAAACCTTTGGCACTCCAGATTTTGGACTACAACTCCCAGAATCTGCAGCATATATCACCAACGATAAAGGATTGTAAGAATTGTAATCCAAAAAAAATCTGATTTGCTACTCCTGAGTAGATGGAAATCTGTCAGTCTCAAACCAATCTTAAATCCTTCACTACCAAAACTTGATGGAAAATAATGTGATTTTTCAGGGGAGGCACGGGAGCAATTTGTTTTCTAACAGGAAGTTTGGACAGAGCTAGGCCTAACTAGATCACAAAGTCTTCAGGTTTTGTCCTATTTCTCAGGTAAGCCACATTTGTCTGATTTGCAAGAATGGAAAATTATGGAATTTGTAGTCCAGAAATTCTGAATGGCACACCCCTGTAAATGAATGTGTGTGTGTGTGTAAATTCAGGGGCACACTATTAGTTATGCATACCATGTTTCAGGTAGCTAGATCTCATGGCCTTAGAGCTATGGATTTGACAAACAAAAAACCCATGCTCTTATTATAGATAGAAAATACACACTTTAAAACTGTGTGCTGTAATCAATTCTATTGGTGTGGCTCAAACACCACCAGCATTCTAGTTCCCTGCTGTCTTATATCATGTGCTTCAGGCCTACCATGAGCAAGACACAGCAACAACGTAAGATTCCTGAGAGTAACTGTGTTCATGGCCAGGGTCAATTTTTTTTTAGTTACTCCTTTAGTCTGAACAATTACAGAGAAACCATCAAGTTCAATATATTTATACCAATTCTGCAATCCATAGGGGACCCAAGTTGGCACACAACAATAATAAGAAGTTAAAACACTATAAAGATTGTATAATTAAAAAGCAATTGAACATTGATCAAGATTTTTAAGACATTTTAAAGCATTTTGAAATATCTAAATTTCATAAATGGAGCTTTCCCTTGACACCCATTTATTGCTGAAAAGCCTGCCTGAAAAGGGAAGTCTTTGCCTGACAATGGTAGGACATGAGGGAGGGAACCAATCTGGCTTCCCAAGGCACTACACTTAGGGTTCTTCTCCATCATCCACTGAGGTCCTGAAAAAATGCAAGATTTTTGCAGTCATTGAATGCAAAAGTAAATGGCAGTGTTTTAACATCAGCCTAATTGTTGAAAATACTCCTCACCAACTTAAATCAATTAAATTTCTAAGATCATTGACAATAAACTGACCTACACTTTCTTATTATCTTTCTCATCTCTGTTCTGAACAATAGATTTATGTCTCCATGAAATGACTAGGGCTTTTTTTCCATTTCTTCGAACAAGAGAATTTCATGTTACCTAGTTCTATGAATTACTAGGTTGAAATCTGGTATTCATGGGATTGGAAAGGACCTTAGCCAGACTGCCTGTGGTTACTGTATGTGTGGAGAAAGGGGAAGCAAAGAAGGGTTAATAGTTTATGGACTCAGCTCTCCCTTGATCAAACATTTCATCTGAAGAAAAAAATAACTCTTTAATTTTTATCTTCATATACTTTCTATATCTGGATGCAGCTGTTTGTCACACAATTTAAAGGAAAGGGGTGACAGGAAGATCAAATGAGATGGGGTTTTTGTGTGGCTTTTTAAGAAGATAAGATCTCTTAATAATACGTTCCTATCAAAGAAGAAAATGAAAACAGAAGAAACATTGATTTAAGCCTTCTGATCACTATATTTATGATCAGATTTTACATCTATCAAATTCTGCAAAATCTGCATAGCTGGGCACACACACACTCCACACCATCAATTCTTTTCTCTTTAATAACTGTATGCTATCAAGTCAATTATGACTTAACAGTGATCTCTCCAGGGTTTTCTATGTAGAGAGTACTAAAAAGTGGTTTACTATTTTCCCCTTCCAGGATTGCCCTGGGGCTGTGCAGCTTGCCCAAGGCCACACAGGCTGGCTCTACTTGCAGGAGACACAGTGGGGAATCAAACTCCCAACATCTGGCTCTGTAGCCAGATACCTAAACCACTGAGCTATCCAGAGCTTAGGTAAAGGTAAAGGTTCCCCTTGACATTTAGTCTAGTCGTGTCTGACTCTAGGGGGTGGTGCTCATCCCCATTTCCAAGCCGTAGAGCCAGCGTTTGTCCGAAGACAGTTTCCGTGGTCACGTGGCCAGCGCGACTAGACACGGAACGCCGTTACCTTCCCACCGTGGGAATCCAGAGCTTACAGTCTCCTAAATTCCTCTCAAGTTGTAAATGCATGTGACAGAATAGAACTGGCCTTTATACTTTACACTATGTTAGGCCTACATGCCAGAGAGACTTAAGAGAGAAAGAGTATGCAAAAGTTCTGTTCTGAAATCTTGGTTACACTGGGACTGTAAAGGGAGACCTCTATTTTGCAAACTGGAAATATTAAATAATAGAAAAGGTTGGTTGTTGTAGGTTTTTCGGGCTGTTTGGCTGTGTTCTGGATAGAAAAGGTTGCTGGTATTTTGGTCTCTTCCAAATAGCACTCAAAACTATGCTGAAGTTTCCCTGATTACAATAAAACCTAGGAGGTGGGGCACCTGTGAAACTTCAGATATTTTTGAGCCACATCTCCCAACAGACCACAGCCAGCACTGCCATTAGACTCGGTGAAACAGTAGCCTAAGCCACCAGGGTGCTCAAAGTGACAGGTTTGCTACTTTCCCCACAAGTCTCTGCTGCTGCAATGAGGTGGGTCACACCCTCAAAAAACAAAAACAAACAAGCAAACAAGAAATCTCCAAGATAAACAAGGAACTTTATGCATCCATTCAAATCCACACATGATTCCAAGTTACAGTTTCAGAAAAGTTCATGTATCTGCCTCAATTATGAGGGCAACAACTGTCAAGAAATGTGTCCATCAAAGAAGGAATAGCAGATTGGGACATGTGAATCGCCCCCAGAGATCTGGTGCCACATTAATGATTGCTCAGACAAGTCATATAGATTTATGTGTTTTAATTTTAATCTCCTCTTGTAAATCAGTTTCATTGGCCACAGACACTTTTTCTGCGCCTTCATAAGGAACATATTAAATAAGATAAATCAACACTAGGTAGGCTTCCATAATTCTTTCCACCTGAATATCTTCACACATTTAGGGCTCCAAATTCCATTGTGCAGAATTGTCCCTGGTTGGTCCACAAATGTGTAACAGATCATTTGCATAGGTGAAATGACAAATTAGTGAACTTGTGCAAGGAGCAATCCATTATCTCCTTGTGCAAGCAGAAGGCCCATTGTGAAAGGGCACATTCTGCCATCTCTGCTTGAACAAGATACTGAGCAGTGCCACTGCCCGTGAAGCAGTAGGCATTGCAAACAATCAACAGGGTTCTGCCTCAGTCTTCGTTCAAGTGAAGCAGTGACAGATTACCTTTCAAATAAAGAAGTTTCCTTTATAAAATAGGATTAACGGCTACTAGACATGTGAAAAAATCTTGCAAGTGTCATGGTTTTGGTCTAGTCTCGCTGTCTTTGTATCGTAGCCTACACATCTCTTGTAATTATTACATATGCTGTGTAGCCATCTTGTCATTGTTCCCTTCCAATCCTCTGTGTTTCTACATAGAAGTAAACATAATTAAAAACAGCAGAATTTACGTAGGAAGAAACACACAAAGCCTGAGCCACCAAGCACTTGGAAGCTAACCATGTGGGTGAACACATACACAGAAAGAAAGCAAGAGAGAGAAAGAGAGGGAGGATGAGAGGACAAGCTAAGGATCCCATTTGGAGACACAGTAGGTCTTTCAGAGTACTATATATTGCTTTCAAATTCTGGACAATTGGTTCTTGGGTTTTTTGTGCAATTCACTTTTTAAAATTTGTTGTAATGTGCTCAAATTTTGCTAATATAATTTAGCAATATAATTTTGTGGCGTTTATGCTCTGTGGTAATGTCTGTGATTTATGTCTGATGCTTGGGCATTAAGATTTTGTAAAGACTGAACCAGGACACTGAGCAACACAGGCTGAAATAAAAATCATACATATTCTAAAAAACAAGGGCCAAAATATATTGGAGAGAAGCTAAGGGAAGTGTTGCACCTTCAGTAAGGTAGTACTAAAATAACCTTGAGACCAATACACAAATAACCAACAAATGTATTGAGTAAGGAAGGATATGACTGGATAGAAAAAGAGTTAAGGAACAGAAGATTGGATACTGACAGGATGAAGGAAAGAAACATAAGGCATAGGAAATACAAAAGTATCAAACTAGCAGAGTTCTTTCAAAAGCCCTGATTTGAGACTTCTTGACCTGTTTGGAAGTGGGTTGGCTGAGGTAAAGGATATGCACCACTACCAAAACCTTTAAGAGTCACACACAATAAACAAATTGCTACTCAAACAAACAAAATAACAACAAAAGCAAAAGAGAATTAGGCCAGGCTATTCAGATTATCAAAACAGATGGTATGGAAGTGAAATAAAAAAAGGGTCAGCTAAGCAACACAATAAACAACCATCAGAACACTCATTGCAGCTTTTTCAGCAATCTATAAACAAAAGTTAAAGAAAATCAAAACAAAGAGATGCATGACAGAACTAAATATATAGCACCAGTGATTATAACACAATCCCTCTCTGTACAAGTTGTGACTGGAAAGTGCTGCAGATATTCTTGTCCAAGATTAAGCTAGAGCTTTCAGTGAGCAAAGTACAGCTCCCTTCTCTACTCCCCATGGTGACATTTTGACATTTTCCTTATACAGTGCTGTTTTGCAACATTCTTGAATTACTTTTGTAACCGTCTGTCGGTATCCATATTTCTCCAAAGTTTTTTGGACCAAACCGGATCCAATTTGGACATGATTCAGACCTCTCCAATTCACTTTGGACTTGATCAAAGTCCATTTGTATTAGCCCAATTTCGTTTCAGACTTGACCAAATTGGATATAAGGTCTAGAAAAAAAAATATGGGAGTCAACTGACAGAAAAATAATCAGTGGAAAAGGGGGTGGGCGAGATTTTATTGGACATCAGTGAATTAACATGGTTGATATCTCTCCTGTTCACTGTTATTTTCTGAAGCTGATGAGTCACAGTGAATATATGATATGAACGGAGCCTTAACCAAGATGGCTATTGATTTAAGCCATCTTCTAGATAGGGTCACCATCAGGTTTGTGAGATATGCAAATTGCATTCTAGGGGAGGCCTTTTCTGTTGATGGCCCTTCTCAGTCTTACCAGGTGATGACAATACAAAGGTGGCTTGGAGATGCCATTGTAATTTCCCCATAGTGCCCTACATACAGAGCTAAAACATAGTGTCTCCTCAATTTTGGGGGGAAAATACAAATGTGGACCCATCTGCCTGCTGTGGAGCACCCAGTGCAGGTATCAGTGCTGGCAAGCTCTCCTGCAACACCTGAGACCAACAGCTGCTCAACTATACCAGACACTGATGTTTCACCAATTCTCAGAACTAGGAAGTATCCTAGCAATTAATGACAAAAAGGGGAAAGTTCCCCCAAACTCCAGTTTTTTTTTTGAACGTCAGATCTTCTCATTTAGAAACCCTGCTTTTGATTTCCAGATGGGTTTTGTGGAGAGGAATTTATAATGCAATGATGAAAACTATCTATCTAGGATTGGACACATCCAGGATCATTTTAAAAAATGATGGTGTGGGCTGTACTGGTTGTCTCTTCCACTTCCTTATCTCCCTGCATGTATAGTCTCAGTAAAGGCTTTTTTGGGGTGGAGGGGGGGTTGAGATTTGGCATGTACATGTAGTGCTTAATTGATTATTAATTGGTTATTATGTTATTAATGAAGTGGGCAGTTATTTAAATCCGCTTAAGCCTATTTAAATGAATGGTCTGCAGTGGAGGAGTGCACATTCCCAGAGTTCTCATCTGTGGAATTCTGGGAATTGCAGTTCAAAACTACAAATAGGCACACTTTTACTCTGAAGTAAAGGCTGACTTTATGGATACCATGGACCTCAAGAAACACAAATAAGTGAGTGCTAGATCAAGTGACATTTCACAAAAGTTGCTGAGTTTTTGCTCTTTTGCAGGAGACAAGAAAATACAAAGCAGTGGGAGAATCCTTGGCAGGTTGCCTTTCCCATGTAGAGACAGCTTGTCCCAACTATGAACAAGACATTGGTGATATTTCTCCTATTTCTTACTTTGTTATGCTAGGTGTTGTCTATTTATAGAGTTTTTCCAGATAAAAAAGTGGGTTCTAGATCAACTCACGAAAAAACGATTAAACAGTGGTCTTTCTGGTGTGTGTGGTCCTAATCTTTCTGGGGACAGACAAAAGGGCAGCATGATAAATAGCAGACAACCACTAAACATGAGAATGGCCCAGCACAGGAGGGGCAATGGTTCAGGACAACAATCAGCAGTGTTCCTTCATTTGAAGGACAAAGGACACTCATTTGATGACCATTTTGGACCGAGAAGATAGGTGGTTTGAGAGAGGGGTCAGGGAGGCCATATATAGAAAATCCCTCACTCAACAGGGGTGGAGGCCTTAGATACAATCTATCTCCTATTTATCATGCTGCCCTTTCATCTGTCCCCAGAAAGATTAGGACCACACACACCAGAAAGACCACTGTTAATGACTTTAACAACCCATGACAATGGGTGGAGAAGGACTGCAGAAGTGGGATTGTCCCTCACCCCCAGTCTTTTGTCCTTCTAATGAGCTTATTCTGACCAGGGGGTACTGAATCCAAAGTGGAGGATATATCAGGGATCTCCTACCAACTCTCCTCAGATTGAAGAACCACTTGGATGAGTAGTGAAACATTTCAACCTAACAAGAAAGAAGTCCAGTTGTCATGACTCAACTTCCAGGTAACCTCACCAGGATGACTGAGAATTTTCACAGATATGAGGCTATCCTACTTTGAGCATATCATGAGAAGACAAGACCTACTGGAAGAGGCCATAATACCGGAAAAATGTTCAAGGCAAGAGGAAAAGAGGAAGACCAGACATGAAATGGATGGACTCAACAGAAAAAGCCGTGGCAGTGAGTTTGCAAGGCATGAGTAAGGCTGTTAAAGATCGGAGCTACTGGAGGTCATCATGTCATCAAGTCAGTTCTGACTAATGGTGACCCTTTTCAGAGTTTTCTAGGTAAAGAGTATTCAGAACTGTGCAGCTTGCCCAAGGCCACACAGGCTGGCTCTTCTGTGATGCACAGTGAGGGATTCAACTCCCAACCTCTGGCACCACAGCCAGTTAATAATCCAGCCAGTTAACTAATTCATAGGGTTGTCCTGTCAGAAGCAATTTGACAGCATGTAACAGCAACAGAGCAGGCAAATTGAGGCTAACTAAACCTTTTCTATCTAATGTGAAAAAAGGCAGGGCAAAAACACTCTAGAAAACACGTAACTGATGGATGCAGAGCAAAACCAAGAGAGGCATGTCAGATCTGAAGTAGCAAGGCATTAACTAGGAAGAGCGTGCTCACAGAAACTGCAAATGTAAGTACAACATCAAAGGAGGAGAAAGGTCATAAAGGGGCCTATTTGTCTGACTAACGATACAAAATTCGTTTTTGTTTCAGTCTCCATGATAGTGGCCATTGGTGACTTTTGTAACATGATGACAGGAAGCTGTACACTGAAGAGGTAGTTCAGATGTGTGGAAGGAGAACTAATTTCACAAATATCATCTCTGCCTGTCCACAAAGGGAACACAGATATCTAAAGTTCATGGGAAGCTTGGAAACTCACAGATTTCACCACAGACACAAGGATGATGGATGCCTGTGCTTTGACTGGTATTGTGTTTGAAGTAAGGAAATGTCATAGCAAACATTATCCTGAAATTTAATCCAGTGATGTGCAAATATCTTACTTCAAAAAGAGAATGATAATGTTGGTGTGTGAAGCTGCAATGATGAAGAGGGGGGCATTCTCTGCCTTTTCCATCAACTTTGGCAGCTTCCAGTTTAGCTCCTAGTTATGACTGGAAAATGACAAGGGAAATCATAGCTGGATAGGCTTGGAGGAAAGCAGGAAAAACCTATTTCATCATGAAATCGAAATAAAAAAACAGAGTAAAACAGGGGTGGAGGAAAGGAACAAAGTATGAAAGGAAACATTGCTGTGGCTATATCTCCAGGTGGAAAAAGGATCGAAAACTTTGCTACAAGACAGGGCCTCTGTGGGATGCAATTTCAGTGACCATGTTTCTGGGGAAGGCAACAAACCTGCTGCCGAATTACATTTTATAATTGCAGCTGTGCCTGCACTTGTTTGCAATGAGGTGAAAAGATGACAACCTTGAAAGTGTTGCTTTTGCAGCTCTCTGTGCATCAGAAAAGCCTCACCTAGGCAGCAACAAAGAAGAACTCCAGTGTGTGCCTAAACAACATTCAAGCCAGCTATTGAGATGTTTGCCTTCTATATTACCACCTGCAAAGAAGGTGGACGTAGCAGTCCAAATGAAAGTTGCCCTTTAGAAAATTTCGACTTTGCTTCTGACAGATTCACTAGAGCATCTCTATTAACTGATAAAAAAAAAAGTTTGTAGGGCTTTTGAAGCGATCACAACTGGCTTTGTGTATTAAAATATTTGCACAGCAGGGCTTCCAAGCACATAAAAATCCTCCAGCATTGCAAGAGCACAGGGACAATAGAACAACATTGGAACACGCCAGTGAAATTGACGGTATCAGAGGAAAACCACCAAGGTGCAGAGAGGTCTATTAAGGTCCAGCCTGCTCTAAGATTTCTAATAACTTGAAAGAGCATGCAATTTTCCGCTTATAATGGTGGTTCAGACAACAATTTATCCCCCTTTTTTCCTGAAAGCACCCCCTGTTGGCATGTTGGTCCCAGTCATTTCCGCTTTCCTAAACTGTCAACAAAAAGTGACTGGCTTTTTAGATTTTGTTTCTCATCCAAGTCTTAACATTCTCCAGGCAATGGACAGAAGAATGCCGAGAGCAATTTAGTTATGCATATTATGGGTCCATGTAAATAGCCACTGAGATGCCATTAATAGTGCTATAGGGAGAAGCTGTAGAGAGAATATTCCATGCTGTATTCTGAGACATGAGATGCCGAATAGTACTCGCACTCCACTGTGCACTTCATTTTTGAAAACACTGGAACATGAAAAGAACCCTGTTGGATCCGATCAAAGGCCTGACTAAGCCAGCATTTTGTCCGCACGCTGGCTGACCAGTTGCCTATGGCAAGCTTGCCAGCACCACAGGAGAGCAACTGCACCTTCCATCTTGCAGTCCTCAGCAACTGAAATTCCGAGGCATTCTGCCTTTATAGTTTTCTACCAGTTTAATTCTCATAGCGACACCAGAACAAAACAACCTGGAGTCTGTTGAAGATGTGAAGGATTTTCAGACACTGCCAAGTGAAGCTAGGTGGGCTCCCTCTCTTTTCCCCTCCAACAGAGTAAGAAGATTTAATTCAAACAGGCCTTTGACATTTAAGCTGACTTACTTTTGGAGGTTTCTGTGAATGGGTGGTATGATTTCTTTTTGTGTGTGTGTGTTTTCATTGTATTTCTGGTTTTTTAGTTTTTTTTAATTGTCAGCTGCCTTTATTGCCATTTTTGACAGAAAAGCTGACTAAGCATTTAGTAAATAAATTTATGTTATAATAATACTCTTAGAACTAGAGAGCTGGAAAGGACCATATGGATTATCGAGTTCAGCCCCTGTTGAGGAGGAACAGTGGCCTAAACTACTGAGCTATCCAGCAGTTCTATCAAATCTCTATCCACTGCCCCTTACTACCTATGTAAGATTTCTGGGGAAAGGCTATTATTATTAGCATTAGTATTATTTTAAGACTTATAGTCCACTTTAGTTACCATTATAACTACTTGCTGTTTTTATAAAATACTCTTCCCTGCTCCTCAGAAATGGTTACAACAGATGTTCCTTCCTTCTGTTACTTTTTTAGAATCTCAGTGGTACAAAATGCTCTCCTTCTGTCTATCTCATTTTGACCTCAACAACCACAGCAGAGCACGTGGAAGCTGTACAAAACACAACATGAGCCTGCACTTGAAACATGTGATATTCCTCCTCTACCACTTAATGGGGTCACATCCCACAATCGTAAAAGTAACAGGTTAGTTATAGTTACTCTGCAAAAGGAGTGAAGCTATCCATTGTCCCAATGTATTCATGACATAATTTAGTTCTTTATTTAAAAAAGAATTAGTTACAAGTTGTTTATTACTTGTAATGAGTTACTTCTCAGCTCTTGCATGTGATACAGATAAGCACATATGTAGAATAAGTATGTGCACTGGCTTACCCAAGTTAGCCTTGAAAAACAAACAGTTTCTAAGTAAAACATATCTATGTTTTAAAACAAAACAAGAGCTGCAATTTAGAAGATGCACAGAGTTCCCTCCACACAGAACATCAATGAAAATTAGGCTGAAATCCTATACACACTTACTTGAGAATAAATGCTGTTGTCTTCAGCAGGGCTTATTTTGGAGTAATCATGAAAAGGCTTGCATTAAGGCTCTTGAAGGGAATGATGTTAGTATCGAGTTTCTGCACCTTGAGCCAGCTATGTTATATTGCATCCCAGTATAACACACCTGGCTCAAGGGGCAGAAGCTATTATGAAATCATGGCATGCTTACTCGGCTATCATTGGAAATTTTCTTTCTTTCTTTCTTTCTTTCTTTCTTTCTTTCTTTCTTTCTTGCTTTCTTGCTTTCTTGCTTTCTTTCTTTCTTTCTCAGCCAATCAATAACTCTCTCTCTAACTCTCTTCTTGCCAAATGAACCATAAATCCATATCCATTGTTTTAAAAATTCATGGCATTCAGAAAACTGTAGGGTCCCCCTCCCCTTTAACGCTAATTTCCGCTAAGGCATCACTTAACTTCTTTGGCACTGGATGAATATTTTTCCTTGCGCCAAACGTTTTATTCAGATTTGACTGCAGCAACAGCAAACAGGATTTTCCAACCTGAAAATCCTCTCTGTTCAGGGACATGGAGATTCATTTGCCCTCATCATATCCAGTATGAGGAATATAAGTTGCATTTTTAAAAAAAGAATAAGCAGAAGGACTGATGGAGGAAAGAGACAACCAACTTCTTTCCAAAATGAACAGCATGTTGCATCTTGTGTAACCATCTGCTATATCTGCACTTTGGGAATAGAATGGCTTGCTATAAATGAAAGGGTGTAGGAAGCGCTAACACACGTGTAGCATGTGTCAGTAGCTGCTATCCCCTATATTCTTGCTTGGGAATAAGCCCCATCTGGAACTACAGCCTGTATTTTTCCAATGTTTTTGAACTCATCGATCCACTTCTTTGCACAAGGAGGCCCAAGAACGGGCCTTTAATGGATCCCTCTGCATCACTGTTATTCTCCTCCGTCTGGTTTTCCTCTGTCTTGGCTAAAATATCATATTCTCCACTATACACTAAAGTTTCCTTTCCTTGATGCAATCAGCAAATTCTGCTTTATTTGTGGGCATATAAACCAACCCCTTTTTTCCCTTTTCTTTCATACTGCTTTTTAGCTGCTAATTAGTTTTTATTAGGAGTGAAGTTAATAACAGTTCATTGCTTTGGATTTTCTTAAATTTAAGATACTGAGTGGCAAGCTACTACTGAAATATTGTCCAGTGTATACCTCACTAGTTGGACAGCCTTAACAGAACTTTCCCCTTTTTAGCTATGGTTGACATAGACAATCCTACAGGATATTGCACAAAGAAACTGGAAAAGATGTATCAGCTTGAGCTGCCCACTGTAAATCTGTATAGCCATGGTATCATCTGGAATGGGATAACCATTGGCTGTTTCACAAATGAATGCATTATGAGCTTTTTTTTGAATACAGCACATCTCAGCACACAATCAGGAAGTCAATCAACAATTTGTTAATTAGAAACAATTTGTCACTCTGATGCACACCATTCAATTTATACCAGTGCAAATATTCAACAGGATTCTGGCCATTATATATCTTGAAAATGACAATTCTGTCTAAGGATTTAATTATAATTCCTTGTCCATGCACCCGAGGAATCAGGTGATGCAACAGTCATCTGGCCATGAACGTTCATGTATCTTCAGCAATGACAATGATGGGCTGGTGCTGGGCTTAAAAGCCAGTATATAATCTCATTCATCATGCAGGGCCAGCCGTACTGTTGAGTATACGTGAGATAACCTTCTCAGGTGGCAGTTGCTGTACTGGAGAATGGCTGTAAACCATAATCTGGCTCATCCCTCTGGTGCAAAGGAAGATGCTGCCTCATTATTGGTGTGAAAATAAAATTCAACTGCCAGTCCAGTTGACTTCTGCACATGGAACAGTGGATGAGTGCTATCCTGACTTCTGCCTTGGATCAGCTTTGCTCCAAACCAGCAACAGGGGCCCCTAGTACTTTCAAACTCTTCAGGTTGTCATCATCATCATCATCATCATCACCATCATCAATCTCTATAATGCGAGAATGCCAGATGTAATGAGAGACAAAAAAGAGGCCATGCAGCCTCTATCACGCACATTTCTATAATGAAACAAATTATCTACAAATATATTGTGGTGCTGCCAAGCAAATGAAGGTGTCACTTCGAAGTTGGGAAAGAAAGAAATAGGAGTTAATTTTAATAGCCCTCAAAACAGGAATGGGCAAAATAACATGCATTTCCATTAACTCTATAATGGAAAAGAAGTTTAATATCAAGCATAGAACAAGTAATTTTGTAACATCACTTATGGATTATCTTATGCAGAAGAAGAAATTGAAACAGAGCATGTGTCTTAGCCACTACTGAAGAAAGAGATATAAACAATGGAACAGCTTGTCTTAAGGGTACAACTACACAGCAGGAAAAATGCAAATGGATCTTTTTGTGAAGTTGCACCTGGGAAGTAGTGAATTCCCAGGTTAATATACTTCAGCCATCCACACAGGAGTGAACAGTGAGAGGGGAGGAAATCAGCCTTGTTTCCAGCTGGTTAACCATTTGAATCCTCTCCTCCTATGCCTGGTGCCTGGGTCTACTTGTTTCCCTCTTCCCATTCTGTTCTGCTTCTTTCCTTTCCTTTCTTTTCCTTTCCAAAGTGAGGACTCAGCAGAGAGAGTGGAGGAATTTTTAAGGTAGCTCTGCTCTGGCTGTCCCAATTGACAACAGGTACAGTTAGAGCAGAGCTACTTCAAAAATCCCCCCGCCCCCGACATATTGGACTCCTCCATGAAACTGTGATAAGTCTCACAGGCAGTGGGTATGTGATGTTAAATAGCATGAAAAGGAGTACTCCGTATACAGTAGGACCTCCTTATCCATGGGATCAGTATCCACTGATTCACTTATCCACGGTGTGAAAATATTAAAAATATTTAAAGAAAAATCCTAGAAATATATATTTCTAAAGAAGATGTTACCAGAACTGGTCATTAGAAGGAACCAGAGACCACACTATGTATAGCATTTCCTACAGGAATATATTTCCACAATGTCCTTACCAGAACTGGCTACATAGAGGGAGCTGTATATAGCGTTCAATATAATCTAATTTTTTTTCAGCATCCATGGGGAGGCTTGAATCTGATCCCCCATGTATACAGGGGCCCTACTGTATACAATCTACAGTGTTTCTACCAGAGTTTGAAGAAAATTAGTTACAAATAATCTTACTAGTAATTAGATCCTTTCCCTAAATAATGAAAGTATAATGAAACTACATAAAAATTATAACTTGACAGGAAATAATGTAATTTTTTTTGTGGTAAAGTTGTAACATATTTCGTTACTTTTATAGTTATAACTAAATGGTGAAGGAAGAATATTGCGTAGCTCAAGTGCTAGCTATGTGTTTACCTTTAGGTGCAGCATTCAGTTGTACTTTTTAAAACAATCAGAAGTAACTCTTTTGATTACTCTGGAGAAACTTGGGAGAAGAGTTTCTTTTTCAAAAATAGTAACCATAATGGTAGCCATCTGTTGAGAGGACATTGCAGCAGTAACTGTGATTATTATTATTTTTTAACAAATAACTTTCTAAACTTTGGGAAGAACTGCACCATTGGAATCAGCAACACTGAAATGATTTAAGCAAGGGAGAGGAGAGAAAGAAAGACAATCAGAAAATGAGGAAAAGAAAAGAAAAAACATCAGTCCTCCTTCATTTCCATCTCAGTGACAGGAGCTTTAAGTAAGGTGATGCTTCTGGCTTAAAAGCCACCACACATAGACTCCTTAAAGGTTGTAATCCTATACTTACATATCTGGAAGTAAGCATCAGAGAACTTACTGAGACTAGATTCAGAGTAGGTGTGCAAAGGAACCTTACCGGCCAATCATTTCAGTGAATCTCCATATGAGTGAAAGAAAGAACTGAAAAAATGGAAACTAAAGATGGGCATGAACCGCAGGTTTGGTAGCTCATGCCAGTTCAATTATTGGCCGAGCAGGTGTTTGGCACTTCAAAACCCCACCTCCAGCAGGTGCTGCACCTGCTGGAGGAGGCAAAACTTTGAAGTGCCAAACACACGTTCAACTAATAAACGAATCAGCATGAACCACCGAACTTGCAGTTCATGCCCATCTGTAAGGAAACCAAAGATCCTATGTAGGAAGTACTTAATAAATATTAAGAAAGGAAGTGTGGGTGCAGCTTCATCACTAAAGAGATGAAAAGACAGTTAACATAAAGCAGGAAAGGAAATCTTTTCTCACTGCTTTCCCAAAATGTACAATTGTTATCAATAACTTGCAAAAATATATAACAAAAACCACAAAAACTTGCAGAAAATGCAAAGGTAAACCAGAAACAATTGAACATGTAATAGCTGACTGCCCTTCCTTATCCAAAAAAACCAACAACATCATGCCAGATACATTGTTCGAAAAAAAAATCATTCAGTGCCAACTAGGAATGTAATACCCACTATTCCATTTGAAAATTACAGGGTTCTGTGTGAGGAGGCTGCTTGTTCATTTTCCAAGGCATTTTGGTTTTACTTTATTATTGTGACAGGAAAAGAGAAAGAAAATGTGAAAGGCTATCTTTCTCTAATAGAGTCACTGTTCACTTTTTAAAAATAAACTGAAGAATCTCTTCAAATTTATTTCCGTGTATCACGTAGGCTCTTATAATGAGAACAAGGGTAAACAGACTTTTATTTAAACTCAGTTGTTCAGTTGGAGAAGGAGCAATTTTAAAAATGCAGTTGCTTTGCAAACAAATGAAAGGGAAAGAAAAGAAAAAAGAAAAAAATGCACACAGAACTTTCCCTAATTATTACATACATTCCTTTGCTCTCCTTGATGCCTTGCATGAAAGAAGAAGAAGAAAGAGCACTGGTAGAGGCTTGTGTACTCATGGATGGTCCTCCCCATATGATTGAGAAGCATAGAAAACCAGGCCAACTCAGATACAGCCCCCCCCCCCCCAGCAGTCCTGGACTCCAATTTGTTGAGGACAGCAATATATCTATATTTATATCTATATACACATATGGACATCTACCAGATCTCCCAACGATCATGGCTATACCAGATGGGTGGAGATTGGGGCATATAAAAAAGTAACTTTTTCTAGCTCTGTAGTTGAATGAGGCTTCTCCAACACTACAGGACAGAGGGGAAACTGTGTTTCCTCAGCCCCCTTCAGTCAGCCCTGAAATTTCTCTGAAACCATTTAAGAATTGTCTTTCTGCCTCCTCTTTGCTTTGCTCAATTTCCACCTAATGAACAAGCACAACATAACTGAGACCCAGTGTCAGTTTTCTAAGTAAGCCATGAGGGATTTTTATTTTATTTTCAGTTTAAAGCCCTGGTGTAAGATCCTACAGCTGTTTCGATCGTTTGTCTTAGCTGGGATTCTGAACCAAATCCAACGTTAGATAATTAAACTCCAAGGGGACAGTGTGTAAACCATGAAGAAATCATGCTGGGGTGTATCTAGAGATAAGCCAGCAGAAGGAATTCTGGGAAGCCCTCTGATACAGGTACATTTCACTGTTTTGTGAACTACCGGGCAAGAGTTAGTGGAAGATGTTCTGTGGCATTGCGGTAGACTGTGAAAACAGAACCACATCTATGGTTTCCAGTTTTCTAATTTCTTTTGTAAGGGTCTTGCAGTAAGCTTGAAGAAGCCATCGTACCCATATCTACAAGAAAAAGGGAAGACAAATCTCTATGGCAGACTACAGGTGCAGCTTTAGCATTAACAGAGGAGATCAGCAATGTAAAGTCTCAGTGGAAGAAGCTGGCTAAATGCATGAACGGGCTAGGAAGACATCAAGAAAAGGGAGCATGTTTCTGCACATAGCTTTGGGAAGGCAGTCTCTGGATCTAACCTATGTTTCACAAGTGGAGTGCTACAGTTGGAAGTTTCTTTATTTTAAGACCAACGGCATAAACAGAAGGCAAATCAGAATCATAATACTTCTACCATACTTGTTACTTTTATGGCAGATTGTGATTTTCCAGTTACAGCTGTTTAAGAGACATGATTCATTAACCTTAATGTAATTTGCAAACCAGCACCATCTAAGAGTTATACCATGTTCACCTTTCAGGCTGGTTCCCATCAGAGTAGATACCATGAAAGATACCACCAGCCAAATCATAGAATGAAAATCACCAGACTTCCAAAACAAAGGGGAGGAGAAATCAAAATTTATTCCTTACCTGTGCATACAGATTCTGCATACCAATGCACTTTGGAAATCATGTTTGCCAAACCCAAGAAGCAGGACAAAAATCCATCATTGAACATGTGGTGGCTTGCCATATTTTCAAGCCAAAATACAAAATTGCAATAAGAAACAAAACCACCTGGATCAGTAATGGAGTTGTGATCATCCTTGATGGGTGTTTTGCAGCCTTGCTAGTTGAAAATTAGCCTGCTTTTGTTTGCAGATTAGTCACCAATAGGTAAACAGCTGGCTCTGTTTGGTGTGCAGAATGTTGGTTGTGCAGACATGACAGTTTGGAAGAATGTACTTCAGGAGGAATAATGTTTTATCACTTCCTAAATGTAAAACTGCCTGGAGGTGTGCACATGGGTAAAGGCTAGGTTACTTAGCCAAGTATCCACCCTATACTTTCAGCAATTTAGGCCTGTTGCCAGATAGAACCTGTTTAGGCCCATTTGTTCCAGGGATCTACAGTTGCTGATATCTGCTTTCAAAGCAGGAAGATATTGGTGCTTTATAAAATCTAAGCAATATTTCATAGGATCAAGGATGCCTAATACAGTGGTGGTTGGTACCTATTGTGGTTATGGGGTGGAAGGTCGACAGCTATTAATGGTAGACAGAGCCAAGGCGAAAAGCAGAAGCAGGACAAAAGTGAGTATTCACTCCTCACTCACTCTCATTTGTGTGTACACAGAGGGGGGGCCAGACAGTGGATCAATCAAGACTTCATACAGAGAGACAGAAGCTGCCTTGGGTTCTTTATAAGGAGAAAAGATAAATAAATAAATTAAACAAATAAGAAGCAGGCAGGTGAACTCATTTTCTTCTACCACCAGCACCATTCATTCTCTCTTTCTCTCTCCCTCTCTCTCTCACACAGCATGAGGCTGGATGGGAACATAGACAGAGTCCTTACCTTGGGAACAAAACAAGCAGGAGTGGACTGGGGGGGGGGGGCGCTGGCTGTGATAGGCAGAGAAGAGTAGAAATGGAGCAGTGCTCCATCTGCCTTAAGAGACCAGCCTCCACTGGCCTAAACATTTAAGCATTTACTCTGTAACATTAGGAGCTGTCATATAGTTTTCAAAACCAGATGTCACATCTGAGTTTTCCCTACTCCCTCTCTGCTTGCCTTTATCAGCTCCTTCATATCCCCATTTGCGCCAGAAGGATCTGTGAGATCCATCAAGTGCAAGCGTCACTGCTTAACATCTTGGATCCTCATGGCGCAATGTCCCTCTAGCATTATTTACATTACCATCTTTGAAGAACAGCTGCAAAGCTTTCCATTCCCATTATAGCCATGGCATTTCTCTCTCCTCTCATACTGTCAAACTGTAGGATGTATGCTTGTTCCATGCAATCTCCATGAAGTCTGTGCAGTCATCAGAGCTGGAAGGGGATACTGGACAAAAACGGCTCTGGAGAGTATTTCTAGCCAGTCTTGATCCAGTTAGCGGATCAAATACCTGCATAACAGTGATAACAGGGATAATGATAATGTTTTGCCTTACGGTAGCATTGCTGAGATGATATGTCAGAAGAAAGACACAACTGTGCTATAAAATCTTAGGCAATGTGTATCCATTTATTGACAGGCTCCCTCTTTCTCTGTTTATCTTTCTCTATCCTCAAAATACCATCTCACTAAAGTGTGAACCCAGGATGTAATTATTATGGATGACCTATGCTGAGAACTGGACAGGTGTAGCATGTCCCTGGTGATTCCGATGGACCTCTCAGTGGCTTTCAATACCACTGACCATGGTATCCTTCTGGGCTTTCTCTCTGGGATGGGCCTTGGAGGTATTGTTTTACAGTAGCTCCAGTCCTTCCTGAAGGGGACAGCTTGCCAGAAGAATGTTCTGGAAGCATCCCCTCTTTCTGCACTTCTCTGTCACAATTGCCTAACAGGGGTGTTTCATGGCAGAGTAGCCTGTCACTGTCCTTTTCATTGGCTTGTCTGTGAAAGCCCATTAAAATATAGCCATTAGTCCTTAAGGTGCCACAATGTTTTTGTCTTCTTTGTTTTTTATTTTTTGTTTGGTTTTGGCCTAATATGTTTTTCATTGGCTGTTTCTCTCATGTCCCTATTGCCCCCAAATGTCATTTCCTGTCTTCTCACCTTAGTCCTCCCTCTTCTTACCATCAAGCGGTTAACATCTTTCTTGAGAGGTGGTCTATACCCTGATCTGGACCATGTGCCCTATCCTGGCACAAGGTCACCTATTCAGTTTTAGTACATGTTTTCCTATCAAATATAGTTTCTGAAGAACTTTTTTAGCTATTTTGTTATCTAAGCTCAGTCTCTGGCTAGTTTTATTGTTCCGAGGAACAGACAAACAAAAATGGCTTTCAGTCTTTACGGAAAACACCCATGCAGCCTAACTCTACTAAAGACAGAGAACTCCTGACAGAGCAATCCCACAGATAATTAATATTCAAAATAAAAATTACAACCAAGTAGGTTTTGGGGCCCATTTCTTAACAGCAATTTCTATAATTTATTATTGGAGGTTGATTTATTTTATTTGATTATATTTTGGCTTGAAAGTATTCAAAGTACACCCCCTTAAGGCAGAGAGAGCTTAGTTAAAAAGAAAGGTTTTTGTTCTGCAAGGAGCAGCTGGACATTTGAGTCTTGGATTTCAGCCCTGAAGCTTGGATATTATTATTGTTATTATTACTTTAAACTGAGAGCTGTTTGCTTTGGCTCTGCTAAGAAAGATAATGTTCTTCTCCTCAACAACAACCCATACAGGGAGACCACTGGGAAGCTCCTGCATATTGCTCAAGTAAGCAGACCAGATACTGCTGCATTAGCTGGAATTCTGAGCAGAAGGAACAATTCTCCCCTACAAAGAACTCCCCTGAACTCACAAGGCAATCCAAGAGTGGACTCACCTTCTTCTATGGAGCTGGAGCTATTTCTTGGGCAAGGAAAGAGCAGACTATGGTTGCCATGTAAACTGTAGAGGTGGAATAGCCTTGAGCCTATGTGCCTGTGCAGACTTTTAAGAAACTTTGGCATAAATGGATCCAGAACCCTCTGAGATGTTTGGAGACAAACAAAGCTGCATGGGAGTTTTTGAAAGCAAGAAGCGGAACTCCTGATGCAAGTAAACTGACATAAAGGTGAACAAAGTCTCCAAATATGGAGAAAAGGAGTTATCAAGGAGTCCTACAATCCCAGTGAAGAACTGATGGGTGATATACTGATGAAGCCACTTCCCAGGCAGTGTCATCAGATCCTGTGCAAAAAGATGGGACCGGTAGGTTGGTGTACAGTGGCGGATCCGTGCACAAAATGATGAGAAGGGGGATTGTTGGAAGAATCTTCTGGAATCATCCCCTCTTCCTGCACTCCTCTCTCACAAAAGCCTAATAAAGGCATTTGGATGGTAGAGTATACTGTGAGTGTCCTTTTAATTTGTTGGTTTTCTCTCCTTCCTATTACCATATATAAAAAAAACTCACTTCCTGTCTTCTCACCTTAGTCCTTTCCTTATTGTCAAGCTGTTAACATCTCTCAGGTGAGCTTTGGAAACTTCCCCTGACTTATTTGGCCCTACGCTTACTCTGGTAAATTTAAGTTAAAAGGTCCTTGGGGACGGGACATAAGTTTACCACAGTGGCTGGTGGCACAAAATGCAAATACTACTACTAGCAGCAATGACTATGGTAATGACAAGGTAGCAATCATGAAATTCAGTGAGAGTATTCCAATGAGTTTCCTTCCTCCTCTTCATTCTAGGCTCAGTTTTGCCACTTTGGGAATGTTTTCTTAAGCTATGTTTTTCTTCTGAAATTAAAAGCATTAACAAAGACTTCCTCAAAAGTTAACTAAATCCCCCTGCCTCATCACAGAATTTTAACCACCCCTCCCTTGCTCCTCTTTTTCATATAAACTTCTCTTAAGGAATTGTTGTGGCAGCATTTTTAAAATTAAAGAACATGATATAAAGAAGTGAGATTTCGCTTTTATTTGTCCTTTTAAAGCTCAAAATCCCATTTGCAGTTGCTTTTTAATTCTCCAGACTATCTAATCACTAAGCAAGCAGTTTTCCATGAAACATCCAAAGCATATGCTTTTTTTCCTTTTCTGCTTTTCCTTTTCTTTCAGCATGCCAGCAATTTCAAGCTCTGCTCTCCATGGGCCCATCACAAACTTGTGGGCAAATGATCTAAAAAAAAAAAAACCTTAATTATTTCTGACCACTCTCTAGTATGTTTATTATGGCCAGAGACCAGCGAATTACTGACAACAAAGACTTTAATGCTCTGAATAAATTCTCTCCTCAAGGATTAAAGTTGGGATCACTAATGCAATTTTTATCCCCCTTTGATATAGGCTGCTATTGATGTGAGCTGAAGCAGCAGCAAAGCGACAAGGTTAAGTCTTGGGAATTATTAAACTAAGGTTCTGGGAAGGACAGCAACACTGTGGTAGGATAATCAGGAAAAAAGTGGAATAAGGGAGACAACTACAACAAGATTTTCTATCTTGCACCACCCATGCCAAGGGAGACAGCCCAACACTTTCCCTTTACCTATAGAATGGCATAAGTAAGGAACATCATCATATTGCCACTCTGGACCACGCGGGCAGATGAATGTATGTCAGAAAGAACATGCATTCAGTGACTAACACCGTTTCCTCGCTGAAGTTTGATTATAATAGACTGCTTCCACTCCCTCCTAGACTTCCAAGAGTCAGTTGTGTTGATACATTCAAATTTATAACTTCTGCATTCAGATGGCAACTCGTTCATTCTTAAATCTCTCATCCTGAAAAAAAAAAAAACGCCTTCACTAGGATACCGCGCACACAGGGGGGCTAAAGAGCCTCTGGGAAACAGGAAACATTTTATCTCCATGTATATACTTAAAGAGAGAGAGAGAAAAAAAGAAGAATGCGCGGGAGCACGCAGGAAAGAAAGGGAACTTGCAACCTACATCTCTCCTGTCCACTTGGTCCATCTGATGAACTGGGTTCTTCCCTATAGAAAAGCCGTGCCACGGACAATTTTGTTAAGCCTTTCAGGCGTTAACAGGCTCCTTCCCGCTTCGGCAGGCAAACCATCAAACAAACCGAATGCAAATCAACGGGCATTCAAAGAGGGGCTTCTCCTTTCCTGCTTCCCCGAGAGTCTGAGATCTCCTTTCGCTTCCCTTTGCCAAGATCATACAACGCTTTGCAAGCCCGCCCGCCCGCCCGCTTGCCTTCCTCCCTCTCGTCTTTCTCTCCCTCCCCTTTTTCTTTTCCCGAGGGGGGGGGCACCCTTCCCCTCCCCTCCCAACCCCGCTCCCTCTCGCCTTCTGCATCTACGCTGGCGAGCCTGCGAGAGGGAGCGAGCGAGCGAGCCAGCCGCCGGCTCCCCCTGCGACTACTCCCGAAGCCCGAGGCTCGCCGGGGCTGGCTAATCGTAACGAGCGAGGAGCCTCCCTAAGAGGCGGGAGGTGTGGCGGGGAGGAAGGAGGCGGGAGAGGAAGAAGAGGCGGCGGCGGCGGCAGAGCGGGAGGTGGGGGGTGAGGGCGCGCGCGCCGCTCGGCTCCTCGCGCCTATAAGGAGCTCTCCAGCACGGCGCTTGCTGAAATCCAAGCGCCGCTCCTGAAGGTGGATTTTGCAGGACCCTGCCTGGCGCGGCGCTTCTGGCGTCGGGGAGAGAGGCTCACTTTTCTTCTTCTTCTTCTTCTTCTTCTTCTTGGACCTGCCCTTTTTGCAGGAGCGTTCTCTCCCGCGCGTGGTCGAGGGTGGGTGGATGCTGGATGGAGTAAACCAGGAAAGGGCGGGAAGCCAAAGCCGACGCAGCACTGTCCGAAATTGGAGATTAAGGGACTCCGGAGCAGCGCCGGGGACGAGAAAAATGGATCCTACCTTCCCGCACTTCGGCGTCTCCACTTTGCTACTGCTCTTGAGCTTCTGGCGTCTCGGATTCGCCGCTTCTAACTGTAAGTACCCAACCGGCCTTTTGCCCTCCCCATCTCCCTTCAGCGGCTCGCTGATGAGATTTGGGGGGTTGTGGTTGAGGGGGGGGACAGTGATAGAGAGTCAGCTGTACGGGTCCCCCAATAAAGTTACGTGAAGCGATGTCCCCACCCCACCCCGCAAACCGGCCTCCCGGGGCCGGGAGCGAAGGTGATGGCTCTCTTTGGATCCTGACCGAGGAAGTTGCAGGAACCCGGACATCCCTCCCTGTGCAATCCATCACCGCTGTCTGGGCTGCCTTTAATTGAAGTGGCTTCTCCTGGGTCCCTGGATGAATGGCTGTTTATTTATTCTCCTGCATTGAGACTTCATTTTGCATGCCGGCTGATGAGCTGAAGGAAATGCCTTCAGTCACCTCTATGGCAGAGAGAGTGGATTTGCTTCTGGCGAATGCCTTGGCGTTACTAACCACACACACAGACACCTCTGTTTCTCACAACTGGATCATATCCCCTTTTATCTTGATGAACCACACATTTGAGGGATGGAGCCCACCTCCCTCCTCTTGTAATCTTAGTGTTGATGTTTCAGAAAGGGCATGTTCAACAGCAGCTCCTTGCTTCAGGTGTAGGTCTGGTGTGCTTCCTTGAGCTGGGCTGAACTGTACCCTGAAATGTAGGAAACTAGATCTTGACAAGTGAGCACCACATTCAGACTTCAAGCACATGTGGCTGAGGGTAAAGAATCCATAATGTGAAAGGCGTGGTATGCATTCTGTAAAGGGCCCTGATACAGATCTGTTTGCATTACAAGTGGATTCTAACCTCCTCCACACTGGTTTGCTCTTTCCAAGCCATCGTCTGCATGGTTTGGACCATCTTGCTCCCCACTTGACAGGAAACCTCCATGTAATAGCATCTGTTCCTGTACCCATGCATCCCTCTCACCTGATTTGTTGTGAGAATGTTGTTACTGCTTTTGCGGCTGGGCTAGATTGTGGCAGATCCTTATCAGGATGAGGCATTCTGGGGAGCGCGTTGTCACTGCAAAAGACAGGGGAAGGAAATCAAGCAGGGGTCGACCTTTTCAGATATTTATTCCTGTTTCCTCCATGGAGCTCTCGGTCATAGATAAGGATAATGGTGTGACCTGCAGCATGTTGAGTGAAAAGTAAGTCCCATTGAGCTCAGTGGGACTTTCTACCCAGTCGGTATGCTTAGAACTGCAGCCTAAAAAAAAAAAAAAGGAATGGATGTTCCATTCTTTGTTTTGTAAGGAAAATCCATAGCTGCCACCAAAATGAAAAACGGGGCCGTGTTTCAGACTCAGGATTCAAAGCAAAGTGTCCATAAAGCATTACTAGATGTGGCCTTGTATGTGTGCAAATACGTCCATGTCAGGGGAAGTGACAGAGGTTTTAACTGTCCATTGAAGTAGTTCAGGATCAAAATCCCGCTCCCATTGGGATCATTATGAGATTTTGAAATGTGGTTTCTCAGGAGGTGGCTTTCAGTGGGTTCTGATGTGGCTTACCCAGGTGTGTTCTTCCCTGAATACAGTTTATACCTCTGAAGAATGGTGCAAATATGTTTAAAACAAACGACATCCTTCATGCAAAAGAACTTGCTGTTTCTTGAGCTCTAAAAGCTTTTTGAACGCTAGAGGTCACTCTTGCCTTTTCCATTCCCTTCCTTTAAGGTAAAGGGGCCCCCTGAAGGAAGGATATTTTGTCTGCACAGCTAACACAAGTAATAAAATACCTTGAATAAACACAGAACAGCAAATGCAATAAGTATCATGAATTGATAACAGACCTCTTACTGGTCGCACTTGGAGGTTTGATTTTTATGAATGGGAATGTTAAGTGGGAGAAACTTTTTCCTCACACCAACAGCATGGTGGTTAATATGGTTTAATAATGTTCAGGAATGCTAAATGGAAGACGATTTAACCAAGAAAGCTTGCTATTACCCGTGCAGTAACAAAGTTAATTCGAATATTTAAAAAGAAAACTCTGTATTAATGAGTGTTACTATTTCACGGGTGACACTTTAATTTCCCACTGCCAATATACGCTCTCATTGAACACACAAATGGCTCCCTCAATATTTGGGACTCAATCTTCATAAAGCACAATGATCAATCTCTTTATTACACTGTACAGTTTTTTACTTATTCATTAAGCAATGAACTGGATGTTCACTCCCAGGAGCTCAGCAAAGAATCCTGCCAGGAACCAAAGCCAGTTATAACTTGTTTTCTCAGCTTTCTAAAGCCCTAAAAGTAGTTTGAGCATATAGATATCCAGCCATCATGGAAAATGAAAACCTTTCAGTAAAACTGTCCTTAGTATGTTGCCCAAAATCTCAAGCTGAAATGAGACAGTTGCATCCAACTTGCATTCAGTTTGAAGATTTTCTGTTCATCTAAGTGTCTGAATCATCACCCGTTGTAATTGTCCTTCAGATTTTTCACTCCAGTTCATTATTAGTAATCAGTTCTTTGCATAGTTAAGAAGTGAATAATTTAGAAGGACTATTTTACTCTCATTTTCTCCAGTCCTAGCTTAACCAAAATGCAAAAGAGTACCCTAGGGTGAGTGACTTGGTGATTTTACAGCTAATCCTTTGCAAATTTACTTGGCAGTGAGCCCCACTGTGTTTAATGAAACCTGCTCCAAAGTAAATAGGGAGAAAAGTGCAACCACAAAGGAGACAATTAAAAGTCTCTAAGAAACAAAGGAAGATGCCAGGTTTGGTGATCCATGGCTGAACTTTGCATGCAAAGTTTATTATTGTTGGAGGCAATACGACTTTCACTGTCATGTTCTGCAAAACACACATATTTTGAGCTTTTTTCCAGCAACTGCTTTTAGCACAGTATTCAATGTGTCATGAGATGGCACCAATTTTCATATAGCTAATGCTGCTTTCAACAAATGCATCCTGAGTTCCTCTATTTTACTGAATAATGCACTCTGCATCCAGAACCCTAGCTCTCTCTGCCTATCTGTCTGTCTATGTATATATCTGTGTATGTCTGTCCTTTGACTGTTGCACTAGTTTCCAGCAGCAGCAGCAACAACAACAACAAAATACTGTAGGGGAAATTGGGATTGATAGGTGTCAGACTATCTTGTTGGAGAACTGAACTCCTGGTATGAAAGTATAAGACTGAGAAGGATCAGAAGAAGGTCACCGAGGTCCAGCCTCTGTGCTAGGATGGGATTTACTAGACCACTAACGGATAAGCCTCATGTCAGTCCAAATCATAGTCTTCTGTAGGTATTGAGTTTGATATTGGAAATTCTGGGAGGAGTACAAATAACTATTGGAAAGACCAGTGACTTTTTCCCTGATTGATTTCTGCATGAACTGGCATTTAGCAAGCTTAAATTAACATGTCTCGTTCCTTACCAATTGTTAGCCCTTGGGTACTGAGCTAGGAAGTAATGACTTTGCTTACGTCCAGCATGATTATGAAGAAAACATCTCCAATAACATTATAATCCCAGCTACAGGAGGCAGGGGTCAATGAGTATTGCCATAAACATTAAAGTTACTTCATTATAATGTGGTTCCAGAAATACTTGAGGCTTGCTTCCTAACAGCACTTTGTTAGATTAAATAACTACCGTAGCAATGCGATTTCTCCCCAGGATACTAATTACCAGAAAATAGATACAATAGACAGTACTCAATCCTGCATCTCATTTTAGTGGGCAACACTTTAATACAATAAACTATAATAGGAAGCTTGTAGGAAGAATCCTCTGTTGCAGCTTTCAGCCCTTCATTGTTTTTCAGAAATGTCATTACACATGCACATCCTTCTCTAAGCTTTTTTACAGTCTGTAATGTGAATTTTGGAGGTAGGTTGTGGCATTTTTTTTAAAGGAACAATAACAGTGACAACACATCTGCGTATACATAAACAGAACATTGACGTATTCATGGTTAATTGAGTGCCCTTGCAGGCATCTCTAGTTAATCTGAATAGCAAAAAGAAGGGGAAATTGTCAAACTCCACAAGAATTTAGAAAAACAAGGCGTTTGTAAGCAGTCTGAGATACATGAATCAGAACAAGGGTTTGGATCCAGAGAATCATAAAGGCTCTTCTGTCTCGGTGTGACAACTGTTCAGCCATTGCCCTCTTGGATACTATCTTCCGAGACTGCTCTTGTCAATGTGGTGTAATGGAGTGCCACTGAAAAGAGCTCTTCCCCCTCCAGTAGGGCATTCCTGGAAGTACTTTCACCTTCTCACACCTTTTCCAAATCCAGATCAATGGTCTATAAGCCCAACTGCTTGTTCAAACGAGAGCAGACCCCCTGACTCAACAACTTAAATGGTCAGCCAACATGTGAATAAATCCCATCAGTTCAATGGCTCTATTCCAGTTGGGGGTGGCAGTCATTTTATTCCACTTGATGTGTTTAGAGATTGAGAAACTGGTGAGTCTCTGATTAGATGACATATTCAAAAATGGCAAAGGTGGAAGAGAAGAAGTGGAAGACTGACTGCCCTACAATAAGGGCTGTCCATAAAGTGAATGGTCAGATATTGAAGAGCATTTCAGTAATAAAGCTGTTTTATTAAAACACAAATTTTAATAGTCTCGATGATTGAAGCAGAGCCGATGTTGGAATGGGGCACGGAATTGCTATGGACTGCAAGAGCTAATTTGAATATAAACCATTAGAGGGAAAAGTATACATGGATGTATATGTGTGTGTCTTCGTGGTCCCTTCGAATGGCAGGATCTCTTGTGCTTTTTTTCTTGCTGGAGCTGTTTTTCCCCTGGCACTGCACGAAGGCGTAGTTTCTGTGCTATTGACTTTTATGAGGTCATAGGTTCATATAACCATATAGAATGCTGCTGTCTATAGGATCAGACAGATCAGAACATAGTTGTGCTGGAATTTTACTGTTTGTAAAATCTAGCCCCATTTATTTCAAAATAGCTGAACATAAATATTTCATTATAAGGGGAATGTTGATTTTCTTATAATACCATGTAACTTGTTTCTAAATTACATATTTATTATTGAACTTATAGCTTCTAAAATAAATACAAAGACGATGAAGTAGGAAAACAATAAGTTCATTGCTTTAAAAATATTCCAAGAGTCTGTTTACTGATAAAGGGTTTATAGCCACAATTTTTCCAAGTGGGAGGGAAAGGTTTACTGTAGGAATTATTTCACGCTCATATGTGGCCTCTAATAGGTTTGGGTGGGAGGGACTTTTTGGGCTGAGGGGGACTGTCAATCAATCCAGCAGTAACCAATTGTTCCTTTCCTGCCTCTGATTTTGAAGAGAGAAACACCTCTCTGTTTAAGAGTCTTTCCCCCTCTCAGTACTCTGTTGCAGTCAGTGAGTCTGTTGAGTCCTGTTGCTGCAAGCAGTCAGTCATGTTTTTCAGTTTGCTGTTTTTGATCTGTTCAGAACTTTATAAATGGAACTTTTTATTCTTTCTCTTATTAATGTCTCAGAGTGAGTTATTGAGACTATAAGTGCCAGTTGATGAGAATAAAGGGGTGGTCTACTCTGGGGAGACTTGAAACTAATTCTGATCTGTAAGTCCCTGCATTTCTGCTGTTCATCTAGAGGAGTTTAGCCAAAATTCAAAACACTGCAACACTTTCCACAACTTGCTTAGCAGGTCTGGATTTTTTGACAAAAGGTCCTTTATATCTTTGAGGTATTATATGGCTTTCTGGTCCAACTCATATTTTCCCACAGTGGCAGAACAGAGGCAGCTGGGAAGTCCAGAAGCAGATCAAGAAAACAATAGCCCAATTGCTACATCAAGCGTTATTCCACAGGAAACTGCTTATGAAACTGAAGATAATGTATAACCAGCACCCATCAGTAGCAGCAAGTGCTAATCTTATCATTTATGAATTGGTACAATATAACATGGGTGGCGCTGCGGGTTAAACTGCAGAAGCCTCTGTGCTGCAGGGTCAGAAGACCAGCAGTCGTAAGATCGAATCCACGCGACGGAGTGAGCTCCCGTCGCTCGTCCCAGCTCCTGCCAACCTAGCAGTTTGAAAGCATGCAAATGCGAGTAGATAAATAGGTACCACCTCGGTGGGGAGGTAACGGCATTCCGTGTCTAGTCGCGCTGGCCATGTGACCACGGAAACTGTCTTCGGACAAACGCTGGCTCTATGGCTTGGAAATGGGGATGAGCACCGCGCCCTAGAGTCGGACACGACTGGACTAAATGTCAAGGGGAACCTTTACCTTTACAATATAATCGCCTTTTAAAAGCATCTAAGTTCATGGACTTTTCATCAAATTCTATAAATAAATCACAGTCTGTATGAAGAGTATAGCGAACATTTCATGAGATTCTTTCATTTCTTCTGACTAGTTTGCCAGTCACATCTTCTTCAGGGGTCCCATCTGAGTAGAGATTGGCACAAACTGGGAAAATGGCAGTTTGTGATGGTTTGTGTTTCATTGCTATTCACAAACTGTGAACCATGAACTTTCATGAACATCCCAACGAAATGAACCACTTTGTGGTTCTTGCAATGTGGGACTTCTGGGAGCAGTAGGAACCCCCCCCCCCCCAGTTAGACATGCCAAACTTGCAGTGAGTCTTCAGCTGACTAAAGAGCACTTTAGCACTTCCCCTGCTTTGGGAAGCTATAACTAGGATGTCCCAAATTCAATCTTCACCAAACTTGGAGGGTGTGTGGAGGAAAATCAACCCTAGAATCATTCCAAGTTTAGCAAAGATTGGATTTGGGATGTCCACGTTATAGTCTACATATATATGGATTGCCAATGCCAATAATAGTTCGATGTTTCATTTTGTTCCAGGCAGAAATGTTTCCCTAAAGTGCCACAAAACGAACCACAAAATGGCCTGATTCATGGGGTTTTTTTGCTTTGTGGTTCTTTTCATGCCCATCTCTCTATATCTGAGTACTGAATAAATATGACAGGTGGGAGAATGTGCTAGCTCTACTCTCTCCATCTCTGTTTTCTTGACCTCTGCATATGAAGCACAACTTTCTTTCAGAGCAAGATAGTCTCTCTCTGTGAAGGGTCCAAACATGAGTTCTCAAAAATACAAATCATATAGAAGTCCACTTTGTTATGTGTCATCAGGCTGGATCGCATCGGATAGAAAAGATTCAGTTATCAGCATGCCTTTGCTGCTACATGCCATCAAGTTGCTACTCATTTATGGCAAACATGGCAAAGACAACCTACCAAGTATTCCCCAACAGCTGCAAAAATCCTTGTCCCATATCTAGCAAGAGAGCAAGAAACCCAGCTTCTTCTTTTTGTTTGTGCTTTACACAGTTTTTGCAAAATGCCAGTACTTTTTTTTTTAATTTCAAAAGCTGAACTCAAGCCACAAAATGCAGGCTAGTTGCTCGTAAAGATGCAAACCACCCACATAATGCTTCTGTTTTTTAAAAGCCCATGCAACAGCAAAGCAGCAGTTACCACTGTTTTAAGTTTTGCCCGATTGCACACTTACCAAAAAAAGTCACATAAACGTGCAAGGTGAATTTAAAATACAAACATACCATCCCACAACTTTGCATTCTTACCACATAGAGGAAAAAAAGTTTACTGGTGACAAAGTTGCAACTGTTAGGTGAATAAATATGCATATCTGAACAGAGACAGTCAAATAAATGTATATAGAGAAATCAGTTAATATTCTGTCTGTTTCAGTATCACATGTATTTAATCATCCTCAGTTCACTCCATCCAAGAGCTTCATCATTCTGCCATTTAAAAACAGCAATAAAAATGATGTTTAATTCCATAAATTTTTCAAACAAGTTCATCTTGCAGCCCTCTTTCTTTAACATATGAATTTTGCATGTATGTTTCTCTGATGCATGCATTTTTCTACATTTTTCCCATAATTCCTGAACCAAGAATTTGCATCACACAAGTCAAAGAAGTACTGAATCTGAAGGTTAGCTGCAGTTTGGATCCTTATAGTAATCCATGAAGAGAGAATCAGGTTGGCATACTTAAAAATGTGGATTGGGCAAGACTCCACAGCATCTCTACCTCTGAATACTCATTGGCAACTGCCTGTCTGGAACAGCAATGTTGAGATCATTTACTAGTCACAAAATCAACCTTATGAGCCTTGCAGTTAAGGTAATTCCAGGCCAGTTTCATAAGGCATATTGATTATTAGCTTTTCACTAAACAACCAATATCCTAAATTCTTTATCTGGGCATTGCACAACAGAAGTACAAACTACCCCCGCTCCCCGAGGTTTATGCCCATGTATTTAAACACCAGTTTCCTAGTCAAATCTTGGAGGCCATAGCTGTCAAAGACTGGGAGTATCATCACAGCAATCAACATGTCTACCTAGCCTCTAAGAAACAAGCAGATATCTCTGCACAGTACTGGATAGATGTTGCTGATAATTAATTCCCTTGTATTTATTTTATCTTTGCATTTTCTAATTGCCTTGCACAGATTCTTATGGGCCGGTCCTGCCATCTGTTTCGCCGCTCAGTTGAGTTGATTGAGTTTTAAGTGACAACAGCAAGCACAGTATAGAATCCAAAGATGGGAAGGAAAGCCAAAATACTGCCATATTTTATTTTTAAGTATCCAGGCTGTTGCACAGTTTAAAAAGAACAGCCACCAAGAATTCAGGAGCGTGAGAACAAAATTTCTCTGATAGAAGGTTCTGTAGGCTTTTTTGATTTGGGGGCAATATCGGCTGTACTAAAGGGGACATGTGGGGTTAAGCAAAATGGTAATCTATTAGAAATGAATGGAATGCTTGAAGTCCTATAAGATTTATTTATTTATTTGTTTATTTATTTATTTGTTTGTTTGTTTTTATTTCCTCCAAAGAGCTCACAGTGGTGTATGTGGCTCTCCCACACTTTAGCCTCAGAAGAACATTGTTGGGTATGTCAGGCTGAGGGAAGAGAGATAAAATGAATGGCTCAGGATCACCCATTGGGTTTCAAAGTTTAAGGGGGAGGGGAATTTGTAATGGGCCTTCACAAGTTCCAGTCCAGTATTCTAATCATTCTATCACACTGACTCTCAAACAATTCTTAAAACAATCCTGCTAGATAGGTCAGCACTGCTATCATGTCATGCACTGCAAAATGGGGAAACTGTGTCTGGAAGAAGAGGCAGAAGGATGATTCAAAAAGAGGTTTTGATTTATAGCTCAGTATCCTAGTCTAAGAGACTAGGATAGTTTCTATAAGAGACTACACCCTAAGAGACTACATCCAACTTTTCCCGGCAAAAAAAGTCCATGAAGTTTGAGATGAGGGATATCCCTCATCTCAAAATTCATGGACTTTTTTTTTGCCAGGGGTGTGTGTGTCTCTGAGCACATCAATTGATCATTTCTTTCCCTCTTTTGTTCATGAAACCTTCTCTTTGTTTTGTGCAGGAGAAAAATAGTCTCTAAAAAAAAGGTGTCCTGCATGCTAGAAGCAAATGATGTTCATTTGCATGTAAGCATAAAAAGAATCATAGAATTCACTTTTGTTGCAATAGTTTTCGGTTAATGACATGACTCAGAGACTCCGGAAGGAGAGGGACTGGCCAGCAGGAAGCTGTAATCAATTTAAAAAGATGTTATTACCAAGTGTGTCTTACTAGAGTGACCAAACTGGACATCCATCTCAGACAGTTAAGACATAAATTGCTTTTCTGTAGAATTTTCTGCCCTGCAGTGTTTAGAATCAATTGAGAATTATGTTGCCTCCAAATAAGAATACCCATCCCTTGTCATTACAATCAAATATGAACGTAACTTGGGCGGCTTTGATTTTCAGGGAGAACCTTCATTATGGCTTCCCGCCATAATCCCTCTCTGTGGCCATTTTTCTTGGTTCAGTATTTATTTTCCATATTGCTTTCTGACTTTAGGGAAAACTTCCTTGGGAGAAAGAGTTGTGAGGGTAAAGTGGTGGTTTAAGCAACCTGCTTGCCAGCATTTCTCCTCTGAGAGGATTGTTTATGCCCATATACACGTTACACGGCTTTGCCAGCCCAGTTTCACTTCATAATCTCTAGTTCTTGCCATATAGTTTGTAGAATCCCATGCACAGTGTAGCTGTGGAAATGCTGTGTGATATGATAGATTTCCAAGTGGTTCCCTGTGTTTTTCTGCCAGAGGACTGGAAAAAGAAGCAGAAATTAACCCTCACTAAATAGTAAGTACATCTCTCTTTCTCTCCATCCTCCCCTCTCATCAGTGCCTTTTTGGACTTTGCATGCAAGACAAGCATGCAATATTGAACATGCAATATTGAGCATCCCACACCAAGAAATGCTTTACAGGCTTAGAGCTCTGCCCATGGAGGCTTATATGGGCCACATGTATGAGCACAGCAGGTAGATGGAACCTAGCTGCAGAAAGCTGAGGTTTGTGCCTATTCTAAGTTGGAATCTCTGAGCTGTGCTGTTACCTCCAGTGCTCTTTTTAAGCGTTGTATCATTAAAACAACTACAAATACTCAACTATCCCACACACTACACCAGAATACAGACAGAGTTCTAACTTCTGTCCTCTGAAGATGTCAGCCACAGAGACTGGCAAAACGTTAGGAGGAAAAACCTTCGGAACACGGCCAAACAGCCCGGAAAACCTACAACAACCATCGGATCCCGGCGGTGAAAGCCTTTGAGAATACATTTCATCAGGAAATTCAATTGTTCAGAAAACCTTCAGATTATGACCATGGTGTATTGTGCTTATTTATTCTCAATTCAAAATGCCAGGAAATGATCTGAAATTGCTGCACAATATCATGCCTACATTGCCAGCAGGAAAAAGGATGCCAAACTTGACATAGCCAAGGGGAGCCTGAATGTTGACAGCACCAATGTCAGGAGTCAAGATAGTCTACCAGATATCCCTTTTTCCTCACTACTATTCACAAAGAGACACTGAATAGGGAAAGATCCCAGAACCTGACTCCTTTTTTCATCAGTTAAAAGGAAACTAAATATTAAACTTTTTGTCCCTCTAACCCACATTGTCAAAGATTTTTCCAGGGTTTTACATGAGCTTTCCCCCTAGCCTTATATTTGATATTTCCTGTTGGTTTGTTACCCAAGTGGTAAAAAGACCTAATTATGCTTACCTTCTAATAGCAGATAAGATCAGCTGATAAGCACAGCAGTTTAAAATCAAAACCAAGGCTTCTAAAGCATGATTAAGAAGATCAAGCTTCTTATACTTTTCAGAGAGATTGCCACGAGGCAGATTACCAGTTTGTAGCAGGAAATAATGATATATATTATGGGTGCGCATTGCCATTCAATCCCTATGTGCCCAAATAAGGGCACACAGTTTGGTGCCCATATAACCCTGTCTGGGTCCACAGAAGTATTTGTGTGTTTCTGGTTTTTTGGGAAAAAAGGAAAATGAAAATGGCAAGGCCAGATCATAGACCAAATGGAGTAAGCAGAACAGAAGGGCTTCTGGGCCAAGTAGTGGTTGTCAAGAGATGGGCACAGTGTTTTCTTTTTGGTTTTTTCCCTTTTTTTCAGCTGCAAGGAAAAGCCTTAATCAGCTTCTTAAGGTTGTGTCCTGGATGGGACCAAGTAAGGGATGTTAAAAGGATAAAGAGTACAATCCACTTTGATTTCTTCTTAAAATGGCAATGCACCGAGCCTACACTTTACCATTTCTGTCTCCACCCACCCTTCTCTTTTCCTGGGTCAGAATTACTGTGGTGCTACAACCACAGATGTGGTTCTGATGATTTAATCAATTGGTTTGAAGCAGAAAGGCAAAGAAGATCCATTTCCACCTACTCAGCATCTTTCTCAGTTTTAATTTTCCCCCCAAATGCAATTGAATGTATAAATCCAGGATTTCACATGAGGGATCCATGGGCATGTTATTCCACTCTGTTAGTCCCTTTGTGCTCTTTGCTCCACCCCATGACCAGACAGGAAGCACACAAATACTCCTGCTATGGTTAACATTTGCACATATGTCTAAAGAGAGTGTACATTTGTAGCAGAGATGCCTCCAAACAAACATTGTAAAAATTGCTGTGGGTTTGTCTCATTATCTAATATGTGTGTATCTCTCTCTGTGTGTACACCCACAGATAGCAAGATACAGGGATGGTTCCTCCAAAAAGAAATATGAATCTGTCCAAAACTGCACAGAATAAATTATTTCAAAATTACAAAAACAAGTAAGTACATTAGATACTGAAGGCTGTTGGCTGATGCCTACCTCAGTTTGTCTGAAAATAAAGATGCAAAGATAAATTCTGAAGGAAGCTGAAGGTGAACCCAAGGATCCATTTAAGGATATATAAAAAGCCAATATGATAAAATATTTAAAAGGCTTATTCAGTTTCCTTCCAGACTTTTATCAGCATTCTGCAGACTGGGTTTGGAAGGAGTGATACCACAAGTTTTAATAAGTTGCTCTAGGTTATATAAGAGGTCATTGGCTAGAGAAATAAGGACCAGCTCTAATTTGTTTCAGGAACCCTGGGTTATCAGAATAAATGCACTAATTAGCTCAATTAAGTTCTGCACCCAGTGGATCTTGTGAGTAGTCCATGAGACCCAGAGCTCCCACATGCTTGCCCAAAATTAATCTCCAACAGAGGTGGTGCTCATGAAATAACAATACGTACAGTGTTCCTTATATTGCATTCAGAGTAATGTTCCCTTGCGAACTCTGGCATTCACTCCGCAGGACTTTTGAGCATATTTTCAAGACAATGTGTGCACCCACTTATAGAATCCATTCCCATCTATGACTTTTCATGCACCCTTCCCCAAGCCTGGCTGAACATTGCCATCTGCACAATTAAATCCTTATAAGAACGTAGTCCCAGAATATCTTTGTATGAGAATCAAATTAAAAATCAAGGGGTATGCCCTCCCTCTTCCTGCTGCCGTTGCTTCTCTCTGCCACTATAGCTCTTTTCCTTATTAATTACTCAGACACAGGGTGGCAAATCTTGACCTGTCCTTCTCTCACACTAAAAGAGAAAACATATATTTTTTATGGTAATGTAGTGGAATTATTTCTGATCTTGAAAGGCTGACTTTTGCACAAAATGTAACACTATGCTCACTGCTGTTTGTTGCATGAATTATTAAAAGTAGATACATTGGATGGGTTGTTTGCATCCTCCTGAACAGCCAGCCTGACTTTGTGCTTTTTCTCTTTCTGAGTGCTTAGGTTCCCAAAGGAAGAAGTGCTTTGAACAAATTGTGCAGAGCACAATGATGGGTGGCCAGGAGTGGAGAGGTGGCATTTGGTATCTTATTTTTGTTCTGGACACATCTCTTAAGGGAACCTGGTAAACCTCAGCAGGCTGACTTGCCATGTCAAATTAGCCTGTCTTGACTTTAAATGAGACATTGTTTAAATTTCTTCATCTCCCTACCAGGAAATGCATCCTTTGGGCCAGTGAGGAGAAAGCAGGCAAGATAGTAGATGGCGGTGTTGACTAGGAAGACCAGCAGGCAGATTTCCTGGAGAGATGTAGGCTTCAGCAGGTACCCATCCACATCAAATCTCTGGTGCCAGTCCTGCCCATTAAGGAGTGTGCATGAGCAGGCAATGGCAAAAATGCCTTTAAATTCAGAGGTCTTGGATTCTCTGGAATATCACTTACATGACCATTTTTAAGACATATCATCTTCTTAGTTTCCTGTTATAAGTGTTTAATAAATTGCAAGCTGGTTTCATTTGTCTTTTTGAAAGGGAAGGGGAGTACAGAAATGAATCTTGCTCAAATATAGATCTCTTGCGAGATTAAATGTTTGCTGTTGTCGACTATAGATCCTAAAAATAAGTTCAGGGCTGGATCGGTGCATTTACTGGTTGTTTGTTTGTTTGTTTTGTTATGTATCATCAAATTGCTTCTGACGTATGGCAACCCTTACAGGGCTTTCAGATATGTCAGATGTTCAAGAACTGGTTTACCATTGCCGCTCCCTCCCCTGTGAGTATTCATGGCTGAGTGCAGATTTAAACAACTGAGTTATAGTCTGACATTCCACCCACTACACTATACTAGTTTTATTTATTAGTTGCATTTACTTCTTGGTTTACCACCAGTAAGCTCAAGGCTGTCGATATGGCTCTCATTCTCCTCACTTGATTTCACAATAACCTGGTAAAACAGACCAGGCTGAAAGAGAGAGAGTCATGGGCCCAAGAGCACTCAGTTCTCTATGCTTCAATGACGACAAGAACCTAAGTCTTCAAAAGCCTTATTCAGACATTCCAAAACAAGAGGGTTAATTTGAAACAGGAAAAGTGTCCTGGACTGCCTGCTGCCTGTTGCTGTATGGTTTTGTCCAGTCCTCTGCCATATCACGGTTCCCAGACTTGCAGTACTTTGGAACTGTGTTCACCTGAGTGGCGTACACTTTCATTACAGACCTTTCTTTTCAACATTTGGAAGCTGCAGGTGGGTTGAAAAAATGCACCACTGTTTTAAAATAGTGCACACAAAGAGTGCTAATGTGGTCTCTCTCTCTGTGTGCGCACATACTTGGCTCACATAAATTTTGGGCCTGTAAATCCTTTCAGCAGCATTGGTTCCCACTGCCTCCAAGGTTAATGTTTCAGAATGTTATAGTGCTTTATGCCTTGGGGGTCTTTGCATTAAAATAACCCACCATCCTTGCATTTTGTGCAAAATACATTGGCAGAAACTCATTGAAAAGCAAGTATGTGCGGTGAAAATTGCACAAGCAGTTTGTATCTCTGGTGGTCTTGTCCATTGTGTGATAGGCATTTAGTGCTTGTGAAATCAGCCATGCAGTGGATACCACCCAATGAGTGAAAACTGATTGTGCAATTGCTATTCTGTGAATGGTGGCTTTGTTTTTCATTTTCTTTTCAGCAGGACTCTGGACCTTGTATTGTGAAGTGTGACATTATCACAAAGGTTTTTGTCTTCTTCTTTTTTTGCATAATACACTCTCCTTTTTTGTGGAAATATAGCTGTTGACAAAAAAAAGGATTGGTCTTTGCATTAGTGCAGCAGTGAAAAATATTGCAGTGCTTGACAAAGGTCTTTTTTGACGTCTTTCTGTGTGAGAGGTCTTCATATGTTTTTCATGGAAGACAAGGAAATGTCCAAGTATTTCTTACATCCTTACAGTGGAGCTGGAAGGATCAAGAGTGTAGTCTCCCCTGCACATGACCATTCTCTTTAGGAAACATGTTTCCCACCTTGTTTGTGAGTTGGTGAGGTTCTCCTCATAGATCAGGTTAGGGTGGAATGTCAATCTCCTTCTGTAATCTGTCATAGCTGTTCTGTTCCTGCTCAGTTCCTTCTCTAAGTACATTATAAAGCATTTTGAAAATATCTTTTTTATCTCTGGTCTTAGGGCAGACCAGTTACTACCCATCATGCGCAGTGAGTATCCTCCTCCATGCCCACCAAAGGTAGAAAGCAAACATTATCCTAAGGTTGTAATCCTGTTTGTAGCATAAGCCAAATTGTAACTTTCCTTCTATTTCTCCCTGCTAAACAAAGTGCCACTGCTGTGGTTCTTGGGGGCATGTTGCACACTAGCTTGGTGGATTTGTGCATGTGCCCCTGAGAATTGTGTTATGATTTGACGTATTGGATTTCAGCCATCTTGGATGAGAGCTTACACCTTTGGAAAGTCTTGTGGTATTTTTAGTGAAGGCTCATAACTGCTGGATGATAGATTTTGCAAGATGCAGCCTTTCACATCTCCTGTGTTGGCCTTGAGTACTAATTTGGAAGAGAACTGGTATAAATGGGTGGTGAAGCTACTTCTGTTTGTTATTTGTATCAGTAACTGATGCAAATAACAAACCAGATGATTATATGATTGCACCTCCAACAGTATGACATAGGAATTTGCTACACTAGAGGCAGGGAGTTGTCAGTAACCCATTACCCAGGACTATGGTGGACACTCCTCAGGAAGCCAGATATGTTTCCTCAATGAAGAGTTAATTTATGGAATTTATTGCCAAAAATGGAGCCCATTGGCAATTATGTGATGCACCACTTGCAGGGGTCTGCCAATAGGGACCACATCTCACAAAGTCTTAAGGCCCAACACCTTAAGGACTGCCCGCATGGATGAAAATAAATCCAGTCCAAATCCAGAACATATTGGCCACTAAAGAATCAGATTGAATTGAAAATCGCTTATTGATTATCAGTTCAAAGATTAGTCACTTGCTAAGGTGTGAGAAATGACACTGAGCTTGTTGCCAACATGAAAAGTCCAGAGGACCAAAGCAAGAGTCTGACTTCTTATGTGTAAGCTGAATGTGAATGCCCACCTTGATCAATGGCTGAGAAACTCTGCCATGTCAGTCCCCACAGCCTTAAAAAGCGAAGAAAAATACTGCTGCTGCATGAAATCCTTGACCTCCATTGGCTAAAATTTGTAGCTGGCACTTCTGAACTTCACAACCATTCATAGCTGCTGGTAATAGATTGTTGTAGGTATTCTGGATTTCTACATTTCCATGAGAAGACAGCTCCTACTGTTCTTGCTAAATTGAAATCACATTTTAGTCGTAGAGGTCTTCTTGGAGGTATTGTCTCTGGCCATGTTTCATTCACTAATTAGATTGTGCAGCACTTTTCCATGTATATCATGATGATGTGCTCAAGTCTCAGTTATCCCCAGTCTGTGGCAAGCTGACTTCATGGCTAGCTGAGCACATGATCCACATTGTTCAGCACATGCTGACAAAGTCAGTCCAAGGTGGTTCCAATCACATTCTGGATTTGCTGAACCTTAGGAACACCACCTTTTGCTCCTGCACAATTGTTAATATCGGAAAACTTTTGAGTAGCATGTTACCAACTACTTCTACAGTCTTGCTTCTAACATGCATGCGCTGGCATACATGTGCTGTTTCATCACTTTGACAGCAAGAGAAATCCTGTTATCATAAAGGGACTATTCTCTTGTTAGCACTCAATATCAGGGACCAGATCTGCATGTAATAAGGCAAGGACTGGGTTCCAGAATCTCTCACTGCAGAGAGGGAAGAACTAATGGTGTATACAGTGAAAATGCATAGTGGAGCAACATTAAGAAGGAACAAGAGGCAGTTGGGAAAGTCACATGTATCTCTGGTTCACACAAGCATGGATGTACCACAGGAAGGTCCCCACAGGACAGTTTCCTGGAGAAAAGACTCAGTGTCTGAGGCCTGTACACATTCATCTGAGCCTCTAGGGTTACCACCAGATACTCAAGAAACAATTACCCTAACCAGGGATAGTTGATTAATGCATCTCCCACCTGTATATGATTATATTGTTATGGCGAAGAAGGAAAGTCTTGCCCCCATCAGAGGATCATGTGCTTGAATCCCTAACTCCAAATCTTAAATGTTCATTTTATTTTGAAGGGATAATATTGGAAGGCACACGTGCCAAGAGGGGAGGATGTACTGTAGGCTTAGACTGTAATAGCAACTCTTTCTCCTTGATGAGTGGATGTGGTTCTCCTAGTAGGACTAGTTAGAACTCGTTGTAAGAAATTAGTCTGTTTTTGTAGCCTGTCCTGGCTGTTAGGTTCCTGTACAGTATCTACAATGATGTACATTAAGGTAGGTTTTGAGGGTGTCCTTTTTACTGCTTATTTCTGACCATAGAGCAGGCCAATTACTATCCATCTCAAACAGTAAGTATCCTTCTCCACACCCATAGTAGGCTGGAAGCAAATGTTATATGTTGAGAAGTCTTTTCTCACTTACGGCAACTCTGATAGTATTTTCCAAGTATGTTAGATGTTCAAGAAGTATTTTACCATTGCCACCCTGTAGTGAATTTGTGGCCAAGCAGGGATTTGAACCCAAGTTTCCTGAGTACTCTATCTACTGCATCACACTGGTTCTCTTTTGGAGAAATAAATCCTGCACCCCAAATATCTTACTACAGAGTGAAGCCTGTAAGGGAAGATGCAATCCTTCAGATAACCAGACTCAAGTTGTATAGCTCATTATGAGCACTTTCAGTTTACCCAGAAATTGACTGGTGGACAGTGAAGCTCTTATAACAAACAGATTCTTTTCTCCCTGTAAATGGCTCTACTCAACAATTTGACTGCAGTGTTTTGGACCCAGTTAATCATCATCATCATCTTAGAAGAGCACAGCTGGAAGGGACCCTACAGATCATCAAGTCCAGCCCCTGTCAAGGAGGCACATCAGCCTCCCAGCCTCTGGCTCCATAGCCAGAGACCTAAACCACTGAGCTATCCAGCAGTTTTCTTCCCATTGTCCTTCACTTCAAACAGAATCAAACTATATTTGATATCCAGCATTTGGTCCAGCATAATATCTGAGCATTGTTTACATGGCTACAACACTGTTAAAATTACCAAGTCTTTTCCAGGAAAAATGGAAAGTCTACCTGAAAGGAATATTTTTCTTTCTTCTTGCATTCTTAAGATAGGGTTTATCAATGCCTCCCAGTTCTCACAGAGTGAAACAATGTATAAATGGTACTGCTGAGCTACTCAGGCAAAAATAAATTCATCTGTCAAAAGCAGAGTCTATGTGTGACCAAGAAAATGGGCTAAATTTGAGTGAATTGATTTTTCCCCTCCAGCTTGCCTTTGTTTTTCCCCTCCTTCTTGCTTTTACGGTCATGAATAATTCATTCCACTCTATTTGACCGGAAAAACAAACAAACAAACAAAGCCAAACAAACCTGCACGCGCCTAAGAATTCATCAGCAAACTTAATCCGACAAATGGCTGAATGTGGAGGAAATCGGCTTTTTTATATTAAAAGGCAAATTTGCTCCAATCTGCTCTAATATGATTTTTCTAGTGGGAGTACAATTTAAATCAAACAGCTTGAGTTGGGGTTACTCAACAAATGAATTTCTCAATATTTAATAGAGGGCACTGGACTGTCAGTCTTGCAGCAACCAAGCAAAGAATGGATGTTTCTTTAAAGCTCTAAAATGGGTCTATGCTGGGTGGGCGGTTTTAGGAAGATGTTCCTTGTCTCTGCAAGGAATCCCAGGTAACATTTTTCCATGTTAAGAATGTTGAGCAGAAAGAATTTTTTGTATATATTAACAAATGAAATGAATGTGAAATGAGATGTGAATATATTTAAAACATTCCCAATTTGCCAACTTTCTGATCTCAAACCTGGCTCTCGAATGGTTAAAAGCAGGCACCTTCCATAAGGAGAACAGAAATGATTATGCCTTTTCTTCTTCACCTTGGAAGAAGAAACTCTGGACCTCTGATCCTGTATAGTAAGCAAAAATTCAACAAGTTGAGCTTTCCCTGTTGGTAATATAATTCTGGAAGAAGCTTTCCTAGTTGTTGAAAATCATCTCCTGTGGTAGCTTCATCCTAATTAGGTCATCTTTGTTGTTTATATTTGTAGAAAATCTTTTATTCATTTTACTTAAAGAGCTAACTTGTTTAATCTTGACCCTGTTCATGTTCTTTCCCCCCCTTTTTTTCCTGAGACAATTTCATTAAAACTTCAAAGGATCTATAAATGGGTTTTTATCAAGATTACTGCAGTGCTTGGTGGCTTTTGGTTTGCTGCCTTTGAGTGCGACTACATGGCCAAATACCGTGGGATTTGCTCCGCTTATAAAATAGTTTGGTTCTTTTCCTGACTGCATGATGCAATTCAAATTGGTCTAACCCTTTTTGTTCCCAAAGCATCTTTTTTCTCCTCCTGCCACTGGCAACCTCTTTTTCAAGGTGAAATAATTTGAATGGGCTTTTTTTTTCCCCTGTGTGGTTAGTTGTGATACATTCTTGTAAAGATGGGAGTAGTATCCGGAGGTGGTGTTTTGGTGATATAGACAGTTGGGGGAAAGATGTTCAGGCCCAGAGGGGCATGCAAAAGCAAAGCACTCTGATTTTAAGATGAGGAAACTGGTGCTATGTAGTCATGAACACAGTAAGCTTCAGATCATGCGGGAAGGCTCTTTTGCTGTGAAGCAAAAGTTTAGTTCTGTTGATTATTTCATTGACAAGTCTGAAAGTAAACTAGTTTATCATGTCAATAGTTTAAGACCATATGAGACCAGAGATGAGGTAATTCCTGATTGTGTCACTTGAAAGGAAGGGAAAAGAGTAATGAATGGAAAGGGGAAGGTGATGATCCCTGTTATGGAATCATTCTGATATGTGAATTATGATGTATTTTGCAAAATTATTCTTCAGACTTTTGATGATCTGTACACTTAGACTTTTTAATATCTTTTCATATTCTTTTTCTATAGAAATGTTTTTGAGAAATCCAGTAGTCTGAAGCTTTAAATAAGAAAGTGGCTTCACAGCGAACCATAAAGGGATTGACAGAGGTGGGACCAGATGAAGGAAAGATTGGCAGAGGCTGAACCAGAGGAAGGAAGGAAAGCCTGTGGGCTGGAATGTGACTTACTTCACATCCAGTATGAACAGTTAACTCCCAAATCAATCTGCAGCTCCTGTATGAGCACTGATTGTGATTTCACATTTAATAAAGGCTGTGAATCAAATCGCAGCAAAGCCAAATCATTCCCGATTTCTCATGTAAATGAATAAAAAAGAAGGGAGGAGTGCATTAACACTAGCTATTTTTAAATTTTAACAGTGGATATGTTTGGAAATTGTAACATGTTCTCAAAAGGAACATCTGGGTAAATTGTATAATTCCCTGAGGCTTTCTACAGAAACCATGTTGACTAGTTTGGATTATACTACCCTCTTCAAGGCCCACATTTATCAGTTAGCATCTACAAAAGCCTAGAAACATTGTTAAACAAGTGACAGAAGAATACTGTTCACTGTCACTCAAAATCCATCACAATCCATCATTTCAAAGCTCATGGTTAAATATAACAAGCTGTCGTGAGGCAGTGGGGAGGAGAAATCTGTTGCTACTTAAATAGGTGCCCTAACTTTAAAATTAACTGCAATTTCAAAACAATTGAAAACCGCTTTTATGGCCAACAAGTGGAATAAGAACCACAGAGTGGTTACAGAGGCTTTGGAATATATTGCTATTTCAATTATTGAGACATGTGTCATTATAAACAAATTTCAGTAGAGATAGCTTTTCAATCTGTCACAGCGAAAACAGCAAAAAGTGCGGTGGCACCTTAAAGATTTTTTTTATTAGTAGTATTTGACTTAAACTTTCACAGAAAAATATTGATGCCCCTCCATGCCTTGTGTTATTTGCAGAAATGCAATTCTGCTCCAAAACTAGACTGTGCAAGCACCGACACAGATGCTGGTGAAGGGAATGGCCGATGGCATGGCAGCAAATTTGGCAGTGGTTTGGGAGGCTGTAAAAACATGAAGAGTGCATGCAGCCTATGTATTGACCATTCTCAATACAGATTTTTTTTTATAAAAAAAGAAACTGAGGCAAAATCATCAAAAGGTTTTTATGTCCCCAATAAGTCTCAGAGCTATTACCTGTACAAACATTGTCAACTGTGATTGATCCTTGATACATACTTCTAACTAACACGCTTTCAATGGGATATAATCCCACAAAGATCTTTATCTCACTGTGGACATTTGTATAAGCAAGTTAGATCTAGGAGCCCATGCAACTCAGCACATGTGTCTGTGTCTACTTGAGGGCCGTGTAACTAATCTGGACAAATCTCAAATTAAATAGAGCTAATTTGGATTGATCTGGATTGGTTCTGGATCAAATAAGTCTGAATTAGGTCAGTTCAATTCAAGATTGTAATCTCTAGCTTCCAGGCTGAGACAAGAATCTCACCAGTGTTCTCCCAGACATCACAGTGTTATGGGGTGTGTGTGGAGAATGGTGATATTATATTCCGCTCTCTTGTGTCTTTTACTAGCTGTCTGTTAGGAGCTGGAAGGATGTTTGAAAGGGCTTTGTTGGTGTCTTGTTGACTGTTTGTATTTACTGTAATTTGCATGTCTCTTTTCTTCATCCTACTAGATCCACTTCAATCCTCCTTTCCTAAACTTTTCTCAGTCTAGTCTTTTCCTTCATCCATCTCTCTCTCTGTGTGTGTTTAGTAATAATGAGGTAGTGACACTGCCCTTATCTTGGCCTTTCTCCTTCTTTTGTCCCTAGATTTTTTAAAATTAGGTTTGATTGTGATTGTAATCTGTACGATTTGTTTAGTATATTTATTCTGTAGTTATTTTTCCTCCTGTATCTATGTGAATTATATGTGTGATAGTTATGCAAGCATATTACTTGTTGATACACACATCTCACAGACATGAGGCAGCAAAATGGTATATTAAAATTTATATTAAAAGGTAAAAGGTGTGTAGTACTACCCCCTTAGACTTGTCTCAAACTGGATGGGGGATTACAATGCCAGATTCCATATGTTTTGTTGGAAAACCAGAAACATGATGGCCATTTTTAAAGGTAAACTTCAAATGAGATCAGCAAAACAGTTTGTTGGAAATTTGTCTGGGTTACCTCAGAAAAGAGTTCTTTGTCTCTAAAATAAAGGGGAAAAGGAACCCAATAAAGTTATGGCTGTTTTTGTCTCCTAATGCAAATCAACAGGAAATTAGAATACTGGGATTTTCAAACTTCAGTTCCAAATGGGGTCAGATTGCATTTCAATAATCCTTATATGATTTGGGGCTAAAATTGAATCAAGGGATAAGGCTTTAAAATAATTTGGAAATGGGGTGGGAGGCTAGCCTGGTTTGTTTATTTATTTATTTATTTGAGCTAAATTATGGTACAACAGATCAGTCATTTGCTTTTATAGCTGCTCTTTCTCCAAATAACACCTTTTCTGTGCTTTGCACTGTGTTGTCCTGGTACAGCACACTTCAGCAGCCTCATTTCTAGCTCTGTCTTCCTTTCATTCATAGCCTGCTCCTTCATACATATAGATATAGGCATAGGTATAAATGAATAATTTTAGTTTTAACTAAGACTCAGCAACTTTACCCTGAGAGTTTTCACTCCCCTGGGGATTTTTAAATGCACCATCTCTTCAGCAGTTTCTTAACTTCAGTTCTGTGCACTAGACATCTGGCCCCGTATGTTTTCCTCTGAAGAAGGAAGATTCTTAAAAGGAACTTTACTTATTAAACTGCAAAGCTGACATTTTCTATAGTACTAGAAGCTCTCTCTAGAGCTGTTTTGTCTCTCTGCCTTTGAACCACTTCACATCAACAACATATACATGGTAAATGTCCCAGAGAGGAGGACTAGAGCCTCATGCATTACAGGTATGAAGGGTTGCTTAGAATTCACTCCCCCACCCCACCCCAATACCTATATCCTCTTGCACATGAGATATGCCATCTCCTACTAAGCTCACCTACAATATAGTGTCTATTTGTGACCATGCTAGTAGTAGCTGTGGACACTCAGTTTCTCCTAATCTCCCACTCTCCTTGCCCACCAACTGATTGTAAATGATGAATACAACAGAATGTGGTGTTCATATAAATGTCCTTCTTGGAGAAAAGTTGGCTTTTTTTCCCCTTTCATAGTGGAACTCAAGTTTCTTGAATCATTTGTCAATGTAAAGTTTGAGAGCCACTGCCATAAACCATGGGATAGTGATGATGGTGGTGCTAGAGTTGTCCTGAAAATTTATCCCATGAATGTTTTCACCTTTGTCTTTCAATTTGATGGAAAAGAAATTCATTTGGAAAATAATTTCAAGAGATGACAAATGAGAGAGGTTCAGAACATCTCTTTTTACCATATGTGTGTGGTGGCTGAGGATATATGTAAATGTATTATATTTATTTTTATTTATTTGTTGGGTTTCTCTAGGTGAGAAGACCCAAGGTGGATGCTTTTCATTGTGCAATCATCTCATTGATAGCCAGCAGCCTACCTAGCATCCCACATTTCAGTTAAAGCCCAGAAAAAAGCAACATAATGTAATTCCTCCCACAAAAGTTTTCCAGATCAGGAAGAGTAGGCGGCCAGGGAACTTGCAGAGTAATGAAAAGTTGTGTCTAAGAAAGAACAAATGCAGTGTTCTTGATCATCTTGCCATGTTACAGTAAGCTTAAAAATATAACCAAAAGAAATTCTAAAGATCCTTGAGAATGAAGTGGAAAAAATGAACGCATTTTTCACGGGGAAATAAAACATTTGGGAATTGGAAGGACCAATAACAGCACAAAAGGAGCTCCATTTCCCCCCCTGAAACTGGATACAACGCTGCTCTCCTTCATCCCTCCTACAAGATATACAGAGAAGATGATATATTATAAGCATCCTCTGCAGTAAAAACAAAATGTATCTACAGTGACACCTCCAAAATGTAGTTCTGGGGAAGGTTCTGAATCCGAAAGAAGAACTAGTAGCGCTGAGCCAAAATTTATCAGGAGGCATTTTTCTTAGAAACATTATGAGGTTCCCCCCCCCTCAATCCCCAGCAATAGAAGTCCCTTTGCCAAATAATTTTCAATTTTTCCCATCCTTTTTAGGTGTAATGGAGACTGTCGTCCCACCACTACCACCAAACTCTACAGTTACATAAGGTATAGGCTACTGAAAAGTAGCAAAGTAGTGTTCAGGCTGTCAAGATAGTTCTCTTTGTTGCTGATGTGCTAAATCAATCAATCAGTCATTCAGTCAGTCAGTCAATCAATCCTTTGGGGGGGGGAAGAACAAATGAGTGCTACCACCATCACTAATTGTGACCCCCTTCTACCGCCTTTGAAAACCAGTTGAAGAATTTCTCCTTTCTTTGAAGACATTTGAAGTAACTGAACCTCCCATTTCTTTGCCCACAAATAGTGTAGAGAATTTTGAGAGGCCATTTTTTCCACAACTACATTTTGAACCTAGTCATGCTATGAGGCTCAGTGTAATGCATTTAAATCCACGGTACTTCACTTAGTTATGACTAAAATGCCCCCTTAATTTCGGTCAGCTTTTTCTAGGTAGGACCAACACTGGAATTTCACCCTGAAACAGCATTGTTTTGAAATAATGTATTTATAATGATGTTTCTTAGGAATAAGAATATGATGGTCAACCAGAAGAATATGTATAGTTCAATACTCAAACTTCAGAGTTCTTTCCATGGGACCACAAACAATGTAGACTTCACTGAGAGAGAGAGAGAAATGCTCCTTCTATCATTGTCATTTGGAGGGAGGAAATCTTATGGACCATCAAATGCCTTCATCAAGGCATTTCATCAACACAGTCTAAAAATGGATGAAAACAAAGAATTCTGCAATCAACCAACCTGACCTTTTGTGCTTGAACACTGATCTCTCTCTCTCTCTCCCATTCTCTGTGCTTAGCTTCCTTAAGGGAGAAGGCACTAGTTTTGCATAAAATATGAAAAACATAAGCAAACAGAACAACCTTTTAAATCTTAACTGCTTTCTGGAGGTGGGGTTTATTTAAAGGGTTGGGGAATCATTGGTGCACTGTCTCATTATTCTAAGAGGGACTGTCTCAATCAAAATTTCAGCAAAGGCAAGAATTTCTCATATCCCTATTTTAGCTTGGATTAAGATGGTCCTCCACATGTAGTTGAAGTACAGATGCCATGATCCATTGCCCCTTGGCTAGAGTGACACTGGAATAACAATTCAGTTATTAGTCTCAGTAATGTGTACACAGTGCCCTGTGGGCACTGTGTACAAATAGATACACCTCTTGTTGCCTAAGCCAAGGTCCCACAATTCCCACTGAACGCTTCGGACAACTCAGTCTATGAGTTCCCAAAGACTCTTGGGTTGGGTCAGCTACACTGCATCTGTGGAAAAACACATTCTCAAAAGGTAAAGGCTTATATCTTTTCCGAAGTATATGTCATCTTATTCCAGATTAAAGAAACAAAAAGACAGAGGACAGTGGCAGGCTCATAATTGAAGCAATTATTGTATTGCTCAGGAAAGGTGTGTTATGTTTGCGCTGAAGAGAGTGTCTGCAATTGAGCTTGTCTGTTCTTATTGTTATCTTGTACAAGATATTCACAGTAAAAGGCTTCATTATGGTACAGTGGGCATAGAGCCTACCCCTGCGATTGTGAGAGAGATACACAATGGGGATCCCATTTCTCTGGCTGCTTTTGCAACAGAAAGAGCCATAATGAGGCTCTGCTTAGGTTTTTTGAAATGGCTGATCTGAGATGGTTCTCTTCCTCTTGATTTTCACTCCAAGAGGGCTGGTGACTCTGGGCAAAGACATCTGTGTCATGTAGCATTCTACCTGGATGAAAGAGCCCCTTCAGAGACCGTTATGCCATCAAAAGAGTGAACATCTACATGCTTGTAATGGCCTTAAGAAAGATACAGAAAGTTTCAGTCATGCATAATTCTGAAATAAAATAACCTTATAAAGAGTTATCTTGTCATTCTGGTTTAACTAATCCGGTAGCCACACACACACACATTCAGTCATTCACTCAAACAGGGATGAAACAAAACCAGGGGAAAAAAACAAGACAAAAGTACAATGGGGATGTCATTAAATGTATTCATTTGTGCTTTTATCTTGCACTTACCCCCGAAGGCAGTTACTAATACTTTTCTAGATCCAAGCCATAATACTGATATTTTAAATTATGTTCTCAGCTGCTCTTGGGGGATCTCTGGTTTCTTAAGGGTGAACTATAGGTTTTACAGAAGTGAGATGATTACTACATATTTTTTCCTGGTACCATATATAAGCAATACACAGATCAGATTGACAAAACAGAGGTCGTTGCAGTGGCTCCATGAAAGTGGTGTCTCAATCTAACTGGAAGTCCTAACTAAAGCACATCCATTGAATCAGTGGTATTTATATAAGCATTGGCTCAGCATCAGAAGTTGTTTCATTTCTAGGTGGCACTGGTAATTGGATTTTGGCCTTGGACACTGTATACTTTGGATCTCAGTAAGTACACATTCTTATGATCTGAGACTTCCACATGTACTTTTGGAACCTCAGTTTCCATTCATAAACCATCATTTGGTTTGAACTCAGTGTGTGGATCTGGTCATCCACTCATTCCACTTCATATTTCTGAAACTGGGGGGGGGGGGGGGGAACATGCAGATGCACAATGTGATAACCATGGATGACCAGAAAACAATCTTACTCAATACATGCTAATGAAAAAATAGACTGTTATTGCTGTTTATAAAGTGTGCATGTCCGTACTGTTAGAGCACATGTTTAAAATGTGCACAATAATGTACTCCAGTGTGTTTTCCTTGTGTATGCACATACACATACTTTGTTGTTTAGAATCAGATTTGATGATGTTTAGAAGCTTACGTAGAATGTTAGAAAATCTGACTGGAAATTTGGCAGCAATGAGGCAAAAATATGGTGTATTCCAGCTTCCCTCACAAGATATGAAACCCAACATATTTTTATTTGGAGTTTGGAATTGCTCAATGCATTCTCCTTGTTACACAGCTTTTGGAGTAGAATTTCAGTAAATGTAAATGCAGATTTGTGTAAAAATTTGCAATGCAGTCCCCATGTTATGGAGCACCTGGCTTCTGATTCTGTTTTTGTTGTACACATCTTACTCCCTACAATGAGAGCAATGCACAGAAAATCCTCTCTCTCAATCTCTCTTCCAGTTACTAAATACTGACAAACTGGAAAAATACTGACAAATACTGGACAAAGTTATCTCCAGACTTCCTTGTTTATTTATTTATTTACAAGATTTTTTTAGCTGCACCATTACCAATGGTTTCTTGTATGTGTTCTGCAAGGATAACATAAAATTTTGCTGCTAGAAACTGTATGTTGCCAAAGATACCCGTTATGCCAAATAATAATGTCTCTCCAGACTATGTAGTTTTCACACATGGATTTTTGTCTATAGTTACCTCATTTTCGTTTTCTCAGTTAGCCTTGATACCCAAAAATTGACCCCAACTGCAAGTGGCTGGAAAGTCTACTTCCTACCTCCATGTTTTAAAAAAGCAAGTTTAGGGCCTTCGTGGTAATTTTTAAAGGAGTGTTGAGGTCCTTGAAGGCTTCTGGGGACATAGTTCTCCTTTATATTAGGGTTTTTGTTTATTTGTTTGTTTTTGGCAGGAGAGGGCTTCAAGGGTATCAAAGTTCTCCATGATCAGGTACGAGAGAAGAACATCAGAGATTAGGGGAATGGAACAGTGTGTTGCAGATGAGGGCACAACCCAGGGACTTGGGGCAGTAAATAAGTGCTTTTTGAAAACAGTTTCCAAGGAGGTAGCTTGTGAGTCTATTAATCTGTTCTAACAAAAATAAGAATGATCCTTGTGGCATCTTAAAGACTAGCAAGTTTTATTTGGTGCAAGCTTTCATGGACCGTAGCCCACTTGTTTAGACATTTAAAAAAAAAAGCATTATCCTTTTGCTGATTTCTATTTTATTCTCATCCACCATACTGAATAAGGATATGGGAACATTTCATTCCCGTTTATCTCTTCATAAGAATTTTCTAAAATTCACAAATGTCTTCTTATTTGGAATAGAAAGAGCTTGAATGAACTGAAATGGACAGATCTGTCTAACAAGGTCCAGGACTTTGAGTGCTTGACTCCTAAATGTATGGACCTGATTCCTTGTGTATTCAACCACGTTAATGCCGAATTAAATCTTTAACAAATATGTGGCAGTCATGTACAATATGGTACTCTTCCTTCCGGGAATACATGTACATATAAAACTCGTCTAGTACAGAGGGTGGAAACGTCATTGCAGTTTGTTTTAGGGAAATTAAAAACGCTAAAATTTGCGTATAACATTCAGGATGGAAAGAATTTGAGATTCGAAAAAAGGCAGGAGAAGGCAAAGTGGACATATTTTCTCTAGTCTAGTGCTGAACTGCCTGAGTGGAAAGCCTTCCTCCCTCCATGGGAGACTTCTGATCCCAGTAGAAGACTTCCACTGGTAGAAAGGAGTACGTCTATCTTTGTCCTCCCAAAATCTGCTCTCAGTTCAGAGCTCCAGAATAGTGAGAAAGACATGGAGTCAACAAAGACCACATATTCAATTTTCTGGAACATGGTGAGCAGAACTCCACTTGGAGGCTGTTCTCCACTGGGGGAGTAGAAGCTGGCTGCAACCCCAAACAATCAACTTTATTTACAAGGAGGAAAGTGAAGACAAACCTATCTGTGGACCCCTTTGTTAAATGTTTAGTTTTATGCACAAGATACTGTGGGAAATCCTTTTTACCTCTGGAATTTAATGGTAGATTGTGTGTTCTGCTGATGTGGAGAAATCAAAGGGGCAACCTTAATCTACCATTGGAAGAAAACTCAGTGAAGAAGTTCCTAGTGCTTCACGGTGCTTCGTATTCATGCCTCACGTCTGCAGCATCTACAAGCTTCCTTTGCTTTACCCTCCCCTCCCCCCCTCCCCCCATTATTGTTTGCCAATGCATAGTTGTAAGCAAAGTGACCCATGGTTTCTGCCAGTTCTGTTTCTTTCATCCCCTTTCTGTCTTTCCCATGCTTTCTTGTTTCTCAAGAGTGGCTTATTTTTCATCAGGGACTTCATTACTCTAGTTTCCTTCAGGGAGTTATAGAAATCTCAGACTTGCCACTAAGACGAATCCACTTACATCACTCAGGTTTTGATTGTAAGCTTTTCTGCTTGTTTTCTCAAGAAAAATACTGTCATGCAGTGGAGCAGGGTGTGTTTTATATTCAGTATGTGGAAAAACAACTTCCATCATGTCTTTTGGAATACTCGTTCCTCTGTTATTGTGACTTGTTGCAGTTCAGACATTTTCCAAGTGACCTCTTGGCCTGGTGTTCTCTGCCTTGTCCAGTACACAGTACACAGTACACAGTACGCAGAGTGAGCAATTAAATGACCTACGCCTTGCAACAGCCAATCATGGCTCCCTGGTAGCATGTCTATACAGTTCACTCTTCCTTTCTTCCTTTCTTCCTCCCTCCCTCCTTCCCTTCTTTCTTTCTTTCTTTCTTTCTTTCTTTCTTTCTTTCTTTCTTTCTTTCTTTCTTTCTTTCTTTCTTTCTGCCTGCCTGCCTGCCTGCCTGCCTGCCTGCCTGCCTGCCTGCCTGCCTGCCTGCAAGCAAATTGCGGTAAAAACTACACATGGCATGCAGGCTCAGAGCTCAAGTGGCACCATGTTTAGGGGCTGTACATAACTATCCAATCAACAGCTGTGTATGTGTGAAAAAGATCCAGAAAACTTGGTAGACCACATGTTAACATGAGTCAGCAGGATAAAATGGTGGTGATAAAATAAGCTAATGCAATTCTAGAGTGCATTAACAGAAGTGTAGTGTCCAAATGAAAGGAAGTGTTTGTATATCCCTATTCTGATTTAATTAGACCTCAGCTGAAGTATGGTGTCCAGTACTGGGCACCATAGATTGAGACAAATATCAATAAACTCAAATACATTCAAAGGAGAGAGTCAACGATAATAAAAAATGTCTAGAAACCAAGCCCCATAATGAATGATTGAGGGAGTTGGGTGTGTTCAGCCTTGAGAGGAGAAGATTGCTAAGTAACATTATAGTCATCTTCAGATATTGGAAGGACTGTCATATAGAAGATGGGATCAAGTTTATTTTACAGTGTTCTAAAGAGTAGGACTTGAACCAATGGATTCAAATTACAGGAAAGCACATTTTGACTATACATTAAGAAAACTTCCTGACAGTAAGAGCTGTTCAGTAGTGTATTGGATGGCCTCAGAAGGTAGTGGAGTCTCCTTCATTAGAGGTGTTCAGATATCTATATGAGGTCACTGGGGGAGGTCATCAGGAGTTCTGGAGCTTTGTATCATCAATATGCGGATGACATCCAGCATATGTACATATTTACATATGTACATATGTACATATGTACACATCTATCTCTCCTTCCACCCTTCTGCAGTGGATGCTGTCCCATCCCTTGAGCACCGCCTGGACGCTGTGCTGGGATGGATGAGGGACAATAGACTGAGGCTGAACCCGGACAAGATAGAAGTCCTGTGGGTGGGTGCCCCTAATGTCTGCACTTTGGGGGTCTCCCTTTCCTTGGGGGGTGCTACTCTCTCTGCTAAGGATCAGATTTGCAGTCTGGGTGTACTCTTGAACCCAGCACTATCAATAGAGTCCCAGGTGGCATCTGTGGTCCGATCTGCCTTTTTTCATCTGAGGCAGATTGCCCAGCTGTCCCCCAAACTTGACACTGGGTCCCTCACCACGCTGATCCATGCACTGGTAGTCTCAAGATTAGACTACAGTGGACCCTTGACTTCCGCACGGCTCCACCTGCGGACTTTTCAAGTTACAGACTTCTCCAGCCGCAAAATTTCCCATCGACTTGCGGCCGGAGAATCGACCTACGGACCGAAAGGGGGAGGCGGGGAACTTTCCCCTCCTCCCCCTTCCGGTCCGTAGGCCGCCGATCGTGCCTCCGGAGGTCCCCCTCGCCGCCGATCGTGCCTCCGGAGAAACTCCGGAGGCACGATTGGCGGTGAGGGAGGACCTCCGGAGGTCTTCCATGGCAGCGGAGAAGTCTTGGAAGGCCTCTGGAGGTCCCCCTCGCCGCCAATCGTGCCTCCGGAGAAGCTCCGGAGGCATGATCGGCAGCGAGAGGGGACCTCCGTGAGGCCTTCCATGGCGGCGGAGGCCTTCCATGGTGGGAAAGTCGGCGGGCGGCGGCGGCCGGGGACCCCCGTGAGGCCTTCCATGGTGGCGGAGAAGGTGAGGGGGGACCTCCAGAGGTCTTCCATGGTGGCGGAGAAGTCTTGGAAGGCCTCCGGAGGTCCCCCTCGCCGCCGATCGTGCCTCTGGAGCTTCTCCGGAGGCACGATCGGCGGCGAGGGGGACCTCTGGAGGCCTTCCAAGGCTTCTCTGCCGCCATGGAAGGTCTCACGGGGGTCCCCAGCCGCCGCCGCCGGCGGCTTTCCCAGGGTACACCGGGCCTACCAGGGGAGGGCTTCCCCTGGTAGGCCCGGTCTACCAGCCTTTCCCGGGTGGTAGACCGGGCCTACCAGGGGAAGCCCTCCCCTGGTAGGCCTGGTGTACCCTGGGAAAGCCAGCGGCGGTGGAGGCCGGGGACCCCCGTGAGGCCTCCGCCAGCGGCGGGGAAGCCCTTGGAGGGCTTCGGCAGCGGCGATGGTGGCAGCCGGGGACCCCCGTGAGGCCTCTGGCAGCGGCGGTGAAGCCCTCGGAGGGCTTCGGCAGCGGCGGGTGGCGGTGGCGAGGGACCCCTTCGGACCGGTAAGGCTGCTTAAAGGCTGCTTTTTGCCTTTATTTTCTTTTTTTGGTGGGGGGGGTTATTTTTTCTTCGGCCGATTATGGATTAATGGGTTTTCAATGCATTCCTATGGGAAATGGACCCTCGACCTACAGACTTTTTGACCTGCAGCCACCGTTCCAATACGGATTAATTCCGTAAGTCGAGGGTCCACTGTACTTTAACACTCTCTACATGGGGCTACCCATGAGGCTGCTACAGAAACTTCAGCAGGTCCAGAATATGGCAGGCAGATTATTGAGCGGAGTGAAGAAATACCATCATATCTCCCCTACCCTGGCTGCCTTGCAGTGGTTACCTGTTGGTTTCTGTGCCAGCTTCAAGGTAATGATGCTAACATACAAGGCTATAAATGGTTTGGGACCTTGATGCCTGGCAGAATGCCTTCTTCCAATGAGATCTGCCCAACCCATTCAACCTTCCTGGGCTGGGTGGTTGAGATCATTGACCTGGAGAGAGGCCTGGAAACAGAAGACCAGAAACCAGGCCTTCTTGGCAATCGCCCTCCACCTCTGGAATAATCTCCCAGTTTAAATTCATCTGGCCCTTTCACTGGGAATTTTCAAATGAACATGGCTGTTTAGACAGGTTTTCTCAGAGGTTACATCACCATAACACAGTGTTTTTTTTCCAGCTCTCATATTACCTGATCCACCACCTTGCCTTTTAAAATCGTTTTTAGTTAATTCTATGTTGCTTTTTGTGTATGCAGATTGATATTTTTCTTTTTGGTATAGTCATTATGTCCAGTGTTTTTTTAGAGTGTAATCTGTTGTTTTATTATGTTGTGAACTGCCTAGAGTGGCCTTGGTAGCCACATGAACGGTATAGAAGTTGAATGAATGAATGAATAAATAAATAAATAAATAAATTCAGATAGATGTTTTAGCTCCCAGATTGCATCTGGCTACAAGGCTTCTTTTAAGGCCCTCACCCCCCACTTTCCTGAAACAAAAAAGTGAACTGGTGATCCTGGAAACCTCCAGAAGTAATGACTCACTTCTTAGATGGTAAAGAGGACCCCTTGCAACATATAACACCCCCAAATTCCTGTTGTTCCCAGCCAGAAGTAGATGGCTTCTAGCCACTTCTGGTTCCATGTTTGCATTTTGTTTTTCATCTGTGAGGTTCTTGGAGGGGACTGAGAGGCAGAAAACACACCCCATGACCTGCTAGTGATGCCTACTCCTGCTTTAGGAAGAGTTTGGACTAGCTGACTGCTCTCTTCCAATTCTACAATCCTAGAATTCTATAACTGTGACCACAGTTACACCAGGGAAATGTCCCCCTCTCTTAACAATGCTTTCCATCCTTTTCTCATTGTGCTTCACAATCACATGGTATATATACCTGGATGAGCATCCCAATGTGTTTTAGGGTTACTGATTTATTTCCTTTAATTTGAATCATTATGGCTGCTGACACTGTGGTACCCATTTGTTTTCTCCCTTGGTTTATGGGGCACTGCAGCCCAATAACTTAATTTTTTTAAAAAAATTAAACAGTACATCAATATGTTGGGTACTGTTTCATGATGGGTACCTTCTCCTCTGTTGCACTGACACCTCTGGAAGCAAAGCATTGCACTCACTGGACCAGGCATCCCCACTTAGAACTGTGCTGCTTCCCTGACAATTACATCTGCGCCAAGAGTTTGTGTTGAAACAGTTGACATAAGTTTACCAGGACATTGACTCTCTGGCCATTGGGGGGGGGGATTAAATGGGCAGCTGCATGGCATTAGTGGTGAATGCCTTCCATGATGGCTTTAGTTCAAAAAAGTCTCAATAGGATTGTACATACATGCCATGCTGTAACTGAATATATCAAACCACACCGGGCGAGCAGGAAATGAGCTGCAGTTAGCATGCTGGCGGGGTAAATGATTTGCTAATGGCCATGAGTTGTGTGACCACAAATTTAAGATACAATCTCTCTGGGACATAAGTAGAGAACATTTTGCTGGTATGACCGCGATCTATGAATAATAGTAGATTAAAGGAAGCAAGAATACTATAATTCAATTAGGATTATATGCTGTTTTCAAAGGGCAGTTCTCTATGTGACATTATACGTACAACAGTTCTGTCAGTGGAACTTGTGGCTGCAGGCATCATTCACTACCCTTCAAACCACGGATGACTTTTGTCAGAATAGGTGCTGCAAGCTCCTCATGTCAGCCTGCATTATATAATGTGCTACAGACATGGTTAAGATGACACCCTCATAGCATTGTGTTTGTTCTCATGTGTTGATTGCTTGCCTTCCCTGCCTGGCTCATATGGGGTTTTGATCTTGCTACATTAGCTTTTGTTTCAAGAGCTATTATGGTGCTATTGACATAATTTTTGTAAGTGCAGAAAAAGACTACAATGACTATATGCTGTATTAGTCCTAGCATAGTACTACAGGAATACAGGATTGGTCCAACTGCCTTTCTTTGTGATGCATTGGTTGTATCCAGCCCTTAGACCTGGGTGTTCTCTTAAACCTTACTTCATTGCTCCTAAGTCTTGCTGTCCTCGCTGTGGGCCACCACATCACTTATCTAATCCTTCTTTCTGAAACTATTCCCTCCTGGATCACATGAAAGGTCTGTGGCCAAAGGAGGCTGTGGAAGTGGCAGTATTTTGACTGATCACACCATTTTTGCTCATCTTACAGAAAAATCGTTGCAAGACCTCTTTATCCTGGCGGTGCGTCAAGCCATTCTTTGCCCATGAAGCTTGCTGTTAGCTCGCTCAATAAATTTTAAGCTCTGCTGGGAGGAAGGTTCGACAGTGTATGATGGCTTAAATATGGTCCCTCTGCTGATGAATATGTGTCCGTTGCAGGACAGGTTCTAAAATGCATGGCACATAAAATTATCGATCCTGCCACAAGGGGCTGAAATGATTTTTACCATTGCCTTAGGCTCTATTAGCAATGTGGAAAATTGAAAGGAAGGAAGTGGCATAAGACTGAAATGACAGCTGAAAAAGCTGTCAAGAAGAGAAGTCTTGATGAATGATAATGAGCACAGGCCAAAGATGGAATTACACTTTAGGGGTTTAAAGAAATCAATGCTGAAGGTGCTGCAACAAACTTCCTAGGGAGAGGTGTGTCTTTCTGTGTGTACGTAATTTAAGAACAGTAGGCACAATTACACTCCCCCTACCCCAACATTTCCAAATTGAACTCTTAAACATAAGAATACATTATGTTAAAAGAGATAACACTTGGGAGGTTGGGATATTTTTTACCATTAAAAAAAAAAACACCATGCAAAGTTAACAGTGAATATTTTCTTGCCCCCAGTAGTAATTCCATCCAAGTCAGTTCAGTTTCTTCTATAGATTCCTGGGCTATCAACCAATTAAAAGCTTTTTATGAGATTAACCCTCTTCCTTTTAACATACTAATCAATACACTGACTGACTGTGATAAGCACCACAGTATCACAACACAGGAAATATAATGGAGACTCTTAAATGCCACAGACAAATCATTTTTGACTGAAAGAAATCGATACTCCACGGTGGGCTCCAGAAAGGGAAGTGGGGGGGGGGAAGTGTGAAAGACACTCAACAGCAGAAACAGGATGCACCAATCCCCCCACTCTGTCTCTTTGTAGCAAAAGGAAGGAATGCTTCTTGAAACTCTGAAGTACCATCCTGGGCTAGATGGGCCCATGGGTTGACCCAGTATAAGGCAGCATCCTGAACTCTTCTTTTGCTTTAAAAGTAGTATCATAATTGTGCCATACATTGTGTTCATGGATGTCTTCCAAATATTTTACTAGCTGAGAAGAAAATAAGATTTCTTTTTACTTATCTTAGTCATATTTTTAGCAAACATTCAAATATGTTGGCTGTTGAAAGGCATTAACAATATGTAGACATTGTGGCTTCAAGACACTGCTACCCTTAGAAGTGTGGTAAACAGTCCTCTACATATGTATTCAAAATCAAATCCTGCTTTGCTTAACGGGACTCAGAAGTATACAGTACATGCTTACTCCCACATATTCGTTTTTAGGACAAATGTTTCAGGCATTGCAATTTACTCATCCATTCATTAGTAACATTGGGGCTGAATTCCTGTTGTGGAGCACTGCCTGCACAAAGGGAATGGTGTCATCAGCAGCAGCACATTGCTGCTGATTAAAGGCTTCCTTTTGCAGTTCTGGGGTATGCATAGCTATACTGATGTTTCATTCAACTCAAATTGCAAAAAGAAGCTTTTAACCAGCAGCAATCTGCCCTTGCTACTGACATCATTTCCGTTGTACAAGTAGACAGTACCCAAGAGGATTTTAGACAGCATGTTGGCACAGTTCCATCAGTATAAATTGGATCAGGGTGCCAGAAATAATTAATTTAAAGCTTCCTATTCTACCTCCCCCATTTTATGTTCTGAGGCTCCCTAAAACTCCCTTTTAACCTGGGGAAGTGTTTCAGAATCAGGACGGCTGATGAGGGAGCTTTTAATAGTCAAAAATCACTGCTGGATCAGTATTGATAATCCCAATCCTGGCAGCAGCAATTCAGCAGAAGGTGGTGGGTTTTTTTTTTAACCATTTAAAGCTTTGTCCCATGTTGTGAAGCTCCCATAGGTTTCCTTAGGCCTAAAAGAAGGTCAAGGGAGCCTTGAATGCTGACATGGAAGAATAGGAAGCTTTGCATTCATTAAAATTAATTATTTCTGCTGCCCAATCCAGTTTACAGCAGCAGAACTGCACTAACAGGATTATGCCTGTTAGTTCCATTTTTTAAAGTGAAAACTGCACACTAAATATGGCCAAAAATGGTCAATCTCTCCACAAAATCTTCCCCCAGTCATATTTCTTCAATAATAAATAAGCAGTTCTTATGAAAAAAGGGGGGGGAAAAGGCAAAACCCTTGACATTGTCCTCATGCTCATTACAGTGGTTATTTGAATCATGATGTCCCTCATTACAAAACAAAAGACTAATGGAAAATTAGAAGCCAAATTACTTTCAATGTTACTTCCAAGGACTGTGACTAAATATACATAGGACCACACTTTGTTTAGCTGTCAATGTCAACTGTTGGTTTGGTTATGAAGGGTTGCAAAATTGTTGCAGGTTTTGATGACAGTGCATCAAAATAAATTGAAAATGGAAGCATCTCAGTCTTCTGCTCAATTTCTTAAAGCTCTCTTCCTTTCAACTTTTTTCATAAGAAGGCAATAGGTTGGCTTGTCAAAACATCCCTACTGAGATAGCTATAAACTTAAGTTAACCACAGTATGACTTATAGCTCTCAGCCAGGGGGATATGATATTATTAATTAAACTGTGAGACATTAGGCATAGTACAGAAAGCACAATTTTATTCCATGCAAATAAAGTGGCCTAATCCAGATTTTTTTAGCTACGGTTGCATATGAAGTCGATGTTTCTGCATTTTAAATGATGCTATAAATTGTTGCAGATTTTATATTGTCATGAATATGACTGGATAAATCTTAAATATGATCACTATCATTTGCAAGGATTTGGAGGATAAGGAAAATAGAACTTAGTAGCAGCTGTATGTTAATCGTGTATCATGTAATATTAAACTTTGTTGCTGACAGGATGTGCCACTTTTCTTTTTAATCTTTTTAAAATATTTAATTAAAAGATGATACTGGCAAAAAACTATAACATTTAATAAGCATTAAAACATCTAAGAAAGAAACTAAAAGAAAGAAAATTACATATACATTGCTTCTCCCACCCCCAACCCGCTGAACCATTTTGGAGTAACTGCTTAGACCATGTACCTTTATGAAGCCTCATTCTCCTTCCAAGATTGTATAGACTTATGTGTTGGACTTTGTCTCTTTCTCCTTATTAATACGACATCAATATATTATCCCCTATTCTCTCCATGTATCTGCAAATGAATCCAAGCCAGTCATCCCTCTCTTAACTTTTATATTACATGTAAGTTTATCATTGATGGCTATATTCCAGACTTGCTTATACCGATTACCTAAAGAAATATTATAAGCCGTTTTCCAATTCCTAGCAATAATCAATCTTGCCACTGTTAACAAATTGGAAACTAATTCTTTGGTTGTTCAATTACCTGCCTCCTTCTGAAGTATTAATAAAAAGTGCCATTTTAAGACATACAGCTAAATTTAAATTTGTTATTTAATTTCTTTCTTTCTGCTGTGCTTTTTCTTACTAGAAGCTTGTGTGTATACGTTGTACAGCAGTGTTGGGCAGAACTGAAAAGAGATGAGCTGGCAAATCAGTTGGTTTGCAGGAGATTAGTACAAATTTCTGACTCCCATTCATTTTACAGCAGCAATGAAATAACTTCCCCTAACTAAATCATATTGTTAAAATGAAGAAGCTTGGAGGTAGCTAGGAGATGATTGTTACTGAAAAAGAATGTGACTGCTGTTTCGTTTGGGTACTTTGAACATGTGCCTCCCCCAACCACCCTCATAGAGAGGAAGATGCTACTGCCAGCAGAGTGAACTGCAGTGGTCTTTTCCAGCATGACTGCATGCTAGGAGTAGGGTTTTCCAGACCTCAGGCTTTGGCCTTGAGACTCAACTTTTAGGGTCCACTTGCTGGTCTCAGGCATTGGAACTGCAATTTCAGAGAATGAGGTGCTGCAAACCTGCCAGTGCTAGATTTTGAAGTGTAGTCTCATGATATGTCATTTTGATATGCTGTGAACACCCTTCTCTTTTTCATTACAATGCAAGATTCAAAGCCCCTGCTTCTACAATTCATACATCAGCCTTTAAACCCATAACAAAGTACCTACACTGCCTTTACACACCACAGGCCCACCCACCTCATCACCATTTTTCACACCTGCAATGTTATTAGCAAGGTCTGCCCTAGGTCTCAGGGCTCAGTCCTGAAATCACAAGACCTGGGGTTCTGGTGCTCTGATAGTCCTAGCTGTGACCAATATCTGGGGTGGTCTCGAGATTCCCTGGCCCGTGCAAGATGTGGAGACAAGTCACAAGATAGAGAGAGAGAGAGGGAGAGGGAGAGGGAGAGAGAGAGAGAGAGAGAGAGGGAGAGGGAGGGAGAGAGAGAGAGAGAGAGAGAGAGATACACACACACTGTATATACTGTATATATATATATATTATTTTTATATATATATATGGGAAAGCCAGGCTGGAGATATGGAGATAATATATATATATAATATAATATATAATATATATATATTATCTCCAGCCTGGCTTTCCCATATATATATAAAAAGCCTTTTGCCTTCGTGGAAGTAGCTCCTTTAGGAATTGTACTCAGCATACAATTTGCAGGTTTTTCTTCCTGTGACAAATAAAATGACTGTACTGTGAATTTACTGTCAGTTTTTAAACCCAGCTGTTGATGTGGCTTCTCCTGTCTGGTTGTAGACAATTTCCTGGGTGGAAAGAATGTGGATGAAGGAGCACAGAATCCTCTGGTTCCAAAGCTCCACTTAGGTATTAAAGGTGTGTGGTAATTAATATTTGAAGGTGAGTGCTAACTCTATTCCCCTGTCTCCAGTTCTGTTGCTGCTGGTCTCCCCACACTGTTAAAAAAAAAAAAAAAAGTGAGAGCAAAGGCTTTGTTCTTCAGGCTGTTATCTTCCACATAATGCCTGAATAGGCATCTGTTGTCCTTGACAGGAATTTCTCCTCTTTTAAGTAGAAAACAAAGTACATCCTGTTAGCTGAAGCCTGCCAATCTTTGCTATGCAGAGTGGACACACTAAGGGACCACTTTTCAATTAACATATTTTTAAAAAGGGTAAAATATAGAGTGAATTAAGAAAATTTGCACTGTTGGTATCTCCACGAATTTTCACCAATGAGTTGGTCCTGGTGGCTGCTGCCTCATTGTTGACTTACTGTATTGGTATGCTGCCTTTCCTTTTAAACAACACTGTTAGGGAGATTGACAAATGCAGCAGTTATATTTAGGCCTCACTGAATTCACTGGGACTGATTTGACAATATAATAGTTAAATAGACATCTGGTAGAAGTTACCTAGTGTGTGAAATGGCCCTATAATGGCAACAGATCATGTAGTCACTAGATTTGACAGTCTCATGGCACCAATTGGAGTCTCAGGGAATTGGTTTCAAGGATTAAAAGGATCAAACAAATATGACACTAAAAGATGGTAAACATAGCAACACCAGGAACACATTCAAAGTAGTAAAGTACAACTATCCATTTAAAACTCCATTCAGGCAGCCAGTCAACTGAGGGAAAGCTTGCCTGAAGAGAAAGGTTTTTGCCTACTTGTGGAAGGACAGCAAAGATGGGGCCAGCCTGGCCTCCTGTGGGAGCGAGTTCTAGTGTCTGGGAGCAGCAACAAAGAAGCCCCCCCCTATCCCCACCTGTGCAAATTAGGGCAAGCCATTATCTTGTGCAAAAAGTCAAGAGTGAGGGGAGGGGGCTGGAGAAAGTGTCATGGGCACGGTGGGTTCATTGTGCCAGCTGGAACAATGCAAGAGTGCACATGCCTGATAGCAACAGCAGAGGATCATGGCAGGCTGGGGTGGGGGAACATGTCTAAGGAGTGGCAGTGAGCCTTCCTCAAACCCTAGGACTAGCATAGGGCTCAGAAAAACTCCCTCCCCCGCCAGAGATGTGGTAAGTAGGACAGTGCAAGATGCTGAAGGAATTTTGCCATTTTGCTAACCACTGATTTTATTTTATTTTATTTTATTGCTGGTTCTGGGTTGCCACATAATCCAGTTAGCTGGGTTTTAGTTGGATTCCCCTCACCCCCATTTCCACAGTCAGCTGGTCCGGAAGCACTTCTGGTCCCTCTCCCAATCTTGCCTGCTTCTCCTCTGTGAAACCACAAGAGCCTATTGCTGTGACATCAGAAACACTTTGTGACTGTAGCAAAATCATACATAACAAAAACTAATAACACAACACAACAACTGCTAACCTATTACACTAGAACTGATTCCAGGTACTTGTGAAAGCCTCCACGGTAACTCTGTTTTGGCATTTTGTGTGTGTGTGTGTGTGTGTGTGTGTGTGTGTGTGTGAGAGAGAGAGAGAGAGAGAGAGAGAGAGAGAGAGAGAGTTCACCTACTGTGAAGGACAGGAGGCCAGTGTGCCGTCCTCAAGAGAAAATACACAAGAAGAGACTTGTGGTTGCGTGGAAGGCGTGATTGTAGAGATAGAGGGAGATGAAGGGAGGGAGAAGAGAGAGTTGGAGGTGTGTCTAGCAGAGGATAAGGGGGAGGAGCAAGACTTAATAGTTTGGGAGGAGTTTATAAAGGAGGAGGAGGAGGCGCGAGAATTCAAGGTGGTAACGGACAGGACTGTGAGACGTACAAGGGATTGCGTGGTGCAAACAGAGGATGAAAGAAGTACCTCAGATAAGGTTAGAGATCTGGTGCGAGAATTCCCTAACTTAAAGACTGGCGGTGGTTTACTCCCGGACCCGAGTATCCCTAAGATAGAAACTAGAAGTATCAAACCTTTAGAATGGACCGTGGTGGTTTACCCCCGCAATCAGGATGGGGGAAGGAAGGTGATTCTTCCCACCCCCTCTTTCAACAGACCACCCCTCGAGGGGGACTGGGCGAGACATCCTTGCTGCGGGATGGCCTGTGCAGTAAGGAGTGCACCTTTGCGGGCGATGACCAATCGGGAGCGTTTTGGCCTGGCCCCGATGTAAGGAGTGACATATTTACCCCGGAGTTGAAGATCAAGAGTTATAAGACGTTGCCTGAATTAAGCTGTTTTGATCCGTTCGACTTAGTTAATGTTGGAATTAATGAGAATAAAAAGGAACCTGTTCAGTTTTTGAAATTGTCTCCATCTCTCATTCCCGCCAAGTTGAGGGAACCGCTACCAGTTTTTGATGAACCCGATCACACCTACTTAAAAACCATGTAGGACCCACACGTGGCTAGATGATGATCAGTTGAGTTTGGCAGGTTTTTACACATCTGAGTTTTAAAATAAAGAGATGGAACCTCTTGATTAATAAGAGCTTCTGTCTGCACATTGACAATGATGTGAATAGAAGGCAGCCCACTTCAGGTTGAGCTAATCGTGTTTCCCAGGAGGGAGGGGCTAGCCTCTAAATGTTGCTGGACTGACCATATTTTATTCTAGAGTTGGAAAGTAACTCTTTGTTATTTAGCACTTTAGAAAGTGCCGAAGTAATTAATTACTAAACAGTGGGGTCACAGTGCACAATACCAGGGCTGCAAAGTAACTCCAGAGGAAAAAAATCTCAGAGGAGCAGGGCAAGACATTTGCCAGGGCTAAAAGCTAAACAGTCTCTTATAGAGATTATATACAGATTTCTTCACTAACCTTGCCTGCAGCGCCACAAAATTATATTTCTAGGGAAATCCAGTGGGAGTCTTGTGTCAAATAACATTTTTTTTTCCAGTAGTTCATCTGTCAACATAAGCTGTGGAAGTGATCGACTCTTATAAAGCAGCTTACTCCATAGGAATTTAAGGGGAAGAGCATCATTCTATTGTCTAGCATAAATGGCAGTCTGTAAAATTATTATTTTTTAACCTCTCACATACGTACAATTAAGTATATACTGAATGAAGAGAAATATTCATGCACCTGAACATGACCTACTTTCTACTAGTGTTCTTTTCTGGATTTACAACTGTCAGCCGGTACAAGCCCTCTGTGTCCCTCTGGGTACCACTGTAACTGTGTAGTCTCTTGTTCCCTCTTGTTTCCTGAAAAGATTACAAACTCAACAAAGAATGTTCTTTTCAGCATTAAATCCAGTGCCAGGATGTAATCGTAAGAACAGACGCGGGGGTGGGAGGAGAATGAGATCTCCTTGCTTCATGTTATCAGTTTAGAGGCCCTTATCAGGGCCAACAGATATTGTTGTAATTATATTTCTAAAATCCTTTTTCGGTGATAGAAAATTATAAAACTCTGGCAGTCTTGATATGGTGTGGCTGGGTAAAACTAATTTCCAAAGGGCTGCCAGGAGTTATATCATTTCATCTTTCATTATCGGTCTGTTTTAAATCATGTTCCCCTATTTTTGACTCTTTTTAGTATTCATTTTGTTTAACTTGTCAAAACAATGGGCTTTAAATTCAGGCACGATTGCCATACCACCAAGTGATTAATCAGAGTATTATCATTCTTTTTCTCCTTCTCTCTTTTCTGTCTGTGGCTGTCTATGCACAGTAATATCTTCACTGAATGAAGAATGTGAAAATGCATTCTGCATACTCCCATGAAGGCAAAAAGGAACATTTATGATTTGCAGGAGAGGAGCAAGAGTCTCTTTTTTCAGCACTCTACCAACAACAAATAATATACATTTTTATCTGCTATTACTGTCTTTGTGGTAATTGGTTACCTTTCAGCCTGAGGACTTCCCTATAAAATCTTAGTAGTCCTCATGTATTTCTGTCAGGAAGCTTTGGTTTTGTAAAAAATATTGACTCAAGTGAAAATTTGTACATTTATATGGAAGTTGCTCCAGGGCATTGAACCTCCAAGCCTCCATTTTGAACTTGGCTTCAACCCTTGGCTACCATTTTGTACATGGTTCCTCTCTCACCTGTTCTTTTCCTCTGGGTTCCATTTTATGGAACCACATGTTCTTGTTAAAAAGAGAGAGAAGAGGAGGAGGATCAGGGGCAAATACAAGGAAAAACACCACAAGTGCCACGAAGGATGCTTAAGCAGATCACTAGGTAATTTAATTTCTTTATTGTCAATGTTAAAGTTGTGTAGCTCTCCGGTAGCCATGATTTTGGTCTTCTTAACATTCAACTGCAGTCCTGCTTTGGCACTTTCTTCTTTCACTTTCACTAAAAGTTGTTTCAGGTTTTTGCTGCTTTCTGCAAGTAAGATGATGTCATCTGCATGGCTTAAATTATTGAGGTTTCTTCCACCAATTACCTATCTCCAAACGTTTATTTAAAAACAAAAACAAATCTCTTTGTGACCTCTAGGATGCATGGGGTAATTCTGCCCCATTTTGATGACCCCAGCACCCCTGGACCCAACATGTCCTCCCCCCCCCAATATTTTTTATTCTTTTTTAAAAGTGTGGGCCTTTAGAGGGTACAAAGAAGGTTTTGTTATGGCCCACTGTTTATAAAATTCAACCAATTTTCAAGCTAACTAAAACCAGTTGTAGCAAATTCTGCCCACCCAAGCCCTTTTGGAAGATTCCTCCTCCTGACTCCTTGCCACCCTCTTCACCTGGTTACCCCTTGAAGCACCCTGTAAAAGGAATGTGTGCCACCACAATTAGAACACTCATGTTTAAACTTACATGGTTTTCTCTGCATGAGCCCTGCATACTAATTCCCAACAAAGCAGTTGGGGTTGAACCGACTGCTCCACCAATGTGCAGGGCACGTTGGAATAATCCTTCTGCACAACGTGCACACTGTCATAATGCTCACAAGGCATGGGCCTCACTGGCATCATGAACTGCAAACAGCTCAGAGTTCTGCTCATCCCACCTCAAAGAGAGGTGAATTGCCATGCGCATGCAAAATGTTTCATCATACCTCTGTGATGTACGCCACAGGAAGTCAACATAGGCCCTGTAGATAATGTCCATATACTAAATAAGGGAATGGGCTCTCCATGGCTGTGCCTGAGCTATCCCTCCCACATAAATGAAAAATGCAGGAAGCTGGTTTGCCCATGAATATTCAGGCGTAAGTGTACAGGACCTATCCCTATCCTTGTCATCCTCTTTGTCTCTTTTGTCTGACTCCCTATTCAGGAGACTAAAAACTTGCATGTACTTACCTCTCTGTATCTTCTCCTTCGTTGCTGGTAAGAGGTGATTTCCTAAGAGTTCAGCATGATCCCCAAAGGGCAAAGCCTATAGGGGCACTAAGTTACATCCTGTGACAGGCACAGATGGACACATTTAGACACCTAAACCCAGAGTTGTCTCTCAGCTCTGGCTAGGGAATGACCATGGTAGATAAGGTGTCACCCAAGGTACAGGGCCAAAAGGTGGTGCAAGAGGCATGCCCATGCTACCCCATGGTTCCATGGGCAGCTGCTGCATGCTAGTTCCTGGTGGTCAATGGCCATGCAGCAACTGCAACATTAGTGTCCAATACAGACATGTTCTCACCTTGCTGAGAGGTCTCCACAGAATCCTTGCTGCTTCAGTCATACTTGTCATCTCTGCAACCATCTCCATGGCTACCTCACAGGTGCTCGCCACCACTTATGGCATTTGGATCTTCGTTTGAGGCATTTGAGTCTTGATGGTCACCTACTATGTTTGGGTCTTGGCAGCATATGTATCGGCCCATCTCCACTGCCAGCCCAATCAAAGCCAATCTTCTAAGGCTGAAAGATGTCGCATTAGTTCATCAGTCAGCTGGCATAGCTATGCCACCCCGTGCAATCTGGTCTCCTTGCCTGTCTAGGCTGGGAAGGTGGTTCAGTTGCCTGCCTCACCAATGCCTGAATCCCAGCTACAAAGGGTGAAAAATCTGGCAAATCCTCCTCAGCAGACGAAGAAGAAATTGTTGGGGATGACCGGTAGGGTGCCTTCCTCTTCTCAGGTTGCTTGCTGCTTCCTACCCCTTCCATAGTTCCCATAACTAGTGCTGTCTCCCAAAACTCACCTCCTGAGTCCTAGTCCATCACTCTATCCATAACTCTATGCTGGTTATTCCACAGCATGGATACCATCTAATAAATATGTTGCAATTATAGGGTAGGGATGGCAAGCCAATTAAGGGCGCAATCTTGTTACCAACAGCAATTAGGAATATGTCCTAATTAGAGATGGGGGTATTCATATTTGTATACGAATATGAATATACCTGTGCAGCTGGACTTAACGAGGGTCTGGCCCCCAGGGCCCAACCGTCCACTTACGCGTCCTCTTGCAGTGCTGGTCGCGCTCATCCTTCCAGTTGTGCCTGGATCACTGCTCTCTTCCTGCTCGGCTGGACACTCCAGGCAGGAGGTGGGAGGACAAGTCTCCCTGCATGGCTGCTGAGTGGCCAGCCAAGCGGGAAGAGAGTGCCATTCCTGGCATGATTGGGAGGATGAGCGGGACTGGTGCCTCAGTAGGATGCGTGAGTGGATGCATCATTAAGTCCAGCTGCGTGGGGATATTCATATTTGTATATGAATACCCCCATCTCTAGTTGTAATGAATTTTGGGACTTCATTTCCAGGTAAGCACTGCAGAATTTGACTGCAGGTTAGAGACATGTGGAGAATAGTATGCCTGTGAATTTTCGGGTCTCCATTAAATTTCCTTGTCACTGACCTAGACTATTGAGGGAATTAGAAGTTTTATCTGGATTCTCCCTAGGTGAATTTGGCTAATTTATTAAAGCTAAAGGCCATATACTTCTGTATGTTTCTCCCAGTGATGTCTCAGCAAGTTTATGGGCTGTTCAAATGAAAGGTTCATTGGGGACCTAATCAATCTCACACTGTGCTACTAAAATGGAGGCAAGGAATTACAAGGACAATGGAAAATGTGCTCATTTGGGGGAAATGGGAACAAATACCACAAAAGCACCCTCACAAACCTAATTGGATGGAGAAGAAAATATAGCAATGCCAGATTGCCATGTATTCCTGAAATGGACTGAGGACACCTTAGTTACTGTCCTTTCAGTTGTAGAAAGTAGTTCTGAAAATAAATTTATATTATCTGTGTTTATGTGTTTTGTGCTGTCAGTTCAGAACTGACTTATACCAACCCTAACAGAACTTTCAAGGTAAGGGAGATATTCAAGGAACTGTTTTACCAGTTCCACTCCCCCAGTAAGTTTCCGTGGCTGAGTGGGGATTTGGACCTTGTTCTCCAGAATCCCATTCCATCACTCTATCCACTATACCACACTGAGAGATGGTAAAGATGAGCTTTATAGAATGGCAATATAAGAAATATACACACCATGGCTGATAAAACAATGTTATATTGAACTTACCTTACTTGAGGTCTAGAATGAATTTATATCTTTTGTTGTTGTTGTTGTTTAGTCGTTAAGTCGTGACCGACTCATTATTTAGATTTCTAACAGGAAACTTCACACACTTGCTTCAGCTTCATATATGCCACTTCTGGGTTCTCCCCTATTTTGCCTTTGATATGCATTAAGAATATTTCACTGGGGCTTAAGGTGGATTTTATGGCACTCTGATATTTGATATCTCAAGAGCAGATTTGAGTTATTTAGCAAACATTCAGTGCTACATGCATGTTAGGGATGCACACATCCTGAAATCTTATTTTGATTTCTACTTTACCTCTCTACAGTGCCTTGAATATTCATTCCTTAAGAGGTGTAAATCAGCTGTGAATCAGAATAGTTACAGAAAAAAATGAATGCATATGGAGATGCTACTTACTTCGTTATTGTATTTATATCCTGCTCTTTTTTCAATGAACAGTGTATAAGGCTCTCACCTACGTCATGTTCACAAGCAGTCCTGTGAGGTGTGACATGGTGAGAGAATATGACTGGCCCAAGGTCACCCAGTGAACTTCACAAGCCAGTCGGGTGTGTGTAGTAAATCACATCTCCTAAATTCTAGCCCAGGATTCTAACCACTACAACAGACTGGGTCTCATGGTGGTATTCCTTCCCCCACCCACCCCAGGATTATATCTATTTAGGAGTAGATTCAAACTTGGGAAGAATAAAGGTTGCTTAAATAGACTAGTAAAAAAATCTTAAACTCCCAAATCCAATGCTCTTTTTATGAATTTCACCTTTACGTAGAATTGTTCAGTGCCAGACCCTTTCCTTGCCATCTTCCCCCTCCCCACTTTCCTACATTTGCACAAACTTACTCTATGGTGGGAATGGGAAGAAGAAATCAGTTGAAGTTAAATCCACAGACTTCTACCTTTTACTCTCCCTGCTCTCATGATCTCTTAAATTTTGCAGTTTTTTTGGAAATTCCTCTTGATTCAGGCTATGACTACACTGTGGCTACACTTGATTTACAGCTTATTTTGCAGCCTATTTGGAATAAGTGATCATATGGAGACAGAGGATTGTTTCGGTGCCAGTGTCCACACTGGCTTCTCCTCAATCTGATGCGGTTTGATCCACACCAAAGCCCACAGTCCCCCTTCTTTTGACCTCACCCTCTACTGCTCTCGTGTGTAAGTCAGCCATGATGTTTTGAAGGAACTGCATGCGCCTAGAGAAAGAACAGTACAGTATCTTGTTGTACTCTGATGGTACAATGGGAGTGATGTCATCAACAGCAGCAATTACAACTAATTAAAGAGTTCCTGCTTGGATTTGGAGCACACATAGCTCACGCACAATGAGAGGACGTCATACACAATCTGAAACTGAAGCAGGAACGCTTTACCTAACAGTAGCCTGTTGGTGGTGGTAACGGCTCTCTCATTGCTATGGTGGAGCTACACAATGGCCTTTTGGCCAAAGTGTTTTAGTGGCAGAAAATGCATATTATGGGCAACGTGTAATTTGACCCCATTGTTTTATCTGTTCTATCACTGATCATACATGTTGCACATTAGGGAACACATGGAAGAGCAAAGAAAATGGTCATAAAAGAGGTTTGGTGATAATAGAGGAACACAACCTGGGCTGAGTGTTTTTCTCCAAGAGATGTCGAGCCCATTCTTAGTGAAAATGGATGAGTCTTTCACTGCATTGAATGAGCATTCATGCCCACCTGCACTAGCATATGATCTCTAATCACCCTTACCTTTCAACAAGGAGCTTGCAAATCCACGGGTTTAGTTCCCTCATGGAGAGATTAACATCAGGACCAGACTTTAGGATTAATGTAATGGTCAACCCCAGCAGAATAGCAACATCCAGCTCAAAAATTACATTTGACTAGATTGCCACTCTTATTTCTAATGTACTATTCCACAAAAGGAGCTATTTTACAAGTACTGTAGGGCAGTTTTTCCAATGACTCTCACATGGAAACCCACAGGGAACCCATCAAACGTGAAAGGCTCTTATGCTTAATAGATAGAAATTGGGGGTCAGCTTTCAAATTAGGGGGAAAAAAGGAAGAAAGAGTGGCTTGTAAAAGGACTGATTTTTTAAGCCACTGAAAGAGATTGTTTCACTCCTTTTAGCTAGCAGAAAATGCTCAGCTCACCCGTTATAAAGCACTGCTATCCATCTCAGCAAACTGTCCAACTCGAACTTAAATGTATCCCATTTGTCTTCTCTGTCTATGTGTTGTGCTTTCAGGGGCCTATTAATGTGAGTCTAGCAGACTTATTCCACTATAGGGATCTTTCTAAGGGTCTGAAGGAGGCAAAAGAATGAGGGATGGAAAGAAGAGCCTTTATAGGAGAAGAATAGGTGTGTCTAAAGGTTCTGATAGCCCAGCAAAGAGTGGGTTCCGACCCCTCCTGCTTCTTGGAGTCAGTCCAAGAAGCAGGACTGACTCCAATTTAAACCAACATTTATTACTCCCCCCATGACCAACTCCATAGTACTATGAAGTGAGACGAGCCATTGAGAAATTAATCCTCACATCCCATCCTAAGGCAGACAAGTCAGAATTGCTTCCCACATTTAACAGATGATATCAGAAATCCAGAGGGACCCGGGCCATTCAGGATGATCATCTTGTTCAGATTTCCGATTACAACTTGTAACTAGCAGGGATCAAAAATGTTTTTTGTTCTGTTTTCTTGACAGGACTGTCCCATCTATCTAACAATAGGCTCCAAACGAATGTCATATAAAAGAACAAAAATATACTACTTTTATTTCTGACTTATTCTTAAATATCAGCCTTGCTTATGCTGGCCCAGGAATATATTGTCTTTTTAATTGACTAAATAATGGGTTAATGCTTGTTCCAATTATTAGAATTATTATGATGCTGGGGAGCATTTTCACTGACTTTTAACAACCTTAAGCTGAGGATGGGTTGTTTGCCTCTTTATTTATAATCAGCTAGTTCTTCTCTGTTGGCTGTATATACAGCTGTAATCAAAATAATTCAACCCCCATTGCAAATCAAGTTTATTGTCAAAATTTACAGACTTTCAGCTGTTTGCTTTGCAAGATGTAAGCATTTCGACTGACAAAAAACACAAATCAAAAGCAAAAAAAAAAAAAAAAAAAAAAGACATGATGGCACCTTAAATACTAAGTGCTATATTTTAATGTAAGCTCTCATGGAATATGTTCACTTTGTCAGTCATAAAACTTACAAGATGAAAGGACAGTAGTTGTGTTTGGGGGGGGGGTGTCATTTTTGCAAATGTAAGAACTGAATCAAGAGTGCTTGGCAATTCTTCACCTTTTTTTGCTCTTGAGGAGAAGAGTGGTAAGGATGAGAGAAGCCTTGGTTTATATCCCTAATGCTGGATATATAATCACTTTTTTTTTCTTTCCTCAGGAAGGAAAGACTAACTCATTATGATCTCCTGATTTGTATTTGTACTTACTAATATCTGTAGATCACTTTTTTTGGAAATTCCTCTATGTCAACATTCCCATGATAACATGAAGTTTCCACATCAACTTGACTTTTTCTTAATATGTTAATTTTGCAGTTTTTTAAAAAAACTGATCCTGGGAAGGAACATGCTTTCATTTTTCAGGCGAGTGGTTCCCCAGATCTGAAATGGTATTGTGCCATGAGAAGAGGTCCAGTGTAGTGTGCATTATGTCAAACTGCACCTGACTTGTGATTCTGTCTTCAAGGTATGTTGGATTTAAGGAGTGGTTTTACCAGTACCACCTCTCGATCTGTTTCCATGGCCACATGGGGATTTGAAGCCAGGCTTCCTAAGAACTCGTGTGTTACTCTAATACTGTTACTCTAATACTACACCATACTGGTTCCTAGCATAGTAGCTAGGTATTACTGTACTATTCAATGTGCGTAACAGCTGTGTGCTTCCTTGAATAAAGTTCCTAAGCACGTTCTATACAGCTGTCTACTCAGCCTTGTGTTGGATGTGCTTGGCAATGTATACACACCTGTTCTTTCAGTATATAGCATTCCACTCCAATGAGCAGATGTTTTATTTGTGTTTGGAGGTAACCACACAATAAAATGTCTCCTGTTTCCTAAAATGTTTGACTTGGGCTTATTTGGAAGCTCTCATATAACCCAATCGCTCACCGATAAGTGTAATTCTCTTCTAATGAGTTTCAGAAAACCTTGCATTACCTGTAATTAACAAACATATTAGCAGATACAATTATCAAACATTTCAATCCATTTAGTGAGAAGAGCAGCTATGTGCTGCGCAGCTGTTATGCAATTCTTTCCATCCACCCCAAACTTGTTCTAGAGCAATACGACCTCTAGATTTGTTAATGTGTGGGTATTATTCCATGCCAACAAATTCAAAGGGCCTCAGAAGTACAAAAGCATTTTTGGAAAAATAAATACAACCAGAGCTATTAATCTTGTAATGTGTCTGCAGGATTATGGAATGTGGATAGTTCAGCCTCCCTTCCCTAGCTGTCTTTCCCCAGCAGAAGATAATGAAGAATGTTTGAAAGATCTTCCCCTTGATAATAGCCAACAAGGTAGCCCATCCTCAGCACCTCCAGTACTCCACCACCAGTGAAATGCAGTTATTGACACCGTCCTCTGGAGTCCACACTGATTCAAAAAAGGACTCATCACAATTACATAAGTATGTATGTAGGGATAAGCAACGTGCCCTGCAAATGTTGCTGGACTTCAGCTTCCATTACCCCTCACAAATGGTTCTACTGGCTAGGGCTGATGGGAGCTGCAGTCCAACTGTGTCTGCAGGGACACATGTTCCCCATTCTGAATGCAAGCTTCCCACCCAAGTGGGATTCATGAGGGTAGAGACTCTGTATATATGAATTGTATGCTGAATGCAGAGACCTCAGTGATGGACATGCAATGTTGATAGTAAGGCTGTAGACCATGTGGTGGGATATATATGAGGAGGAGGGAAGCTGGGAAGATAATTTTATCATGTAACTAATCTCCCTCTCCAGAAAATGGCAAATATTGGTAGAGAGGGGGATGCCGGACTTTCAAAACTACTTTACAATTCTGGTGACTCAAATGCCTTGTGCATGCACAGAGGCCACTGACACAAGTTATGAGGCACTATAGGCGTATAGGCACTATTAGTGAGAACATGAGGGTGAGATATCTGGTTATCACAGTACATCTGGGGGTGGGGGAAAGCATATGATGCAGGAGATTAGCTTGTTTGTTTGATTTCATCCCACATTGCAATTGTTTAAACTTCAATTTATTCTAATGTAGAAAGTGCAAATTTTAGGAACATGTTTTTCTAAACTTACTGTACAAAGTTATCACCTGGGATGTAAAGAATGCTTGTTAAATTCTTCATTCTCATTGTTTTAGGCTGTCTTAACAGGGGATATAAATTCAGGTTTGCTTTGTTTATGCAGCTGAAGATGAAGAACTGCAAAATCATTCTGTTCACTCCATGAAATGGCTAGGTATTTTATTACACCCTTGATGAAAGAAGAGAATGTGAGCAAAGATGGGTTGGGTTGTTTTTTGTGTGTTTTTGTGTGTGCAAATTAACCAAAATTATGCAAAACATCAATGTAGCAACCATAAAACTCTAAAACAAATAATGCAACTTGTGCAAAATTATTATGGTTGCTGCTCTGTTGCATGCATGGACTTTTAAGAATTAGAAGCAATAGAGAGGATGTTTGTGCCTTTGAACTATCAGCCAGGGTTCTGTGTTTGTGTGCTTTGCTTCTCTGAAAGAACCTAATTTTTGCACCAGCTGTGTGCAGAAGTTATAACACTCCTTGTCTCACTCTTGCTTGGAGGTGAGGAGTTTCACAGGAGCTGAAAATTCCTTATTGTATTGTCTTGTCAAGTAAGAAAAGCCTCAACAGATAAGAGTTAAAATATTAGCAAGCACTCATTACATCCTCAGTTCAACTAGATGACTTTCCTCCCTCCCTTTTACAGCAAGGGCATGAGCTTTTATATCTCATTCACAGTAACATCTAGTTGTTTATAAAAGCTTGTCACGGTGTATAGAATCAATGAGCTCATCATAGATATTGAAGCTTTTGAAATACCATCACATATGATGGGAAATGCATAGTGAGTGGGAGGGAATATTCTCTCTTCCCTTCCTAAGTGGAGCCCTGAATATTTTTCACATTTTCTGTTTGCCTATTTTCTGTTTGTCATACCTCAGCAAAGAAGCTGTACATGAAAACATGCAAGCAAAAACGTTCTACAGCTATTAGCAACATGCTATATACTGGAGGAGTAATTTTAGAAATGTAAATAGGATCTATTTCCTTTCAGTCCATAGAAGGAAGAATAAAGAGGAATAAAATATAAATAGGAAAGAAATAATACATTTGAATCCACTACCTCATTCCCATGTGTTTGGGGAAGAAACTGCTCTGTTTAATACGGACATACATTCAAGTTCTTCCTCTGTCTTTGGATCTCCAAATTCATGGAAGGGAAGACAGATTCAGTATAAACCATTGTGTCAATTACTATATAATAATCATGAGATTATGTTGTAATAACCTAAATGCAATAACATCGCAAGTAATTACTCCAATACTAAAGCTACACTTTGCATTAGTAAGGGATTAATGAAGACATTTATTTATTTATTTGTTTAAAATATTTTTTACATTGCCGTACTTTTAAAAAGGACCTAATTAAAAATATCTAATTATTTTAATTCAATTCATAATTATTCATGCATATGAATAGTTAATGAAGTATTAATTATCTGTTGGGCTGGCTGACAGTTCTGGTTACAGTTCTTCCCCGATCAAAAAATAATTCTTTTTCTTGATTCACAAATGACACCTAGAGTTTAAAACACATTTGATAGAAACACATTGGTGTAGAAAGCCAAAATGTACTTTTTTTTTCACTGAAGCTTGGATTAATTTCCACATATATATTCTTAAGGACAAAGAATAAACTATGAACATTGCTTTATCTAATTTTAAGGTCTATGTATGGATTCTTCCCTAAGCACAGAGAACACGTCTTTATATAGGAACCAATCTAATTATAATTCAAGACCAAGTGGGACTTTTTCAAAGGTTTTATTCTGCAGAATAGGAGAGCACATTGCCCAGATTTAGGTTTCTCTCTGATCAAGGGAAAGACCCTCTTTTTAAATATACATCAGTTAGATGTACTTCATCACTTAATCTTAAAACAAGTTGACTAAAACAAATAGTTTCTGCTACTTTAGTAGAAGCTTCTTCTTATTCCTACCTTCTTATTATTCATACATTACAAGGTATAGATAAGAAGACCAAAATGTAAGCCATGACTTCCTCACAAAGTTAATCTCATGCCATGGGTTCCCCTCCATTCCAACATGGCCATCAGACTTGAGGCCTAAATGAAAAGCAAATGATAGCATGTCTTTGTGCACCTCACTGCCCAGAACACAATACTGTGACCACCAAGAAGAATATGCTGTCTGCCCTACGGCGTCCCAGCTCCTGGAAAGGTAGCTTAATCCAAGATGATTGTGTTCCAACAGTAACTCTTCTTCTTCTTCTTTTTTTCTTTTCTTTTCTTTTCTTTTTTTGCAGTCAGGCATAGTTTAATGTTTGTGAGGATCACTTTACTTACATTTACCTGTTATTGGAAACAGATTTCTAATTGAATTTTTTTTTATTTTTACATAAACATAAAATACATAAACTAAAATACAAATTGACTGTGTTCCCCACCACCACAGACGGGACCTCTTACAATAATCTTCTTTTTCCTCCATCTATTCTTCTTCTTCTTTTTTCTTCTTTTATTGTCCTCTTCTCCAGAACTGCATTGATTCTTGATTTGGAGCTTTCCCTTTTCCTCTTCTTAACGCATATTCCAAAAATTATCTACTCAGTAAGGGTGGGCTTTTCTTACAAAATAAATTTCAAAGCCAAAATAAAACTGTACAATAAATACTCTCCATTCTATCTATTGGGATAACTGCAACTACTATAAGGTCTTCAGCTTAACTGGACTCTTTTGTGGGACTACAACTTGCTACTTTTCTGCATTGTGTATCATCTTTCTTTCCACACCCACAACTGTTCTTTGAAATGAGCCATGAAAAAAGGAGGGTGCCATCACAAGTGAAGAATTTGTGATCAAGTAAAGCTTGTGTCTACAAGTGCCCTGTTTGTTGAACTCCCAGCAGACCAGGTAGATTTGACCCCCACTCCTCCTTCCTCAACTGACTGGCCCACTGGCAAATCTGAAAAAACAGCTCTCATCCCAACTGAGATCTTCCTTCCTTGCTGTAGGCTGGATGATTGCTAATAGAAAGGCCCCAGGGCATTTCAAAGCTGACAGCCATACTTCTTGCTCAAGTGTCTCCCAGTAACCAAGGTTTGATGATGATTCTAGACTTCACTGAAAATAATATCTGGTCATGGTCTTACTTGTGTTCAGAGGAAAACTGTCTATTAAACAGTGTTGCATCACCCAAGGAAGAATATAGACAGAAGTCTTGCTGTCAAGGTCATATCATCAATCTGAGCCTGTAGATGTCAGTGACCGATCAAGGTTTCAAAAGAACATCTATCTGTTTAATAACACAAAGTATATAGCAACCGCATTTAAACATCGATGTCAAAACCCTATTGAAATAAACTGGGTGTCTATGGGCAATCACGTAGCATCCCCCCCTTTGGGTTTCTTGACCCTTGGAAGAATTGGGGCTCAACAGATGACCATCAGCACAGGTGGGCTGGTTTGCACCATTGTCGAGTTAACACTGTCAAATTCAGCAGGGTTCTGGCATGGGAGATTGAAGCCAGCAAATCTTCCTCATGTCTACTGAGATGTGAACTTTTGTTATCACATCGCTTAGTGAACACAAATGTAAACTCCATTCTCTTCCCTTCAACAGTGGCCAGTATCTTTCCAAAACAATGTGAAGGCCTATTAATTGAAGAAATTTTCCACCCTGTTGCTTATGGTTGGACTATTGATTGACTAAATGGAAAGAGACACAGACCTCTTGGAGAACAATGCTGTCTGTAAACGGAATCTACATTCAATTCAGAGTGTATTTTTTTGTGTGGTCTATCTTTTATCCTATTTTACAATAGCTGAATGTATATAGAGCTCCCGGAATGAAAGCATGGCCATTGTTCCTTTTTCTTACAATTGAAATAACCATCTTTAGATTATCCCTCCCCCCTCCATCACAAATCTCTTATTAGGCATAAATGAAGCTGAACCTATTTGATTCTTCTTTTGTTATTACAGTTCCTCTTTTCAGAGCCCTCTTCATCATTACACACTATTATTGTTGTTGTTATTATTATTATTTAGAGTGCTAATAATGCTTGACACTTGGGGATGCAATAGTTCTCCTTTCTGTCCAACCAAAACTGTAACTGTTTTCTGCAAAGAAGAAGAAAACTTCTGAGTATATTTGATCTATTGTCTTGTAAGTAATCAAGAGAGTTGGTAAAGAACAACAGAACATATTCATAATATGTGAATGCCGGGATGCTGATTTCTACAGAACATGTTCTTTTGTTTGCTGACAGAGTGAAGGCCAGTCAGTTTCTGCTACAGTTGCCAACTCCTGGCACTGCATAAGGAAAGGGAACTGATTTAAGTGCCTGAAACAAATGCCAATAAAAAATGAAATGTAATATTTGTGTACTAATCAGAACATCATCTAAATTGCAAAATCAGAGTCACTTAAATGGCAGTCACCAGTTGGTAGAGCAGAACCTTAATCTGACTGAGCATTTTTAATTCCCCCCCCCCAAAAAAGCAGAAGGTATCCCCTACTATTTGCCAGTGTATCATAGGCTTGACACAAGCCCCTTAGAAGAGAACTTCATGAGGATAAGTTCTACCATCAGTAAAGTCTGTGTCCAGATACTGACTCACAGAAACGTCATGGATGAGAGTGTGAAAAGCCAGGCTTCCTCACATGACCTTCAGGTTCATGGAGGAATCAGTGGGAGCAGATGCTCCATCAGAGCCCTAGTTGTTTCCAAGAGCAGTGTAGCAGGGAACAAGAGTATTTGCAGAAGCCAAAGCACATGCACTGGGTCATGGCCTCATAAACATTTCTCCTATGCTTTCTACAAGTTCTTTTCACTCACATTAATCCCTGCAGATAAGCACATGATGCATGTTAGCAGTTACCCATCATATAGGCTCTTTGAAGGGTACCACTTTTCTCATGTAGGAAGTATTGGATTAATTATGTTTCTCACAACTGAAAGGCAGAAAATATGCAGATGCATAAAACCCCCAACTGACAAATTTTGCTAGGTTTTGTAGATAAATTTTTTGGCTTCCCTCAGTATTCATTTAATACTTTACAATGGGAAGAGCAACCATTTCTTCTAGTTCCATATGAGGAAAGGAAATACCGATGGCACACTACAGATATGCAGAACTTCTTTTGCCATGTCCTGAAAGGATTTCTAAATATACTCTTTCCTGTGGAAACTCTTAGATTTATGTCATTAACATTTAGATTTTTGGTGGGTGCTGTCAAATCGAGAGAGAAAAGAAGATCCTTAAAATCATTCAGATTGAATTTCAAAGTGCTTCCAAAAGTGAAACCTTTGCAAAACAAAACGCTAATTATGTCCTGAGCGCTGTCTTTGTGTAAAACCTTACTATTCACAGCAATTAAGAGGAAAGAGAAACTAGTTGGCAGGTTTCCATATCCGGACCAAAACTGGAGATTTTCTGTCCAAATGGAAGTTATACCGACTGAAACCAATTATAATAGCTCTCCTCGGCTGGAACTACACCTTTGCAATAATCCAGAATAAAGGTGTTTACTGTGATTTACTGTGATTTAACTGCAAACTGCATGAACCTGCTTGCACAACACACCTATTTTAACACATGCTAACGTGAGGAATCCCTGGGTTGTGCAAAGTGACCAAGATCTGTGGATGGAGCTTTAGAAGGTGACTGTCTGAAAAGGACCAGATTGGGGAGGGAGATGAAGGAAAGAGAGAAAGCTAGGACCCAGAAAGCCTGGGATTTGGGCTGAAGATGTCCAAAGGCAGAAGTAGAAGATCCCTGGGAGGAGGTGCTTCGTGCAAAGTCTCCAGAACATTCTGACAATCTGAGCATAAAAACAGGGCACAAGCTTTACTGTGGTTTTAAAAACTGTGGAGCGGGCCCCATTTTTAAACCACAGTAGGGCTTGTGTCATGTGACAAGAATCACTGCAGATTTCACCTGATTTTTCCAGGGTGTGTAGTTTCACCTCTATTGACAGTAGTTGGAGGTAGTTTACTGTGGTTCAGTTTTACTAGATAGTGCTCCTTTGTCTTACTTTATTTACAATATGATTGATTGCTTGGGCAGAGAGAAATGTGTGGGATATTGTTTCACCCTATTTTGAAATGTTTGATGTAAACATCAGAATCAGTGCTTAGACGTAAAACTTTGCAAAAAACTACATTTTTTGTAACAGGGTTCTTTTCTGTGCAAATAAGGTCACGGTGACATTAATTTTGCTAATGTAATGATTGGTATCACCACCTTTTTTTTTTTAGTGTAACAATGATTTTAACTCATAATGCCCAGCATGTTGCTTTGGGGAAGGCATTTTTAAAGTGTATTTTTAAAAAAGAACAGAAATGTGAAAACAAAATGCTTTAGTAGCATGTCACTAATCTCTCATCTTTAGTTAACAAGTCACATTAATGAGTCATGATTTAAAGAAAATGTTTGAAGTAAGGCTGTACCTTGGTTGTAGCCAAAGTTTCAGCCAAAATTGCCCCAATGCAGGTTGATTTCTATGAGGTGGGATGGCTGGATTTGATTCCAGAGCACAGCAAAATGGCCCAAAGCAAAAATGAACTGGCTCTGAGCTGGACATCTAAAATGCAGGGGAGACAGCTAGGCTCTCTGGTGGGAGTGATATTGATGGGCTTGGAAGCGAAAGGTGAGGAAGCCAGGTTTTCCTTGAGGGTCTTTCTTTGGGATTATAGGAAACAGTGGCTGAAAACATGGCCTGCTCAAAGGGCTCTGCAGGCATAAGCAGAGCTGGGAGAATAATGCTAGCACGACCCTCTTCCTTCAGAAAGGAGTTGGATTGTGCAGGAAGCCAGGTGGAGGCTGAGAGAAGGAATGGGCAACTTGGAGCACTCAACTGCTTTTGAAGAATGGTGCTTTGCTTTGGCTTTCTGCCGAAAATAAACAAACCATATAGAAAATAGGCAACCCTCTGAGGCTAGTGGGAAAATATGGTATATGATCTCCTCTCTTTAGGAGAGCTAGATGAAACTTCAAGGCAGCTCCCTGTGTTTCCCAGAACAGCAAAGAGATAATTAATTAGGAACTGTCTGATAGTGTAACTGAAACATAACTTCTAGAAATTCATTTGCTCTAGGACAAATGGGTTGAGAAGACGTTCCTTGACCTATCAACATCTCTGTTCTTAATGGCATACATTTGCAGTTATGAAGATGTGATCTGAAATGTGCAGGGCAGTCCATGAGGAGAGATTTTAGAAGAGATGGCCGTGTTAGTCTGCAAGCACATCAGGCAAAACCCAAAGGAAAATTAAAAAAATTAAAAAGACCCATGACACCTTAAAGACTAACTGCTATATTTTAATGTGAGCTTTTGTGGACAAGTCCACTTCTTCAGACATATGGAGTAAAATACAGCAAAACACAGAGTTCACACGTAACATATTCATGCTGGCATTGGGAGTCACTGGTGTATGGTTGCATCTCACACATGCAGTAATATATGTTTGGTGTTCAGTTCTTTCATAGTCTGGTTTGAGGTTCAAGGAGAGAGAATCTTGTGCGTGTACAGAGAAAAGCTGCAGTCTTGCACACCCTGACTGGAAAGGTTGTGCCACTGAACGCAGTGCACTTTACTTTCAAGTGAACTTCAGCAGGACTGCACTGAAATAACCTTGAGGTTCCTTCCCCCGCCATATCATTGAGAGGAGATTGTGCTGAGGCACAAAAGACACGGAGCTCTTTCATCCACAAGAGCCTTTGCTATGCATATGTGACTGTCGTTCTTTTCTGTACCGCTGTAATCCTTGTACTGTTGTCGTTTCTGCACATTTGCAGGATCAGCACTGACAATATCCATCTTCCCAGGGGCTATTCTGGAAAGGATAAAAAAAAAAAATTAAAAGTCCTTGGTGACCCATCTTTGCACAAAAAGCTGAATCAAGGTGTTATTTAAAGATACTGCTCAGCTTTGGGAGAGCTTAGCCATGCAAATGAAGCAAGACAAGCTGTGTCCTAAAAAAGACAATGACAAGAAGAACATCATCCAGTATTCAGATTCTTCTCTCACGCACAAGAAGGAAAGACTATCAGACTGGAGTAAATGTATTTCTCAGATGTACTGTGCATTTTCACAACCTGAATCCAGCTTCTGACCTCCATAGGAGGGAAGCCAGTTGCAGCCCACATGGTATTTCACGGACGATTTTGCACTAGGCGGTGTGGGGAGATCTCTCAATTTTGCTTTCTCTTGATTCTGAATTCTTTAAACCTCAGTTTCTTTCTATATTGAAACTGGGGAATTTTGGTAAATGAATGAAACCTAAACTCTGCTCCATTTGCACTGACCAATTTCAACGGATACAACTATCCCAGCAGAGAGATAAATACGTACACTGTATGTGTCTGACACAGTTATTATTTTTATTTAAAATACTGTATTTTTAAGTCATAAGCAAAGATGGGACAATCGGAACTATGATTATGTGGCAGTTCACTTGGAATTAATGGAGGAAGATAACTTTTTCTGGGGTGGCATTGGCTGAAAAGGCTAATCCAGTGGACCATATATTATGTCAGTGTGGTGGATTCCCAGGCCTTTCTTCCAGACATCATCAGCCCCTGCATATCCTGACACTCAATTCAACTCTCTCTCTACAGATGGAGGCAAGAAATTCCATTACCCCTTCTACACTTACTAAGGATGAAAGTCTTCACTTGTCTCACTGTCAGAGGGGAGGAAAAGTGACTGACACATTCGCTTCACCAATAAGGATAGCGAGGAATCTCTTAGTTTTCTTGATAGAATTCATGCTCTCTCAAGAACAGTGATTTGCACATGGCTGGCCAATCTTGGGAGAATTTTTTTTGTTGCACACAATTGTGCAAAATTGGCAAACCTGTGCAAATTTCACAGCACCAGTTGCACCCATTGCCAGTGACTAGATTGACTGCTGTTGTGTCTAAAAATGTGAAGCACTAGATTTGTGTTTCTTAATAACTACGTAACTGGTGTTGTATGTGTGCATGCACACACACATACACTTTTCTTTTGAAGGGCTAAAGACATGATTGACCTTTTGTACAAAGTAAGTAAATCATGAAAGGGAGAAGAGTTTGTATTTATTCTGGGCTGGAGGCGAGGAATCATGTGCGGCTTTAAGATTTGTCACTGATGTGTTTCGCATTGTTGAGGAAGCCTCATTGGTGGACTTGAGAAGCTTCTCCAGAAATTTGTCATATCCTGTTGCATGCTGCTTACTATACCAACTGGGACAGCAAATGATATATTGGGGATGAGTATTGGCTATTATATCTTATCATAGCTGAGTAATCAGTGATTTTAAAAAGGCCTTAGCACCAAGTGCCATCCCAATGGGTAAATGGCACACAAGGAAATCCCTCTGTTTTCTCTAATCATTGATTTAAAATGAGAAACAGGTTCCTGTCTCTCTGCTCCTTGGCCTCTAACAAAGGTAGCCTCTTTGTTACTGTACAGAGGATGGTGTGCAGAAAAGGAGAAAGAGGAGGAGAAAGAGCTTCTATGCTCCCATTCTCCTTCACCAGTTATGTTTACTGGCCTGAAAGCACAAAGTGTCTGATTTGTTATAATACCCATATTTCTGTCTGCAACTGTCACCTTCTGTTGCAAAACACAAACCCACCACCACCACCATCTCTCTGACCATGAAATGTAGCTCCAGCCCAGGCTTTCTCCCTGGAAATATCTAATTTATTTATCCTTCCTTCAATCTGTTAATAACATTGAGAAGCACACCCCAGATCTTCCAGATTTCCAGAGCTCTACATCTTTAGCAGATGGTTGAAAAATGAAATGCCTTTTCCCTCAGCAGGGGGAGAAGACTTGCTGAGCTTGGACCCAGAACACACTTAATCAAGTCACGGAAAGCAAGACAAGCAGCAGGAAGAGTTTAGAGCTGGCTTTATTATTGTTAAAAGCCTAAGGCAGTAAATGACCTCATCAACCTGAGCCTTATGCTTAATATACCTAAGCAGAAGTTTGAAAGGAGCCACACTACCTCAATCAAATAGACGTTCAGCTCCTTTTACATATTGCAGGAGGCAGCTGTTCTACTTTTCTCTGGCTTATTCTCCCCCCCCCCCCCCAATCATCCTTTATTTAGAAATCCTCAACTGTTCCATTACTAGGGCTATTTCTGTGGTCCAGTTTTTGACAATCTGGAAACTTTTCCTTGATAATCAGATCTCCATTTGGTTTTTGGAGTTTCGTAGGATCAAAAATACAGCTGCCCCACTCTTCTTTGGGATCTGAGGCCAGCAATGAGTGGCTTTCAGGGGTCTAAAGTCTGTACACACCCATCCCTGCATTTGTCTCTCCCAGTTCCTTTTCTTACAAAAACGGAGGTTGTTGCCTCTCACACGCCCCAGGGGACACAAAGGGATTTTCTGGTAGAACATTAAAAAAAAAAAAAGCAAATTCAGGACCATGGCAAGGACGATGCTGGAGGTACCAGGGTACTGGGGACCACCTTTATTGGGGGACCAGATGGTCTGCAGGCTACATATGGTCCACCCGGCCCTAGACCTAATGGTCTTTCAGGAATTCCTAGCAGGACACCATTATGGATCAGACAATAAACATTTTTCTTTTCTCTCTGGCACTGTATGCTTTGTATCTGCTAGATTCATCACACTAGGTGAAAAATTGAGTTTGGCAACCTTTATAATATAAAGTACAAAATGACTTCACCATCCCTCCTGTAGACCAAACATGTGCACATATGAGTGTGTCTGTGTATTCTGTAGCTCAACACTTCAAAACAACACTTCATAACACTGATGAGCTGAACTCCTCTGGTCTATGTGCACTAATGCCACAATAAATGTGTTTTTTCTTGAAGGTGCCACAAAAATCTTTGTTTCCTTACTGCAACAGACTTAGCACTGCCACCCCAATGCACATCTCGTATTTTCTGTTTATGCTGCTTTGCATTAAGAATAAGATGCTGGGAGTAGTTGCCCTATGAAACGTTCCAGTTGATCATTTCCTGGTTCCTTCTGGGCATGTGGTTTTATGGGAGTTCTTGGCATTTGACACACAAACAATGTTTGACAATTAGTTACTGTGGCTCACATTAAATTATTGAGCCCTAGGGTTGGTTTGAATAGGGGCTGACATTTAAAAAGCAGTGGACTCAGTAGGAGAGGTGAGACAAAGCTCTCTTATTTAACAGGAAACTACGCACAACTTTCCTTATAATGTAGGTTAAAAAAAATGACAATATGCCTTTCTCCAAAAAGCGTGAAGGATGAACACATGTCCTTAAAAAGAAAGATTCTAAATATCCTTTTCTTTATAGGGGTTAATATTATTGCTGCTGAGATTTATGATAGATATTAATATAATTTGTTTATGCTGAAAATGTTTATCAAAGGGCAAGATGAATATAGGTGTTAAAGTAATTAGTAGTTAAGCTCCAGGACTAAGACCTTGGCAAAGTATATTCATGGTATCTGTGCCTCCCCTATATTTTTCTTCAAGAAAGAGAGAGAGAGAGAGAGAGAGAGAACTGCAATTCGTAAAAGCCTCTGGGAGGAAGAATTAACCTTTTAGCAAGGCAAGGTGACCTGTTTAAAGGGTGTAGAGGCCCTTTAAGTCAGAAATAAATTTCTGCTCAGCTTCTGTATTTTTGAGTGGGCCTGATATATATATATATATATAAAAACATTTTTGATGGGGTAGTAGCCCACTCTTGGTCTGAGGCATGGCCAGCCACTTGCAAAAGCAACCAACAGTAACACAACACCAAGAACAACAAGAGAGAAATGCCCCATGCTGTGCCTAACCAGCCAGCAGCCTCCTCTACCACCCACACAGTCCACTGGCATCCTGACATAGTCACAAAGTACATCTTGTGCCCCATACACATATCTCAAAGAAGCAAACAAACAACCCCCCCAAACCACGTTAAAATGTATGCCTTTACAAAATAGTTATACAATAAATTAACTGAATAGTATTTTCTAAAAAATCTATCAAATATGGAAAGCAAACTCCCTACACACATGGGAAAAATTTTAAAAACACACACAGCCCCCTCTCTCTCAAAAACTAAGAACAGTGAGCAGGCAAATATAGGCAAATAATACAACAGTTCCCCCCCCCCAACCAAAAGTACAAGAATAGGGCAGGTTTCTTCCTCCTTTACTCCTTGATGCTTTCTCTTCTCTTCTCTTCATTGAGTCTAGCAGGCGGCAGCAGCAGTCAGACTAGGCAGCACCAGAAACAATCCAAGAAATGAAAGGAACAGAAAACAAAGCAAGGAGAGGGGAAAAGTCCTCAGTGAATTGACAGAGGTGGGGTGGGAATCCAAAAAATACTCCCAAGGAGTCATGTTGACATAGGAAGGCTGCTTGGCAGTAAACAACAAGAACAAGAACAATAATTCAGAGAAATGGGAGGAGGGAATTCCCTGAAAAATAAAAAAAATGGCAAAAAAGATCTAAGATGGAGGAATAGCAAGTGAAGCCCTTTGGCTAAGAAATATGGTAACTCTTTGGATTTTGTTTATATTAATGTTTCACTCATCATTTGCTTTGTCTCAATCCATATGCCTCTCTCATTTTGTGTCCTAACAGAGAGATCCTGGAGGGCTGCTGTGACAGTCCTCTTGACATGAGGTGGGAAACTTTTAAAGCCTCAAACTAGTCAACAATATCTGCAGGAACATCTGTGAGCAACAGATAGTGCTGAGGTGGTGCCTCTGTGCATGTTTGTTTACCAGTGCTGTCCTAATGGCAGATCCTGATCCAAATAATGTGGGTGGTCAAATTGAGGCCAACATTGCTGGCTACTTTAAGTAGTTGCTCCAGCCTGGGCAGGTGAAGAAGGCAGGCTGTGTTGATACTATAACTTGGCTCCTGCTGACGTTTTGCATAAGGGGGTAGAATGCTGAGAGCATTGGATCCTCATATATTATTGAGCTAAAACTCCCAGAAGCCTTCACCACTACCTCTGCTGGTCACAATTTCTGGGAGTTATAGTACAAAAACTTCTTAGGACCCAAGGTTGGGAAGTACTGGTCTAGAGCTTAACGAAGTATGTGACAGAGCCAGAACCAGAACTAGGTGCAGTAAACCAGATGCCTGCATTCTTCTCCCCATCCCCCATGTGAGCTGAAAAGTGCTGAAAGGAAAGCACACTGTGGTGAACGGCAAAACACCAGTACCAACTGGCTTCTTTTGAGATACAGGGAAGCAGGAGATTGGAAATTCAGAGATGCAGTAGTTCTTGTGACAACAGAATTGACTTTTCTCCCCCAGTAACGCCAACTGGTTATCAGAGTCAATCATGCTTGACAGAGGAAAAATTGAACCACTGGTAAAGAGAAAAGTATATATTGCAATTCTATATTTACAGTCGTATGAAAAATAAAGTACACTCTCTTTGAATTCTATGGTTTTACATATTAGGATACAATATGCACAATAGGTGAATACAATCTCAAATGAACAACACATAACATATTACACCATGTCATGATTTATTTTACAAATATAAAGCCAAAATGGAGAAGCCATGTGTAAAAAATGAAGTATACCTTATGATTCAATAGTTTGTAGAACCACCTTTAGCACCAATAACTCGAAGTAATCATTTTCTGTATATCTTCATCAGTCTCTCACATCGTAATGGAGGAATTCTGGCCGACTTTTCTTTACAATGTTGCTTTAGTTCATTGAGGTTTGCTGGCATTTGTTTATGCACAGCTCTCTGGGGTGAATTTGCTTGGATGTCCACTTCTGGGAATATTGGCAACTGTCTTGAATGTTTTCCACTCATGAATAATCATCCTCACTGTAGAATGATGGACTCTAAATTGTTTGAAAATGGCCATACAACCCTTTCCAGGCTGCAAGAATTGCTTCTCTACAATCATTGCTGATGTGTTTACTCCTTGGAATTGTGTTAACACACACCTGAATGCTCCAGACCAGCAAAGTGCTAAAACTTTGGCTTTTATAGAGGTAGTCACACTTGCTGATAATCAGTTACTCAAGGGCATTTGGTTAGTAGCACCTGGCTGCTACTTAGTCTCTTCATTCCTATGGAAGCAGTAAGGGTGTACTTAGTTTTTCACACATGGCTTCTCCATGTTGGCTTTATTTTTGTTAAATACATTATGACATGGTGTAATATGTCATGTGTTGTTGTTCATCTGAGGATTGTATTTATCTAATTTTCAGACCTGCTAAGGACCAGATTTTTATTATGGCCTGACACGTAAAACCATAGAATTCAAAGAGGGTGTACTTTCTTTTTCACATTACTGTTTTGTGTGTGTGTGTGTGTGTGTTTCTCTACTTTTCCCACCTCTATATTCCTTTGATATACAGTCAAATAATAATATTTTTAATATATAATCATACTTCCCCCTTTATTGTAATATTAGATAGATAGATAGATAGATAGATAGATAGATAGATAGATAGATAGATAGATAGATAGATAGATAGATAGATATGTATACATTTAATATATATTATAATAAAAGGTAAAGGATGTTTATATATAAAAATATTGTTATTTAGCTGTTTTTCAAAGGTAGCTAGAGGGGGACAAAGTAGAGATAACAATCAAAACAAGCAGCTAATGATATCTCTGTCGTCAGTTGTAGATAATAATACAGAGTTTCCTGAGTGCTGAAAATAGCACTGAGCTCTTTAGTGAAGAAAAGCTTTGAAACAAACGGCAGATCTTGCTCTGCAGTTGAAAATGTACTCCTAGTTTTAATTCCGGCCCCTGAAGCAGAAAATCTGTGATTGCTTTTCCAGGCTAAACAACTACGTATCTGGCAGCAGAACTGAGATTATTCTTCTTTTCTTTTTTGTGCGTTCAACCTGTGTAATAATAAGAATATTGCTCTATAAAGGCCCACCTCTTGTGTCCTTGCTTTGAACTCTCCTGCTGAATTAATATGGCTACGCTTAGGGCTTGGGCTAAGAAACTGTGTTTCCTTATGGGTCCTTTTGATACTGCGGTACTTTCTGTGACTTTTCTAGTTAATTAGGTCTGCTGGAAAAGGTAGCGATGCCTGTTAGAAAAGCTTCTCCTATTTTTAGATCTTATAAATCTATAGGATTTCTCACACAGTAAATGATTATAAAGAATGATTTGCAGCGAGATAAGTCTTATGAAATTTTGGGCCTTCTATATAGAAGTATGAAAGGACACAGTTTTGAGATGGCAGCCCAAGCATTCTGTTCTTAGATGTTTATGATACATAGTTATGAAAGAAATCGGGGGGGGGGGGGGGAGAAGTAGGAGAATATCAAAGTAGTGAAGTTACATATAACTTATTGCCTATAATGAATTAATATTCTAATTACATAATTAAGTTGCTTTCCATTTGTGAGGGGGTAGGTTCACTACTTTGCAACTCAATTGTAACTTTTGGTTGCTCTTGGGTGAGACCCCAATAAATGGTGAAGGAAGGATGCCATCTGCTTCAAGTGCCAGCAGGTGTTACTGCTTTCTCCGTTGTTGTGGTTGGTGGGGAGACAACAAACTGGTTAGAGGAGAATGTCCTGCACTCATTTTAATTCCTTCTGAGAAATGGGTATGTAACAAGTTACTTCTAAAAATTTAAGTTGTATCTAATTTACATAGAACTGTAACTATAGTTACTTCTTTCTAAACGTAACATTCTAGTTTCTGGTTCAGGCAAGCAGACGCACAGTTGTAGATCATGCAGCACACACAAGAATGTAGCCCCAGCCCCATCAGTTTCCTCTGTGCATCCAAAATAATCTTTAACGGGGAAAAAAGAAGATGAACTGGTGCTCTTCAGTGCATTCAGGTGAATCAGTTTACCTCAAGACCCTCTGTAGTGTTTAACACTGGGGGGAAAATATTTAGACTTCTGGACCCTTTGGCTTTGTCCTTTTGTTGTTTTCATTTTACCTCTTTAACAGTTTGTATGACTTCCCAGAAGTTTCGAGGGCATAACATTGGCCCCTGGACCCTCCAAAATTGCCCACCCCTGTGAAAGACACTCAGCTTCTATGCAAATTTCATCCTACTCATTCCAATGCCAGATAAGATTCTTTCCCGACCCCAAGAAGGGCAACTGTTCAGACAGACTCACTGAGTGTATAACTGTGCCAAATGTCCTTGGACATCACCCTGTTCAATGAAAGGATGTGCACTCCTCATACAAGGACTGGGACATACTAGCCCTGGCCCATCCGCTGTTCTTCATGTGAAAGCAATATATCCATAAAGAAGGCCCTCTTGTACCCATGGAGACAGCAGTAGAAAAAATTGGAGTTCTGGGCCCATCTCTACTTCTGGCCAAACCCAACCATTTTCAAAGTGTTCTTTGACTCTTACTGAAAAGAAAAACAGCTTTCATCTATTCTATTTGATCATTTTTGGGCTTTTGTACTGTGGAACGATCTATTAGTAGCTGGGGTAATTTAGCCGTATGAGCCAATAGACATTCATAGATCTCTCCAAAGGCTATGGATGTTACATAAACAACAGGTTACCTTCAGGCTGTGTGAAAGATTGTTCTGCATGTGCATGGAGACCACAAGACAGAGACATAAAAGACCTGCAGCATGCTACCTCAGGCAAATGTCTGTTTTCCTTTTGCCCATGTGCCATGTTTGCCAGACACTACAAAGTCCTGGCAATGGGTTTTGTTAGAACCTCTTCCAGATTCCTTTGATCACACCCTACTGCCACTGCTACTGTGTCTCCATCACAAAAGCATTTATTCTTCAGAATGTTGTGCATGGCTTTCAACCATGTGATTCTATTAAAAGTTAATATACATTTCCTATGATAAGCCTCAAGGCAAGAGGGGACTCTTTTGATCTCTAAAAGGCTTTGCCAAGCATAGGGATATGTTTGAATGGTACACTTATTCCTGCAAACATTTGCAGGTAATTAGATTTCTGAGTCTCAAGGCTTCAGGAATCTGCAGGAATGATTCACATTTCAAAGGGCTCAAAATAAATGTCAGCTCTTGGTGCATCTCCAGAGATTTAGAGAGCATGAACCAAAAGTTTAATGACTCGCCAGGTTTTGCTAATTGCTTGGCCAACAAAAAGAAGTCCTGGAGGAGGCCATGTTTTAAAACGAGGCATAAACTCATGGTTCATCTGTGGAAGATATGAGAAAACAAGTTGAAAGAGGTCAGCAATTACACAAAATTAGATTCTCCCACTAAGTGTGATGCTACCACTAAATTCTGTTCTTTGTTATTTTAGCTAAATCTGCACTAAGTCTGTAGCATTATAATTATGTATGTGACATTTGAGCTCAGAACTCATGATGGAGGGTGGAGAAAAAATATATGTCTATACAATATGACAAGCAATTAAGGAGGCAGGCTGGGCTGTCTGTTTGTCATCTTTGAAAATAAATTAATCCAATTAGTCCCGAAGTTGTTCTAAATTTAACTCCTAAGCTATTAAATAGTATCAACCCACGTGCTCAACTGAACACAGAGCATTTTCTATAGCACTGGTAGGAATGAGGGTGCATGTGTCAGTGAGTAAGCATGTCTATGCATGGTAAAGAATCTAACAAATCCTTAAGAGTTTTAAAACAGTAAATCATTCATATCAAAATAGAAAATGGACATTTGGAAGACAACATATTTCTCATTTTTAAATTGTGTGTTTCTATCTTTTGCACCTCTGAACACAACTTCTGAATTATGGAACAAACAAGTTGGATTTTACTGTTGGAATTTATCTGTTGATTTCCTTGAGTTTAGCTATGGTAATCTCTCACAGTGAAAATGACACACAGCCTAGTGTCAGCTTTGAAGATTTTATTGGGCATAAGCTTTCATGGACCACAGCCCACTTCATTAAGCGGGATGTAGCCCTTAAAAGATTACCCTATATGAAGTCTGTCAGTTTCCAAGTCCCACAATAAGTTGTTTATGCTGTTGGATTATAAGCTTAGAGCACATACAGATGAGATACAGGTTGTCTGAATATTAAAAGAGCAATTTATAATTCTTAATGGGCTGTTACAGTTACAGAATGAGGACAGAAGTACATGTTGCATCAAGAAATGCATGTTTACACACATGTTTGGTGTGGTGACGTAAATGGATTGTGGTAAGAAAGGACAGTTGTAGGGAAGAATTGACAAGATATGTAACCCTTCATCCACCTATCAGTTCTGACCTGCAAATGGTCCACGGACTATTATTTTGCTCCTGTTTGTTTTTGGCCTTGCAGCCTGGCCAGAGGAAACAATGAAAAGCAAAAACCAGGACTGAGGCATTTGGAAGGTGGACTTTCTCAGGCGGGAGACACTCAAAGCATGCCCCCTGCAATCTACCAATTTTGCCTTGAAAATGCTATTCTATCCCACCACTAGGGCTGCAAGTAAACATAAGAGTGGGACTTCCAGTTTGTCAGAATCCTCTGCGCATTCAGGGCCAAATATGCCCCAAGAAAGCCATACGAGTAACATAACATGGTCAGAGTTATTAAGCATGGCAGTGCTGGGAAGTAAAATAAGAATAGTCAAATATTTAATTGAGACTTCCACTTTTCCAGTAAAATAATGTAATTACATATACATTATTCAACTTAATAATATCCCACAATGTAAAGTGGAAAAGCCTACATGAATGCCATGTAGGGTGTAAATAACCCCATTAATCATTTCTAAAAGGAATGATTTGTTAATATATGCATGTGACACAATTAGAACAGTTGCACAGGATAAGAGTGATGCAATTCATGGAGTGTGAATTGCCAGTAGGAACAACAATTCCTACAGATCTTGCACCCACAGTGAGTACACACTACCAATTCAGCCAGTGCACAACAGTCTCACTGTATAACTAGGAGCGTGCTTTGGATTCAGACAAGTCCCAAAACTAGAACCAAAGTTTGGCCAATTTGGACAACATCATGGGATGCTTTCACTGAAGCAACATCCCTTCAAATTGGACTGAATCGTAATCCTGAGGATGCATTTTCAGTTTAGATTTGGTGGGACAAATAGACACAGACAGACACTCCAAAGATCTGATATATTGCTCTCCAGGCTCTCCATGTAAGAAAAACATGAGGCTTCAGGGAAATGGGAAGAAGACGAATGGATATATTGTTGCAATTGATTATGTTAGTTTCTAATTCCAGTGAGCAGGTTTACAATAATATAACAGTTGTGTGCCATCAAGTCAGTCCTGACTTATGGCAACCCTTTCCATGGTTTTCTAGGCACTCCAATTGCATGTATGGAGAATGATCCAAAATGGAGTGATCCCACCAACACCAAAAATGTAGAAGCCCGTGCACCAAAAAGGGATGTTCTGGGTGCAGGCTGGTTTGTTCCTGCAAATAAGTCATCTGATTGCTGTCTTTAGGAGCAAACCAGCCTGCTCCACTGACTATAGGTGAATTTCATACAGCTGCTTGTACTCAGAAATCACTTTTCTGGGCTATTTTTTTTCGCAATGTTGATTTTCTGCTAGAACAAGCAATAGAATCCTGTTCCCAGGAGCATTTTGTTTGAATTGGTCCCTTCTAGTCAAATGGGAAGGGTGCATTTGGTTGGGCTGCCCTATTCAGAAGTCACCATTCTGGGTTGTTTTTTTTTGCAATGTCAATTTTCTGCCCAGAAAGGGCATTTGAATGTTGTTCCTCGGAGCATTTTGGGGCTCCTTACATGAGTTGGATTGACCAGGGAATTTAGTTGGGTTGCTCTACTCGGTGGTCACTGTTCTGGTCTGTTTTTTTCACAGTATTGATTTCCCGACTAAAACTAGTACTGTAATATTGTTCCTGAGGACAATTTGTGGCTTGCTGCATCTGTCTCATCTAGTCACACATGTGCCCTGAAGTTAGTTTGATTATCCTACCTGGAAGTTGCTGTTCCGAGCCACTGTGTTCTGTTCTGGTGTCAATAAAGGGTTTAATTAAAGACCAAATTGCTAATATGCGCTGGATTATGGAGAAAGCCAGAGAGTTCCAGAAAAACATCTACTTCTGCTTCATTGACTACGCAAAAGCCTTTGACTGTGTGGACCACAACAAACTATGGCAAGTTCTTAAAGAAATGGGAGTGCCTGACCACCTTATCCATCTCCTGAGAAATCTCTATGTGGGACAGGAAGCAAGAGTTAGAACTGGATATGGAACAACTGATTGGTTCAAAATTGGGAAAGGAGTACAACAAGGCTGTATATTGTCTCCCTGCTTATTTAACTTATATGCAGAATACATCATGCGAAAGGCTGGACTGGATGAATCCCAAGCCGGAATTAAGATTGCCGGAAGAAATGTCAACAACCTCAGATATGCAGATGATACCACTCTGATGGCAGAAAGTGAGGAGGAATTAAAGAACCTCTTAATGAGGGTGAAAGAGGAGAGCGCAAAAAATGGTCTGAAGCTCAACATCAAAAAAACTAAGATCATGGCCACTGGTCCCATCACCTTCTGGCAAGTAGAAGGGGAAGATACGGAGGTAGTGACAGATTTTACTTTCCTGGGCTCCATGATCACTGCAGATGGTGACAGCAGCCACGAAATTAAAAGATGCCTGCTTCTTGGGAGGAAAGCGATGACAAACCTAGACAGCATCTTAAAAAGCAGAGACATCACCTTGCCGACAAAGGTCCGCATAGTCAAAGCTATGGTTTTTCCAGTAGCGATGTATGGAAGCGAGAGCTGGACCATAAAGAAGGCTGACCGCCGAAGAATTGATGCTTTTGAATTATGGTGCTGGAGGAGACTCTTGAGAGTCCCCTGGACTGCAAAGAGAACAAACCTATCCATTTTGAAGGAAATCAACCCTGAGTGCTCACTGGAAGGACAGATCCTGAAGCTGAGGCTCCAATACTTTGGCCGTCTCATGAGAAGAGAAGACTCCCTGGAAAAGACCCTGATGTTGGGAAAATGTGAAGGCAAGAGGAAAAGGGGACGACAGAGGACAAGATGCTTGGACAGTGTCATCGAAGCTACCAACATGAATTTGACCAAACTCTGGAAAGGTAGTGGAAGATAGGAGGGCTGGGCGTGCTTTGGTCCATGGGGTCACGAAGAGCGGACACGACTTAACGACTAAACAACAACAACAATGTTTTTAGGTTTGAGGTCTAAAATATTGTCCATTGCACCCCACTGTTTTTGGCATCACGTTTTACTAAGAAGTCCCCATTCTGCCCTGTGCTATTCTATTCGGCTTTTACCTAGTCACGCACATATGTGCTGTATCAATTTAACAAAATAAAAGACAAATGGAAAACTTCTTGCTGGACGTAGGAGAAGACAGGAGGGAACAACAAAGGGGAATATTGGTTGTTGTAGGTTTTTTGGGCTGTTTGGCCATGTTCTGGAGGTTTTTCTTCCTAACGTTTCACCAGTCTCTGTGGCTGGCATCTTCAGAGACTGGAGAAACGTTAGGAAGAAAAACCTCCAGAACACGGCCAAACAGCCCGAAAAACCTACAACAACCATCGGATCCTGGCCATGAAAGCCTTCGAGAAAAGGGGAATTTAGTTTGCTTTTCTCTTAAAGGTCCATTCAAGTGCCTTCCCAATCCAGCTGCTGCCATCTTGCACCAAATGGCACTAATAGTTTATCAAACATAGGATCATCGTATGGTACAATGCACTGCAGCAGCATCTCATAATTGGGATCAACATGATTCTAAAACCAAGCCAGTATTTTTTGTGTAAAAGGATACTTGAAGCTTGAAACAAAAATAATTTTACTGGGTCACATGCTAATTCATCTTACATGCTCAGTGAGTGGAAGAGTAAGTAAAAAATGCAATGCATACATACAACTTAAACTGCATTTTCACTGAAATTTTACCCTAGAATATAGCAAGTGGTTATGGTTTGCTGCTTGTCTAATGTGTCACCACACCTCACTCTGTGCTACCATGAGAAGTTTTATTATGAGCCATTTTCACTTTGTGTAAGTTTTTGGGTCAGCCTCTCTTCCCAGTGGTAGGAACAGCATGAATATGGATGAAGAAAGCCCACAGGCAGCTGTGAACAATTGTTTGCAAATGTTCTTTTCAGTATTTGCTTAGTACTTGCTTCTGAATTGTTAAACAACCTAACATGGGAAGAAAGCATTGCATAGTTGATAAGGAAGTATTATTACAGATGACAAAGACCACATAAGCCATAATTGGTGGTTAGGAGGTAGGAGAGATTGTATTTACATTTAGTCTACAGTGTCAGTGCCTCCCATAACTGACAATCATATATTCGTAACATATACCTGGATTAAAGCTCTGATTCTTTGCATGTGTATTTGTAAGTCCTACTGAATTCACAGCAGCTTAATTCTAAATAAATGCCACTGGTGCATTTCATGGACTATGTTCCACTTACGGTCTTGATAGCTTGCATATAGTTGGGAATATTCTTCACCATGATGAGCCTCATGCTATTTTGGCTCCACTATTAAAAGGATTATTTATTTTCTTCTTTATTTTGAAACATATGTGTTGCTTTTCTGTAACTAGCTCACTCTGTGTTGTAATGTAGGATAGAAAACATAGTAACAGGCAAAGACAATAAAGCATCATAAAACAAGATGTCTACTATTGCTGTGCTACACCTTTGTGCTTTTCCATTTCAATGCAAATTCTTGTGAAGGATTTTGTAACACTAAATGTTTGTATATTTTCCATTCTTGTTTATGGCCTTCAGCCTGCTGCTGCTTGAATGTCCTTTCTTTAAAATTTAGAAGGCCTTCTTTATCACATGTCCCCAGTCAATTAGGGACCATATTTTTAATATGATTTCATTACACTATGCAGCCATTCAGATTTGGCTCTGCTAAAGGCAGTAGAGAGGCAAGTGAAGCTCTCATGTTGTCCTCACTCTGAACTGGGGAAAACAGAAATCGAGTCCCTTTGCCAAGGCAACTGAGCCAACGCTCCACATTGCTTTGGAGGTTTTGTTGAGTCTAGCTGCATTGCTTTAGTGGTTTTATTGCTCACAAGTGCTGGACAGCACCACTTTCCTTCTGTTTGATCTTTTGCTGTGCATAACATGTGACTATCACTGCAACATTTAAACGAGAAAACAAAAGAAATACATGCCCCTTCTTCACTTCCCTGAATAGCTCTGATCTCATCTGACTTTAGAAGTTAAATAGGGTCAGGCCTGTTTAATACTTGGATGGGAGACCATCTGGTGCTATTAGGGATTTGCCACTGCCAGTTAGAGTTGACAGTGCTGGGCTAGAAGGATCAATGTTCTGACTCAGAGTCAGTAAGAGAGTTTCCTACGTCCTTAGGCATTGTTTCCTTTGCTTTAGGCTTACTTGGAGTTTGTAAGATTCTTCCTTGCTCACTTAATGGATTCTGATCCATGTGCTCCCAAGAGTTTCAAAAGCTGCAGATGCCACATGATGTTGGGGAGATGCTTCTTAAGAAAGGCAAGAGTGTGAAGAAGAAGAGGATGGTGACTCTGTGGGCAGGCAGATGGCAGGAGAAGCCCAAATGAGACCATATTGCTTTCCAGTAAGGCAGAAGAGGATGAACAAAATGGTTGTGCTGGCTACCAACATGGTGTCATGCCAGGTGAAGGACCTATGCTGTAGTTATGGAGGAAGAAGCCAGCAGGCTGAATGAAGAACTGAACTGACAAATGTTATCAACAGGAACCTCTCTTCTTGAGAAGTAGATGGATCTTATCATTGCTTTCTGTCTGCAGCTCCCCCCCCCCCCCCCACGCTTTGGGAAATAATCAGTACTCTATTGTCCTGATGTGTAACTTGCTTTGTGGACAAGAAGCTACCATGAGAATAAGGAGAGACAGAATGGTTTCCTGCAGGTAAAGATGTCAGACAAGAGTGAATTTTATCTCCTTAATTGTTCACTCTGTAGACAGAATATATACAGGAGGAATGGAAATTGGTGGAAGAAATACCCATAATTTAAGATACAGAAATGACATCATCTTACTAGCAGAAAGCAGCAATTACTCAAAACAATTTCTAGTGAAAGTAAAAGAAGAAAGTGCCAAATCAGAACTGCAGTTTAATGTTAAGAAGACAAAAACCTTGAGTATAGAAGAACTACACAACTCTAATATTGACAATGAGGAAATTGAAATAATGGACAAGTTTGTTATCTTGATCTAGCCATCAGTCCAAATGGAGACTGCAGCCAAGGAGTCAGATAAAGACTGAAACTTCAAAGGGCAGCAATGAAAGAATTAGAAAAGGTGTGAGGTGTAAGGATGTGTCACTGGAGACCAAGGCCAATATCATCCACACTCTTGTATTCTCGATCACCAAATATGGGTGTGAATACTGGACAGTAAAGAAAGTTGACAGGAAAAAAATTGATTTGCTTGAAATATGGTGTGGAAGGAGGGCTTTGTGGATACCCTGGACTGCCAGAAAGATAAATAAGTGGGTCCTAAATCAAATCAAGCCTAAACTATTTCTGGAGGTTAAAACGATGAAACTGCGGCTGTCCTACTTTGAGAGCATCATGAAAAGGCAAGATTCTCTGGAAAAGACAATAATGTCGGGAAAGGTGGAAAGCAGCAGGAAAAGAGGAAGACCAGCTATAAGATGGATTGACTCTGTAAAGAAAGCCACAGGCTTGAATTTACAAGAACTAAGGATGGCTGCTGAGGAGAAGATATTTTGGAGATCTCACATTCACAGGGTCACAATAAGTTGAGTGTTACTTGACAGCATGTGACAACAACAGTGTACTTTCCCCAGTTTGCTGACTCTCTGTTGTGGATGTGATTTTGTGATCAGTTCTATGTCTCATTGAAGTAGAGGACTATGGGACATCCAACAGACACCCAATGAACTATCTGCTGTTTGTGATTGCATTACACAGGAGTATTTTGGGCACAGTCTTTGAAGATGGAACACCCATATATGAAATATGTATTTGTGTATGTGTATTATGTGTATATAAACAATGCCAACATTGTGTTCATTCTGTTTGACAATGAAGCTCTTTCTGCCTGTCTCCTTATCAAAAATGTTTGCTTGAGTACAGTACCTTCTTTTTAAGTGGGAAAAAAAGACTTCCCTTAAGAAATCCTTTTTTTTAGCTTACTGAGACATGAAATGATTGGTTATCATCCCATGAAATGACATTACATTTTAAATGCAAGGGTACGTGGACACTTACTACTGTCTTCATCTCTGCTAATCCACACTCACAGTCTGCAAATTCAACAACCTCTCGCAGCCCTATGGAAAGCAGTCAAGCTCCATAATTGCTTTTCAGTGTGCCTTTCTCCTTGTTATTTGATTTCAAAAGATTCCCCTTCCAAATAAGAGGGAGGAAAAAAAATAGCAGGCACCATTTGGTGTATGCCTCTTCTATTTTTAATCGGTTGCAGTCATAATTTGAAGGATTGAGCGAAGCAGCGGAGAACGATGAAAACGGAGCTCATCCAACCATGATGAATTTGAAAATTCAGCATGCAGTTGAAACTTCATTGATGTTCTAAAATTTCTCCTCATAACACATGGACATGTCTCTGGAATACTTATGGCCTTTTATGGCTTTATCACTAGTTCCAGCACTTGCTTTCAAGTCGAGGATGTAGATTTACAGTGTGCAAGAAAAGGATGAGAGATTGATCCCTGCTGAGACAGCAGCCTCCTTGGATTTCAATCTGTCTGACAATCGCTGTGTGTGTGCGTGCGCACGTTTACGTGTTCACACACATTGTATTTGGACAAGTGTATAAATATAAACAGAAGCAGGGGTATTAGTGCATTTCTGGGGCAACAATAGGGTGGATGCAAAGAGCTGCTGGTCACCCCCATGGATCCCTCACGTTAAATTTAGCATGCACACATCATGATTAGAAGGGAAGAGAGGAAACTAAGGATGATGAAGGAGAGTGTTCTCTTTACCTTAGAAACAACCCTTTATAGCTTTTTCTGCTGCTAAGTCATTGATTAGATCATGAAATGCTGGCGGTCCCAACACCACTAGTTTCAGACCCCTGAAACAGAAAGGGCAGGGAGAGAAAGGACGGAACAGCAGGTTCCCTGCATTGCCCTTTTAAGAAGAACTTGAAGATGACTGTGCTCACCGCCCCTCTTAAGTCCCAATCAGCTTCCTGGTGCCCTGGTGGCTGCCTTAGGAAACTGATTGGGACTTTTTCCTGATGGCTGGAAAAACAGGCAAAAAGAAAAAGAAAATGGAGGGCTTGGCTCTGAAAACTGCTGTTGGTATCCTTCTGTCCTGCCTTCACCATTCAATCTATGACCTGGCCTTGCCATTTGTATTTTCCCATTTACAGTAATTGGATTTTCATGGGAAATGAATCATCATCATCATCATCATCATCATGTGCTATCAACTCAGTTCTGACTAATGATGACCCTTTTTGGGTTTTTCCAGGTAGAAAGTATTCAGAAGTGGTTTACCATTCCCTTCTTCTGTGGGCACCCTGGCAGCATGAAGTTTGCCAAGGCCACACAGGCTGGCTCTTCTCCTGAGAGGCACAGTGGGGAATCAAACTCCCAACCTCTTGCTCTGCAGTCAGATACCTGAAACACTGAGCTGTCCAGCCAGTTTCATGGGGAATTAGAAAAGCAGTAATACCATTGTGGACCCAGACAAGAATTAGGCCGGGCACAAAGTAGGTCCGTGCCCATCTCTGTGCCTTTTATTTGGAAAGAGAAAGAGTCAGGGAGCTTATGCATGTATAAAGATATCATTAGACAAGGTCTATAGGGAAGGAGGGTAGAGGCCAGAACTAGTAAAATGATTGTGCAAGGAAGGCTTGTTTGGCTGAGAAGATTATTCTTGTAGTCCCTATTTTTGCTGTAGTTACAACATTCAAACACTCCGTTTTCCTAGATTCTAAGCCAAGAAGGTTCATTCTGGCTATTTGCTTCTGCTGCCAATGTGGACAAAGCTTATGATTCATTGTGGATGTTATTACTATAGAGATATGGACACAGGAAGCTGCCTTAGCCTATGTCAGACCATTCACCTTCCTAAATTTCGCCTTGTCTACTCAGGGGTGCAGAACTTTGGCAGGGAAAATTTTCTGTCTCCAAGATCTTTTGAGGGCCAAACTATACACACACACACTGCCCCCCACATGCAACAGAGAAACAAAAAATGGTTAGATTCCACTCCCAGTTTTAAGAAATGGGTATTTCTGGAATATGAAATGGTGGAGGGGAGGGCACTGAAACTGATTTACTTGGAAGCTTTCAAGAGCTGTAATTTACCTTCTCTCACTAGAAAAAGAGAGGATGGGTGAGCTTTAAAAAAAACACTGCTCCTGGAAGCTTCCAAGAACAAGAAGTCACTTATAAAACAGGCATAGCTTCCTTGTGCTTTGCTTACTCCCTCCCTATGAAACCAGAAGTGAAGTCCTACACTGGAAAGGAACTGGCCACTGGGGTCCCAGAGTTTTTCCACCCCTCTGTACCAACTGGGACCTTAGATCCCCACAGAGAGAAGATGAGGCACCTATCCTGCTCACATTGCAAAATGCCAGCACTGTGTAACACCAAGTCACTACCTCTAACTTGTGTCCTTTTGTATAACCTATGGACTGAATGGAAAGATATTACATTGCTAAAAAATGGCATCATGGGAGACAAAGAGAGGGAAAGAAACTGAGCTTTGAAAGTTACTTCTAGGGATGAATGTCACAACATGCTAAAGCTGCTACACAGTATCTTTGGCCACAATTATTGCTGCATAAAAATACAGCTATGATCTTGTGCTGGCAGAAGAAATCAGCATTCCATAAGGCAGTGCAGCTCCCAGAAATCCTGGCCAACACAGCTGGCTGTGAAGACTTCTGGGAGTTTAAATCCAAGAACATCGGGGGACTCAAAGTTGGGAACCACTGCATAAGGCAATTCTTAAAATGGGGACAGCAGAAACAAAACATAATTGTTCAACTAAACTTTATCAGCACCAAATTTGGCAGACTGTTTTAAAAACCAGGTTTTATTTAAAGAATTTTTTAAAAAAAAGGTTCCAGTGGGGTGACATTTTACCATGTATCTCCAGGGAATTAGAATATAATGTTGTAAGGCATATTCAAAGTATTTTTGCACTACAAAAGCACAGGCAGTTGTGTTTGTCTCAGCCCTCAGTGCTTTCAGTAAACATTGTCTCAGAATTTCAGAGACTAGCCATTTGACAAATCTTCAAGGGAAAATCAGCTTTAGGTCTGGGGCAATCTGAACTTTTGACCCTGTCAGTCAGGACCCAGTTAGCTGACTCTCGAGAAGAGAACTTTTTAACCCCTTCCTGGCCAAACAGGCATTCATGCTGGCAAAGGGATTCTGTGTCTAGCTGTAAAAATATATTTAAAAAATAAAATATTCAAAAGCTCACTCTTTTAAGCTTTGAAATTACTGTGTTTTGCTTTGTGGCTGGGGATGGTCTTACTTAATGTTAGCAGAGCTTTGGTGCCTGTTTTCTGTTACAGTCTCAACCATACCGCCCATCTTGACATTATACAAGTGTTTGGTAATTAAGAAACAATGATTCCAAAGATGCTATGCACTATCAAGTCACTTCTGATATGTGGTGACTGTATGGCCACCTCCAAAATGTCCTATCATTTACAGCTCTGCTCAGATCTTGCAAACCAACAATATCTCATGTTTGGTTGTTCTCTCTCCCTACTGCCCCCTCCCCTTTCCCAGCAATATTGTCTTTGGTCAGTTCTGTATTCTCATTATATGTGAACAGTAACATAGCCTCTGTTTACTCATTTTTGCTCTTATGAGAATTCAGACTTGACTTGATTGAGCACCCACTTATTTGCCTTTTTTAGTCTGTGGCACATTCACACTTGTCTTTTAAAAAAAGAAGAAACAGTTCTGACGATTCCTTTGTGTTTGGGTGACAAACAGTAAATAGATCAACAAAGGAATCAGGTGCTGGGATTTTCCCTTGCCTGAATGGTAGTGAGCACAATAGGATATGTTGTTGAGAAAATGGCTGCTGTAGACCATCTTGTCTGCTGCCATTGGTCAACATTCAGGCTGCCCTTTGCTTTGTAATCTTGACCTCCCTTTTCCTGCTGTCAATGCGGGCACAATATTGTGCAGCCATATCAGGCCATTTCCTGGCATTTTGAGTCATGGAAACAGTAGCACACTATCCTTCATTCATAAACTGGAAGTTTTCTAAGGAACTGAGTTTAAACTAAGGCTGAGGCTAAGAGGGTCTTAAAATGCTACCTGATAGGATTATCCTTGAGCTACTGTAAGCAATAGTACAGCTTGCAGTTTAAGCTAATTCATAGGATTAGGAAGCCTGAGCCACAGCGAAGGATTATGGGAGTGCATCTTGATGGATGAAGACAATTTGGATGAAGACAATCAGGCACATCTTGACTTTAGTAGGGAGATCTTGCTTTTAGATTCTTCAGTCAGCAGCATTCCTAAAGCCAATGGGGCTGATCAGGGTCTGCATACTTTGCCTATCTTAACAGAGGAGAAGTAGAATATGTGTCTTCTTTTGTATGACTGTTTTGGAAGGGACATGGAAAGAGACAAGGACCTTGTATTTTAGCTATGCAAAGTCATTGCTGAATTTGGAATTTCAGAATTTGGAAAATGACATTATTCCTGAATAATGGAAAGAGCTGAACACACATACACACGTACAGAGAGAGTGAGAGAGTTATAGGAAGAAGCTATACCCACGTTTCCTTGTCTGTGTAGGAAAAAAAACCACAATGAAATTTGCTGTTTTTCTTTGACAAGCGCTGTCATACATGTCTGAATCACTTAGGTCCCTTGCCACTAGCAGTCTGTTACTGCTGCTGTTCCCAGAGATCTAAATGCTGCCAGGCTGTAATAAAATCTATTTCTAACACAAAGATGGCCTATGTTCTGTACAGAGACGACGGCTGGCTAACGAGCTTCTAGATCAAGTCTCATTCAGAAGAGTTTTGGCACCGTTGGCAGTGAGAAAGACACATTCTGGGACACTTCCAAAGACCTTTCTTTGCTTATATGGATGGGTTTCCTTCTTCTTGCGCTTTGATATATTCCCCATGGAACAGAATGCTGTTACTTTCTCTCAATATATATGAACTGGAGAAGGGGGGAAATAGCAAGGAAATAGCAAGAAGTTTTCCAGGAGTCAACATGAGAACTGCTTTGTAAAGGCTGGAATTCGACAATTAAAATGTGTTGTCCTTCAATAAGTAAACCTAAATGCAACAATTAGAATAAGGCATGTAATCAGGTGAATTGAAGTGAGTGCTATAGACTACAGTCCTGTGAGAACAAGTACCTAACAAGAAAATCAATTGGACATTGCTAACTATGTTTTTCTCAAATAAACATTAATAGGATTCAGCTGCAGATACTGCATATTTTTCTTTGTTAAGAACTGAAATTAGAATGAGTAGAAAGTTGAGAGACGTAAAACACAAAAGAGAAACAGATGAAACTAGGATAATGGTATTCTGTATTCAAACTGTACTCAAGAAAAAGTGATATTCCCGACAGCATTCAAGAGAAAATTGGACAACTATTGGTCAGATCTGCTTTGATTTGGATTGAGCAGTGGGTTGGACTCAACGGCCTTATAGGCTCCTTCCAACTCAATTGTTCTATGACTGTAGAAAGCCCTCCTATGGGCTCTAAGTAGTTGGTGATAGGACATCTAAATCTAATAAAACATTCTGGTTTGCTCTTGCTTCATCAACCATATATATTACCAATGTATGCTTGATCTTGGGAAAATGAACAACCGTTTTTCTTTTCAGGGCACTGAACATTCTTGCCATAGCATATGAATGAGCAAAAGCCTCTTCTGCCAGCTGACCTCAGAGATACATCACAGACGAATCTGCCAACATAACTGCTGGGCTGGCTAAGATCAGCAAGCAGAAGACCCAATAGACAAAATGGTAGAGTAATGGAAGATCTGAGTTACACTAGATCCAGGTTTCCTCCGGCCCAGGAGCACAACCACTATTCCTCTTGTACACATGGAGCTGTGGCTGAAATTTCTCCCTCAACAGGATGTCATTGGCTGAAATCCCATTGGCATAGATATGCCTGTGATGATGTCACCAACAGAGGGAGATCTTAGTTAATGGAAGGCTTCCCCCTTCTTGCTTGTGCCTTTTCTGACTTGATAACAATCATTTTTATCAACTAGAAGCCATGGGAACTGCAGGACAGAAGTCAGGAATCATTTCATTCCCCAAAATTGATGCTGCTAGGTTATAATAGTAATAATAATAACCTTTGAATTTCAGAGCTGGAAGGGACTCAATGGATCATCAATAGACATGGGGACGAATGTAAAAACAAATCAGGATATTAGTTAAATATCCCTGATTTGTCAGATATTTATTGCTTCATATTTGTTGGGGTCCAGAGACCCCAACAAATACGAAGCAACAAAAATAACACTTTTATATTCATCCCTGCATTCCCTATCTGCTTATGCCCCCGCGGATCAGCTGTTCCTCAGGGATATAAGCAAGCAGGGATCAAAGTGCTAGAGGATCACTTTGATCCCTGCTTTCCCTCCTCTTGAGGGAAAGCAAAAATAAAAAATAAAAAAAAATAAAAGACCCGATGAATGACAAATTGATTCGCTCTTCCTCGGGTCACTGGGGAAGCAATTCGTGGTTCATGGGTCATCAAGTTTGATGACCCATGAAGCAAGACGAAGCACCATTTTCGTGCTTCGTCCCCATCTCTAATAATCAACTCCAGCCCCTCTGTTACTGGCAGGGGGAGATTTCAGTAATGGAAAATTTCCTTCTCCCATATCATGGTTCCCACACCTTCCATTTGATGCAAGGGGTTATTCACAAGTCAAAAAATCCATAGGAGAAAAAGATGAAGTCTTTAATTGCCAAAAATATCCCCCTGCTTGAGATTTCACCACCTTTACAGAAGCATAGCTTTTTCAAATATGATTTCAGGTAGTTAGACTTTCCTCCTTAAGAATAAGGATCTGTAAGAGTTTTAAGGGAAATCGAAAGGATTGTAAAGCAGATTAACAAAATATCTTGGGGGGGAATAATCTCTCTCTAGCTATTGTTACTTAAATATCACTCAGAATAAAAGAGATCTTAAATAATCTTCAGTGCATGAGATTTACATCATGTAATCATTCTAAATTAGAATCTTCCTTGGAAAAATTATTTCAGCTTCCATTTACAGATCCTTGCAGTCCCTGCATGATTTTCTCTTTCTTCAGGAAGTTTAGACCATCATCTTCAGTCTGACTGAGTACATCCATCTCCTGATTTCTCACTCCCTCATCCTGAAAGATGTTCCATTTTCTGATAATTATGCCTGATGTCAAGAGTGCTTCATTAATAAAAATAACGGATTTTTTTTACAGATTAAACCTCCTTGAGTTTCACCAGACTTGCTCATACATATGGATTGCACGGTTCGTGCATAATAATAATGCACGTGTTCTTTGAATAAGTAGATCAGCCAAACTGCACTTATAGCTCAAAGTTTAAAACAGGGGTGGACAAACTGCTTTTTCCACCCGCAATGTTGTTTTACTGAAACTTCCATAAACACTAGCTGGCATAAGTATGATTGAAGTCCAACAATATCTTGAGGGCCACAAATTGCTTATAAAAATAATTATTTGCTGTTAAGTCAATTCTGACTTATGGCAGCCCTTTCCAGGGTTTTCTAGACAGACAGTATTTAGAAGTGGTTTACCATTCCCTTCTTCTGGGGGCATCCCGAAACTGTGCAGCTTGCCCATGGCCTTGTAGGAGGCACAGCGAAGTGAACTCCCAACCTCTGGCTCTGTAGCGAGATACCTCAACCACTGAGCTATCCAGCCAGCACAGTTGCTTACCTTGGTATAAAATAGAAAAAGCTGGCCATTTTTCCACCTAGTTCATTATTCAGCACTAAGTCAGAGCTAGAGGGAAGAAAATCACCAATTAGTTGGTTAATATTATGGGCTGGGTTTTATGTTTGTTTTCAGTTCTTTGGCATTATGGTAGGAAAAATAGGTTGCTATTTATCATTAAAGGGCACTTTGAGTATATTGCATCTTTTAAAACATGAAATATATACTAGGAGATGGATTTCCCAGATGCTCATGTGGGTAAGCCAGCATTGGTAAGAAGATGAAGGAAGAGGTTTTCATTGCCAGAAAGTAAGATGACATGTTTTCACTTTCCTGGTCACAATCTCTCTCTCTCCAACCCTCCCTGGCACACACACACAAATGGCAAGACCTTAAACAGAAGAGTGGAAGTTGGTAAAACTAAATATAGAGCCTATCCGAATTCCAGATGTTGTTGGACTGCAAATCCTAGCACTTTTTGATTCTGCTGGTTAGGGTTTATGGATGTTGCAGGCCAACCATATCTAGAGGGGCACATTGTGTGCCCTTGAGTTACAGAAATGACAATTATTCTTCCTTCCTTCCCTCCCTTCCCTTTCACTGAACCACAAAATGCCCCAGTCAGTTTCCAAAAGTAAAATCTTGTTTCTTTTGCTAGCAAATTGGAAATACCAGTAGTGAAGGAGAAAAAAAGCATTGGTGCTAAGTGTGGGATTTATTGCACTCCTAAACAGTGTTGAAGGCATTGTAGAAAAATGCCACATTTATGCCTTTAAAACAAAGTAGGGTGTTAAGCATGCAATGGTAAGAAAGATTTTATATGGCCTGGAAAAAATGTGAATATTTTCAACAATCTAGAAACAATTTACAGTTTCAATCAAGACCAAACATTCTATTCAATTACAGCAATATCAGCAAAATTTACTAGGATGTTAAGAAAGACTAAAATGAAACACTGGATACAAATATCTAGGGAAGTCAGTAAGGAAAACCAGATAGGTACCATGTCACTCCTGTTTGTGATTAGTTTCATTCCTCTTCTCCTTAGTTATTGGGCAATGGACATTAGAAAAAGAAATACTCCCCAGCTTAGATCTTCAGGAAACTCCCATTTAAAAAAATGGAATGAAGTTAGCATTTTTGTTATTTGAGCAGTGAGTCTGTTTTACATAAGGATTTTTAAAAACTGCATACCATTTAGACCAGGTCAAGAACATATTTTAAAATAATGCATTAAAAAAGCCCACACATTTGATTCCACAATACCATCCCTTCTAGTCAGAACATGTCCAGGATGCAAGCAGTCAGTGTTTCCTGTTGAGAATATTAACAAAATTTCAGCAATTAATATTTCATTTTGGGACCATTGAGAGAAGTCATATTGATGTATCTCCTAGTTCTGGTCATTTCCTGATGAAAACTCCCCTTTAATGAAATAAGTGGAACAGGGATGTAAACAATCTTCATAAAACTATTTGTTTCCATTTCACTGACTTAAGCTATCTCAACTCAAGACAAGGTGCAGGAGAATATCTTCGTGATTCTTATCCTTACATGGAAGGATGCAACAAGCTCAGGTTTACATCAGTAGTGTGGAACTTAGTTCTGACAAAGCTTCTTTCTGGAAGCAGTGTTGTTGTTGTTTAGTCGTTAAGTCATGTCCGACTCTTCGTGACCCCATGGACCAGAGCACGCCAGGCCCTCCTGTCTTCCACTGCCTCCCGGAGTTTGGTCAAGTTCATGTTGGTAGCTTCGATGACACTGTCCAAGCATCTTGTCCTCTGTCGTCCCCTTCTCCTCTTGCCTTCACATTTTCCCAACATCAGGGTCTTTTCCAGGGAGTCTTCTCTTCTCATGAGATGGCCAAAGTATTGGAGCCTCAGCTTCAGGATCTGTCCTTCCAGTGAGCACTCAGGGTTGATTTCCTTTAGAATGGATAGGTTTGTTCTCCTTGCAGTCCAAGGGACTCTCAGGAGCCTCCTCCAGCACCACAATTCAAAAGCATCAATTCTTTGGCGGTCAGCTTTCTTTATGGTCCAGCTCCCGCTTCCATACATCACTACAGGAAAAACCATAGCTTTGACTATGCGGACTTTTGTCGGCAAGGTGATGTCTCTGCTTTTTAAGATGCTGTCGAGGTTTGTCATCGCTTTCCTCCCAAGAAGCAGGCTTCTTTTAATTTTATGGCTGCTGTCACCATCTGCAGTGATCATGGAGCCCAAGAAGGTAAAATCTGTCACTGCCTCCATATCTTCCCCTCCTATTTGCCAGGAGGTGATGGGACCAGTGGCCATGATCTTAGTTTTTTTGATGTTGAGCTTCAGACCATTTTTTGCGCTCTCCTCTTTCACCCTCTTTAAGAGGTTCTTTAATTCCTCCTCACTTTCTGCCATCAGAGTGGTATCATCTGCATATCGGAGGTTGTTGATATTTCTTCCGGCAATCTTAATTCCAGCTTGGGAAGCAATGTGACTTGCCACATATCTATTTATTTGCCCATGTGTGCATGCACGCACATACTATCTATTAGCCAACCTAATGCAGGTTATGATATATGACCCTGGAAGACATGATATGGTCCCATTACTGTGTGCTGGAGGGAGCTGCAGGTGACAGGGGCGGGATGGCTTTTGGTAGCCCTGCAGCATAGTTCAGTGGAGCCTTGTCCTCCATTGGCTTTCATACGGAATGCTTGCACTTTTAATTTTAAAAAAATCCCATGCATGTCTCCGCAAAGGTAAGCACTATTTGGTCTTATTCCTAGGTAAGTAGGGAAAGGAGAACAAAACTTCATTTGCCCTTTTCAATTCTGGACTGAAGATTTCATAACTCGTGCTCCACAGGAACGTGGAACTTTCTGTAAGATTAGAAATGTGCAGAATTCAGTTTCTTTTGCTAGCGCCTTGGTAGGTTTGGATATTCCTACTGGATTTCTGTGTAAAATTATTTTGACTAATGAGTGATATGTTTCTAGGCTCTTTGTTCTACTTCTTGTGTATTGCGGTATTTTGTCTAAAAAAGAAAGACAAATCCAAATGTGTGAGTGAAAAAGAGATGGCAAAAGATGGGCTGTGAAAATGGAAGACACAAACAAGTTGTTAGCGCACACTGTGATGATCCAAATCTATGTATTGCTTATTTATTTATTTATTTATTTGTATACCACCCGTTTTAGTGACATGCACTGTTCTGGCAGTTATCAATCATATAAAAGAACCCTCCCACCCAAACCACTGAACTACATCCCTACCTTAAACTGAACAAACCCAAAATACAACATAGAAACACTGATGGCAGACAAGGTGACAGTGATAGTTAATGCCGGGGGAGAATATCTCTGAAGGCTTCTTTGAAAAGCCTGGTTTTTAAAATCTTCTTAAAGGCTGGGAGGGAGGGGACTGCTGGATCTCGACTGGAAGCCCATTCCAAAGAGATGAGGCAACTACTGAGAAGGCTTGGTTCCTCATGGAAACCCTTCTTCACCTCTCTCACATAAGAGACCTTCCTGGGTGACATCTGCTTATGTTCTTCGGGGAAGACACTTCAACAGATAATGAGGTCCCAAACTGTTAAGATCCCTATATGTTAAAAACCAGCACCTTGAATCTGGTTAGTTCACAATCAGAAAGCTCATAATTTAAATCTTTGAAGCAGAATTCAAGAACAATAAAATTTATGCTTAAGACTTTACGTTGTTTATGAGAAGCTCTAAAACAAAATATTTACAAAATATTAGCAGGGTATAACTTGAAGTCCCTGAGTCATTGAAAGTTCAGGATGAGAAAAAAAAATGAAGGAATCACAAGCTAATACACTGCAGTCTTGCTCTACCACCAACACACATGGCAGTCATGGCTCCAGTGGCCATATGTTTGGTAGCTTTATAGCGGCCATATTAGTACTGTACTCACACTGAGTACATGAATTTTAATGGGCACACTGTAATTGGGATTAACTTTTGATTTGGCCTGTATGCAGTAAATATACATGTTAAAATTCCAAGTTAATTGAAATTCTGTCATTAAGATAAATTATACCAGATTTGAACATTTGATTTTTTTGGTAAACCTAGCAGATTTTTGGAGCATGTTCATGGCTTTTGTTTACCAGAGACATTCAAAAGCATGTTGAGTACCACAAGAGTGTTTGTAGGTTAAGCTGCTGTAATTACATTGGCTTGAATTTTCCCCATTTCTCTAGCTGGAGGAACTGGATAAAGGTGGGGCTCATGTTACCCAGACTTTACTAGGTTTCACCAGGATGAATCTACAAAGGTCTGATACATATAAGCTCCTTATGGATTTATGGACTGCAGAGAGAAGGTTTCTTACTATAATATCTTTTTCAAAAGTTGCTTGGCATAACTCAGCAGATCCATGCTTGAAATAAAATCCCAGCTACTCACTTCTGTCATCTGATTCAAAACACGCTGTGAATTAATGTTACTGGGGGAGCCTGAAGCCTTTCATTCCTTGACTCCTTTAACCTTAATGTAGCATTAGCACATCGTTATATATAAACATATAAAGCCATATTTATATGAGCTGGGAAATGCATGTGGAGTTTGAGATTTTGCTAACCTGCAGGACTTCTCCATTAATTATATATTCAAGTTTTCCTCCAAGGGAGATTTCAGTGAAAATCTGTGGGTTTATGCTTGAGTGAAATCGACTGCAATATGTACTAACTAGGACTGTAGGCAGGTAATGAAATAGGAAATGAGCAAACTTGTTTTTGTCTGTGACTTCATTTGCATTATAAAGCAGTATGGGTTCAAAAGGAACAAAGACAGCTTGGGCTCACTCATGGGAATGCTTTCAGAAGATTAAACTTTTAACAAAGAGAGGGAATTGGTTCCCCTTCCCCTTGCTGCCCAGTTATATCATGATTCGTAATGGATGACAGTATGATGAAATTATAATGTAGGGATGTCTGCTGGTTCTGGCCAGTTGTGTGTAAAAGAAAGAAATTAGGGATATTTGTGCATTTTGGGGCAACCATAGGTTGGAGCAAAGAGCCCAGAAGCATTAACAAGATTGAATGGTGCCCCTAGAAGTTAAATCCCCTGTGCTAAATCCAGCATTCATGCATTATGGGAAAAGAGAAAGAAAAAACAAGGAAAATGAATGATGATGTAAATGTCTGCCCTATTAATGATCTTTCCCGTTGTAAAGTTGTTGATTAAATCATCAAAGTCCTGTGGCCACAGTGATTTCAGATCCAGGGAATAGGAAGGGAGAGGAGCAGAGTGAATGGACTGAAAGTGTAGAAGTGCACTCCCTGCATTGCTCATTGCAGTCGGTTTTTGTTTTTTGGTATAAATATGGCCTGTTTTTAAAGAAGGAATCAGGGCCTACGCCCTCACCCCTTTTAAAGCCCTTCACTCCTTGGTGGCTGCTTTAGGAAGCCAATCAGACTTTCTCCTGGCAGCTGGAAAAAAGGAAGGTTTTATTTTCCTCCTTCACAGAAGAACTGGAAATGCACAAATATCGCCATTGGTCCAGACAGGGATTGGGTTGGAGTGTCACCAGGTGCTTGGCAACAACCTTCTAATTTTTGTAGTTCAAAAAGGCAAGAAATGTGCATCTTATGTAACTGGTGTTTGTGTAACACACAGTAGGCCATTGCTTGTGCAATTCTGCATTAGAGAAGACTTTCTTTTTTTCTCCATCTTTCATAGTTAAATGACATAGTCCATTGAACAAGTTTTATTTCTCATGCCTTTGTTCAACAGAGTATGAAAAAAAAAAGATAGCACATGACATGGCATTCTTTGCATGGCCACTGTGGATATAAAAACCGAAGATGGGGAGTTTTCCAAAAGCTGTGATCAACTGTTTATTCAGTCTGGCATTTGTGGGTTGGATATAACTAGGGATGCTTCACTAGCTTTTTACAAATCATTGGACTGCCATAAAGAGTACTTTCAGCTTCTGGGGGATAGTTGTGTTTAAAATGCAGAAATAAATACTCTGCTGCTAGAATCAACTGTCTCTGCGGACACTTCATTTTATTTGTTACCAATGATGAAGCAGTAAATTATGAAGTGCAGTCACTTATCAAGATAGTCCCCATAGCCATCGAAGGTGAATCCAAAAATGCAGACAGGGGTGTTGACTCATATATCAATATGCATAGTTTCATCTCCACAAGGAGTTTTTTTGTACAAACTAATCCTAAATTTCCCCTCCCCCCACCTTCTGACATTTGGAGGAGAAGTTTTGCCACAGTCAAAATCAAGGAACACTGATTGGGCCTGTTATAAATCTTATCCTTCCCATCTGTGTGGTGAGTCACCTTCAGTAGCCTCTTGACCAGATGCACTTCTGGAGAAATGTCATTCACTGGCACACAATTCACAAACCCTTCCTCTGCTCAAGAGAACCAGCCATGTTAAGTGCCACATTATCCCACAAAGTTGGTCCAGCTTTATGGGTGCAGTCTCCTGAAATTATTGCAATTGTGTTTGCCCTGGAAGTAAAAAAAGGAAAAGTGAAGATTGCTGATTTTCACAAACTTCTACCAGATCTGTTAAAAGCTTATCCATATGTCTCACTAGAACACCAACTGAGTAAAATGTCAAGATGGCCTCTCTGTGCTTCAATTTTCTTCACGAATATTTATCAACATTGTCTCTTCTAGGAGTAGCTCATTAACTGTTAAATAACATGTAGGAGATCAGAGAGCTTTGGGGTGGGAATGGGGAGCCCTACCACACCTAGATTTACTTCTTTTATATTTGATGTCTACTATACTTTCTCTTGTTCTGTAGATAATTGTGAGGAGCCACTGGTACTCTCGTTACCTGCGACAGCCTTTGACAGCTCCTCCGAGCTTTCCAGCAGTCACAGCCCCAGCTTTGCAAAGCTCATCAGACGGGATGGTAAGATCACTGACAGACATAATATTGCTGTGATGCATAATTCATTGGAGCTGCTCTACGTAAATCCTTCAGCCCACTGAAGCTTCCATAATATCCCACAAGCAGTGTTAGCCCAAGACAACCTAAGGAAGTTACAATGGCAAATGGGATATATGTTCACTCACTGAACTAGTTTGAAGAACTAACTCCATGTTGCTTTTGAGAGTTAGATGACAGGTCTGCTTTCCTCCAATCTCTAATTGCTGTATGGGTAAACTACTTGTGCCTTCCAGATGTTGTTGGACTCAGCCCGTTTGACATACTGGCTAGAGCTGAGGGGAATGTAGTCCAGCAACATCAGGGGAGAAACATGTTCTCCATATCTGCATTAAGCACAAGCTTAACATCTGCTCTGGAATTCCTAGGTCCCGTTCTTACATTCTTCAGTGGTGCAGAAGCCACCATAAACCCAGTACAGCATGTTGTCTTTGCACACTGTCCTACACTGGTGACACACCTGCTTCCCAATCCCCCAGTGCAAGGAGACAAGTTACAGAGTCCCCTATAGTATGTGGGTCTTCTGATATTACCAAAGAAGTGTGAGAAGGACATACTACACCAGCTCCCATGTCACTGAAACAACATTAGAGATTCAATTTACATTTCTGGTTTCTGTTCCCATATAAATTACAGCAGCTTCCTGTTTGCTTGGGTTCCATGGAATGCATATTTTATTTTATTTATTAGATTTATATTCTGTATGTTTTCCAAAATACCTCTTGTGATGATGTCTTCTGGGAATTTTAGTCCAAGAACAGTTTGGGACTCAGGACTGGAAACAATTGATTTATGGGGGATTACTATAGTCTGAAAATAAAGTAGCTTACACAATCTTTTCATAAAATACATATTAAATAATAGGAACAAGAGGTGACCATTTGGGCTTTTTTGTGTGTCGTAGATTGTCACGGGTTTTCTACAGGCGTTAGTAGTGTGATCATTTAATACATTTATGGCTGGATGAATACAGAAAAGCTATGGATGGAAGATGGATATTGGAATGACAATCTGAACTCTAGGGACATAAACTGAGTGGTGGCTCTGTGTCATCAGGTGGCACAATGGGTATCTTAGCCAAAATCAGCTCAGACCAATCCAACAGAAGGCTGCTCCAAGACTGATTTCATGCTCTGTGCATTTGCTCATCAGCTTGTGAATGTATCATGATGGTGATACCCAGGCTGTGTAATGGTCAGTCACACCTGCCCACTCTTCAGCTGCCATCTATGTTAGCTGTGTGTATAGCTGGCATGGGAAGATCTAAAATAACCTATACTGTGAGAAACAAACTAATTTTCTGGAAGCAACATTTGTTTACTAGGAAATAAAACAAAAATAAAGATATATTTTTATCTTAGTTTAGTTGTTTTTGTCATGCATGCTGAAATAGATTAACATAGTTGCCTCTTAGGAAGCTATTTTTCATGACATCCTAAATTTGTTGAACCATTAAGTAGACGATTTAAGTGATCTAAATGTATTGGAGCCATGAAGACGTTACAAAATCAGTCCAGACATAGTTGTAGTCAGCAAACAGAGATCAGGAATGGGGAAGAAATTAATTAGATTTGTTTTTCCATATGGAAATATCCATTTTGCACCTCTAAAGAACAATAATAAAAGGGAACACATTTTATGTCAGATATCTGTACATTCGTGCAGCTTACAGTGCATATTTAAGGGAGGGAGGCAGGGGGAGGCCACATGTATATTCCAGAAGAGTTGGCTGGATAACTCAGTGAGTTAGGTAAGCCAGAGGTTGAGAGTTCAGTTCTCCAGAAGAGCCAGCCTATGTGGCCTTGGGCAAGCTGCACAGTCCCAGAATTTCTCCAAAAGAAGGGACATTTCCATGTACGCTATACCTGGAAAACCCTGAAAAGGGTTGCCATAAGTCAGAACTGACTTAACAGCACACTATTATTATTATTATTATTATTATTATTATTATTATTATTATTATTATTATTATTATTATTATTATTATTATTATTATTATTATTATTATTATTATTATTATTATTATTATTATTATTATTATTATTATATTAAAGTAGAGTGCATAACTAAAATGTGTGCATTAAAAATGTGCATAAACATTCAAGCCTGGACTTTTCATTAGGTACAGTGAAGCAGTTGTCTCTATCAATAGATGCTGGAGGGGGCAGCATCAGGTTTAAGAACAAATAAAGGAAATCACAAGTTTAGGGCTTCAAGTTATGAGGGATTTCTGAAATAATCGTGTTGACAGTGATGATGATTATCATGATGATGCTCTATTGGACAGTTCAGGTAGTGCTATAAGAGCCTCTTACTTGACACAGCTAGGGGTCTCAGCATGGCTTAATATCATCCTGCTGAGGATGATGACAACAATCTCTGATTTCCACCTTTTCCCCTCTACTGGAGAACAGAACTGTGTATTTAGCAGAACATCTTCTGCCTGATAAACAAGCTCAACAAGATGTGATGGAGGGTGTAATTCCATTGCCATTGCTGAAGTTAACATTCCAAGGCCAGTTGAATGAATTTTTATATATGGAGTGACAGGTGTGTCATCAGACCCTTCAACCGAGGTAGAAATACCTCGGGACCATCCTGAAAGCACACTCTAATTGATGCAGAGATGCGTACAAATTGCATGTGTTGAGGAGGGGAGAGTTGAAAGCTGCAAGTATTTTGGAAAAATAAAGTGGACAAGAACATGCAGGAATTTCCATGAGGAGAAAAAAGAATCCTGCAACAGAGCATGGAAAGAAGAATAAAATCAGAATGTTTTAGTTTCTCAGTGGTACTCAATAAACCTGCCAGCTTCATTATCATTTAGTTTCTCAATAAGGAAGCTGGCAGGTGTATATGTTTATAACATGGACTGTTTTGTCATTTTCAAGAGAGGGTCAGAATTACAATTCCAGGCAGAAAATTGACATATCCTATAGCTGCCTTGGGTTAGTCTAGTCTAGAAATGTTGAAAGGATAATGACCTACATGAGTGACATTGTCTATTTTGCTTTGAAATAATCAAGCTTCTAAATCCATTCCTCCCTAGCTCGGGACAAGGTGAAGGCTGAACTAGAAAATAAGTGGTTTCATGTTTATATGCTGTAATGCATTGAACACAAAGGTTAGGAGTGATCTCCACAATTCCCACAAAACTTTCTACAACTTCTCCATCCTCACGGACAATATGTCACTAAAACATAGGCCAGAATCCAACTGAAAAATCTCACCAACGTAACTCCGTTTCACTTGTGAATTGTGGCAAGTTAAGAAGTTGGCACAAGCATTTACTCTTGTGCTGGAAGTCATAATGGTTGGTGTCCAATAGCAAACGTCTGTGCCAACTTCTTAACTTAATTCACAGCTCAGATTTATATGGATTGAATTCATGCCAGTAAGTGTATCCTTTGGGGACAGATTTGCTAGTGAGGTGAAATCACAAAAATTGGCAGGATTGAAAAAAAAAAAGTCCGAGTATGTCCCCACTTGCTAAAATTTATAGTGGTCATGCAAGCCGGGAAATTCTGGAAGATACAGTCCAACAAGTAATTTTTCTAAGCTTTCCTTGAAGATCTGTAGCTTTGGCAACTTCAGGCAAGTAATGCCAATTACCTCACTTCTACAGGTGTATATAGTTTTGCATACATGCAAGTGAACATTACCCTTGTTTTTTCTAGCTCCCAGCAGCAGATTTCAATTTAAAGAGATGCATTTCCTATAGAAATTGACTGCCTGGAACCATACATTTGACCACAGAATTCCTCCCAGGAATATTTGAATATTGCTAAAATAATTGTTGAAAGGCGTCTCAAACCATAAAAAGGAACAGTAGAAATTATAAGGCTCTATATAATCTACTTTTTGAAGGCCAGCAGCTGTTTAACATAGAAAAGCAGCAGTCTGGAGAACATATACAAACAAGAAACCATTTTAGATAGATGAGAAGAATGAAACACCAAGTGAAATCAAGCCTGACCCAATTCTGCATTACTGTAGGGTTTATTAACCAAATTTGCTGTTTTTCACACAGTATAAGGTAAGCTCTTGAATAAATAATGAATACTTGCCATTAAATTTGCAGACCTGAGTTGTTAAAAGAAGGAATAATTAATGCTTTGGGACTGGTGGAGGAAACCTCATATGCTTTGCAGGAATTTTAGTTACACATGCATGCAGGAGTTTTCATTTTCTTTTTAAAATGGCATTTTTCCTGTGTTTGCGACATGGTGCTGGAGACCATTTGTGCTGTGGAAGGTGGGAGGAAACCAAGGGAGAGAAGGAGGGAAAGCCTCTTAGCATGTTTCCTGAGATGGAGAACAAAATGGTTTTGCCACACCAAATTCCATTTTCGAGACCAACTAGATTAGCAGTTCCAAAGCAAACTGTCCATCCATACCTTTTTGCCACTTCCCATTTCCTGCCATCTACCACCTAAAATGCTTCCTCATGCTGTCGAAGAGTAAGGCCAACCCTAAAACTTAGATGCTTCACTGGATATACAGTTTTACCATGAATATCTTGATCAGGATCTAATTGCAGATACCAAATTTAGCTCCATTCTAAATCTTTCTCTATGGTGGGATAGAGATATTTTAGCCAATAGTCTATTGAGCTTCCACCAGTTTAGTAACAGGGATTGTATCACTTATGCAAATGTTGTTATTTTATAAGCAGTGATCTCCATGATGAAAACCCACTGCTTGAACAACAGCCGTGCTTGTGTGCAAGTGACAAAATCCTGCATTACTGGACTGATGGGTATGTCTACTCAGCAAAAGCTTGATGTGACAATGGCTGTCACAATTTTTTTGAAAAAATGGTAGGTTACAAACATCTTGAAATGAGGTTGCAGCAAAGCCCTATGATCTGTTATGTCTGAACAGTGACTTTTAGAGTGTCTGGTGAATCAGCATGATGCTGGGCTACCGAAACATGACATGCACTGTATATTTGAATATATACCCTTAGCATAATCAATGATTTAAACTAGCCCCTCTGATTTCAACTGCACAACTCTTTTGATACATCAGTTTAGAGGTGTAAGTAATTTTATGGTTTGCTGGCTGGACCACTGAATTAGTAACTGAATGAAATTATTGGATAAGACAATAGGCAACCTCTGCAAATATGTTTAACACATGGTCATTTGGGTTGCCAAAAGTATGTAATCTTGGAATTTTAAAATTTAAAAAAGGGCATAAAATGTGAAATTCATATTGAAGTGAAACTTTATCCTCTCCCATGCCAGATATACTGGTAATATGAAAACAAGCAAAGATAAACAAGCATGAAGCACCTTAATATTCTGAAATTAATGTTTGATAAGAGAGTCCAATAAATGTATGGATAACATTCTTTCTCTTTCTTTCATGTATAATAGTTTCCTCTTTGGAAGCTTTCTCCAACTACTTTTACCTCATCAAGGTCTAGATTGGAGTGGGAAAATCCAGAGGCCTGACAGGTTGCACATGGCCCCCTATGGAATTCAGAAGCCCACTGTCTATGTCCCCGACACATCGTGGTTATTACATTTTCTCTATTTTTTGAAAATATGTGGAGGCAATTTCACCACATTTTCTCCCTCTGACATTTGAAAAAGGCCCAGGACTGTTTTTCCCCCTATTCTCTTTAACTCCTCCCAATACCGAAAATAGACCAGAAAACAAGATGAATTTACCCACCCATTCTTTAGAAAGAATTAGGTCCTTTTTTGGTCAGAAAAACTGGGGCAGTGGAAGGAGGAGTTCGAGAGATGCACTGGATCTCTGGGGAACACATGCACCCATATCATCTTGCCTTTAGAGGCTGATTGCCTTAACTTAAGAAATCACTGCTGACATTATTGGTTTCCTACTGAGTTGGGGGCATTAACAATGCTTAAAGTGATTTCTTACCTTGGGGCAATTTATATCTAAAAATTACGTCATTTGCTTAGCCTCACAAGAAGATTTTGGCCATAGGAATCACAGACTGCTGTTTGACCATCGCTGTTCTAGGTCTCAGTTTCGCAAACACCATGACACTGGGGAAACGGGTGTTGTGAAGTTGTACAGGGAAACTGCAAGGAGGGAAAGGCTTGAACAGATGGCCGTGGTTTTATCTGCTACAGATTATGCCTTCCAGAGAGCACTGTCAAGCAGAAACATATCTGTTAAGGTAATATCACACAAGGGTAGAGTATAACTTGTAGTTTTGTCCTTGAGTCACCTCAACAATTTTGAGCTCATGGCAGGTATCTCTCTCTTAAACCTGAACCCTTGATACAAGGTTCCTGTTCAGGTATTATGAATCGAGATGGGCATGAATCAGAAAAATGTGATTCATTTTAATTCATGATTCGTCAAGGCCAACAAATAATGAATTATGAATTTATGATTTTTTTTTCTGAACCAATGAATCAATTGTGGGTTTTTTTTGTTTAAAATCCTATAAAATCCCCCCAAGGCATCTAGAGACACCAAATCTGCAGGGAAGCCTCCCCTGACTCTCCTCTACTAGTCCTACAAGTTTAGTGAAGTATGGGTTTCAGATGTATGAGTTATACACTCACAAGGAGGGCCTCCCAGGAAAGTTCCCCTCAGGAATCAAGAGACACCAAAATCACTGAGAAGTTTCTACTGGCTCTCCTCTACAATCCTTCCAAGTTTGGTGGAGATTGGGTTTCAAACATCCAAGTTATACAGCCACAAAGTGGGTCAACCCAGGAAAGTGCCCTTTAGCAGCTGGCTTGGGGAAAACCAATCTTTACCAAAGGTGGAGAGATTGTAGAGTAGAGTCAGGGGAAATTTCCCTGCAATTCTGGTGTCTCTAGGTGCCTGGGGGCATTTTATAGCCAAATAAATTGACAAATCAAAAATTGCTAAACATTCATTGAGTTGTATTCGTTGGGGCCATTGATTTGTATGAATATGAATCGATAAATTAGCAATTTTTGAACAAATTTGGTGATTCATTTTTAAACTCATGCCCATCTCTAGTTATGAACTATAAGCATTCTCCAGCCCCACCTCACCCTTTTATTCTCTGCATTCCTTGTGTTCTTAGGGAAGTTTTTCAAAGGAGGTTTTACTCACAAATGTTGAACTGACTTACAGAGCTGTACAATATTGGAAGCCCTGGTAAGGCAGGGCTTCTGATTGCACGGAGCTTTGTAATCATGTTCAACTAAATCTGAGCAAAATTCCTTGCAGACTTTCCCTGGAAACACAGTGAGGGGAGGGGGATGCGTGACCCTGGCTCCTTCTCTACATTTAAAATTCATGACTAAATAGAGCTCAAGCTTAACTCATTGCAATGAAACACACTTCCAGCAAGGAAATATGCTTAGGATTTAATCCTCATATATTTTTAAATGGTGAATGTTTATTTTTCCTCATTCGTATTTAGGCAAATTGTGTTAGCCCAATAAGATAATAATTATGTGCAGTCATGTCTAGATCAAATCAAGCTTGATCTCACCGGAAGCAAAAATGATGAAACTGAGGCTGTTGTACTTTGGGCACATTGTGAGAAGGCAAGACTTGCTGGAAAAGACAGTAAGGCTAGGAAAAGTTGAAGGCAGCAGGAAAAGAGGATAGCCAATTAGAAGATTAATTGATGCCATAATGGAAGCAACATTTGCAAAAGCTAGCAGGGTTGTTAATGACAGGACTTTTTGGATACCATTCATTCATAGGGTTGCCATTAAGTTGGAGGTGTCATATTTTAGGCACATTGTGAGAAGGCAGGATTTGTTGGGGGGAAAAATATGCTAGGAAATGTTGAAGGTAGCAAGAAAAGATAGTTACAACACGACAACAATCAAATCAGTCTTGATGTATGGCAGCCCTTTCCAGAGTTTTCTAGCTATATAACACTCAGAAATGTTTTACCATTCACTTCTTCCTTTGGGATTCTGGAACTGTGCAATTTGCTCAAGCTTGCATAGGCTGACTCTTTCATAGGAGTCACAGTGGGGAAATGAGTTTACAGCCCCTGTCCGCTGAGTATTCAGCCAGTAATCAGATTATCCTAGGTGTGGAAAAAAGAACAGCTCTCCAGATATTTTTGGACTGCAAACTCTACATTATTCACAATCAACTATGCTGGCTAAAACTGCTGGAAATTACAATCCAACAATAATTGAAGGGCTGACATTTTGTCTTTTCCTGTGTTAGCACCCTTGGAGTAAAAATATCAAATGCTATTTTCCCCTCAGTGACTGGTTATGTGAGAGTGAGTTTTAGATGGATTCTGGAAGTTGAGTCATGGCAACTGGATTCCTTTCTTATTAGGTTGAAATGTTTCACTACTCATCCAGGTAGCTTCTTCAGTGTTTTAGATAGATTGTTATGCATTACTACTCTGACTGGGTCATTAGTACTTCTTGTGTTTACCATCTCTCAGAGTAGTATTTGTTTGTTCCTTTTTAATATTTGTATACTTATTGCTTTAGCTTTAATGAGGTGCCTTTGTATACTCATTGTTTGCAGCTTTAAATATTGCCTTTCAATGATGTAAGCTGCCTTGGGTCCTTTTTAAGGAGAAAGGTGAGGTAAAAATATTTGGTGGGGTAAAAATATTTTAAATAAATAAATAAATATTTTAGGCTGCATTAACAGAAGTATAGTCTCCAAATCCCATGAAGTACTAGTCCCTCTCTATTTGACACTGCTTAGGCCTCATCTTCAGTACTGTATGGATACCACACTTTAAGAAGGATGCCAACAAACTGGAACAAGTTCAGAGGAGGGCAACAAGGATGATCAGGGGGCTAGAAACCAGGCCCTATGAGAAAAGACTGAAATAACTTGGCATGTTTAGCCTTGAGAAATGAAAACTGATGAGAGATAGGATAGCACTTTTCAAATACCTGAAAGATAGTCATACAGAAGAAGGGCAGGATCTTGATCTTGATCTTGATCTTCCCAGGGTTCAGGATACGTACTAATGGGCTAAAATTACAGGAAGCCATATTTAGGCTGAATATCAGGAAAAACCTCTTAACTGTTAGAGCAGTATGGCAATGGAACCAATTGCCTCAAGAGGTGGTGAGCGCTCCAACGCTGGAGGCATTCAAGAGAAAATTAGACAACCATCTGTCAGATTTACTTTGATTTGGATTCCTGAAATGAGCAGAGGGTTGGACTTGATGACCTAATAGGCCCCTTCCAACTCAATTATTTTACGATTCTATAATTCTATGATTCTATAACAACCCGTACTGTAGATGTCTCCTGAAGTGGGTTATTATATGCAAAAACATATTTGATAAAGACTATTCACTTTAGATTGTCTTGCATGATAATAACTTATTCTGAATTGAAATAGACTGTGTGTTTTAAATTAAATCCTCTTTCCTCCATATCCCTCAGATTTTGTACATTTGATCTGAGTGTTAAAAGGAGACTCTAGCAGGAATGCACCCGCCAATCTGAAAATAAGTGACTATAGTATGAAACAGTTTGTGCTAAGTAATTGTCCTCCCATTCATTGCATAATGTACTTTTCATTCAAGTAACTTACTTTAAAATGCCATTTGCTTAAAAGAACTAGCAACTAGACTTATTGTTGGTGATCTAAGTTTAATATCTCTGAGCTGGAGAACAATGAAGAGAATGTTGAGAATGGTACATAATAACACTTCAGCTATTCAGCTTGGTATTTTAATTAAAACAGAAATTCTAATTCTCCTGGATTACCGAAACTTAATTGTGTCTAGGAATATCTAAACTTCCCATGAGAAACCTCTTTAGCCTTAACAGAACTCTTCTACCTTCTCCCCAATTGCCTCCAGAGACCAACAATAACATTTAGAAATAAGTAGAATTAGCCAAGTGAGTTAGTTTTTTTTAGTAATATGAGGGTAACTCAGTTTAAGTGTTATTTAAACTTAAACAATGAAATACTTTGGAAGTTAAACTGAAATCAAAGTTACATTAGAGCTTAAACTGGTTGATATTACCTTTTAAGTTTGAGAACAAAGTTTTCAGGCCGTTTCACTCCCGTCTCCCTCCTAAGCTTTTGCCTCTCAGAGGAATCAAGGGAAGGGGGGGGGAAATCATGTGGGTGAGCCTTGGACTTGGCATGGGAAATCTTTTAGTGAGTGAAACATGTGATTCAGTTTTGGTCACTGGATCAGGCCTGAGGGCAACCTGCATTGGTGAGCTGAAATCCCTAAGAAGTGTATCTGAGCTGCTGGTGGAATTCTGCTTTGACCTCTCAGTTAGTACACGTACCAGACATCTTTTCCTGTTCAACAAATCTGTTTCTTCAATTAGTCCTACTGATCTTGCAAGCTTGATTCCATAGAATGTGGAGTTTTTGATCATTCCCCCCCCCCCGAAATGTTGTCTTTCTTCTCTTTCACAGTAGTGTATGTGTAGTGTATACTTATAGCAATTACTGTACACATATCTGGATAACTATAAATGAGGAATATTCCCTCACTTTTTAAATTGTATCTTCATTTAGAACACAATCTTTGCTGGGTCTACTCAGCAGAAGATTGTAGTGAAGTCAACACGGGTTACTTCCAGGCTCTGGTGTAGTGGAAACAGGGCTCATAGAAACAAGACCCTTGTACTTTCTGAGTAGCAGAGATGATGACATCATCCATCCCTAGAGACGTAAAATTTCCAAAAAAAAAAATCCATTTTTTTGGGAAAAAAACCAAGGAAAAACATTATTTTTTTTTTAAAAAATGGAAATTTTCAGAAATGTTACATCTCTGTCCGTCCCTTTCAGGCTTCCCTATTCTCATTAAGTTGAGCTGCAATTCTCAAGTAATAGAGAGAAATAGATTTTCCCAGGAACAGTGCATTTTCCAAGCTACTGATTTTTAGTATTTGAGGTTCATTTTGTAATGAAAGAGTAATTAAGAACCATTAACTTTTACAAAAGACCGGCTTCTTGATATAGACTGACTATTTGCATTTTCTTCCTTACTTCCTGTGATGTGGTGGCTATAGGGACAGTGATGATGGATCTTCAAATATACCACTACACTATTACTCTGAAACAAGTGGGGACAGTATTGCAGCCTTCATTAATTATGGGTACTTAACATTGGTGGGAGGGAGCTGTAGTGCCCATCTAACACAGAATGCAACAGCAAGTGCTAAGTAATGCATGTAGGTACAGGTGTGTGTGTAATTTCTCATTGTAGTGAGGAAGAAAAAAGAAGCCAATTTCCAAAGTAGAAGATAGGATGTGTGTTTGTTATGTAATTGGCACTTAGTTGCTTTTTTTTTTTTTTAATGCTACTTGCTTTACTTTTTAAAAATTCCATGCGTAACAGAGTGGAAAGGAAATCTGTACAAGCCCGACAGCATTTCTCTAGTATATCTTATTCTCTTTGTATGGAACTTATTTCAGGTTCTTTTGCAGGATCTGAAATCACCCTGTAACTTAAACTAAGCCTCCTGAGTGGGCAAGTTCTACTCATGAGGAGGAAGGAGAACAATAGGAACAGCTAGGGACAAACCCCTCAGTTTCATCATTTTTGCTTCCAGTGAGATAAAAAAATGTAACTGTACAGCTAAAAAATAGATATTGAATGGCTAGACAGAAATCATTATAAAGTCTGACTTGCATGTTTCTAATCTGTGTTACCCTTGACTTTTAACAAAATGCAAACAGCACATAGCAAAGGGGAAAAATAATAAAATGTTATAATACAATAAAATCAGGGGTCTCCTACCAACTCCCCTCAGACTGAAGAAGCTACTTGGATGAGTAGCGAAACATTTCAGCCTAATAAGAAAGAAGTCCAGCTGCCATAATTCAACTTCCAGAGAACCTCACCTGGATGACTGAGAATCTTCACAGATATAATAAAATGTTGTGTAGTCGAATGCTGCAATTTATATAACAGACTAGGTTTTTATGCTTTTAAAAGTCTTAACAGTGCAATTATAATAATCTTAGAACTGCAAGACTGGAAGGGGCCCTATGGATCACTGAGTCCAGCCGCTGTCAAGGAGGCACAGTGGGGAATCAATCTCCTAACCTCTTGCTCTGCATCCAGATGCCTAAACCACTGAGCTATCCGACACTTCTGTGCATGCCCACTTAGAAGTATCTCAGACATTATCCAGTAGGCTTTATGCCCGTGTATGTGGGTGTAGGACTGATACTTAAGTGTCTACTGATCACAACATCCCTCCCTCGATGCAGAATATCTCCAGAAATGAATATTTTACTGAAAAATAAGTGATATTTATGGGGAAATTAATATTTGGAGAAGAGACTGACTATATATGTACTCTGTCCATCAACAAAATATATATTAAAGAACACAATAGGATTTACTTCTGAATAAATCTGTACAGGTTTGCACTGCCGGGCAATCTTATTGGAACTTTTCCTCAGAGCAAGCCTCATTGAACATTTAAGGCTATCCCTTGGTTCATGTGCAGGTGCAAAACTTTAATGAATGAGTGAAAGGCTGCTAACCTTCATTATTTGATTAACTTTATAGTGCAAAAGTTGAACGTTTTAAGCCAAAGTATGATAAAAATGGCTTGGAAGAGGATGGTGGTCTCTTTGTCTTCTACACAAGGGACCAATTAGAGGCGCCTCATTTGTTCCAGGAAACTGAATTTTGGCTCCCTGGGACTATTGCCAGGATCAGCCTGGGAATTGCTAATTTAAAAGGTTGTGAGGGGTTAAGGAGGTGAGAGCAAGGGAGAAAGCAAGGTAAGAGTTTTGCTGGGGTTGGCGGGAAAGGGACTATTCTAAAATTTGTCCAGCTGCTTCCTTAGCCCCAAATGCTAAAACAGGAACAGGTGGGAAAGGATTATAATTATAGACAGGATTTTTCTACTTTTTTCTGGTATGACTTTCTTCTAGTCACTTAATTTGAAACTTAAATAGCAATTGAATGACAGCCCCAATATTAAAACGTTGTCCCCTCTAACTTAGGGTGTAGCTATACTGTGGAAATAAACTGGGAGCTGGTTCAGGTTTTTAGAATTCAATTTAATATCATGTGGCCTTTGCGTTGGTGTGTGTATCCTCATGGAACAATTTTTAGTACAGTTGTAAGCTGTGTGGTGTATTGGTCTACACAGGACTTCAAATCATTGTATTTAAATGAAAATTAGCACTTTGGTGCTCCAGGTTCCAATTTTTCATCAAATCATCATGTCCAAAACCCATTATTGTTCTTCTGTAGGGCCATTGTGTTGTGTTGTGTTTTGTCCTCATGTAGAGAATTCTTTACTGCTGGTCTAAATTGCCTTTTTAAATATTTAATATATGTAGTTCTTACGTGGCATAGCACTATAGCAATGTTATACATTGTTTTTATTTTAAACACAGAGTCCAAATTGCACCGTCTTGTGTGAAATAAAGGAGTTGTGATTTAAATATTTACTGTTAAAATATTGTACTGGCAAGGTACAATAAGCTAAACCACCAGCAAGGATGCTGTCTCCAGTTTCCAGTGATTAAGTGATGCAGGACAAAAATAGAAGCAGATGAAAGGGAGGGGAAGAGTTCAGACTGTAGTCAAAAATCTTTGGAACTTGGCACCTAAAACAGACACAATTTACTCAGACACAGATGATCCAACATGCTAAATCAAGTCAAAAAAGTGTGATCAGTATCAATTCCAAATACCTAATCTCAGTGTGGGTTTAAATATATATATATATACTTGCTTTCTGGCCAAAAAAATTATGTGTGCTTAGCTGTGCATCCTATAGTTGGAGATTTTTTTATTTGATTTCAAGTGCTCCGAGCCCAGTGCAAAAACAGAAGTATTATGATTGCAGATGAGCCCTTAATCAAAATATTATTTTTTGCAGATTAAACGTTATCTAAACTACTAGCCCTTTTCTCCTAGCTTTCCCATCCATGGCTTTCTCAGATGTTTTGGCTCAGGGGAATCTTCAAGTTTACCTTAACTTTGCTTTTGAGGAACATCTGTATTCAAGTCAGAATAGTTCTATTTCATTCTAGATAGCATAATGTTCTCCTGAACTATCACATTTGTTAGAAGTGGTAAAATTACAGTAGATGAGTAAGAGACATGGATGCTAATTCAAGAGACCTTTCAGAAGAGGCACTTCATTAATGGGTACACTATATTTATAACTTAGAACAATATTTGTTCTCATTTATTTTTCTAAAGTACAAAGAGCTATGCATGCATACACAGGCAAAGGGATGTGCAGGGTGAGCGTTTTCATATTTCTTTCATTTCAGGGTCTTTCTTTTTTTTTTTTTTTTTTTTGCAAGGGGTGCCTTTCATTTACAGATTTTTAATATATTTATTTATTTATTTATTTATTTATTTTATTATATTTCTACCTCGCCCATCTAGACCAAAGGTCTACTCTGGGCGGCATTACAAATTTAGAAACAGTTAAACCAATAAACATGCACTATAAATCCAAGATGGTAAGATGTGAATTTAAGATACAGCAGGAGGGAAAGCCTGCCCAAATAGCCAGGTCTTGAGTTTGCTTCTGAAAACACCCAGAGAGGGAGCCAGGCGGATCTCCATGGGCAAGTTGTTCCAGAGGTGAGGGGCCACTGCCGAGAAGGCCCGGTTCCTCGTTCTTTCCTTCCGGACCTCCCTCGGCGTTAGGCTCCTCAGCCGCCTGGCCTGGCTGGAACGAGTGACTCTGGCAGAACTGCGTGGGAGAAGGTGCTCTGCCAGATATCGAGGTCCTAAACTGTTTAGGGCTTTATATGTAATCGTAAGAACTTTGAAATCAGCACGGAAACGAATGGGCAGCCAATGCAAGGCAGCCAGCGTGGGGGGAATATGTTGGTATCTTTTCACCTCTGTAAGAAGTCTGGCCGCTGCATTTTGTACCATCTGAAGTTTCCACGTCAATCTCAAAGGCAGCCCCACGTAGAGCGCATTATAGTAGTCTAATCTTGAGACTATGAGCGCATGGACGAAAGTGGTGAGCGCCCCCACATCAAGATAGGGACGCAGCTGGGCAATCCGCCGAAGGTGGAAATGTGCGGAACGGACCACTGACGACACCTGGGTCTCCATGGTGAGCGCTGGGTCCAGATGTACACCCAAGCTGCGAACCTCACTCTTGGTGGTAAGAGTCACCCCCCCCCCAAAGGAAAGGGAGTTTCCCAGACCACTGATGTCTGCGGCACCCACCCGAAGGACCTCCGTCTTGCCCGGATTCAGCCTCAGTCCATTCACCTGCATCCATTGCTGCACAGCCCCCAGGCAGCGCTCAAGGGACGAAACAGCATCCACTGTTGTTGGAAAAAAGGAGATGTAGAGCTGAGTATCATCAGCGTACTGATGACACGAAGCCCCGCATCCCCTGATTACCCCTCCCAGTGGCCTCATATAGATGTTAAACAGCATTGGAGAGATAATCGAGCCCTGCGGATCCCCACAATTGAGGCTCCACGGGGCCGAGAAACTCTCTCCAATCTGCACTCTCTGGGGATGGTCCTCCAAGAAGGAACAGAGCCAGGCAAGAGCCTGGCCACCGATTCCCAACTCGGAGAGCCTCCCCAGGAGAATACCGTGGTCGACGGTATCAAAGGCGGCTGAGATATCGAGGAGGACCAGCAGAGACATTTTGCCCATCGGCCTCCCTCAGCAGGTCATCAAACAGGGCAACCAATGCTGTTTCCGTGCCGTGGCGCAGCCTGAAGCCCGACTGGAATGGATCCAGGGCATTAGTTTCATCCAGAAGAGCCTGCAGCTGATCGGCCACCACCCTCTCAACTACCTTGCTGAGGAAAGAAACATTGGCGACGGGCCTATAATTACCAATATCGTCCACCGCCAAGCTCAGTTTCTTCCTAATGGGCCTAATGAGTGTCTCCTTGAGTGTCTCTGGAGAGACCTATTAATTATTGCCGTAGCCCATTCAGATGTTATAGGCCTGGCTGCTTTGATTAGCCAGGCCGGGCAAGGGTCAAGGGAGGAGGTGGTGGCACAACAGCGGTCAAGCACTCTGTCCACCATGTCTGACGTCACAGGCTGAAAGTGGTTAAGTCTCATCGGGCAAGATGGAGCGCTGGACGTCTCAGCTTGATCCACTGTGTTCAAATAGGGGGTACGATCCCGGTGGATGGCCTCCACTTTTGATTTTAAAAAGGCTGCAAATTGGTCAGGTGAGATGCTAATGGGAGGCCAATCACTATGACCAACTCCGGATAGATCGCGAACTATACGGAAAAGTTCCGCCTGCTGGTTGGAGGCTTTGCTTATCCAGACAGCGAAGTAAGATCGACTAGCAGCCTTCACCTTAGATTGGTAGAGGTTAGTCGCGATCCTGACAGCTATTTGATTATTTTCCATCGGGTTCCGCCTCCATATGCGCTCTAGCCTTCTCCTATTTCGCTTCATTGATCGCAGCTCTGGATTAAACCAGGGCGAAGGGTGATCTCTGCACCGGAGAGGGCGTTTAGGTGCGATCGTGTCAACAGCCCTGGTGGCGGCAGCCAGCCAGCTATCAACCAGAGCCTCGACAGGAGCGCCAGTCAAATCGGCCGGAATCCCTCTCATGGTGTCCTAGAATCCTATAGGATCCAATAACCTTCGAGGGCGAACCATTAAAACAGGTCCTTGCTCCCCACGGGGAGGGAGAGCCACTGCAAGATTGCATTTAATTAGGCAATGATCCGACCATGACAAGGGGACAGACACTAAGTCAGTCACCATTGGAGCACACTCACTCTGCTCAGTGGAGAACACCAGGTCCAGTGTGTGGCCACCCACGTGGGTAGGGCCGTTGACATGTTGGGACATGTCCAAGGAGGCCATGGTCTCCAAGAACTCAAGAGCTGGACCGGAAACCTCCGCCTCCGCATGCACGTTGAAGTCACCCAAGACCAAAAGCCTTGGGGACACCAACAGTGCCGCGGAGACGAAGTCCACCAGCTCTGGTGAGGAAATGGCTGGGTCGCGGGGAGCGCGGTAACCCAGCAAGATCCCTATACCATCCCTGGCCCCAATCAACACGTGGAGGGCCTCTAGACCCGGCGTCACCAGAGCAGAGCGCCTAGCAACCTGAAGGGTGTTTTTGTAAACAATGGCTACTCCCCCACCCCGCCCCTCCAGTCTACCCTGGTGTTGGACTGCATAACCGGGAGGGCAGGCAAGAGTCAGGGGAACGCCCCTTTCCCTGCCCATCCATGTTTCAGTTATGCATGCCAGATCAGCATCCTCCTCCAGAATCAGATCTTGTATAATCTGGGACTTATTTGCTACAGATCTGGCAGATACTTGTCCTTTTGTTTTATATGAAGGGGGAAAGCCTCTTTTGGGTACCATTGTTTCATGTTTCCCCCTTCATGTTTTCTGGCTTTCTAAAAGTCCTAAATAATCCTTTAAAGATTGCATTTAATTAGGCAATGATCCGACCATGACAAGGGGACAGACACTAAGTCAGTCACCATCAGAGCACACTCACTCTGCTCAGTGGAGAACACCAGGTCCAGTGTGTGGCCACCCACGTGGGTAGGGCCGTTGACATGTTGGGATTTTCTTCCTCTCAAAACTCTATGAGAAAAGCAAGGTAAAATAAAATAATGAAATGTGTTTGTTATCTTTTGAAAACAAAACACAGCACATCTCACAGCAATCCAAATAGATAAATCCCCCCCCCCCTCCACAACCATTTAGAAGCATTAGAGAACACAAGTGGGAGAACCTTTCTTACACTGTGTGCAATGGCCAACATACGACTTGAAGCAGCATTAATTCATGGAAGAATTTGCTTCTCTTTGTTCACGGATAAAAGTGTTGTAGGAACAAAGTATGAGCAGAAAGAAAGAAGAAAAAAGGAGGCTCCATTGTGATTATATTTTGAACTGCCAATTGTATTGGGGGAATCCATCAGTCTTCTTATGTTTCTTATTCTATGAAAGCTTCTGGGAAACTGTGAGCATTTCTGGTAGGGAGGGCAGAAAGTAAACAGAAGAGGAGTAATAAAACCACACATAATCAGTTGAGCTGCTATTAATAAGAGAAGCGAGTCATTGAAACATGCCTGCAGCACAGTCCTCTGCTTGAGCTTTTAACCTGCTCCTGGTTCTGTTTCATCTCCCTGCTGCTACTGCTGCTGCTATAGCAATAAACTTTCATATTCTTGGGCCTGAGCAACTGGCATATGCTCCCTGGAGTGTATATGTCAGAAGAGGCTGGTGTAACAGATGGCAGGAAAGGAAGCATCGCATTTTCAACATGCCAGAATGTGCACATTTATTACAATATTTTTCTCTAAAGGAAGAAAATAATGTAGGGGATTAATTGCAGGGAGGGGAGGTACTGCCTCTTAAGAGCAGATGCAAACCTGTCTTCAGTTCCCTGTGCTTTAACTATGCAAAAAAACAAAAAACAAAACAAAACATGTACAGTATTGTGTTTAGGAAAAGCAAAAATATTTACTCTGGCAACTCTTACAACAGCTGGCACTCAGGCTGCTTCTGCAGAGTGGAGCATTGTACGAAAGAACTAGGTGGATAGCAATGACATATTTTTAAAATCTGTGTTTTCCCTTCCCCAGTATATAATTAATTGCCTTGGAGTAGACAACGACATAAGGAAATACAAATTTCTACCAGCCTTCTTAATTCTAATCTGCCCAAAGTGGGTCACCAACCAAATACTACAGCAACACCGAAAACATTATAAAGAATTCTCAGTGCAGTCCTGTGCATGTTTACACAGAAGCAAGACTTGCTGTGTTCAGTGGTACTGACTTATGGATAAATACCTCTAGGATTAAGAGGCTGACAAAGCAAAACAGTTCCAATGAAAATGAGGAATATTATGTAGTTCTTCTTTCATCACATATGGGCAGTATTAAATATCCCATGAAATTTTGAAGTATTTTTGGTTTTGATGCCACATTTTGATTCAAAGTATGTCACATTTTCTTTTTAGAAATGATCAGAGAACCTTTGGGTTATAGAACGGAGTAATCCCTATGAAAGCACCTGTTACACTGCCAACAATGATCATGTCCAACTGGCAGTGTCAATGAGGCAGCCATCATTGCTGCTTAGTAGTGGTTGCAGCTGGACAGCATGGCTGCTCTGAGTAGATGCAAACTGAAGGGCTGTCAGGTAAGGGCACAGAATACAACAGAACAGAATGGGTGTTAAAGATCTCTGACTTTCTGTCTGGAGTAGCGTCCTCATTTTGACTTTAGCTGGGAATTCCAAAAGGTGAAAACGTTGTGATGGACCTTCTGCTTTAAAACAAGGCCTGTGGGCTCAGGACTGACAACAACGGGCACTTGGGAACCAAAGGGGGACGAGCTTAGAGAGCAACCAAGGTACAGCTGGCAAGCGGTCTAATTTTACACTTGGAATGAACATCATTGTAACGTATGTAGTCTGTGCCAACCAAGTGAACTGGTGTATGTTCATAATCATACATTCTAAGTTGACGATGGGTGACTTCTACTGACCACATCCACCATTCTCACACTGGACCTTTTTTTTTTTTGAAGGGGGGGGAGTTGGGCTGGCCTACTACCAAAATTCTAGAAAGGGGAGAGAAATGTAAGGTTTTCTACCTTATCTCTTCCTGTAGCCAGCATGCCACAGCAGTGTATGCCTTGCATAATGAGAAGAGAAAATTGAATTGGGGATGACTTAAAAGAGAAAAGAGAATTTTTTTTCTGTCTTGAATTCTAATGAGCCAATCAAATGCCTTGTAATGTGCACCTCTGGAGATGTGCAAGCTTCCTGAGGTTTTTTTTTCTTCCCTCATAGCCATTGCATTGCTTGGAGAAGGGCTACCAGCACATCTCACCATGTGCTAAGGGGTGGACAATGAGTAATACTTCAAAATAAAGAAAAATCACAGTGCTGTAAGTCTGGGTAGGGATAATGAGTGAAAGGTTACAGCATATATTACTATGCAGACATCATGTGTTAAATTAGCATTCTTAGTCTTATTCTAATAGATTCTTTTAACTGTATAATTTGCTGAATGTGGTTTTTGAGTCAGATTTCTAAACAATACAGGGGAAAAGCTGTATAGTTCTTGTACACAAAGCAAGGATGGATGATACCTTTATTAGACCACTAAGATCTAACAAATGTGTCCTAGCTTTCAAGTTCTATAGGACTCTTTATCAGGCTCAGCATTAGAGAGCTATGGACGTGCAGAAGAAATGTCCTCAAAATCATGGCCAGATGATGGCTCGTATTCTTATATAAAGTAAGTTCCAAAATGGTAGCTGCAACTCTGATGATTCAGCTTGAGGTGCCTGGTTTCACCTCAGGTAACGTAGGCTGCTGAGTGATTTGCAACTCTCTGTTTAACGAGATTAGGAAGGACAATGAAATTTACATCATTTGAGGTAAAATGTACAACCTGCTACCTTGAACTGGCTCTGCAATGCTGCAGCCACCATTTTGAAACTTGCTTTAAAGAAGAAAACCTCCTACCCATGTATCCCTGCATACTGTTTCTGATACTGAAGATAATATGTGCCTATCAGGACCACTAGCTACTGGATGCCTTATCTTGCTGTGCCAGAACTGTGGGTAAAAACTGCAGGAATATCACACATTTCCTGCTAGATTATACAATTATAGAGAATTTTGTAATGGGATGCATGTATGTGAGGATACGTTGCTGTGAAATGGGGACCTAAGCCGTCATGAGAAATAAAACATGGCACTTCAAAGGGAAAAAAATCTAGCACTTCTTCATAATAAGTTTTGAAGAGTTTTCTCCAAGTTATAGCACTCAGAAAGGAAACCACAGGCTTAAGTTTGTGAGACCTGAGCAGTGCTGTTAACGGAGCCTTTCAAAGGTCACTAATTCACAGTGTCATCATAAGCTGGAAGTGACTTGAAGGCACAAAACAACATCAACAACAAAAAAATCAAACTATAAGACGAACATAGCTTGCATCAATAAATATCATCATATTTGATCCTTTTCTCCTAGGATCTGGAGGCTGGTCCCCCTTGGATTCTAGCAGAGAACAATGGCTCCAGATTGACTTGGGAGATAGAGTGGAGATTACAGGTGTTGCAACTCAAGGAAGATATGGAAGTTCAGACTGGACAACAAGCTACATTCTAATGTTCAGCGATACAGGTCGCAATTGGAAGCAGTATCGAGAGGAAGACATCATCTGGGTAGGTTTCAACCTTTTCAATTAATAGTGGTGATGCAACCAGGGTTGTGGCTTCTAAGTCCAAATGAGTTTTTTTCCCTTCCAGAGACAAGGGGGAGGAGAGGTGCAAAGGAAACTTTTCTCCATGTGTGATAACTCTATATAGCTTCCAAGCTTCAATAGGAATAATAATCCATGTTGTCAGAATCTTACATAAGTTTATTTCAAGTAATCTATATATAAAAAATCAAGGAATGTGCTCAGTATTTTGTATCGAAGAGCTCAAAACCAGACAACAGATAGAAATCATATCCTAATATGCAATTTGCTGTGTTATTGGTGGCCTATATTTTTGTGGGGCTCACAGATGTACAGTCCTTTATTGCTCCACTTCACAGACAAGTTCCATATCCTTTTTAAAATTCCATGTTGTGTTTGGGTGATCCAAGCAACAATGAAAAAAAAATCATTCACGTGGATCAGCCAAGACCTTTGTGGCCCATGGGAGCACTCCACATGTATCAGGACCTCAGAAAATCAGGGTCGTGTCACACACAGAGTCCATAAAGACCAGAACTCTGCCTCTTCTGACTCATCATGCCCCCCACCCACCCTCGGAGAATGAACAAACCAGTGATGGAAGGGAAAGGGGTTAGAAGAAGGCTAAATATAATAGAATATTATTTTATTTATTCTATCAATTTATTTTATTTTATTATGTGCTTATGTCATTCTTTAAAATTGCTACATGTATTTTAGCAGGGAACTCCTAAAACCTCTACTATTTAAAAAATAAATCAAAAACAGCAGGCAAGAAACTAAATCATACCAGCAGGATAAAAACTTAGAAAGCATCAGCCAAACTTAAAGACCAAGATGGAAAAAGATTTTAACCTTACGCTTAGAAGGCATAAGAGTAGACACTGGCCAAACATTCCTAGGGAGGGAGTTGAGAGCTTCAGCTGGTGCAGTGTGCTAGTTATATTGATTGCTATTGTGTTCCTGTGCTTACTTAGTGATTAGTTTCAAAGCCCTAACTTGCTTGGGCACAGGTTGTCTGAATGACTACCAGGCTTTGTATGAATCTGCCCAAATGGCTTGTTGTAGCCTTGCTTACATGCTTCCTGTGGCAGTTCAACATTGTTTATATCTTGTATATAGATATGCATGGGAAAGTATGTGAGTGACTGGGTTTTGGTTGACAGTGGCAAGTTGGATGTTTGCTAGGAGAGTCTTAAAACCAGTGGGGTGGGGAATGAAATGTGTGTGGATGGATCTGTTTTCTGGTTGACTGCTATGCTGCCTGGCTAATGAGATACTGGTCTATTTATATGTCCATGTAAGATGAAGTTCAGTTCAGTTTTAGCTGGGTTTAGTTCTTTTTAGAAGCTGTCAGGTTGATGAGACAGAGTTTTGTTTTGGGTTAGATTGACATCTGGGATGAAGAATGAGAGCTGTGGAAGGTGTGCTATTTTGAAAAAGACGTGGAAATGTGTGTGTTTTCATTCAAAGTTGTATAAAAGCAAGAATCTGACAGATTTAAAGAATTAAATGTACTTAAGTTGCAAAGAAAGAAAGGGATAAGGTACTTGAGTAGAGATGAGCACAGATCAGAAAAATGGTGATTAGTATTGATTATGAATTTATAATTTTTTTCTGACGAATTGACAGATCGATTTGTAAATTTGATTTTTACTTCAAAACCCTATAAAATGGCCCCCAAGCACCTAGAGACACCAAATTTGTGGGGAAGCTTCCCCTGTCTCTCCTCTACAAGCCCTGCAAGTTTGGTGAAGTTTGAGTTTCAGAAGTCCCAAGTTATACACCCATAAGGAGCCCCCCCAAGAAAGTCCCCCCAGGCACCTAGAAATACCAAAATCACAAAGAAGCTTCCCATGACTCTCCTCTACAACCCCTCCAAATTTGGCGAAGATTGGGTTTCAGACATCCAAGTTATATACCTACAAAATGGGTCTCCCCAGAAAAGTGCCCTTTAACAGCTGGCTTGGAGAAACCAAGCTTTTTGGAATGCCAGCACTGAGCATATCATGCTATCTAGAGTAAAAGGGGGAGTGGACTATCAGCATCGCAACTCATGAGCCTTCTTGTTGCACAAGCCCTGACAGCAGCAGTGGAAAGTCTTCTGTGACATCACAGGAACCTGTAATCTGGTCTCCAGTTTTTGCCCGAATTCTCAGGAAATAAGATTCTGGTGATCTGGCAACTCTCTATTCCTGAGTAGTTCCTTCCTCCAAAGCAGACTCTTAGTGTTATCGTTTCTGCCATCACTAGATATTGCATCACCTCAGAAAATTCATACTTTGCTGTGGATTTCAAATCAGATCTCCCCTCTCAAACACTAGAGCACATTGGTCCTTCTCAGCTCTGTTGCTAGTACCAAAACTCAATCTTCAGCTCTGTTCCTAGTACCACAGCTCGGCCTGTCACCATTTCTTTGTATTGGTCAACATTCTTGAAAGCACCTACTTGCAACTGTAATTTCTGGAGGATACTGTAATCCTAGCTGTTTAGATGCTATCAGGTGAACAATGAAATCTCATCATGGGGGAAGAGGTAATAAAATGCTACACACACGTATATACACACATATGGATGGAGTCCAGGAAAAGTTACACCTCTGAGTGATTCTGTAACACGGTGTGATTCCTTTTTTCTATTACTGCTCACCATAGGAATAGATAGCCTGCAGATAATTGCAGTTTCTGCTAATGCTGACAATGGTAAAATAAGCTTTGTACGGGGAACACAGTTTTAGAATAGTAAGATGGGCAAAGAGAGGAAGGTTATCAAACCTCTCCCTGCCCCTTGGCCACACTGATTTATGCTTGCCTAGATTATGAGCACCTGCAAGTGGGAAGAGAGGATCAAGAAGAACAGACAGCCAACCAACAAAAAAAGCCAGAGCATGCTAACCCTACCCTTTGGGTGGAGATAGCTATTTGTGCCATGGGCTTTCCTGGAAGAAAGAAGAATGAAAGACTTGCCAGACTTTTGTGCTTCTAGACTGTCCTTTAGGATGCTAGAGTGAGATAATTTATACAGCAAGATTTCAGCCTGAAGAGAAGCTTGGCATAGCTCTTTAGGAGCTCTCAACCCCAATTGATAGCAGAGCAGCAGCTGGACTGGAGGTCGATGCACAAGGAAATTGTAAGTGTTCCCTCCTCCGTTTCTCTCTTTTCTGATTGCCTTCCTCACGCACATCCTCCTTCTTCAAATGTTTCAAGTAGGGAAGAGCCTAGAAGTGTCAATGAAGCAAAACAAGAGCCTGCTATCATTATGAACCACTATTAGGAGGGCTTTGGGGTTTTGTTTTGGTTGCTTTTCACATACATTTTCAGTTTTCAGTGGGCCTCTGAAAGTACACCTGATGAATCCTGCTCCTCCAAAGGAGGAGTCGTATTTTGTGAATCAAAGTTCATCTCCTCTGGTTGTTTATGCTTTCATTTGAAAACTTTCAGCCCAGCCTTAGTTTTGAAAAAACAAAACAAAACATAAACTTTCGTGGGCTTACTCCTTCATCAAGTTTCCCAAACTGGCTCTGGGGCTATCAGTTGTTGTGGGCTGCCACTCTGTCGCATAGTCTCCCTTGAGTGATCCCTGATTGGCCATGTTACTTTGGGGCAGGCGGGGGGGGGGGATGAATCCATCTATATCTGTTTCTTCCTGTGCTTGGTTACTGCACTTCAGCCTTTGGGTATGCATGTGAACAGCAAAATATTCCTTATTAAGCTTGGCTAATGGAGAAGAACCTTTATAATGGAGGCTCAAGCATTCAGTCAGAGCATGAACTAGGCAGAGGACCACAGTGAGGGCCCCTACTCTCTGCTGTTTGTGTATGTTCTGGCTGTTTGAAGCATGGGAAGCCTTCATAGGTGTGGCTTCCATGTGAAGGCTTTCTTGCTGCAGACGGTTGGAGCGGACCACAGACACTAAGGCATCCATTGAGTGGAAAGATGTCATTCTGGAATGGGTTTCTGGCCACCTCCTACCCCCCGAAGATTTCAGTTTCTAAAATTAAGCTGCCTCATCCAGGTCAGCCCTACTTCCGTGTAAGATGAGCTAAGTGGCTCAGATGGGAGATTTGGGAAATAGCAGGAAACTGTTCAAGCCTGAATTTTTTATGATTGTGCTTTTATTATCAGGGATGATGGAGGCACTTGTGAGATTTTTCTGCCCCATAGGCCAAAATAACTCAGGTGGCTTTGGGCATATGGGGTTATCTTTTACTGATCATGTCTCGGTGGTTTCTCATGAGTCTGGCTACTCCAGGGGAAAAACGTGTCAACCAATTCCTGCTTTTGCTTGGCTGGCTTTTGGGTTGTCATTTGGTGTTTATTATTATTATTATTATTATTATTATTATTATTATTATTATTATTATTATTATTATTATTATTATTATTATTATTATTATTATTATTATTAATAATAATAATAATAATAATAATAATAATAATAATAATAATAATAATAATATGCCGCATTTCTCCCAACAAGGGACCCAAAGCAGCTCGACCTCAGGCAGCACAATGGCTTGAGTTGACCTTGTTGTTTCTGTGTCTCCCTTGACATTCTATATTTTGTTTCTGAAACACACAGAGTGCAACTGCAACATGTGGAATGACTTTTCTGTATATATGGATGGTAAGGCATATTGTTATGGGTGTACCAAACTGTAATTCCCTTTAGTATTAATGAGAAAAATCATGCTGGTGATTTGCGACTTGAAGTCAAATAAATCTTTTGACATTCATTCAACCAGCATTTGTGATGTTAGTAAATTTTGCAGCTGGGATGTAAGATAAAACAGATTAGTCATTTAAAACCAATTTTCCAAACCTATTTGTATTGAAATAATCTGGTACAAAAGGCCATTGTAGATTATAGCAAACTAGTCTTATAATTGTATTTTCAGTATGGATGTTAGCAATGTGTGGACTTGCTGACTATTAATTGGGAAACAAAAACACCTGCCTTATAACTTGAAGAAGTGAGTGAATTTATTCAGTTTTAAAGTACTGAATAATTCAGAATGTATTTTAGCAGCACACACTATGCAGTAGTGTTTCTTTGATGTGCCCATTATGGAGAAATGTGCACTAGATAGGACAATCTGCTTTTTAGAGCTACAGATGCTTTTGTTTCTTTCTAAAGTTGCAAATGCTTTTTTTTTCTTTTTCATTTTAAGAAGGCTTTCCATGCAATGTTACATCAAGAAAATCGTCAGCTGCTGGAGGTCTTTCTTGTGTATAATGACATACAGCTAGCTTTGTAAGTACTGTAGTGTCCTATCACCATTGAGTCTGGTTAACTGAGGCAACCCGGCTGCATTTGTTCCTGCCAATCATTTTCAGAGATATGGATTGTACCGAGAAACACGGCTTATGAACTAGTACTCCATGACGTCCGCTGTATTTTTCTGAGATTGTAGCAGCATGGGGAGACTTTGCAAGTGTATCTGTGAATCAACCACTCATAAGAAAGAGTTTCTCACAGGGGGTGCAGTCTGCATCTAGTATCCAACTGTTAGAAGAAATATTTTACAGTAGGACAAATGGATTATAGTGTGGCTCAGTCAGGGAGGTAGGACTGTTTCTTGGTCTTCATTGCCATGACAGAGATGTAGAATGGGAAGGGATCCCACACAGCCTCTTGTCCAGCCCCCTGGTGATGCAGGAATCCTCAGTTAATGCGTTCCTGACAGGTGGCCTCCAACGTCTGTTTAAAAACCTCCAATAAAGGAGAGCGTCTACAACCTTCCAACATAGTCTGTTACACTGTTGAACATCTTTTACCAATATTTCTTTCTGCAAAAACAGGGAATATTTCTGGGACATTGCTATATACTGAAGTAGATTATTTGTTCCCTCTGCCCATAAAAGTACCATATTCCTCAATATATTCTGCATGTTTATGTTTCCAGAGTACAAGCTTTTCACTTCAGATAAATTGGCCAATTAAAATAAAGGCATTGTAATATAGATATATTATACTATAGGTACAGTATATATACAATACTATAGGTATAGCATTGGAAGTAGAGTGGGTAGATGGAAAACACAAATGGGCCCTAAGACAGCCACCATGCTGAGCAACAGTATTACTTGGTGGATATCTATGCAGCCTCCACCTATTAAAATGAACTGCTCTGGAGAAATCCTCATAACACCATGACCCCTTGATCTAAGATACTACTGTCCAGGTATACCACCTGGAGATTTGATACTATAGAGCAGCGGTCCCCAACCTTTTTGGGGCCGTGGACCGGTTGGGGGGAGCGAGCTCCATGCGCAGGGTGTGTGTGTGAAGGCACCCCCGTGAGAGCACGGTGGGCGTGTCATGCTCGCGCGCATGCACGTGCGCGCAACACGCCCCCTGCAGGCACGACACGCCCCCTGCAGGTGCGACACGCCCACCGCATGAGCGTGACACGCCCACCGCGAGCGTGACACCCCCCCACGCAAGCGTGACATGCCCACCACAGGCACGACACACCCCCGTGAGCGTGACACGTCCACTGCGAGCATGGCACGCCCCTCGTGCCAGCATGACATGCCCAGTGCGGGCGCGACACCCCCCCGCATGAGCGTGACACGCCCACCACGCGTGCAGACGGGGGGTGGAGATCCGTATCCGCGGCCCAGTTCTGGCAAGCCTGCAGACCAGCACCAGGCCGCGGACCGGGGGTTGACGACCCCTGCTATAGAGGACTACTTTTGCATATTCTAAAATAACTGTTGGGATGTTACCCTTCTGGATCAACAAATGTCTGCTCAAATAGATACATCTTCCCAAAATATCTAAATTAGAGTACATTAACATACAGTCAAGTGAAAAAAGAAAGTACACCCTTTTTGAATTCTATGGTTTTGCATATCAAGACATAATAAAACTCTCTTGGTCCTTAGCAAGTCTGAAAATTAGGTAAATGCAACCTCAGATGAGCAACAAGATGTGACACATTACACTGTGTCATGATTTATTTTACAAACAAATAAAGCCAAAATGGAGAATCCATGTGTGAAAAACTAAGTACACCCTTCCTACTTCCATGGAGTTAAGAGGCTAAGTAGCAGCCAAGCAGTGCTAACCAAATACCCTTGAGTAATTGATCATCAGCAAGTGTGACCACCTCTATCAAAGCCAATTATTCACAAGTGGAAAACATTCAAGACAATTGACAGTCTTCCCAGGAGTGGACATCCAAGCAAATTCACCCCAAGGTCAGACCATGCAATGCTCAGAGAAATTGCTAAGAAAAACAACAACAAGAGTTATGTCTTAGACTCTACAGGCCTCAGTTCGCACATTGAATGTTAAAGTTAATGGCAGTACAATTAGAAAAAGACTGAACAAATATAGTTTGCTTAGAAGGGTTTCCAGGGGAAAGCCTCTTCTCTCTGAAAAGAACATGGCAGCACAGCTTATGTTTGCAAAGTTGCATCTGGACAAACCACAAGACTTCTGGAACAATGTCCTTTGGACAGATGAGACCAAAGTGGAGATGTACAGTACCAGGTTTGGTGAAAACTAAACACAGCATATCAGGACAAACACCTCATACCAGCTGTCAAGCACGGAGGTCAAGGGGTGATGATTTGTGCTTGTTTTGCAGCTACAGGACCTGGGCACCTTGCAATTGCTGAGTCGACCATGAACTCCTCTGTATACCAAAGTATCTGTCCAACAGCTAAAGCCTGGCTGAAATTGGGTCATGCAACAGGACAATGATCCCAGGCACACCAGCAAATCTACAACAGAAAGGCTGAAAAAGAAAAGAATCGAGGTGTTGCAATGGCCCATTCAAAGTCCAGAACTCAACCCGATTGAAATGCTGTGGCAGGACCTTAAGAGAGCTGTGTAGAAACAAATGCCCACAAACCTCAATGAATTGAAGCAACATTGTAAAGAGTGGACCAAAATTCCTCCACAACGATGTGAAAGACTGATCAAGTCATACAGAAAACGGTTACTTCAAGTTATTTCTGCTAAAAGTGGTTCTACAAGCTATTGAATCAAAAGGTATACTTAGTTTTTCACACATGGCTTCTCCATTTTGGCTTTATTATTGTAAAATAAAACATGACATGGTGTAATATGTCACATGTCTTTGTTTTTCATCTGAAGTTGTATTTACCTAATTTGCAGACCTGCTAAGGACCAGATTATTTTTTTAATGTCCTGATACGTAAAACCATAGAATTCAAAGAGGGTGTACTTTCTTTTTCACATTACTGTAAGTTTCAAAGGTGCTAAAAGCATGACAAGTTAAGTCCCCTTGCTCAGTGTTCTGGATCCTCCTGCTTCCATTCCTTACCTCCTCTTGCATCAGAGTTTTGTTTCATTCCTACCTTTCAGAATCCTTGCAACAGAAGCCAAATTAGTCTTTCCAAGACTATTTGTTGGTTTGATAGTCCTTTTGATCTTCCTATTCTTTTGAATAGGAACTAGTATAAAATTTCACAGTCCCAGTTGTTAGACATGAATTTGTAATGATGAAAGCACAAGAGACACAAAATTGGGCCTGTTAAGTGACCTATCTTAGTTCCATAGTTGGGAAAAGTTCCTTTTGGGGACTGCAGCTCCTAGAACCTCTGGGAGCAATAGGAAAAAAAAATACTTACAGCTTTAGAATTCATAGAATCATATAATGAAGTTGGAACGGGCCTATAATGCCATTGAGTCCAACCCCCTGCTCAGTACAGGAATACAAATCAAAGGATATCTGCCAGATCATTGTCTAAATTTCACTTGAATGCCTCCAGTGTTGGAACACTCACCACCTCTTGAGATAATTGGTTCCATTGCCATACTGCTCTAACACTTAGGAAGTTTTTCCTGATATTCAACTGAAATCTGGCTTCCTTTAACTTGGGTGTTTAAGTCCAAAAAGTAAATTTTCCACGTTCTGCCTAATTCCCCTTTCCTAGACTGCTATATAGAGTACAATACAGATGGTATTCTTACAGTCTGTACATTTCTCTGTAACTTGTGATATATTTTTATTCTCAGAAATGCATATTTAGAGGGAATACATAAACATGCATATTCTAAAGAAATGCATACAATTTGAATTTAAATGCTTTTTTTCCTGAAAACAAATTGCAGAGAACAAGCTGGGCTGGATACATGAAAATGTCAACACAAATGCAAACTAGACTGATCCATCAATACTTGCTGAAAATGGTTTAAAGTTATACTATGCAGAGCCAAATGTTGGGAATTTGATTCCCCACTGTGCTTCCTGTGAGTAGAGCCAGCCTATGTGGGCTTTGGCAAGCTGCACAGTCTCAAGGTGCCCCCAGAAGAAAGGAATGGTAAGCCACTTCTGAATATTCACTACCTGGAAAACCCTGAAAAGGGTTGACCTAACAGAATTGAGATGACAGAACATTATTATTATTATTTCAACTACCGAGACAGAATTTAGTCCTTCTGGACAACTTAACAAATGGTGTGATATACAACTCAAGCAGCAGTTTCAGCAATATAACTACATTATTTAAAAGCATTTTGATGCTACAAAGCAGATACAGTCAACCCTCGACTTACGAACGGCCCTAGTTACGGACATTTCGACTTACGAACCGCTCTGATAGAAAAATATAGCCTCGACTTGCGAACTTTGCTTCGAGTTACGAACCGAAAAAGTCATCTTAGGTTAAAAGGAAAAAAAAGAAAAAAAATTCTGCCCCTAGTGGTAGGAACAGATTAACCGGCTTTGCATTAGTTTCTATGGGAACTAATGCTTCGACTTACAAACCGCCCCTCGACCTAAGAACCAAAAACAGCCAGAACAGATTAATTGGTTTTCAATGCATTCCTATGGGAAATGCTGATTCGACTTACGAACTTTTCGACTTAAGAATGTCCTTCCGGAACGGATTAAGTTCGTAAGTCGAGGGTTGACTGTACTAGGAAGAACTTCTTGACAGTAAGTCAGTGGAGTGGGCTGCCTCAGGAAGTAGTGGACTGTTCTTTCATTACAGGTTTTAAACCAAAGGTTGGATGGCCATCTGTCAGACGTGCTCTAGCTATAGAATTCCTGATTCTCAGGAGGTTGGACTCTATGACCCTTTGTATTTTCTCTAGCTCTATAATTCAGTTATTTTAAAGGGGGAGGGGCCCAGATATTAGACTTGCAATTGCTCGCATTCCTCATCATTGACTATCCTAGCCAGGCCTACTGAGAGTAACATCTGGAAACCCATACTTTGCCCAATAGTTACCAATCCAGCAGGCGCAGTGCTATTTATAATGTACACTCATTCCATTGTGATTTCTAATCTTTCGCAAGTGACCCAAAGGTGGGCTATTTAACTATGCAACAACTGTGTGTGGCCACCTGCTTTGAGAAAGAAAATGATTTGTTGAAGGGCACCCTGATTGTTAACAGAAAATACATTTCTCTGTATAGGAATTATAATAATCCTGCTATGGCTGCTGTTTCTTCCATTCTGAGAAATCCTGCAAGTTTGCCCATGAGATTTTTTTGGGTGGTGGTGGAATCTGTTGCAGATAGAAAAGAATAACCCCCCTCTTCACTTTCTAAGAGCAAGACATTGCCAGCTTCAGATCCTGACACTGAGGAAGCCCATTCCTAGTGCTCACCAACTTCTTGTCCTCTCTGGCAAGCCTATGAATAGGGATCAGCAGATCACTTCTAAGTTTGGGCAGGCTGATACTAGTCAAAGCAGCCCTTCAGTAATGTAGCCTCATCAAACACTTGGGGAATTAAAGACAGGACTTTAGACTGGGTTAAAAAATGCACCAACAGCCAACAAAACTAGTATTATGCAGGCATTATGTGCTCTGACAGCCGGACACCCAGTAAGCCAGGCATGAACTGGAAATAAGTGGTGATAGGTGGCTAGGATTTAAAGCTACTTCACATACAAAAATCAAACTTCTCCTCTAGTGGCCCTTAACCTAAGAGTTGTCTCCCTGTTTGGAAACCTGCAGATGAATAATAGTTCCCTGAGCTTTAGCTAGAAGCCTGAGACTTGGCAACTGTAATCTAGTCTCATGGCAAAGGATATCACTCTGTCCACAACGTCCCTGTTCTCTTGCCTTCTTATGATGTCAGCAAAGTAGGACAGCATCAGTTTCACCATTTTTACCTCCAGAGAAAGTTCAGGCTAGATTTAATCTAGGACACACTTGCTTCTATTGTATTGTTATGTGGGGTCTGTGGGATTTTTAAATTTTAACTTAAAGTAGTGCACACACCACTCTGTTGAAGTTTTAACTTTAACAGAGTAGTGTGTCCACTAACGGGGCAGTATATAAATAAAATAAATCAAATCAAATCAATCAATCAATCAATCAATTGCCCTTCTGGCAGTCCAGGGTTTCTACAAAGTTCTCCAGCACCATATTTCAAACAAATCAATATGAGAACAAGAACTGTGTATCATCTGTATTCTAGAGGTTACAGTTTGAATATAATTCTGAGTTATTTTATTGACTATTGCATCCTATAGTGGGAAGATTTCTCTCTAGTTGCATATTATTTTGGGCTCTACTAAGCAAATGACTGCATGCAATAGAGGAGAAATTACAGAACATAGACTCTAATTTATTTTTGCCCCCCAAGGAGAGATGAAGTAAAGGGGATGTATCATTAATTTGTTCTTCGCAAACAGTTTACAACAATTAGATAAACAAATGCATCTTTGGAATAAGCATCCCTAAATTGAATAAAGGAGTTATGTGCAGTTATATCAGGTCATTCTAAAACAATAATGTATGAAGGTACAATTGGGCTTCACAAATTGGGTGTGACTGCATTTAATTTGTGCCCCTAATCACTGCAACTTTATTCAAAGCTCAACTGACGGAACTGGCTGAATGGAGTAAACATTTGTAGACTCATATTAATTTAGACCTAATTAATTTAAAAAAACCTGACAATGAGGCATTATGATCATACACATAATGTTAAGCATATGCTCATGTAGCTCTCCTAGTCCTCCTGCTGTATCTTCTGGAAGAAAGTGACTGGAACTTCTTCATTTCACCTATTTGTAGTTTTTCATTATTACTGAACTGGAAGTTGTCATTGATAACTGTGTATGTGCTGGGAGGGCAGACAGGGTGGAATCAGAATCTCTAAGCACAAGTGAAGATCTTCTGCACCAATAAGCAGTAGTTCACTCTAACCCAGCTTTGTTAGTTGAACTGCAGTTGGAATTGGAGACAAAAGCTTCTATTCTTCACTATTTGACCATCACAAATGAGAAAGGGAGGAGAATCAGAGTTTTAGCTTTATACACACAGCAACTCCATGTCTCCTCCTTTGGATAATCTGTACAGAATCTAATGTACTAGTTAGATGATAAAATCAGGAAGGTCATGGTGCCTTATTGCATATCACTAAATCCATGTACTGTGCCTTATTGGTAAAATGAAGGTACTTTATAAATTCTGTGATGGGTATCCGGAGCCTCATGGTGCAGTGGTTAAATTGCAGTACTACAGTGAAGACTCTGCTCACGACCTGAGTTCAATCCTGGGCATAGGTAGCTGGCTCACGTTTGACTCAATCTTCCATCCTTCTAAGGTTGGTAAATTGAGTGCCCAGCTCACTGGAGCGTTGGGGGGAGATGTGTATCTTGCATAATTAAATTGTAAACTGCCTGGAGAGAGCTTGAAGCTCTATGTGGCGATATAGAAACAGCACACTTGTCCATTGTCCATAAGGATACAATCTTTAAACACACTATGTTGCAATCTAGGGATAGACAGCATGGTGTTTTGGACTGTAAATTCTATACTCCCTGATCATTGGGCTTGTTGACTGAGACCTACAAGAGCTGTAATGCAAAGCATCTTAAGAGCATCTGACTGTTTACCCCAAGTTCTTTTAGGATGTGTTGAGTATTTCTGGTTCGAAGTTAGATCATCCTAGAAAAATCTCAGGAAGGTTCAGTGAAACCCTTTCCTGAACTCTAAGCACTTTGAGTCACATTCTGTTGAGCTCCTGATGAGTTTTAAGAAAAAGGACCATCCTGATATAATCAAACAAGTGTAACTGATATGGTAGTCTCACTGAGAACTTGTGAGAATTTCACTTATGTAAGGTATAATACTTGGGAAAGCATAGGAATTTAATTAATTGCACTGTAGTTCAGCTGAGCCTCAAACATTGCTGTTTTGTAGAACTACTTCCCATAGACCAACTTATGAACAATATGGAATATTGTTGGGAAATGAAGATAGTTGTCTAATCCACAAGATCATGGAAATAATTCTGCAAAGAAGCAGTTTTGAACTTATTGTGAACTAGAGATAGATGAGATTCTTGAATAACCCTTCAATTGATTTGTGTAACATGAGAAGAAAACATCCTGTTCATATTGTTTTTTGGCCTTTCTCTCTGACCATGTTTCCTAAAATGTATACAAATTTAGTCAAGGTTCATGAACTGTAGTTAAAATAACGGTGAATTTCTAGACCTATTTCGATATCAAATGGCTATGAAATGCCTATCATGTGATCTTGAGCACACTGATATATCATCCATATACTCATTGATATTCCAAGATACAGGCTTTTATGGAGGTAAATATAAGACCCTATTACTTACAACAAGATAGAATCTCAGAGTCTGAAACAGATTGCATTCAATCTATAACTGTGTGAATTAGTTAAATAACCACATAGATAGCTGTATCCCCAGTCTTACATTATAGTTTCCTGAGCCCTACTGATAAATTAAGATGCTTGTTTTTCTTCACAATAAGAAACCAGACCTGTTTATCATTCTGACATTGTCTATCAAAAATGCTGTTTACTCATGAGTTCTTACATCTTAGTTGAGTTTTCTCTCTGTTAACATTTTCTCTTTTTGTTGTTCTAGCATTTTTAAAACTTTAGTTCAAGTTTTTCCACTACACCTGGTTATTTTCCCCTTTTTTACTTGTCCAAAACACTCAACCTGTTGCATTTTATAGCTGGTTTTCAAGCTAGAGAAAAGTTGGGTCAGCAATGCATCACAGCTTCAGAAAACTTCAGAAAACAGTCTCATGTTGTAGAATGCTATCAAATAGACTGGCTTATATTTCAGTGCTGTTATTTTACAGGGAAAAATGGGGTATGTGTGTGTTTTCATTTCTGTACATTTATGGTTAAGAAAAAAAGGGGGAAGCCAGGATATAATGATATTCTTCTGCTAGATCTTGCACCAAATGAGCAGATCCGCAGCCTTCCTCCTGCTGCTCCCTCAGTCACTAACCTCAGAAGTCTGGAAAATTCCTCTGGAGTAGGTTTTAGGGTCAGGGTTGAAGTGGAAGGAGGTGAGAAGTAATTCTGATTTGTTTGTATACAAAGGTATAGCATTAGCTTTTAGTCACAAGTGTTGTTGGTGGTGTTGATAAGAATGATTTTATAGATCATTTGCCAGCAAAGTAGATTATTGGGATTTTTTTCTTTTAATTTGGGCTGAGGATCTGAACCCTTGTGTTAAGTTTTGATAGACAAGAGAGGGAAGAAACAAACAGCTGTGATTATTATGGAAATATGAGGATTATTGAAGAACACCCTATTGAAGCAAGACAATGACATTTTGGAACCACTGTCAGTATTTTCAGGTTTCCTTGCCTACCTTTCCCCACAGTTTGTAAGGAAATGGGTGAAACTATGGGAGCCCCTTCACGGATTGCTGCCTTGTCGTGGCGAAGGGGCTTGAGTAATTCAGAGAAGCTATGGGCTATGTCATGCAGGGACACCCAAGACGGACAGGTCATAGTGGAGAGTTCTGACTAAATGCGATCCACCTGGAGCAGGAACTGGCAAGCCACTCCAGTATCTTTGCCAAGAAAACTCCATGGACAGAAACAAAAGGCTAAAAGATGTGACGCTGGGAGATGAGCCCCTCAGGTCGGAAGGCGTCCAACATGCTATTGAGGAAGAGCGGAGAACAAGTACAAGTAGCTCCAGAGCTAATGAAGTGGTTGGGCCAAAGCCAAAAGGACGCTCAGCTGCGGACGCGCCTGGAAGTGAAAGGAAAGTCCAATGCTGCAATGAAAAATACTGCATAGGAACCTGGAATGTAAGATCTATGAACCTTGGTAAGCTGGATGTGGTCAAACAGGAGATGGCAAGAATAAACACTAACATCCTGGGTGTCAGTGAACTAAAATGGACGGGAATGGGCGAATTCAATTCAGACGATTATCATATCTACTATTGTGGGCAAGAATCCCGTAGAAGAAATGGAGTAGCCCTCATAGTCAACAAAAGAGTGGGAAAAGCTGTACTGGGATACAATCTCAAAAATGATAGAATGATTTCAATACGAATCCAAGGCAGACCTTTCAACATCACAGTCATCCATGTTTATGCACCAACCACCAATGCTGAAGAGGCTGAAATTGACCAATTCTATGAAGACTTAAAACACCTTCTAGAACTGACACCAAAGAAAGATGTTCTTCTCATTATAGGGGATTGGAATGCTAAAGGAGGGAGTCAAGAGATGAAAGGAACAACAGGTAAGTTTGGCCTTGGAGTTCAAAACGAAGCAGGGCAAAGGCTAATAGAGTTTTGTCAAGAGAACAAGCTGGTCATCACAAACACTCTTTTCCAACAACACAAGAGGCAACTCTACACATGGACATCACCAGATGGGCAATACCGAAATCAGATTGATTATATTCTCTGCAGCCAAAGATGGAGAAGCTCTATACAGTCAGCAAAAACAAGACTTGGAGCTGATTGTGGCTCTGATCATCAGCTTCTTATAGCAAAATTCAAGCTTAAACTGAAGAAAGTAGGAAAAACCACTGGGTTAGTCAGGTATAATCTAAACCAAATCCCTTATGAATACACAGTGGAAGTGAAGAACAGATTTAAGGAACTAGATTTGGTGGACAGAGTGCCTGAAGAACTATGGATGGAGGCTCGTAACATTGTACAGGAGGCAGCAACAAAAACCATCCCAAAGAAAAGGAAATGCAAGAAAGCAAAGTGGCTGTCCAATGAGGCCTTACAAATAGCAGAGAAGAGAAGGGAGACAAAATGCAAGGGAGATAGGGAAAGTTACAGAAAATTGAATGCAGACTTCCAAAGAATAGCAAGGAGAGACAAGAGGGCCTTCTTAAATGAACAGTGCAAAGATATAGAGGAAAAGAACAGAAAGGGAAAAACGAGAGAGCTGTTCAAGAAAATTGGAGATATTAAAGGAACATTTTGTGCAAAGATGGACATGATAAAGGACAAAAATGGCAGGGACCTCACAGAAGCAGAAGACATCAAGAAGAGGTGGCAAGAATACACAGAGGAACTATACCAGAAAGATCTGGATGTCCCGGACAACCCAGATAGTGTGGTTGCTGACCTTGAGCCAGACATCCTGGAGAGTGAAGTCAAGTGGGCCTTAGAAAGCATGGCTAACACAAGGCCAGTGGAGGTGATGGCATTCCAGTGGAACTATTTAAAATCTTAAAAGATGACGCTGTTAAGGTGCTACACTTAATATGCCAGCAAGTTTGGAAAACTCAGCAGTGGCCAGAGGATTGGAAAAGATCAGTCTACATCCCAATCCCAAAGAAGGGCAGTGCCAAAGAATGCTCCAACTACCGTACAATTGCACTCATTTCACACGCTAGCAAGGTTATGCTCAAAATCCTCCAAGGCAGGCTTCAGCAGTACTGTATGTGGACCGAGAACTCCCAGAAGTACAAGCTGGATTTTGAAGGGGCAGAGGAACTAGAGACCAAATTGCTAACATGCGCTGGATTATGGAGAAAGCCAGAGAGTTCCAGAAAAACATCTACTTCTGCTTCATTGACTACGCAAAAGCCTTTGACTGTGTGGATCACAGCAAACTATGGCAAGTTCTTAAAGAAATGGGAGTGCCTGACCACCTTATCTACCTCCTGAGAAATCTATATGTGGGACAGGAAGCAACAGTTAGAACTGGATATGGAACAACTTATTTGTTTAAAATTGGGAAGGGAGTACAACAAGGCTGTATATTGTATCCCTGCTTATTTAACTTATATGCAGAATTCATCAAGCGAAAGTCTGGACTGGATGAATCCCAAGGCGGAATTAAGATTGCCGGAAGAAATATCAACAACCTCAGATATGCAGATGATACCACTCTGATGGCAGAAAGTGAGGAGGAATTAAAGAACCTCTTAATGAGGGTGAAAGAGGAGAGGGCAAAAAATGGTCTGAAGCTCAACATCAAAAAAACTAAGATCATGGCCACTGGCCCCATCACCTCCTGACAAATAGAAGGGGAAGATATGGAGGCAGTGACAGATTTTACCTTCTTGGGCTCCATGATCACTGCAGATGGTGACAGCAGCCACGAAATTAAAAGACACCTGCTTCTTGGGAGGAAAGCGATGACAAACCTCGACAGCATCTTAAAAAGCAGAGACATCACCTAGCCGACAAAGGTCCGCATAGTCAAAGCTGTGGTTTTTCCAGTAGCGATGTATGGAAGTGAGAGCTGGACCATAAAGAAGGCTGACCGCCGAAGAATTGATGCTTTTGAATTGTGGTGCTGGAGGAGACTCTTGAGAGCCCCCTGGACTGCAAGGAGATCAAACCTATCCATTCTGAAGGAAATCAACCCTGAGTGCTCACTGGAAGGACAGATCCTGAAGCTGAGGCTCCAATACTTTGGCCATCTCATGAGAAGAGAAGACTCCCTGGAAAAGACCCTGGTGTTGGGAAAGTGTGAAGGCAAGAGGAGAAGGAGACAGAGGACGAGATGGATGGACAGTGTCATTGAAGCTACCAACATGAATTTGACCCAACTCCGGGAGGCAATGGAAGACAGGAGGGCCTGGCGTGCTCTGGTCCATGGGGTCACGAAAAGTCGGACACAACTTAACGACTAAACAACAACAAATGGGATCCCTTGGTGATTTGCACCTCATCACTCTCATACACATGCAGTGAGCACACCAGACATACAGTACTTCCTTCGACTATCCTCTGCATTAATCTCTTTTAATTTATCTCTAATCCTTAGAGATAAAGGATAACTCACTATGTTATCTCTCTCATACACAAATTGCTGAATATAAATAAAGAACGAGTTTCTAGGCAAGTGGTTTCATGATCATATCAAAACCTTGACAAGTAATCTATGTAAACTGGTGAATCTTTGGTTTATACTGGAAATATTGTTAATGAGTACCACATAAAACAGAGTGATTTTTATGATATGGATTCATTTTAGCCACCCTGGGTCCTTTCAAGAAGAGAGGCAGGGTAAAAATATTTTAAATAAATAAATAATATAATAGTAAGGAAATGCTAATGAGATGCCTTGTGTGGGAGTCACCTATTGACAAGAATGAAAGTCACCTAGAGCTGCGTACAAGGTAAGATAATTTGGATCCAAGATTCCTAATATGGTGTAGTGGATAGAGTATTGGGACTAGGATTCTGGTTCAAATCCCTATGTAGCCATGGAAACTCACTGGAGGAAGCAGTGGTAGCAGTGGTAAACTACTCCTTGAACATCTCACATACTTTGAAGATCATAAGAGCTTGTCATAAGTCCGAAATGACGTAATAGCATATAAGAATTGTAACAGCAAATCTACATATCACAAATCACAATATATCTGCAATTCACCATTAGCTTTTGTCTTTTGACCTTGCCATTATTGCACATGGTTCTGGACTAACTGAACTAAATTCTAGTATCTTCTAGAATCTTGAGGTTTTTTTCTTTTTCTTTTCTTTTTCCTTTCTGAGAATAATTTGCTGAGTTCACATTGTACTTTAGAGCCTCAATGGCACAGTGGTTAAAAAACTGCTGTACTACAGTGAAGACTCTGTTCATGACCTGAGTTTGATCCTGGGTTCAGGTAGCTAACTCAAGGTTTACACAAACTTCCATCATTCTAAGGTTGGTAAATTGAGTACCCAGCTTGCTAGGGGGCCCCAATGTGTAGCCTGCATAATTAAAATTGTAAATTGCCCAGAGTGAGCTTTAAGCACGATGGGGTGCTATATAAGCAGCACACTTTGCTATGCTTTAGAGCAGGGGTCCCCAACCCCCGGTCCGCGGACTGGTCCCGGTCTGTGGCCTTGCCAGGACTGGGCCGTGGAGACAAATCTCCTGCCCCCCTGCACACGCAGATGCATGCATGCCCCTCCCATGCATGCATGGCCCCTCCCACGGCCCCTCCCATGCACGCACGGATGCCCTCTCACCCCCCACCCCACCCGCACGCTAAACCGGTCCGTGGAGGCAAAACGTTTGGGGACCACTGCTTTAGAGTCCAAAACACCACTCGTTTATTTCACAGAGATTTTTTTACCTCGGCCAGTTTTTGTCAGCATACTGACTACCTGTTCAGTGGCACTGTGCTGTCAACATTCTGCTGCTGCTTAAGTTCGTGCTATCATAAGACATGACAAAAGAAAGCAGATGCACTAAGTCAGTTTTAATAACTGCAAAATCATAATTCCAAAATTGTGGTATTCAGATATTACAGGTGCTTCCTGTGAGTAATATGAATACTCTCTTCATAATACCTGTTGATAAATTACTCTCTGAAAAATATCATTGCAAAAAATACATAGTAGAGTGGGGTTTAAATGGAGACACAACCTCCTCCTCTGAACAACCACCACCTTTCCCAAAGCAAAATCATATAAAGCTAAATTTAGTGCTAGTCCCACTTAAAGTAGGCCCATTGCAATGAATCAGTCTGCTTATCTTGATTAACTTAAGTCCCATTGATTTCAGTGTGTCAGTTCTAGGTGAGATCATTATTGGATTTAGCTGAAAATAATTAACTTCCCAAAATGCATATACATATGCTAAATATGAGCACAGTCCATGTGCACAGAGCAGCAGGTGGATACATATAACTTCTTGTTGCCCCTCAGTGCAGTTGACCTAACTTGTAAAAACCAGTGTTCAAAGGGTTAACACATACAAGTTTTCAAGTTATGTCAAATATATGTTGAAGTAGAGGAATGCCAACCTGAGGTAATATCACATGACCTGGTTCTTGCCCTTCCTCTCTTTACTGGCAATGTACATGAAGTACATTTATCTGTGTTCAGCTGTACATTTGAACCCCATCTACAGCCACTTGTAGTGGTAAAATAAATTCTTGATGTTGATCTGAAAAAAAAAATCAAATTGAATGCATTTCCTACTACAAGTGTACATACATACAACGTATAGTATAATGACTCTAACCAAAGTACTCAAGGTATTCTAGTATACTCAATGAGCAAAGGGATCATCACAGATCACATGTAAGTGTTCTTAACATGGATTTAGAAGATTGAGAAACACCTGCCTTCAAATGTGAAGTTCATACGCAGAGTGCCTTCAAGTGCAGATCTTGTAACTTTTGCAGAGTTTTGAATTTCTAGTAAAACTCCTTTTGCTGTGCAGTGGAAGTACAGAGACCCAGAGAAATGAATAGCCACAAGTTCCCATGAGTCCACCCTTTTCTCATTAACTGATACTTAAGGTCTCAAAAACCCAGTGTGAGACATTTGTAGGAGAAAGAATAAAAATGTTTCTTTACTTGCAGTTGCTTGAAGTTATAGACATGTATGCTGTTTTCTTTACTGCAGACATACGTAGCAACCAACTGAACAAATCCACATCAAAAAAAATCTGTAACTGCTTTCAACAGACTAAAGAGAGAGAGAAACAGTCAATGGAGAGGTGGTGGCCTCTTTGAATTAAAGGCTGGAAGTAATGATTGGTTAATGCTGGACGAACAGTCACCCCAGCTCAGAAAAGTCTCTCCCAGTCACACAAACTACAGACAGCATGAGAGGTGGCAAAAAATACCCCAACACCCCTTCTCAAACGCTCATGCAGCCACCTTCTTGAAGGCCCGTCTTGCTGTGCAAATTCTGGAAGTGATGTCTCAGAAAAGGCTTGGTTAGGGTATCTGCTGTCATCTCTGGTGTGTGATCGTAGACCCTCTCAATGACACCTTTCTCAGTCAGGTCACATACCAAGTGGCATATCATGCTGATATGTCTGATGCATGCATTCATTTTCTCACTTTCTGATAGCTTGATGCAGTTATTGTTTTCTCTTGTAATCAGTACTGCGAGCAGACGAAGTTGCTTTTTAATATAAAAATAAAATAAAGGTAAGAACTCCAGGCAGTCTTCCTATTAGAATTAATCCAGCAAGGAACACTTTTGTCGTCTTTGATACTAATGCCGGAATACTGGTGATAGCATCTTTTTGCCATTCCAGGGGAAAAATGCACCCTGCCAGAATAAATTTTATCTACTTTTTCCCCCTGTTGATTTCAGCATAATATGGATTTATTATTCACAGGATTTTTTCCTTTCCAATGCAGAAAGAGATTGAGAATTATTTACTGTTCTCATTATCATTAGGAAGGAAGTTTTATCTGATCCCCTTTTTTATAACTGTCAAAGACTCAGCTTTAATATTTCACTTTTTGAATTACAGTTCCCTATTGACTGGAATAAGCAATGGGTGGAGATAAGAGACATATTTAATATATACCCTCTTGCATATGCCAAAAAAAAAGAAAAAAAAAAAAGAACCAATACCAGCAGTAGGGAACGAAGGATGATGATATCTTTTAAACACATGCAAATATGATGCTGCATTCAAAGGAAAGTGCAAGTTTCTTGATATTCACCCTGTTCAATTTAAAATTATTTGCACTCACTAACATTTAAATTTATGCAGCCTGAACATTTAAAACAAAAGTGCTGCTATTCACCTTGAGGGTCATTAGTGTCATTAATTTTATTTCCAAATTTTATTTCATTCACCGTAGAAGCTGGCTTAAAGAAACCTCTTCTGATGAAAATACATTATTGGATGCATCAGCATAATTCCTAAATCTGTCAGGGCTTCTCTAGATTGTAAAATGTCTACCAGTCTACCACTTGCTTGTGAAATATGAGGGGAAAAACAAACAATCAAAAAACAAGTGACAGTTTGGAGGAGTGAAATACTTCAGTCTTGCAAGAGTCACCCTACATTTCTGGTGATCTCTACCAACTTTAAATTAAAGCTAGAGAAATTGATCTGTGTTCTGATGTAAGTCTTTAAGGCTGCATTTTGGAAGCAAGCCTCCGTGAACTGAATGGGAATTTTATCTGAGGAGACAACTACTATATGGAACTGGCTGTATAGCTCAATGGTTTAGATACCTGGCTGTGGAGTCAGAGATTGGGAGTTCAATTCCCCACAGTGCCTCTTATGAGTAAAACCAGCCTGTGTGGCCTTGGACAAGCTGCACAGTTCCAGGGCACCCCCAGAAAAAGAGATTGGTATTCTGAGTACTCTCTACGTGGAAAACTCTGAAAAGGGTCACCATAAGTCAGAATTGATTAGATGGCACATGATCATTATAGACACTGCATTAGAATTGGATAGAGTTAATAAAATGTAAGTATTTAAAATAGGGTTGGATAACTTTGAGGCATCCAGATGTTTTTGGATACAACTGTCAGAATTTTTCTTCTTGTTCCTGCTGTGTGGGGCTAATGGAAGTTGTAGTCCAAAGCATCTGGAGAGGGAATGTTTCACAGCCCAGATTTAGAAGCTGTAAATATAGGCCTATGGAGAGTATTAGACATTCTGCAAATGGTTTTAATTTTACAGCCTGAAAGCTTTGTTCTGCTGAGCTACCAGTACTGGAGAATAAAAACTAGTGAAGCTGATGAGGCCATGGAGAGTTTAATACAACCTACTTGCTTTCACTTTAAAATGTACAAGCCAGCTTTAATGAGCATCAAAGTCTCCACTTGAAAGGTACTTGCTTTTCTGAAAGCATATTTCATTCCAGACACCTAGTGCAATCCTGTTTGTATATACATCTTCTCAGTAGTAAGGCCAGCTGAGAAATAAATGGGTTCTGGGAAATCTATATGCCATTTAATTAGTTTAGGACGTCTCAACATTTTCCATTGCAGATATCCAGAACTGTGTCCAGTGGCAAGGAAGAGGGGAAACAATGAATCCTTGTGCTGCATATAAATGACAAGGCTGTGTGTGAAGGGTAGTCCATTCAAGTCACTGATTTCAGTCAAAGGAAGGAGGATGATCTAGCTTCCAATTGTCATCGTTCCATCATTCTGCATAGCCAAGATCCCACAAAGCTCCACAGAGATATGCCCCAGGCTCACTTGGTGGCTTTAGTAGTCCTCTGTGAGGGTAGGCTTCCCTCTGTGCCAACTAGAAAGAGGCCACTTCACCTGTTGTTCGTTCTTAATCAGGGACAGTCTGGGCCCAAACCTCACAACACACACAGTCTTACATGTTCTGAGAGTTGAAACCCAAGTTTGTGCAACTGGGGAAGTGTCATGAGATATTGGGCCCTAGAGAAGATGGTGCTGACGCTGGTAGTCAATTGCCTTGGTTACCAGGGTGGCTTTATTAAATTCCCCCTTGCTGCAACCTCCCTTTTTCCTAGTTAGCCTGTTGCAAGGAGGCAGGAGAAGCTCTCCTGGGGTTGTAATGTGATAGTTAACAACACCTGATATTTCAAAGACCAAAACTCAGTCTTGGCAGTGTGTTAATCTCAAGAATCCAGTAATTTTTTTTGGCTGCCATCAGAAGGGTTGCTTTTTATTAAAACAAATTGGGTAGGGAAAGCTACAGGAAGGGCTGTTTTGAATTTAACTGTGCGTATAGAGCAGAATATTTAGTTATGCCAAAGGCAGAAATTTTGGTGACATTCCACTGCCTATGCAGATCTCCCTTATTGAAACGATCTTATGGGGTTACATCAAGGCAAAATTCAGCTCTGCATACACAGTCTAAAAAGGAAATGCATCACCACAAAAATAGAAGAGGACACAGATCTGAATAAAAATTAGATACGCTGAATTTTATAAGGAAATATTATTTTAAATGAACACTTAGGAAGCATAGTTCTATGCAAATACCGTTTAGAAATTGTAGGGAGGAAGGGGAAGCAGTTTTACCAAATTCCCCCACAACTTCTCAAAGATGAGGTTCAAGTTGTAGTATTTTTTTCTCCCTCAGCTCAAGGATTTTAGCTTTTTTTTTTTTTTTTGCACTGCTGCTAAAAGCAGCAAAAACCAGAGCAAAGCTCTCTACCTACTGTCATTTGGTAGTACTTATGAGAATGAGTTGATCATGAGAGAAAGAGGGGAGCTGGATTTTGCTCAGTTATAGCTGTAAAGTGCTACCTGAGGCCAAAATTTCTCTTCAAGCATAGTGCCTGAAGCAAATGTTAAGGATGACATGTATACAAACCCTGAAGCTAGCTGTCTGATATTTGGTGCATTTACTTCACAATTTAGGGTACAGCATGACTCCAAATTTCATGTACAAAAAGAAAAAAAAATAGAGCTGTTTGGTTTTCCAAAACAAGGCAGTGGAAGGGTTGGAGATCAGAATTTACAGACCAGTTTGGCTCTTGGGCACAGGTCAAATGGGGTGGGATCTGGATCAACACAGAGCAAATTGGGGTCCATTCAAAACTGCAGATTAGGCCTCTGAACCATATTGGACGACCCACTCACAGCCTTAATATTGCTCCTTCCTCTTATGCAGTGTAGAAGACATGAAACAGTGTTGGGTTGGATCGCAAGAAAAAGATTAAGGTTGTGCTTAACATAATTTGTTCTCTGTTTCCCCATTTTTTACTTCCCCATGAAAGAAGCTTCCATTTCCCCTCCTCTGAGTGTTCCCAGACCATTGATCTTGGTCCTCAAAAGTCACTGTGAACCCCACATACATGGGCAGACTGACTGAGACTTCTCCCCATTCTGAGTTGTCAGCCCAGTTCTCCAGTCTACTGTCTTCCTCTTCCCCATTCTTCTTCTCTGTCTTGCATTCCTTCTCCTCACTTCCATCATGGCTGCCCCTTTTATACCCTCCCTTGTAAAATTACAAGATGCCTTAGTGTAACAAGAAAGGCTGTGAATTAAGTGTCTGCTCAGTTTGCTGTCTAGATTCAACTTTTTCAGACTGTGGATGAGAAATGTCAAGGTCTGTTCTCTCTCTTTTTACTTTTCTTTCATTTTAAATGAGGCAGCCCATCAAATAGAGGACTATCCCCTGCATGTTTAGGTGTACAGAGACTGCGATACATACTATGCATAATTCTACCACACTTTCAACTTATTACCTAGTGAGGTTGATCTGAAGTGAGTCAAAATTGGTAACAATACAGTCTTCAAAAGCCAGGAGCATGCAAATAGTGATAAGCAAAGGCTGAAGTAAGTGAGATAAAACAATGGAATACTAAGATTTTGCTTGTTATTTATTCAGAGATCCTGAGCCGAAATTCTGCACTCCAGCATCAGTTGTATTCAACTGCCAAATATCTAATGGGTTCTCTTGGGTACTGGAGACCTTCAGGGTCAAGAATATGCTAGCAAATGATGTTGAAAAGGAACATTGGCTGTGTGTCGTAGATTGCGGCAGGTCTTTTGAAGAGTTTCATGTTTATTTTTCTTCTGAGAGCTAAAAGATATTGCTCTGTCCCGATAGCTGCCTCTGTGTGTTCATCATATATAATGGCTAGTTATTTCTTGAAAACTAGGACCTGTACCCAAATAATGCTAACAGAATGAAAACCCAAACTAGATTGCACTGTTGCACAAGTGGTTGCACATGCAAGCGTACAGCCTTTTGCACAGCAGCCTCTTGTGGGCAACAAAACTAGTATTAGGAACATGCAAAAAACCACACACATCCCTTTTGATATGCAAAGTTGATGCAATGGTTACTTTAGTGAGCATCTTGAGGCATCAGGATAAAGGGAAGCTCATCAACCAGTACCTCAGACATGACCAGCACAGGCTAAGGCATTATTGCAGCACTCCAGGGTGTGTGGGAACACTTCCTCATGCAGCTGCTTTGCGTATTGGCCAGAACAGGCACAGAGCAGGCAACAGCCCTGCTTACCACTCAGAGCCAAAGGACATCATGTTCTACTATGGGATGACAGCGGAAACAGGCTCCCAACTCCTTCTTGAAGAACTCAAACTAGAGACGGACACAAAGTACTTTGTGCCCCTTCGTCACAGCTTCTTCACTTTCCCTTCCTTTCCCTCCTGCTGGCTTACCCACTTACCACCTGCCAGCATGCTCTGCTCCATCTCCCCATCACGTGATCCTCCAGTTCAGGCAGGAGCCCAGACCTCCCTTCTCCACCTCCTCCATCAGTGGCCATTCAAAAGCAGTGCTGCAGGAATCCCTGCCCCGCCTCCTTGTCTGAGTGGCCAGCTGCTGGAGGAGGTGGAGAAGGGAAGTCCACAGAGGGATGAAGCAGCTCACACTGGCAGGTCGGTGGGTGAGCTGGTGGGAGGGAAGCAGAAGGGAACGCACAGCAGATGTGCTGCTGTGCAGATGACCTATGACGAACAGGCATGAAGTGCTCATCTCTAACTCAAACCCAAATTGCTAGGTTCAAACTATTTGCCACAGATAGACTATAATTAGAACAGTGGATGCCTTAAGTGCCAAGAATGAGATTTCATATCTCCTGTAGTTTGCATATTAGATTGCTTTCTTTTGTATTGGTCATCAGGAGGTAATACAGGCTTTGTTTGCAAGTACATTTGTTCAGTCTTGAAAGTCTGCCTGAATCACACTTCTGGAGCACAAACTGATTTCATCTAACGATGGATTTTCTGTACTGCATAGTTTCCAATTTGTTCACTGATGCAGTTTTTCCCTAACTTAAATCAAACTATGCTCTATTTGAACCCATTTCTTGTCACCTTACTTCATTCCCAGTTTGAGGTGAGAGTTGAACAAAGTAATAAAACCTAGCACAGATTTACATGTATTAATTAGGACATCTCTGAACTCAGAAAATTCTCATTTTTTCAAAAATTAACATATAAATTACTTCAACATTAAACATTTTTTCTCTATGAATTTTTGTTAAGTCTCAGGTTTGACTGTATTTCTGTCAGAATCAAAATGCAGAGCAGCAGATAGGCTGACATCACCATCTCAGCTAGACACGAGGTATATATTTAAATTTAAATGGTAGCTTTTATGATAAGGCTGCATTTCTCTGTGTTAATATATCCATGTCACAGAAAAAGCTACCTTTTGCCAGAGGGCAGAGAGCCTGGTGTTTCTTTAAGGGAGCAGTGGGGAAAAAATCAAATAAAATTCCCTGGTTCTAAAGACTCAACTATCAAAGATAGAAGTTCAGTGAATGTTTCTACTCTTAAAATAAAAAAGCCAGCCACTGAAACATAGTTCTATTAGAATGGTTGTTATAAGTAATGGGCATAGACATTCTACACATAACATCCGAGAAAGCAGAAATATACACACTTGACTAAGTAGGCCTTTTTATATATAAAGATTGCTGAATCTGACCCTTTCTGCTGATGGAGATGATAAACTTAAATATAATGCCTATTTGTAACGCCATCGTAGGTGCTATCTTTGAGAATAATGCATTGACTGAGTATTAATGAAGTGTATCTGTATGTCTTCGATAGAACAGAGTATTCTAAGACCCACTGTCAATAAAGGAGATTAACCATGACAACTATAAAGGAAAACTAAGAGCTGACGACCTTTCAAATAGATGAGAAACTAGAAACAGGGGGTGGGGGGAGTTAAATGCATTATTCTTCGACTCTAGAAGGAGAGCTTTCACTTAACCAAGTGAAGGTTTTGAACTTGGTTCTTTTAGTTCTTAGTCGCTTATAGTTCTCTTAACTATCACTTTACTAATTAATACTTAGGAAGCAATTCTATACAAGTATACCCTCACTTGGAAGTAAGTTCCACTAAGCTCAGAGAGGTTTTCTTCTTACCAGGCAGGCATGTAATTGCACCCTTTGTTTGTTACACAAGAAAGACATTTTTATATATGCATATATTTGTAGATACACTGTATATGTAGCCTTTCAAGCAATAGGTGACTGTGTTTAATTTGTGTGCTCCTCGTGTACTTTTTCATGTACCAGTTGCAACAAATGGAGAGATCATGTCTACTGGCCCTATCTCAGACTTCCACCTCCTAATTCCAACATCTGGAAGCAGGCAGGCTATCTGTGCCAGCTTATCAGGCAAAAACAAAAGAAAAAAACTGAGCTTTTGTGGACAAATCCACCTCCTGTCTGAGAAAGTAGACTTGTCCATGAAAGGTCACATTGAATTATAGCAATTAATGTTTAAGGTGCCACAATGGTTTGTCTTCTTTATTTTCTTTTCTTTTCTTTTTGCCTGAGATGCTGGCACAGACTAACATGGCCACCTCTTCTAAAACTTTGTGAATGGGCAGGCATGTGAGAGCCCAATGTTATATGTAGTGCCCAGTTCTGAAAAGGGACTTTTGCTCATGCAAAAGGAAGCACATGTTATACCGCATGTGTGGGAAGAGGAGTAGCACCATGCCAATGCATCCTGCCCTCAGGGCTATCCCAAAACATATGACTGCCTTGGGCAAAGGTCAAATTGCTGTCTTGCTCACTATTTCATGAACTAACCATGACTGGACCAGAATGCAACCTTACTTCAACTCAGGGATTGACCATCTTTATGTTTCTTGTTTGCCGTTGTTTGGCTTTTCTTTGATTTATTAGATGACTGATGCTTTATTTGTTTATGTGTGTGTTCTGTGCCATCAGGTCAGAACTGACTTGTAGCAACTGTAGTAAGGCTTTCAAGGTAAGTAAGATATTTAAGGAGTGGATTTAGCAGTTCCAACCCCCTAGTGAGTTTCCATGGCCTACGGGGGATTCAAACCCTGTTTTCCAGAGTCCTAGTCCATCATTCTAGCCACTACACCACACTGGGAATCTGAAGAAGCTACTTGGATGAGTAGCAAAATGTTTCAGCCTAACAAGAAAGAAGTCCAGTTGCCATGACTCAACTTCCAGATAACCACACCTGGATGAGTGAGAATCATCTCAGATAACTGGGAATCTTTATTTATATGTGGAGCTTATTTCTTACTATATTATTTGAGATTTATTTTCTGTTTGTTTTATTTTGGATGTAAACAACCCAGAGTACTAATCAGGAAATATACAAGTTAAATAGCTAGCTAGCTAGCTAGCTAGCTAGCTAGATAGATAGATAATGCTGTCAATGGCACAGAGTCCTCCCCCCCCCCACCTGAAAGCAGCAGGCTAGCTTAGGGAGTGCAGAAAACAGGATAGGCTATGCTGCACACAACTTAATCCTCCAAAAGAGGAGAATGGCTAGGTGACTCAGGCTCATCTTCCTTTTTTCTGGAGTCTTGTTTGGACCCCTCCTTGCAATCCATCCACTGGCAGGTAAAAAACAGGGGCCCTGGACTTACCTGGGTGCCTCTTGTTGCTGGGGAGGCAGGCTTGTTGTAAAAATAAAGGTTTGAATTACTCTGGCAGGAACTAACTCCTTTGGGTACCTGGAGGGAGGGAGGGAGGGAGAGAGAGAGAGAGAGAGACTTTTAAAGGGGTTTTAAAAATGTATTCCTATATTTCTTGGTTCTGTATGAAGTTCCAGTGTTTTTATCATACATTGCCTGGTATGTGTGGACCTGGTAGGTAGATGGTACCATTTATATATTAAATTTAAATATATTATCAAGTTAAAATTGTGTCTTCAAATCAAGTGATGCCTACTAGATGACTTCAAATGTGAATTGAAAAGATGGCGGGAATTATGACAGAATCGTCAGAATCCTATTCACAGTTTACACTTGCGTAATGGATAAGGCTTGGTAGCAGACTGCAATTCATTAATGAGACATGTTTAAATTAATGATTGACAATTTGCTGTCAAGGCACACATGAATACCTTACACAAGTGTACATTAGTGTTAATATTCTGGTCAGTGTAAGCACATATGATTGAAAATAGTGTCCATCTTATCTGCATTGGGAAGGAAATATTTATTGGTACAAAAAGCGTTGTTGTTGTTGAGTGCTGAGAAGCCATCCTCAACTTATAGTGACCTAATGAATGAATGTTCTCCAAAATGTTCTGCCCTCAACAGTCTTGCTCAGCTCTTGCAAACATAAGCCTGTGACTTCCTTTAGGGAGTCAATTCATCTCATATTTAGCCGTCTTCATTTCCTGCTGCCTTCAAGCTTTTCCAGCACTATTGTCTTTTCCAGAGAATCCTGCTTTCTCATGAAGTACTCAAAATAGGACAAACTCATTTTCAACATTTTGAAAGATAGTTCAGGCTTGATTTGATCTAGGACCCACTTGTTTGTCTTTCTGGCAGTCCAGGTTATCCACAAAGCTCTTCTCCAGCACCATATTTCAAAAGAATCATTTTTTCCCCTGTCAGCCTTCTTAACTGTCCAGCTTTCACACTCATATGTGGTAATTGGAAATATGATAGTGTGGATGATCTTGGTCTTGGTCTCCAGTGACACACCCTTACACTTGACGATCTTTTCTAGTTCCTTTATTGCTGCCCTTCCAAATCTCAGTTGTCTTCTGAGTTCTTGGCTACAGTCCCCCTTTGGATTGATGTATCCAAAACCAATGTATACAAAATCACTACATACAATTTTTTCATCGTCAGTGTTAAAGTTGTGTAGTTCTTCAGTAGTCACGATGTTTTGTCTTCTCCATGTTCACTTGCAGTCCTGATTTAGCACTTTCTTCCTTCACTTTGACTAAAAGTCATTTCAAGTCGTTGCTGCTTTCTGTGAGTAAAATGGTGTCATCCAGAGTATTTTAAATTACAAAAAGTAAATAATCTAAATGCCCCTTCTGTTGCTCATAAGGGGAAAGAAACATTCCAGTGGATATTTTATAAAATACTATGTAGCCACCAATGGATTCTTCCCTGTATATATAGAACAGTATCTTTATTCTGGACGCGGTGCTGGGATGGATGAGGGAAAACAGACTGAGGCTGAACCCAGACAATACAGAAATCCTGTGGGTGGGGGCCCCTAGTGTTTGTGGTCTGGGTGCCTCCCTTTCCTTCAGGGGAGCCACTCTTTCCCTGAAGAATGATGTGCGCAGCCTGGGCATACTTTTGGACCCAGCGCTATCAATGAAATGTAGCATCTGTGGTGCGATCCGCCTACTTTCACCTAAAGTGGATTGCCCAGCTGCATCCCTACCTTGACACTGGGTCCCTCACCACGCTGGTAGTCTCGAGATTAAACTACTGCAGTGCATGGGGCTGCCCTTAGGCCTGTTACAGAGACTGCAACAGGTCCAGGTGGCCAGACTACTGAGTGGGGTTAGAATATACCAACATAACTCCCCCACCTTGGCTGCCTTACACTGGTTACCTGTTCCGTTCCGTTCCAGCTTCAAGATGATGGTACTAACCTATAAGGCCCTAAACGGTTTGGGACCTCGATATCTAGCCGAGTGCCTCCTTCCTGTTAGGTCTGCCCATCCAATAAGATTGTCACAGGCAGGGCGGCTGAGAGTTCTGACCCCGAGAGAGGCCCAGAAAACAACCACCAGAAATTGGGCCTTCTTGGTGGTAGCTCCACAACTGTGGAATATCCTCCCATCCGAAGTCCACCTGGCCCCCTCACTAAGCACTTTTTAAAAACTACTAAAAACCTGGTTATTTGGACAGGCCTTTCCAGATCAAATAACATCCTGATACAATAGTGCTTCCGATAACATAATATCTAATTTACTGCCATGTTTTCATGTTATATATTTTATTATGTCTCCTGTTGTATTTTATGGTATTTGGTTTGCACTTTTATAATTTATTGATATTGTTATGTTTTGTGATTCTATTGCTGTTACTGTTTAGTTGTTGTAAACCACCCAGAGTGGCCTTGGCTGCCAGATGGGCAGTATAGAAATCAAATAAATAAATAAAATAAAATAAATAAATTTATTCTATATGTTTTCAAGCCAGAATATTATACTGACTTTGTCACAATCAAATAACTGTAAATCAGCTTAAATCTAAGCAATCTTGCTTAAGTTCTGGACTGTGCCATAAATGTACAGAAATGATTTGCTGGACAGTTAAGCAAGGAACCCAAATTAATAAATCCTGAAGAGGAATGAGGCTAGGCATGGGAAATTGAAAAGAATTTCATGAGACTTTATTCAGACAATCCTGGGAAAAGAATGACGACAATGATTTATAATTACTATGATGAAAGTAATGATGATTTTGCTGCCATGTTTTATGGTAGCCTCAGGGGGATTTTATAAGTAATTATGCTGCAGTCAGGTGATTCTTCAGTATTCATGGACTTAGCTATTTATCATAATTGGATTTATCGCTTGGATTTAGTCCAGGCTTCTTATTTTAGCTAGTTGAATGTGGAATGGGAAAATGCACACAAGAAATTTTGCTTCACAAAGTACCTGTCTTTGTTTCAGTCAATGCATTTCTTCCCCTGCTCGAAGATGGCCTCCTACAGCTGAGCTAGAGAAATACAACCTAACCAGTCAACCACTCACCATCTCATCAAATCTCTGAGTTAGAATTCTTCTGACCCTACTGGATCAGAGAACCATCCTCTAGGGTAAAAAGTGTTCTACTTGTGGGAAGAAGTACGTAGGTACATCCTGCATTATATGGAGACATGGCGAGATTATATTTGATGTCAGAAGACATGGAGTAGCTTCCTAAGTCAGATCAAATTCCATCTATTAAGAGCAGAAATGGATGAACACATGGGCTTGGAAGTTCATGAGTGGAGCATTGATGTGATGGTAATTCCTGCCCATACATGCCTTAGATTTTTGGTATCCTTCTTCCTGACTAAGAGGTTTCATATAGCAGGCTTGGTCAATAATCCTTGTTGGCTCTACGGTTTAGGATTTTTATTTGGTTGATAGGAGAACTATGCATCATTTTTGCCTGGATCCAAAACCAAACTTACTCAATTCAGCCCAATTTGTGAAGGGACTGGAGTGCTCCAGACCGGTCCAGAGATTGGGACACTGAAAGAGGCCACTCCACAGTACTTTACCTCATCTTTCTAACTCTAGTTCTTCTAGTACAGCATCTTTCTAGAGTTTCTATGAGCTCTAGAATGGTGTTGCCAACACTAGTGGAGCCATAAGAGGAAAAAAGTAGCATGAATGCACAAGATTAAGATACCACATACTTTTTAAGCACTCCCGGAACTAGCTGCTTGCCAATGGGCAGGTTTCCTCTGCACTTTATATATATAAAGTGCAGAGGAAACCTGCCCATTGGCAAGCAGCTAGTTCCGGGAGTTTGCTTAGTGAGAACCTTGATTTGTTTGAGCATCCAACAGGCTCCAAGGACATACATGCACACACACCTGTGAGGATGCAGGTCACCGGAGGCTTTCCTTGTCTTCTGATTTGCCTGCTGGTTCAAAGACCTAGAGAGACACTTAGGGTGAAATAAGAGAGAGGGAGCAGAGGTGGGGATTCCGGTTCCTTGGCAGAGGGTGACTTCTTACTGAGAAAGAGATCAAGAACTGCAAGTCCCCATGTGATACTACTGAACTTTATTTCCATGAACCGAGGCTAGGAAATTTTTGCTCTTTATGACTTCTTTGCCAGAAAGAAGGCTTTGAGTACTCGGAGGCAATCACTATATAGCGTGCTAAAATATGTACCCAGGCAGTTGACTATCCTTCCTTCATTTGCTTCCTCTTCTCCTCTTCCTTCTTCATATTCTGCATGAGTTCAAAGCGGCTCACCAAAGTTATTCATCGTCTGTCATTTTCAGGTCCAGTTTCAGTTGTCAGGATGTTCCTGGTCATGCCTCTAAAATGTACATCTCCCCACCACCACCACCCCATATTCCCACAGTAACTGGGATATTCTCACATGCATCCAATCAGAGGCCCATAAAGAATGAACACAAACCAGAATCTTCATTGTGCAGGAGTCCTGATAGCAAAAAGCATCTGTCCACATATGACTGTATGCATGTGGGCAGCCATTTCCATAAGCCTAGCTCAAAGTGTGGATCTTGAGGGAGGGGCACCCTCTCTGTGACTACTATACAAAGGATACACACATGAAAAGAACTAGTACCCTTTCAGATCATGTGCAATTTGATATAGCAGCCATCTGATCTTGGTTGACACAGTGTGTGGGATTTTAAATCAGGTGGGGAACTGGCAATAGGTCCATCTAGTCCTTCATGACATTTGTTAACAGTAATATCTGTTCCGTATTACTAGTATTTTATTTAGCTTTACCTTTCTAAAGATAATTGTCTCTGGAGGTTTTGTTCCCAGCATTAATTCTACAACAGTCATATTCTTAAGGTGTTTGAAATAATTGCATACTGTGTTTGCACATTAATTCTGCTGCTATTGTCTGATACTTTGCTTTACTAATTTACCTGTTTATTAAGTAGCTGGGAAACAGCATACTGAAAAACCAGCAGTGGGAATTTCATCCCAACCTCCTCTGCTGCTTTCAAGGGCTATTTTGTCTTTTCTGGTGTCTAACACAGTGCTATAAAATTCAATCAGTTTCAGCTTTTGGATTTGGATAATACTTGTATATATTACAGACCTCTAGAGACAGAGGCAAATCAACAAAGTGATAAGAGGATGAAGCCTTCTAGATTAATAAAGGGGGTGGTTGAATATCCCTAGAGCTGTGAATGTAGCCTTATGAATTTTCAAGAAGATTAATCATCCATGTAAAATAAGCCAAGCATCAAGACTTCTTTAAATGTTTCCTTAATAAAGCACAACTGGAATGGGAGGGGAGATGGTGGTGGGAGTAGAGGGGAGCTTTTTAATTTGCAAATAAAAAAGTGAGTATTTCTTTTATGAAACATTTAAATTTGGATTCACATCCTCTGAGAACTGTTCTCTGCTTTCACTTGTAATATTCTAATCTCTGCACTCCTTTGATTCATCTTTGGTTCATTTGTGAAGGTACAAATGATGGTGGATTCGGTAGATTTGATACACTATTTTATATGCCAATGCTCCTGAGAGTGTAGTTTAAAGGCATGGGAAGTATGAGTGGCTTGTTGTGAATAATTTGAGATGAGGTCAAAGTAGGAATCCTCATAGGAACACATGGTAGTAGAATGAGGGGGATCATAATAGCAAAGCTGAAAAACTAAGACCGTTGATTTGTAAGAAAAGATGAAGAAATTCAGAACATTTGGCTTTTGAAACACCCAGCACTTGGAATGGTTTTAATAACAAGTGTTCTCAAAGGGGATGGTACTTTTTAAAAAGTGGCAGAGGATGCTTTTGCAGAAATCCTTAGCGTACTTAAACCTGAAGCTCCTAGGATGTTGTAGGAGGAAACTATGACAACTGTGGTGTATGTTTGAAACACTGATATTTGAAGCAGAAATGAGTGCCATGGCCCTCTGCATGTTGGGCTTCAACTCTCATAGTCTGTGACCATGAACTATGCCCACTAGGGTAATGGGAGTAAAGCTAGGGCAGGGCTGCAAGACAGCTTGGATGATTGTTAAACATCAGCAAGGAACTGAAAGCATATTTTGAAAGATCAAGTGTGAATTAACATCTGTATCATTTTGTAGTACCAGTCGTATCCCGGAGACCTGCAGGGTGTCTGTGTCAGACTTTTGTAAGACCACTGTAAGAATGCATGTCAGTTAAATATTTGTTCTGACAGTGCAGCTTGAACTATTAAAAGAAATTGTTCAAGCTGCTCTGAAATACAGCAAAATAAGATTGCACTCTGATAGAATCTATTTTTTAAAAAAGTATGAACGTCTCATATATGGGGCCACTTTACTTATTATGTATTTAAAGTGTGTTTACTATATATACATTTACTCATGATGTGCACACAGAGCCCCATGGCACAATTATTAAATTGCAATACTGCAGTCAAGCCTCTGCTCATAACCCAAGTTTGATTCTGATGGTTTCAGGTAGCTGGCTCAAGGCTGACTCCGCCTTCCATCCTTCCTAGGCTGGTAAATGAGTACCCAGCTCACTGGGAGGCAAAGAGTTATTTGCATAATTATGTTGTAAACCACCCAGAGAGTGCTTTAGCACTATGGGGTGGTATATAAATTGAAACAGCAACAATGCACAAAAATGTGGATTTACCACTGAACGTGGATGAACTTGGAAACAACCATTAGGTAAGCACCACACCATTTCCAGGTACTGTACTAAATGTATATTGGATGAGAAGGGACAGAAACTTCAGAGCTTGGGCTGAGTGTCTTCTCTGGAAAATAATTTCCAGAATTCTCTAGCCAGCATGGAAACTGGTCATAGTAGCTGGGATACAATGAGACTTGTAAACCAAAAATGAGAACTTTTCACAGGCTCTATGGAATTGTAATGGAAAATGACACTCCCGATCAATCTGCATTCACTAGACTTGTCTGCATGGTCCCTATGTATCATTTGTCACATAGTGGTCATGTGACAAGTGCTGTAGTGAAGTGTATACTGCATAAGTGGGGAAAACCAATCTTGGAAACCTTCACTTTGGAGACAATGGCCAAAATCCTGTTGCTTAGTATAGTAAATCACACTAAAGTAGGCCCACTGAATCTGGGAATTTAGTAAGTCAACTCCCATGTAAGCTGTGTTGATTCAAATTGCAGCATACTAGACTAAAGTAAGTGTCCATTAGAGAAAGCCTATTGGAATCAACGGAACGTATGTACATAGGAGCTGACTCACCATATTCTCACTGATTCAATAGGCCTGTTTTAGTGCAATTTACTAACCTAAGCAAGAGGATTTGCTATGGTTCTAAGGAATCTTATGGCATTATCTTCTTCATTATAAGCTTAATTCACAAAGAAAATAGAGATGGATGATTTAAAAAATGATGTTGCAAAAAGCAATGTTGCAACAGGAAGCTAGATAACTCCATTTAATACTTCCATAGGAGACATCCAAAGCCTGAGTACATTGACTGAGATTACTGCCTTGTACAATACAGTGGTCCACCCTCTTTGTCCTTTCAAATTAGACATCCTGAGACTCAAAGGAGCTCCCAAGACCCTTTTATATCATAGGCTAACAAGCCTTATTGATTACACTTGTCATGAACAATCCAGAAGAACGCAGTGGCTATATATTACGGTCAAAGTGCTTAAGGCTCTGAAACAGCTATATTAATAATTTTATGAAAATAGCAGAAAGTCTAGTATAAACAGAAGAGTCTGCTGTGGTTTATATGAACTATGACATCTCTGTTTAGAGTATTTTATAATTTGGCAGTGCAATCCTGTAACTCATCCTAAATTTCAGGATATGATGCTGGAGAGCAGGACTCACAAAAGCTAAGGAGAGAACCTCTGCAAGCCAGTTGGCTTGTGAGAGGCAGGTGTCAGTGACACTGGCACATACATCCAGAAGGTGGGAGGTCTCCTTGCCAAAGCTGTGGATATGTTCCCAAGCAGCTAAGTTTCTCATGTGCTAAAAAAAAAAAGGAGGGAACAGGAGGCTGATTCTGCTTGAGAGAAGGGATGAGGTAATAGTTTGATTTCTCCCACATTTATGTCTCATAAAGCCTCAAATTCTTTCTGTCCCTGAATATTTTCTCATAAATGTATCAGAAATGAATGGAAATGAAATCCCCTCCCATCTGGAGAATGACAAACAATTTGTGTAGAAGAGAATAAATGGCTATGGAGGAATCCCCCTGAAGCTCTGCCTTGCTCTGATGGGTCAGGAACAAGCTGGTGAGAGGATGTTTGTCAACTCATGTGTTAAAAAAATCCATTTTAAATTTCAGGGGATGTTTCTTATAACCAGAGAATGAAACAATAGCAATTACTTGCTTCCAATTTATCATCTCTCCCAGACCGATATGTAGATGGCTGACTCATTCCATGACGAGAATGTGCATTCCCATCTCAAAAATATATAAAATCCTGGCAAACTCATAAGAAGGCAAATGAACATGATTTAGAAGAAGAAACATTGGAAAAAGAGATATGTATGGATCCAAGAGCTGCAAGACAAAACTATCAATTCCTGTATGGTTATTGAGAAGTTAGTGGGAAAATGGTCACATGTTAAGCTAATTATTAATAAGCTCTTAAGAATCTAATTAAAGAATCTTTGCATTGAAAAGAGGGCATTTACACTGGTGGCTAAATTTATATTACATTACTACATTAAAAGCAATGAGAATGAAGGTGAAAATATCTCATCCGTCATTTTACTTCTTGTGATGCCTCGTTACATTTAAATATATTGTTTATTTTATGATGCTAAGTGTATTGTTTGAAATGCATTGGTTCGGTAAATATGTGATACCTGGGGATGATTGAGGAGATGAAATGTTGGTAAGATTGGTTCTCATTGGTTGTGAGAAACTAGAGGCGTAGAGTATTGGTGAGGTGTTTGAGTAGTCTGGAGTGGAGAGAGTGGGGTCTGAAAGTGAAGTGGAAGACAGCAATCTGAGAGATTGATGGGGGGAAGGTAACAGAGACAGTGAAAGACTGTACTGAATGAATTTAAAGTCAAGGAATAAACAACATTCTTTTAACACTGTTATTTTAATAAAACCTTATTTGTTCTAGGATGGCTGGACAGCTCAGTGGTTTAGGCATCTGGCTTGCAGAGCCAGAGGTCGGGAGTTCAATTCCCCACTGTGTCTCCTGTAAGTAGAGACAGCCTGGGTGGCCTTGGGTAAGCTGCACAGTCCCAGGATGCCCCCATAAGAAGGGAATGGTAAACCTCTTCTGAGTATTCTCTACCTGGAAAACCCTGAAAAGGATCACTGTATGTCAGAATTGACTTGATGGTACATGATTATGATTTGTTCTATTCAAGCTAAATGGTGCTGTGCTCAATACCTGAGAGCTGACTAGGTGAATGATGTTAAAAGAGCCTGGGCAAATATATACATATAAGGGCAACTAAAGGTTGTGGCAGCAACAGAGGAAGAGGGAAAATAAGTGAAGATTATTGAAGAAAACACATTTATTCCTGTGGTGATTTAATGAGAACATTACCCAAATGGTTAAGTGACACAACAAAGGGAGTCATGGCATGGGTATCAGAGAGAAAGGGTTTGATTCTCCTCCACTCCCCTTTGCCTTTGTTTTGAGCTTTGAAGAGAAAGAAGTAGCTGCAGAATGTATGAAGATCCCATTTCTTACCCACTCAACCAAAAATGCTCCTATTGCTTTCTCTTTCTCCCTCCTTTATAACTTAATCTCCTCACTCTTACACTTCTTTTAAAAAAGCTTATTTTAACATCTCTCATCAGGCTGAACAATGGAGATCTTGTAGTGGGAAGAGAAAGAGGGTTTTTCTTCGGTCCTTAATGGATGGTGCTGTCACTTGGCAACGGTATTTTTCCCCTCCACCACCTTGTACTTGACAAACTTATCACTAGAGAAATGTTGATGCAGAAACCCCAAGTTGAGTTTAAAACTAATTAAACTGCTCAATTACATTCAACTTAATAGATAGCTTTATTGATTGCAATCCATTTGTATCAATCTCTGGACCTTTGTTACTGTACATCAGATTATCTGTCATGCATAACATCTCCCAGTGTCTCAGAAGGCTCTTCAATTGGAAACACTTTAGTACCCCAGGAGTCACATTTTGTTGCAGAATTCACACAGAACTAGACTTATGAAATATGCATTTTATGACATTGCGATCTGAAGAGGACTCGTATAACACTTTATTGATAAAACAAGTAGGAGAAGGAAAGTCAAAGTAGATGCCAGATGCCTTTGTTCCTCTTCCATTGAGGCTATGTGACAATGTTAAGGCCAGTTCACACATGCAAGTTGGCAAGCTTTCTACCTTGATATGCTCTCCCTAGCTCCCATAGAACCTGAATTGTATGAAGATGTGTACATGTGAACTGTCATTATACAGATAAGCCCTAACTGTCCTTCATGTGTATGCAGCAATGGGACTGCAGCTGCATCAGTTACTGCTTGCTCCAGTCAGAATTGAACAAACCCCCAAGTGTGCTCTGTTGGCACTGAAAAACCGTAAATTAATCTGGCTTCCCTTGCACAGTTTTTGAACTGAAACAGGGAAGACAAAACCAATCAGGAAGAATGCATCTTCAGTGCCTGCCTTTAGCACATTCATTGCACTGAGCCAGGTTGCGAATTTTGCTATGTGTCACTTAATATATACTTCCCTGGCAACTTATAATGTGACTATTGCTTTCATTATTAACCCACCAGTGCTGCTAGGCTTATTAAAATAGAAACCAAGAACATCCGCATCTGCAGGTGTTATTATAATGTCTTTGTGCTTATTAGTAGTTATTTAATTGTAATGCCATTTTTCCCTGCCGCATACATCTGTAACCACAAACGTCACTGAAACAATTTACTGCAAGGCAAGAAATGTGCTGCCTGCATTGAATTAATAAAGGAAACACAGAATGGTACAGATGAAGAGTCTTAGGATTGGTTTATTCTACATACATACAGACCTTTATTGGCATTAAACCTGAAACTTGGTTTATTCTTTGTCCTGCTGTGAATTTGTGTGGAGGAGTGACAAAAGCATCAAGAACAATTGTTACCATATAATGAGCAGTGCTTCAGTTTAAGGTCATGCCCGACTGTATCCCTGAAAAGAATCAATGCACTTTTCAGTTAAATAAGCCAGGCACCAACCAAACTGTATTTGGAGAGTGTGAAAACCATGACATTTTTGAGCCTGCATTGATCAATCTGCAGTATGCCATGGGATGTTCAACGTCAATGGAATCATATCACAGACATACGAGAAGCATCTATGAGACAACTTCCAAGTTCCAAAGGCACCGTCAGAGAATTCTGAATTTACAGTCACTTCGACCCCCTCGCCAACATATTAACACTTTAGGTTTTCCTGCTTCAGGTGTTTGTTCAGTCAAATTAGATTTAGTCCACTTTGGCATTCAGTACTGTGATCACACCTACAAGCTAATCAGCAGTATCATGCTTTGCTTTGATATATACATAGCCAATGACAAAAATCAGGCTACAACAAAGTGACTAGTTGCCAGGGGGGAAAAAAAGTAAAAATAAAGATGCAAATATTCTGCTATGACAGAGTAAAGAGAAGGTAAATCTATGTCTACATCAGGGGGTGGCTTTGAAAGGAACAAGGAAGAGGATCACCCTGGTGGTCTGCAGTAAACACACACAGAGAGAGAGAGACACAGAGAAAGACACAGAGCTTCATTATATGTCTTTGGAATGCATACTTATCATACTACTGCCCATGTTCAAAGCTTTTTCCAGGCTTTTGAAGGGCTTCAAAAACCACCACAATTGGTGTGATCAGAAACCACAGTGGGGCAAAAGAAATGAACAAGGAGGGACACAATGAGAACGTTGTATCAGAGAAGTCAGAAGTGGAACTCTTGGCCACCTGCTGTGGTGAATTTTCTAACCACTTTGAAAAGCAAGTTGCTCATATTCTCTTAGATCTTGATAACAGAGATGTCACAATGCCTGGGTACTTATCCTCCATACCATCTACTCAGGCTTCCTGACATCCCTTTCACTTGCTACAGACTGGTTGAATCAGCCCACTCCACTGCTTGTAAGTTTAGACACTCACCTACCTTGACTGATAAGATCTAGTAGAGGTGGATGACTGGATGCATCTTGGAGACAGCAAAGGCCTTACTATGCCAGGGGGTGACTTTGAAAGAGGCAGTGGTGCACTCTCTTCTGAAGAGGGTGTCTCAGAACCTAGAGAGATGTGAGAATCACCACCCTATCATAGATATCTCCCTTTTTTGGCAAGACATTTAAGTATTTGGTGGATGGGCAGTTTAAGACATTCTTAGAGGAAGCGGATTATCGGAACCATCTCAGTCTGGCGTCAAGTTCTCATTTGATACAGAAATGGCCTGGGTTGCTGAGAGCAATGATGTGCTCCAAGGAAAATATGGGGATAATGCAACTTTGCTGATCTTTCTGGACCTCTGAGCAGCTTTTGATATCACTGGTCATAGTATCCTCTTGGGCTAGCTCTATGAAGGAACTGTGCTACCGTGTTTTCATTCTTACCTGTGGGGCCAGTTCTAAATAGTGGCTCGGGGAGGGGGCTCTTTTCAGTTACAAGACAATTATCTGTTGGGTGCCCACAGGGCTCCATTCTACTCACATTCTGTTTAATCTCTATGTGAAGTTATTGGGAGAGATGATTGGAGTTTGAGGTAACGTGTGATCAGTGATGACACTCTGCTCTTATTTCTGTTTGTCATTGGAGTCAGCTAAGGTGCTGGACTGTTGTCAGGGTGCTGTAATGGACTCAATGAGAACCAATGAACTGAACCTGAATCCTGGCAAGATGGGGTCTCTGTGGTTTTGTGGTGTGAAGAAACTAAGAATTTGGGGGAACATGAAACATAGAATCCATATGGAAAATTCAGGTTTCTCTGTCAGTGCCTGGAAGTGGCTGGCTGGGAGTGTGAGGGCCAGTGTCTGCCTAGTAATGAGAAGGCAGGGGCACCTACACTTTATCTCTTGTGAGCAATGTCTTCAAGGCCACGTCGGCTTGTTCCCTGTTGCTGTGGTAATTGGAAAATGACTTCAGCCATGTGAAAAGATAGTCCCCAAATGCTCTTGTCTTCATGAACATTTGAGGGAACTCAAAGCCTGATGAACAGATTGTCTGGAAGGGTCCAGAATGGGATGTTTAATGTGTAAAAAGAACTTCAGAAGTTACTTTAGTTGGTTTAGATTACGTCCCAGGGGATAATATTCTTAGTTGCTATTCTGTTATGACATTCCTGGAAGGATGCACTCTGTGTATGCTTCAGACCTATGTTGATGCTATGCTAATGTGTGAGTATCAGGAATATTAGCTCAGCTTAATTTTTTTTTCTGGTGTTTTCTCTTAATTGCTTCAGCTTTTGTCTCAAATTGTCTTTGTTCCAAATGTCTTTTGAAATCTTTTTGAAACTTTTGCTGTTTTGCCTTTTCTATATCTTTAATAAAATATGGAAGTCTCTCATCCTCTCCTGGGTTTTTGGACCAGAGGGTTTGTGGCACTGAAACCAGGTCTTGCCTTGACCAGCTAATAGGAGCTTTGGTATTTTGGTAGGTGTGTTGGTAGTTCTACCTAGAAAGGTGAGTGGAGTGGTTCTGAGTACCTAGTCTTGTGGCTTTTTGAACTTCCTGGAAGCACTGCCCAGTCAGGGTGGACTGAAGTGTTGGGAGGCACCGGGGCCAGGCAGATTCCCTAGTCATCTCCACATTTGACTGTCCTCAGCTCACCTACTCCAGGATAAATGGTAGTTGTAGAAAGGTTAGGATAAATGGGATAGTGTTGCTGAATGGCTAGAGTGGGACTCCTTAAGCCTGAGATTCCATCACAGATGGTTCCAATGTCTAGGAGTTGGCCTAGACAATCTGTTCTAGATAAAATTGCAGTCTCACTGAAGGACCAAATGTTTAGTTTAGAGGGTATTCCTGGATCCATCTCTGTCATGTGAGGTCCAGTTAACTCTCCAGACCTTTGTGGATTCAAGGATCTTTGTTTGAGTATCTTTGCAATATGAATATATATATTTTTTTAAAATTCTTTAATTAGCTTAGATATTTTAAATGTTAATATTCTTAAAAATAATTTATGTATTAAGCTATTTAAATTGCTCTATATTGTTCTCCGTGTACCATGCCCTGAGGTGTCAAGGTATAGAATGGAATATGAATATTCTAAATAAATAAATAACTCTTAAACACATTCTTATGCCTCCTGCCTAAATGTGTATATTGATAAACCTGGGGGAGAAAAACGCTGCAATAGATACTTATCACATTAGTCAGTAATCACCACCACAGATCATTGCCTATTTATCACATAAAGCAATTATCTAAAAGTGACAATGGAGTCTCATTATCGTTATTCTTACCACAAAGTGAGCATTTTGGAATTGATTTATGTCAGTGTTGCCTGTGCAACTGTGTTCTGATCAGACTATTGCAAGACATCTAAATTATGATCAAAATATTTGTCTAGCTAAGCAATTGACTGATTCATTTTTTTACTTATATTTCCTACAACTGTATTCATGTTGTTGCCTTGCCCTCCAGGGCACTAGAAATCCCCAAAGCTACAGGAAAATGCTTCTGTTGCTTACATTTTTACAAGCTCTCCTACACGGTGTTAATAGTTGTGACATTCATGGATCAGTTTTGTCTGCATAATTTCAGGTGTCAGCAATCCTCACTGTGTCTGTATTAACAATGATTAATTAAAAAAAATACTTGAATGAAGGAGACACTGTGAATTTTGTCTAGAAGCTGATGATGATGATAGCTCTGAAATACCTGATGGACACATGCAAATATGGCATATGGAGCTTACCAAAAAAAAAAAAAAAGGAGAAAGTAGACCTTATGTTCAAGTTAATACCTACACAAATGTTTCAGTGTATACCCAATCACTAATAATTATGCTCTTGTTTGAGATGTCAGACCTTTTTCAAGCTAGCAGTTCTCAAAAGGGAAGGCACTGTGTTTTAAATACGGGTGGAAATATTTACCTTATTTCCCCAAAGTGGAAAGAAAGTGGGGTCCCTTCCAGCCCCAGAAAGCACCAACATTTGATGACACAGTGATCACATGCGCCTGCTGGTAGAGAAAAAAACACATGGGGCAGTTTGTCTGAGAGGGTCCATACTTATATTTTTGGTTTATTTTAATCATCACTGCCATCACCATCATGATGTAACTGAAAGGTAATGTATCTGCAACATATTGCTGTCATGTTATTCTTAAAGCAATAAGGTATGCCTAACAGGTAACTGCTTAAAAACAAAGTTCTGAGCTCTGTTGTGAACTCTATGTTCGGGTTTCCCCTTGCCTTGCTACTTAATAGCTGTTCAACTCTTGATCCTCTGGTGAAGGAAGGATCATGCAAGTTCTGTGGGCAAATTCAACTATAAAACTTCAAGTCTAGTTGGCTTTGAACATTGAATGAGCCATATGGTACTTTGCCTGAGGTAACAGAATGTCCTGGATTTGTTCTGAGTATCTCAAGAGCACTTTGTTCATAGGTATGAGTTTTGGGTTGGACGAGGAGAGTTGTCACTATTAAGAGAAGCTGAATTCATTGTAAGGGTCTGTGATTTGCTGTTGCAGCTGTTCAGAACTGAACTGCTTTTAAAAAGGAGCAGCAGCAAAAACAACAACAAAAGCTACAGTAGTTTTAAGAACATTTGTTCTTTTTATTCCCTGGGATAATTTGATAAACATCTGAATCATGCTGCTGTATATGTGAATGTGTGTTATGCTCCTTTCATCCATAAGGCCCCTAGATTGTGGCCATCCATTTTCAAAAAAATGAGAATAAACATTTTTGATTTTGAGGGCCATCCAGGAAGAAGCCTGGACTGCTTATTCCCATCATGCTGCAAAAATACCGGTGACCGTGGATGCCTAATGGGAGCATTTTGTATTCATAAGGTTTGTTTTGCCTTGTTTTTCCAGTAGGCAGGCAAAGATCTTCAAAATAGCAGTCATCATCCTGTTAAAAACACACTTCTCCAGAAAGTCAAGTGTTATCTTTTGATGTTCAAAGAACAGAGGAGAAAAAGAAAGAGACAAATTGTGCCAAACGTATTGATTTAAACGCTAAGAGATGACCACAGGGATGGAAAAGTGTCTTGAGAAAATTGCAGTGTCAAATTGATTCTGAAGGCTGTTCTACATAGAAGTTAGTTCTTGCTAAACTAATCTGCATCGCCGGTTGTCTCCTTGAGGCAAGATTTGTAATGTATGGATGATGCTTTAAAAACAAAACAAAACATCATATATTTGTTCTTCTTCAGCCATCTTGCTTGACCTTTCCAGTGCTGCATTCTTTAGTATTTTCTGCATGCTTTCATTTTTCCTTTGTTCAGCTCTCTGGGTTTGTACAATCAGATCACCTCTTCCAAGTGTTGCAAACAGGGTTCTCAAGTAATGAAGCTCAAACCTATGAAATCAATTACAAGTTGATCTCTATTGAGTGAATCTACAAACCTTTGAAAACTGGTCCCACTTTATTATCCATTGCCTTGTCATCGTTGCACAGGAATTATGTTATCATGATTCTATGGATTCACCAGCAGCTGGGTAGAAAGTGAAGTACTACCAGTGTAGCAACACTAACACAGCATCTAAAACAATGCTGTACACTGGAAATACTTCTGCATTATCCTATACGGAAAATAACCCTACACGGAAATGAAGAATGACAAGGGTTGTGTGAAGATCCATCAATCTCATTCTTACTCTTGTTTCTCACTGCATTTTCATTCTGTTCCAATTCTCTATCAGCTTGCAAAACTTAAAAAAAATAGCGAATGCATTTCTGTGTTCAATTATTTTTCTATTGACCAAAATGTATTTGTGTGTAATTTGTACATGTTTTTCCCCTATAACACATAAATCATCTTATAGACTTCTGAATTTTGGTTAAATTCCTCTATCTGCTCAATGGAAGTTCAAGGATTCCCAGAGCACAATAGCTTCAAATTCCTCAGATTAGTCCATCTCTTTTTCTCATCAACTAGCACTTACACTCTTGGTAACTCACTCTGAGACATTGGGGGGGGGGGGGAGAGAATAAAAGGTTTTTATTACTTACAGTTGAAAAGATCAAACAGCAAACTGATAAATATGGTTGCTTTGAGCAAATAGGCCTCAACTGGCAACAGAGACGGGGGGGGGGGGGAGAGCAGCAGGGGTGCTCTCTTTGAATCAGAGGCAGGAGGAAATGATTGGTTACCACTGGATAGGCTGACTGTCACTCCAGCCTAGAAAGATCCCTCCTAGCCACACGTACTATAGGCAGCATGCAAGATTGTAAAAACTCCAACAATTCATAAGCCTTAGAAATGTATGGATTTCCAAGGAAAGAGTCACCCTGCACTCCTATCCATGTGAAGCCGGCATAAATCAGAACAAAATATTTTTGGTGCTAAGTGGTGATTTATTCTTGTTGGTGGTGGCTTTAGAGAGATTTTGAGTGTTTGTGAGATTGATTTTCATGTATTTTTCGTGAAATTCACATTATTGGAGAAGGCCATAGGTGGTGTCTTCTCACATGGATTAGCAAATCTAGAAGTATTGGATGGGTTAGTACATTGTTTAAGAGAACTCAGATTCTCTTTTTGTGTTTGTTGTGTATGCTTCAATGCACACACATGGATTTAGAGGGGGGAAATGGAATCGAGAAAACGGACTAAAATTGACCTAGACCAAAAGAATACTAAGAACTCTTAGAGGGGTTGAAGAATCATTGACAGATTCTCAACCAAAAAAGATAATGTTGGTGAGGTTTCTTCACAGCCATATAGTTGGGCAAGTAACATTAGAAAGTAACGTCATTACCATTACTTTCCCTCACAAGATGTAATGCTATTGCTTTTTTTAAAATGATAACACTTTATTCATTTCATTTTCACTCATTTTTATTATTTGTACCCTGCCTTTCTCCCCATGAGAACCCAAATCTCCACCTTTTTAATACAACAAGTAACATTGGATAATCCTTAGTTTTTATTGCTTCTCTTCTTTATGAAAGGCTGCTGAGGTGGTGATAGCTTCTACTCTCCTTTTAATTGGAAGAATAAGCACCCCTTGTTGCTTCTATGACAACGTTGTTTACCAGTGTGGAGGCACTTCTTGGGATGTGAATGCAACCCCACAGGGATATTTGTGTAGCCCCCAAGGCCACCCCAGAGCCTCTCAGGTTTTGAAATCCTTCACTTTTACCATGCTTTGACTATTTCTGCTCCTGGAAGCCTCTAGGAATAGCAGTTTTCTTATTTGGGGATTAGCAGAGTGTCCCCAAAAAAAAAACCCACCCCAAGAAAATCCAAAAGCAGATACCACAAGTCTCTGTTTTTGTTTTAAATTACAGCCATTGCTATGCCTGCTGCAGCCCATGGTAGGATTTGAGGGCACAAATTCAGCCTTACACACCTCTGAGATCACCTGCTACTGCTTAGAGTATCTCACTAATGGAGGAACAGGATACTCAAGGCACTACAGAGAGTAGGGATGGCTGCCTCCCACATTCCCTGGACCGTGGTAATGAAAGTTACTGTTGGAGCACTGGAGACCCTTTCCGACAACTCTTTAATATTTTCCAAATAAAGATGAAATAGAACCTCTTTTCCCAACCCTTTTACATAAGGGAGGCAAGCACTGACAAGTAATGCAACAAACAAAGTAATAAGTTATGCTCTCAGAGCAAGAAGTAACATAATGAATTGCTTTTGCAATGGGAAATTGTATCTCTGACCTTACCACCTCATTTCAAGTATTTCTTTCTCTCACTTATGTCGAGGGTCCTAAGGAATGAATGAGAAGTTGAAATCACATCTAAATAGTGGTGGTTTCTTTCTTTCTTTCTCTCTTTCTTTCTTTCTTTCTTTCTCTCTTTCTTTCTTTCTTAAAAAAATAGGAATTACTGTTTTTCATAAACCTTTCACTTATTTCCTGGATTGAGGAGACAATTACTAATTGGTGAAAACAGGGGTATCTTGCAGGATGTTTCCTTGTTACATAAATGAAACAATACAGACTGAAGGAAATAACAAAGCTTAAAATAACAGTGGAACAAAACAAACAAAACGTCCCTGCATGTCCTCTTAAACAGTTAGGTCAGTCTTAAATAGGATGTTCTAGTTAGGATTTTTGTCATGTATAATGTTGCCTGAAATACAAATAAATCCTAACCTAGATGTTGGGTTGTCCCTCATTGTTCCATCTCCTTGCCTATAGAAGGATTGATAGTAAATGCCCCTAGGTCAGAGTTCTGTTTTAGGGATTATGAGAAGTATAGTCCAAAAATATTATTTGCAGGCTCTGCCTAGGTTTTCGAAAGTATGGCAACAGCTGAATTTTCCTGGGGAATATTATGAAACAGAAAAGTTTCAACAACTCACAATAATTTGGTGCTTTTTTTCATACGTAAGGTTAAGGGTTTAAGCTTTTCTTTTATTAAGCAGCATAGATTTTCCTCTCGAATTTCCTTGTTCAGAAAAATGGGGGAGGGGTGTATTTTAAATTGACCATTGTACCCGATTTTCTTCACTACAGTGTTATTTTACTGCTCTGAATAGAAGTGCTGTCATATTATTACCTGTGAAAATGAAGCAAGATAATTAAGTCAGAATTTTCATTTGAGATCACTGTAGCATGGAATAACAAAAAGACCTCTCTGGAGTGACCCCGTTGGCCATTGCTAGCAAATCACTAAGAGCAGGAAACCATCTTACTGGCTGGGTAGATTCTTATTGATGATGTTAAGTATAGAAAGGCATTGCTTCCCTCTCGTAGACAAAAAACATATCCACTGCACTGTTAGTCACACTAATTTAATCCATTGCATGCAAGCCACCCTGAGATTTATTTAAAATAGAAGCTTAAAGGTTTGATTAGTAGTGAGTATATGCTGCTGTTTATTGGCGAACATTAATCTAGTCGAGTAGAGTCTTGGGGGGGGAGGGTTTTTTAAGTGTGCTGTTTATAGTTTTCATATTTTATGTTATGAAACATTAAATTTAGAGAGGCTGAGACACATTTCACTTAAGATCACAGCTGGCAATACCAGAATAAGATATGTATGTGAGTAGTATTATTTTTGAGTTATGTCATAAATACGTTGGCTCTATAGTTCAGTGGTTTAGAGGTTGAGAGTTCAATTCCCCACGGTGCCTCCTGCGAGTGGAGTCAGCCTGTGTGGCCTTGGGCAAGCTACACAGTCACCGGATGCCCCCAGAAGAAGCAAATGGTAAACCACTTGTGAGTATTCTCTACCTGGAAAACCCTCAAAAGGGTCGCCGTTAGTCAGTATTGACTTGACAGCACATGATTATTTATGCGCCATAAACAGTTTGCAATGTTCCTGCAATATTGATGTTCATGATAGTTCTAATGTGTGTCCTATAGCATCGCAACATGCTTACCATTCTGAACTGATATTTTTAAAAAAATATTTGAAAGATTTATGCTGTCTGCTCAAAGGCAGCTGCAGAATCAAATAAAGCATCCTTTTTCTATGAGACAACAGCGGTATTACATGCACACAGCTAGGTAGAACACCTGTTCCAAAAAAAAAAAAGTGCTCTGGGTATTTGACACTTTTATGAACACTTGCAAAGACTGAAGTTTGGACAAGAAACCAGAATTATTATTTTTTCTCTCTTGCTGCTAAAAGTCATACAATGGCGAAGATGCAGCAAGCCAGTCCCTGCCTCTAGGATGGCAAAGTACTAAGTTCAATCAACAAAACTGTTTTCAAATGACAAGCAGCACCATTTCCCCCTCCCTGTAGCTGTCTATTTTTTTGTTTGTGTCCTTCAGTTGGAATGAACTGCAGTTATAGTGTACTGTTTGATGTCCCTGAGCTTATATGGGCATAATTCTTAAGGCATTCCTGTCTTATGATGCTTGGAAGTCCATTGTTACTTCATAGAAACACCTCTTAAACTTACAAACTTTGAGGGATTTCGGGTGCTATGATTTAAATAATGAGAATCAGAGTTGTAATCCATGCATCTACTATCAAGCAGCTCTTCTCTAGGAGTGCTCATCAGATACATAAGCCTGGTGATGCATGAAAGGTTACCCAGAAAGAACAGGAAAGTGGTAAGAGGCTTACTTATAGTGCATATTAGTTTTCTTCATGTCTTGCTTCTTTGTTTATTCCATGTAGATATTACACAATTACTCAGAACTGAGGACAGAAGCAGACAAGATGGTAGTTTTACAGTTATAAGTGCAGTTACCTTAAGAGGTGAAGGAGGCCTGATTATCCTCTAGTCATAAGATGAGGTGAAGCACCACATCTTGCTTTCATTTCATGATTGGTCTTCATTTGCACGTTGGTTGGGCTAACATGGCAGATCTGAGACTGTGTTTCTGGAAGGATAATGTCATTACCTTCTAATTGTGAAGCAAATTTCTCATCTGTTTCTTCTCCAAATTCCATCAATAGGGTTTCTTCGTATTTGCATTGGATTAGAGCAATCATATGCCATTTTCACCTGGGAAACTCACATTTGCTTACAGGAATCTACGATCCAGGCAATAACTAGGATAAGACCTGTCTTGTTTAAACTGTGCAATAGTGGTAAGCTACAAGTCCCCCAATTAGCCATGGTGGCTGGGGGCAGGAGGCGGTCTAGGAGTTGCAGTTCTATAAAATAATTTTCTCCACTCAGTGTGCACCAAACCAAAATCAAATGTTATTCATAGCACAGAAAAGTTGTATATTTTAAAATCACAGCTCCTACTACTGGCCATATTGGCTGTGGATGAGGGCAGACCTCGGAGTTCCAATCCCAAAAAATCTAACTTTTCCGGGCTCTTTCTGAACAATTTAAGTAGCACACTAACTTGAGGCAACATACTCTTAACCACATTCATTTTAATGCTTGTCCAGCTGATTTCAGTCCCATTCATTTGGAGGTGAGCATAATTAGAAATGCAGGCTTGTTTAAATCGGTTATCAGGCCATCAACTGGATAGCACCACAGATAATTAATTAATCCTTTTGGAAATGTTTTGCTGACCTTGATGGTGGCAAAGGCACTGCTTTTTGCAAAAGGCAAGGATTTATATTGTGATTATTTTGCTTGGTATTTGAAGCAGAGAAGTTGTCTAATTTAGCAGTCATGATGGGTGTTTCTGCCTGAGTAAGTCAGACAAAATGCGCTCATGTGGAAGGTGGTATCTTATCATGGACTATTCTCCCCGGTTGACTAGGCCATCTTCTCAGCTTTTGTTTAAAAATTGCTGGGTTTTTTTAAGTATGACTACAAATAAACAACCAAATTAATTAACTGCAGTGTTGAATGTATTTTGTGAGGTCTCTTGACTAAGAAATAAAGGAAAATGGTAGAAATCATAACTCATGTTCAGTCATTTCCCATTGCCCCTTTCCCCCTTTTTAATGGCGTCTTCAGTACTGTCTGATATTTCTCATACTATTTAAGTAGGAGAATAGAGAATAATTTCATCTTCCCACCCCACCCCGCCCCCCATTGGCATAGTCCAGATAGTCTCATGATTATTTTCTCCTAGCTTTATAATAAGGTAAACAAAATGTCAGAGAACAGTGTTGTCTAGGAAGGCACTCTCTTTCTAGACCAAAGTGCAACCATTCTTTTTAAAGCTATGTGGAAGTTATAGCTGGAAATAGATGACAGCATTTGGAATACAGTGGTGCCTCGACTTACGACCATAATCCGTTCCAGAAGATGGAACGTAAGTCGAAATGGTCGTAGGTCGAAGCACGCATTCCCATAGGAATGCATGGGAACGCGATTAATCCGTTCCAGCCAAAAAAAAAAACCAAACCCTTAAAAAAATAAAATAAAAATAAACAGAGAAAGCCCCACGTTGGGACTGCAAAAAAAAAAAAATCACCAAAAAACAAACAACAACATACCACAGAAACATAACCCCCCCCCAGCCCTGCAAAACCGACCCAGAACAGTTTTTAAAAACCAAAAAACCGGCACCTTACCTTACCAAGCAGTCCCAAGCCTCCTCCGATGGCCTCCATGGGCCGATGCCGCTGCTGGTGCCCGATGCCGCCTCCAGCTCCGGCACCAGCACCGGCAGCTGCTTGCCTGGGCGGGCCGCGTCGGTCCTCAGCGCTCTTCACCACCCTCCGCAGACCGATGCCGCCGCTGCTGCTGGTGCCCAACGCCGCCTCCAGCTCTGGAACTGGCACCAGTGGCTGCTCGCTGGGGCGGCCGCATCGGTCCTCGGCGCTCCTCGCCGCCCTCCGCGGGCCGCTGCCGCCGCCGCTGCCCAACGCCGCCTCCAGCTCCGGAACCGGCACCAGCGGCAGCTCACCGGGGCGGCCGTGTCGGTCCTCGGTGCTCCTCGCCATCCTCCACAGGCCGATGCCGCCGCTGCTGCCCAATGCTGCCTCCAGCTCCGGAACCGGCACCAGCGGCTGCTTGCCGGGGTGGCCGCGTCGGTCTTCGGTGCTCCTCGCCACCCTCCATGGGCCGATGCCGCCGCCGCTGCTGGTGCCTGACGCCACCTCCAGCTCCGGAACCGGCACCAGTGGCTGCTCGCCAGGGACCCAGCAGCAGTGGCGGCATCGGCCCGCGGAGGGCACTGAGGAGCGCTGAGGACCGACGCAGCCACCCCAGCGAGCAGCCGCCGGTGCCGGTTCCGGAGCTGGAGGCGGCGTTGGGCAGCAGCGGCAGCAGCGGCCCGCGGAGGGTGGTGAGGGAGCACCGAGGGATGCCACCACCACCGCCTCCCCCCCACCGCTGCATCCCTTTCCCTAACCGTTGGGGCGAAAGAGCTACAAAGAAGCAGCCTCTTCGCCACCAAGGGTTAGTACATTTGAATTTCCTGCCCCTTTTCCTTGCCTATTTTTGGTCGTAAGTGAAAGCTCCAACTGCAAGTCGAAGCAAAATTTTGCGGCCAGAGCTGGTTGTAACTCGAAATGGTCGTAAGTAGGGACGGTCGTAAGTCGAGGCACCACTGTACTTACATATTTTACGTACTTCTTTCATTCCATGCCACATACACATGAAATGCTTTTCTGTGCAGAGAGGAGAAACAAAGGAAGCCAAGAAGTTCAAACCATTGATTAACACTTTTCTGGGATTGTAGGGGTGGGTGGGGCTGCACTGGACCTTTTGCTACTAGTTCATTATTAACTAGCACAGCTCTCTATGGCAAGCATTCTCCTGCATCAGAGACTCATGTAAGACCACAAGACCGGATGTCAGTTTCCCTTCCAGAAGTGACAGATGGAAAGGCAAGGGAGAAACTCACCAGAGATAATCTGTCCTATGGTATTCCCAATTACTGTGTATGGATGTGAAAGGTAGACAGTGAAGAAAGCCAAAACATGATTTTCTTGAAATGTGGTGTTAGAGGAGAGCTTTACAGATACCATGGATTGTGAGAAGGACAAATAGGTGGATTCTAGATCAAATGAAGCCTGAACTTTTCCTAGAGGAAGAGATGATTCAATGGAGGCTCTCATCCTTTGATCAATCTTGATAAAAATACATGAAAAAGACAGTAATTCTAGGAAAAGTGGAAAGGCAACAAGAAATGAAGAAGACCAAACAAGAAGTGTATTTTCTTAATAAAGGCTACAGCCTGAGTCTGCAAGAGCTGGGCAGGCCTATTAAGAACATGACCTTTTGGGAGGTCACTAATTCATAGGATTTCCATAACTGGGAAGCAGCCTCATGGCACATAACAACAAGTAGTATATGGGACACATAATGGCTGAAATCCCACAACAAGTTGAAACCTAAGTAGGCCTATTAACTCCATGCAAGTTACAGAGGAGTAAATTCACTCAGTACCCAATGATCCAATGGGCCTACTCTAGTTGCAACTTACTGCTGGATTTCCGTTATGGTTTTTGCTTTAAACTACAGGTAGGGTACCTTTGGCCATCCAATATTGTTGGGTTTTCACTCGCATAATCATATACCATGGACCATGGTGCAAGAGGCTTCTGGGAATTGATACCCAAAACATATACAGGTTCACTCTGTAGCTAACTTAAACAGTACAGGGGAGAAGTAACTTAAGCAGCTTTTGTTTGCTATATGGGGGGTCGGGGGGAAGAAAATCTGTTTCAGTGAAAACATGGAAGTCCCATCTCCTGCACACAGGTATAAACATTATTTCCCCCTTTAACTTGGCTTTTGTCCCCCACAACATATACCCTATTTTTTGTGTCAAGGATTTGCTTTCAGAGTAAACTGAGTCTTGGATTAAAAAACAAAAACACCTGGCTTATACCATTCCCTCCTTTTTTGAGCTGAAGAATGGTAAAGTCAACAAAGCTCAACATGCACGATAAAACATTGAACATGATTTACTTAAATAAGGAATGTCAAAACATTTATACCTAGAGATGTCAGGTTGTGGCCAGTTGCATTCAGGATGAATACTATCAAAATCAGTTGAAAACCACAACATCTGGCAAAATCAAATGCAGAAAACCAGAAAAGGATTCTCAGTTGTAGCCTTGTCATTATTTTGTTAATTATTGCATTTTGAAATAGGTTTTATTCACAGTTGTATTTGATGTCACAGTGATTTAGTGTTTAAATTTCAAACAAGAGCCCAGAATGTAGTTCTAAGAAGTCAAAGTGGGGCATTTCTCAGTCATAGTTCTTTCTGATCAGAAGGACGGCTGCAAACTTCACCATGGCCCATGACAACATGATGTATGTACACTCAACAAATAGTGGGCCGGGCCCATAATTATATTTTTGGGAAAACCCAAAGTGAACTTTCAGCAACTTTGGTTGCTGCACATGATGCAAGCCATGGTGCAGTTTAAAAATGGTGGCAATGCACATTTTTAAAAACCAAACCAGGGTTTCAGTTCTTGGCTTCCAGCTACTGATTGTGTCAGGATCAGGGCAGCAGAGTCCTCGACCACTTGACATGTGGCAAAATCAGAGCTGCTAGAGCTGCCCCTCAAACAAAAACAGTGTCACTACTTAGCTAGTGCTGGGACGCTTCTTAGCTACCTTGGTACTGCCCAGCTGTTGATGTTCTTGCCAGACTGAGCAGCTTCAGTGCCTGAATTTTTGCCGCATGTCAAACAAGTGAGCTGCTTGCCTGGACTGTGATGCTGTCAGTAGTGGTGGGAAGCCCTCCAGCACTGGTCAGTCAGTGGACTGATGGCTGCTCCATGTCCTGCTTTAATGCAAGATATTGCATTAAAAAGGGTTGTGTACAACAGGTGTTTTTACACCTGTTTGCAGACAGCCCACAGTAAAAATGTTACTGCGCGTTATGTAGTTCCTGCCATAGTCTTCCTTCAAAATCAGTGATGTAAATTCCTGAAAATAGGTTACATCTATGGCAGCTTTAATCAGCATTAAATGATGATCCACTAGTTAGACAGAAGCATAAGAAAATCGTCTATGCCATACAGCCGCCAAGATTTCAGAACACTATAGTGAAGAGGTTTCCCACATAACAGTGTCAGAACCACAGAGCTGGAGGGAACCCTATGAATCACTGAGTCCAGCCCCTGTCAAGGAAGCACAGTGGGAAATCAAACTCTGCAGCCAGATAACCTAAACCACTGAGCTATCCAGCAGCTCTTATTTAGTTTATTTATGTATTGTCTTTCTTCTGAACAGGTCAAAGCAATGTAATGTAGATTGTTTGTCCCTTTATTCTCACAAACTGCCCCCCTGCCCCCGTGAGATGGATTAAACTGAGAGCTGCAGAATATGAAGCTCATGTCTAGGTGGGGATCTGAGCAGGATTGCCCTCCCCACGTTGACATTTTAGCACCACACCATACTGGCTTGGGTCAAGTCAAAATGGTTGCAGTAAAAAGCTTTCAAATGCTATCAGCTGTAAATGTCACATGAATTGGCTGTCCCTGATGAGCTAGGATTCCGTTGTCCAGCTCTGCTGTTATAATGGAATACATACTTCCTCTTATTATATCTCAAAGGAACAGTGAATTGCCCCCCACACACATATTCTCTCACAGCTTCACACAGACACTGGATTCTGGTGTAATAATAATAATAACGTGCCACTCTCCCATAAAGTTTTCCAGGCATAAAGTACTCACAAGAGGTTTACAACTCTGTCAGTGATTCCTGTCCTTCTAGTCACACTCTGGCAAGTGGCAGAGGTGACGACACATGTAAGCCAATCAGCCACATATGTGATCTTGGCTGGTCCCTCTGCCAGGAGGCACACTGGGAATTAAAACTTCCCTGGCCCTGGTTTCTCTAACCCATTGAGCTATACCAGTGAGGACTATACAAACAGGAAATAGGACTAGGTAGCTCCTTTTGCATTGTATTTCACATAGTAAATGGATCTCACTTGGTGTCACTCTCTTTGACTAAAGGGCAAAACTGCTCATCCCACACCCAAGAAGCAGAGAATATATTTTGCCCCTGTTACCGGAACCTCTCTGGAGACAACACGCTTTTGCTTTCTCCCACATAAAGGAATGATCACTGATCACTCCTGTGGAAAAGGTATGGCACTGATCTTGAAAGAACTAAGGTGTGATGGGGTAATTATACTATTTCCATCCATTTTGAGGGGAGTATCTGCTGATGGGAGATATTTCATGGGGGTATAATGTATACTTGAGAGCACAAAGTGATACATTGAGCCCTCCACCCCAAGCTTGGGAATTGTTAGAAAAGATCCAGTTGTTCTCTGCTCCACCCATCGAGGGGGAAAAAAAGCAAACACTTGGACAGCATAATATGCACCCGTCTTACTTTTGCACCTTTCAAACCAAATATACTTTGGTTCACAAAATGCAGACAGCTTGGTGGGACCAGGTTTCTGAAATCACCCATCACATCACGAACCAGGTGATGACCATGGCAAATGTTACAAGAGTCACATATTCTGCTCTAAATCTCATTGAAATTAATTAGTGTCTTCCGATATACAACTTGGCAGGGAAGTTTAGTCTCAATTAGTGGATGCGAAGTGGGCAGTTTGTTCAGGGGGCTGCAGTGGGGGGCCAGGGCCTTGCATCTGTGCCTCCTTACTTAAGCAGAGCAATAATGCAAATGAAGAACATCTGTGATGCTGGCAGCCGAACACCCCAATCTTGATTTTTCCCCCCCATTCGGATCACCTCTGTGACTTTGGCAGGAAAGAAAGAATTAGCGATCTCCCTGGGAAAGTACTTAACCTCCAGTCTGCTGTCCTCACCTTTCATTTTTTGTGTGCCAACACTACTTCCTTCCATTCACAGTTCAAACCTACCCCATTACCTGCCTAATAAAGTGGGAGAGAAGATAATCGCCCTACTCATTATGGTAGCCAGCTTGTGCAAGTCTGTAAATACACCACAGCTCACCATCCTGGGGCTTGTGTTACCAAGCAAGACAGAAAGTTTAACATCAGACTCAGCCTGATGCTATCATTTTAATTTATTATGCCTTCATGAGCAGCCAGTCTCTTCTAGGGGAACCATGTGCCTTCCTCCTCCCTGTTACTTCCATAGCTACAAGAAGTTCTCTCTTTTTTTATGCCTGTTTTGCTAAAGGTTGATGCATAAAATAGCAGAGGATTCCTTATGTACACCTCTACGTACTCCAGTTCCCAGCTGGTGCAAGTGAATTTGCTATTGCAGGATACTGATGTATCACTTCCAGGTGAAGGACAGAATCTTGTTTTAGATCTGCAACAGCAGTTTAGGCACTTTGGATGGATTGGATTTAGTACAGCATGGTAGATTTTGGGTTTTTCTACACAGCCCTAAGCTCAGGTTCTACTTTAGGAGGAAAGACTCTGTATCTCAAGACAACTTTTATTGATGGTTGTTGTGGGTTTTCCGGGCTGTTTGGCCATGTTCTTAAGGTTTTTCTTCCTAACGTTTTGCCAGTCTCTGTGGCTGGCATCTTCAGAGGACAGGAGTCAGAACTCTGAGTTCTGACTCCTGTCCTCTGAAGATGCCGGCCACAGAGATTGGAGAAACGTTAGAAGAAAACCTTAAGAACACGGCCAAACAGCCCGGAAAACCCACAACAACCATCAGATCCCAGCCGTGAAAGCCTTCGAGAATACAACTTTTATTGACATGGGCATCTAGCTAGTTATAATTTTCACTGTATTCATATTATGTATCCTATCTAGGAATGTGCAGATCAGTCAAAACAAAAGCATGCTGCTAGTACAAGGGCAGTTGTGCCAGCACAAGAGGCTTCTACCCATTCCAAACCACTACAACCAGTGCTTCTTTGCATTAGGATTGCACTGCCTGTTGCATTTTTTTTTGTGGAGGAGGAGTTTGGATAAATGTAACTACATAACATAACAATTCTAACTTAACATGAGAGAACATCATTCATTTTGTGGTGTAATGGTAACTTTGGTTAGTTTCATAGTTGCAAGGCATGGATTCAAGTAATAACATATGAGCAATATCACGTGGTTCAGTCTCTTATGGCTCGTGTGCTGTTGTATGTGTTGTGCTTCTGAGAAGGTACACAGGAGGGGGGTATTTTGTACATGCTAGTAGCTTATAGCCTTGGGGGGTTAAATAAAGCAATTATTGTTTTACTTTTGAGAAATAAGGAGATAAAAAATTATCTCAGGAAAGCAGAACATAGGCTTCTGTTTCTGTTTTGAAACACAGGGCTGATCGTTCATACTGGGATGAGCAGACCAGGAGAGTTGTGGGGGGGGGGGGGAAGAGAAAATGGCCACCAATTAGGACACCATACCATCTGTGCCTTATCTCTGTGAGAACGAAAGTTCCAAGGCGAGAGATCACTCCTTGCTACCAAGCTAATTAGCAAAGAATGGTTTCAGGTGAAGAAAAGAGGGAGAGGACAGAAGTTACACTCTTCTTTGAGAAGGTTTAGGGTGATTCAATATCTGATTGGCACATCTCCTCAAAAGGTCTAGAAATTGGAGTTATGGGTATAAAAATAAGAAAAACGTTTTTTAGTTTTAGCCTGGTATCTCTAAGAAGACCACTGTGCTCATTTGCTGCCTGACTTGTACTCTCTGTATGCTTTGGAGCTGTGCTGAAGTTGTTAGTATGTAATTATTAACTTAGGATAGCTAACTTTCTTATTTTCTTGTGGGAACTGTTCAGGAATTATTTGCCTCAACACTTTAAAATTCTTTCTTGCTCAACAGCTTTTGACCTCTTTCTGTAACTTTTGAAACTGTTTGGAAACTTTATACTTTTTGACTTTGTTCAACATATTTATTAACAAATACAATTGTACAGTCGCTTGGTTGTTTTGGGAATAAAAGGGTTGTTGATACTAAAGACAGGCCTTGCCTTAATCACCTATTAAATTCCTGTGAATTTTGTGGATATTTTCACACTCCTACCTTGCAAGGTTGGTGGAAGAGACAAAGTACCTAATCTTGTGGATTTTTTGTAACTCCCTGGAAAACTCAATAGTAAGAGTTACTCAAAGTGTCTAGAGAGATAACAGGCAGGAACACTTCTCACATTCATCAGCACATTTGGCCATTCTGGAGCTTACCCATACCAGGAAAGTCTGGGCAGTGTTTCTGAGTGGCTAGTGTGGGCCTCTTTGACCCTGCATAATCTTGACAAGTTACATTTAAAAACTGCAAATACAATGACAGCTAACAATTTGAGGGTAGGATTGAGTGAATAAAACCCCCTTAATTTTCAACATTTGAAGATACTTGTTTGGGTTCTGTCACCTCCCTTATTTTGCTCATTAATTAATTCTCTATATTTTATTTTGGAGAAAATTTAGCCCCTTAAAAACATCTTTCCTATATGCCAAGAGATCATAAATCCTGTAGTCTTCATCTGGTCACATACAAAGAAAATCTAGTTATAGGGAATCACAGAATTCACTTTAGCTTTTACAGGTCAAAGTTAATGATATAACACAGGGATTCAGGAGTGGGGGGGGGGCTTGGTAGAGAGTTGTAATCACCTGGCCTTCATACATTTTGTTCCCTTACTTTTAAATTTTAAAATACTTTTGTTGCTGTTTAGTTTTATTGAAGGGACCAACTGGCCATCTGTCTCAGACATTCAAAGCCTAAATAGCTTTTCTTTTAAATAAGGTACAATAAATTGTCTGGCTTGCAATATTTAGTGCTGGAGTTATGCCAAATTATTTTCATAAACATGACAAGCACATGAATTTGATTTTAATGTGACCAAGGTAGTCAGAACTTTTTGGGAGACACTCTCAAAATGGAAGGACATGAATTCTCAGCCCACAGATTTGTGATAGGAAAAAAATGCAAATCAACTGAAAATTCTGTAGCCCTTAAATAAGAATTCCCTGTTATTTCAGGGTGCCTTGGAATGAAAAGAAAAGTTGATTAAAAGTAACTTGGCCAGAAACTCAGTCATGAGTGGAGACGTTGATAGGGCTGGAAGTGTTTAGCCTGGAAAAGATAACATAGAGGACAGATAATTATAGTGTATAAATTTGATCCTGTGGGTAAATTAAGAATTAAGAATTAAAATAGGTGGAAATTGCAAGGAAGCAGGTTTTGGCTAAACATTAGGGCAAGAGTGGGCAGATTTCACAAGTTGAGAGGCCAGTGACCTCCTGAAGATCTGTCACATGCTGAGTCACTGTCTCATAATGAGACTGGAGAATGTTGAATAGGCAAGGGCTGCTCTGGGATGATGGTGGTACTGGTGCTTTTTAAGTGGAGGCTAAGTGACCATCCATCAGGGATGCTGTACTTACACCCTCCAAGTTAGATCTTGACTACAGGACCTTGGAACCCTTCCATCTCAAAGATTTTGTTATTCTAACTGTATGGTCTGTTTGCTAACTTACATACTTTTATATTATAGCATTGAACAGGGTGCAAACTATGATTAGATATGAACACCAATATTCAAACAACAGACAGTGGTTATGCCTAACCTAAGTATTAACTGTGCAAGAAAAAAATCTATTTGTTAGCAAAAATTAGGATGGTCTAAGCTTCATCCTGGCTTCTTGCATTTTTCAGGTCTTCCAAGGGAACACCAACGCTGACAGTGTTGTACAGCACAAGCTTCTGCACTCTGTTAAGGCTCGTTTTGTGCGCTTTGTTCCTCTTCAATGGAATCCAAGTGGAAAAATAGGACTGCGGGTAGAGGTCTTTGGGTGTTCATACAGTAAGTGTTTGGCACAATATGTCACAAGTATCATTTTTCTATTGAACTGGCAGAAGCCATTTTGTAAAGTTTCCAGGAAGTTTCCTCTGTTGTAAGACACATGGATACAAAACAACAACAACAACAACAACAAATTGGCTTCACAACTGGCCATAAACTAAATAAACTAAAGCTATAGTCCTAGTTTTGGCTGAGTTACCTTTAAACCTTTATTTCCTAGAAAACGTCTACTTGTCACATTTTTATTTTGTGTTGTAGATACCTTGAAAATCGGACATTGAAAAATTATTTCTGTACATTAGTTATATAACTTGTTGCAAAGTGCAATTTGTTAAAGTAATTATTACCCGCCTGCCCCCCTTACTAGCTTATTATATTACCTGTTTGATTTCCCCTTTTCTTACTTTTGGGAGATGGAATGTAGGCTTGATAAGAAAATAGAATAATGCTTAGGAGGAAAAAAGGCTCAGAAATGCCTTAAGAAGTAGTAAAAAAAAGAATTTGAACAGGAAAACGTAACTCAATACACTCATTAAAGTAATATCATCTTATTTGCTATTTTTGAAAGATAAAATTGTTATGCCTTAGTTACACCGCTCCCCACCCCCCCAAAGGAAGAAATCATAGGTGACAACATGAGTTGTTAATACAACATTGACACATTATATCACACATTGATGTAGCCCAGTGGTTCTTAACCTTGGGTAACCCAGATTTTCTTGGACTACAACTCTCAGAAGCCTTCACAACAAGTTGTATTGGCTGAAGTTTCTGGCAGTTGCAGTCTGAGTACACACCTGGGTTACCCAAGGTTGGGAATCACTTGATGTAGCCCATAGTGTTGCAGAATTATAAAATCGACATCCATGTCTTTTTTTTTTATTGCGTCTTCTGCTACAGATGGGCACTTGACTTTTAAATGAATATTTAGTAATTACAAAACATGTGTCCCTGATTACCTTGGAATTAATTCAGTCAAGGCAGTTTTAAAAAAGCTTCAGCTACAGAAGTTATTATTATAATAGGTTTGTTCCACTAAGGCTAATTTATTTTTTCACTAACAAATAACTGAAAGTGTGTGTGTCTGTGTGTACACATACACACACACACACACATACATGTTGGAGAAGCTGCAGGTTTAAGAAAATGTCCAAATAAATGCAACATGAAAACAGATGCCCTGGGGAATCCAGACACTGCAAAACCCAACAGAACCATTAAGATGAAGCATAATTGGAAAGCTAGATAAAGAAGAGTCAAATAATCAAAATTTGATGTTTTACTTTGTCTGATATGCTGAAATCATGAATTTTCATAGAATCGGTAGGTCAACTTACAAAAAAAGCACATCCTTTCTATACATTTGGGTGTCATGAGCCTTCTTCAGGTGTCTGGTTCTCCTGTGGGAAAAGACATGCAGTAATATCCTTAATGACATAGGCACCAGCCACTCTCACAACAAAGCAGTGAAACCTCAGGTTTCCAAGTTGCTCTTTACAGCTCTCTGTCCTGATCTTAATTTTCCTTCTCACATCTTGCCAATTGATGACACTTAGGGTGAATGTGGGGACTGTTAGTTGGAAATCAAGAATGCACAGTATGAGAGGGTTTCATGGGAGAGTTTTTGTTTTGTGAACAGACTCGGTTGTGCTGGGAGGTAGGGAAATAAATCCTCATCTTGTCCTGCTGCAAAGGATGAGGAAATGTAAAATTATTTTCCTCACCCTGTGGGAGTTATTTTGCTGCACTCTCCAGAAGAGAACAAATAGTGCAAATTAAACAAGGTTGTGCAAAATAATTCTTTGATGGCAATAAAGCTAGCTGGGCAAAATGACAATGGTTGATGCCTTATGGCATTGACTTATATCAGAAAGCATCAGAGGACTCATATATGTCTTTTTAAACAATCAGGCAATTGGTCTGTGTTGTCTAAATTTGCTTTGTGTGTTTCTCAGATGGAAAGGACATTAGTTTTATGTACAAGTTATCAATACCTTGATGTGAAAAAACAGTTCTCCTTGACTCACTCTTACCTATAAACAAGGAATTTAGCATGTCTTAGTGATTACTCATTGAGGTAAGCTGAGACAGTCTAAATCAATAAGAATGAACAATTGAGTGAGTATTCTTTACATCTCTACAAGAAGTAGATGATCCACTTTAGAATGCTTTCTCTGTGTCTTTTCTTCCCTGCTTGGCTACTTCCAAGCAGGAAGAACAGATCCAGGTCTTTTTTCTTCCACTATTATTCCACATATGGGCTTCATTCTTACTGACAATAAGAACCACTGTCATATCATGTTGTGCTTAAAAAAAAAAAACCCATTTAAAATAAGGTGTTTCCATGATGTAAACGGAAGCACGGATTATTTTGCCAGGGAAGCACGTTTTCTGGTTGGAAAGTGACATATAATACTCTTCCACCAGAGAGTCATTTATTTTAGCACACATGTGGAACCTGTGTGTTAAACATTTTAACTGTTTCCACATATGTAAACCAGTCTGTCACTGCAAATTACACATTTGGATAACCAGTGGAGGTGGTGGGAGAGGTGGCAGCAGTGACAAGAACCACCGTCAATGGAAGGAAGGAGGAAAAGGAACAGGAAACCTAAGAGGAAGGGGAGGACACAGCCAATCTTTTCTCACAGCCACTTCCCACTCTTGCTGTAGGTTTTTTGCCTCCTTGGCAAGCAACCTCTCTGCCTCCCCATTTGCCTGGCCTGTGTGTGCGCAAAATTCCTTCCCTCGCCTTATTCGTTCCCACTTTTCCTCCCCAGGCAGCCTTTCCTGGATCAAAGTTAAAATGGGCCAAGAGAATGCAGGAAAAACCAGTGGGGCTACTTGGGAAACTGGGCTGCTGACATCATCCCATAAATGCCACTTTCCTGTGTGTGCGTGTGTGTGCGTGTGCATATGTGAGCCTGTCCAATCTTGAGGGAGGCAAGCGGGAAAGCCTGATGTCCAGGGTTGGAGGAGCAAAGATCTTCTGGTCCCTAGCAGCTCTATCTCTCTATGCCTCTTTTCCTAAATTCTGCTTCTCTCTGCCTTGGAGGGAACAGTAGGAGCATTCTCAAAGGGACAGAAGCAGCCAAGCTTTGTCAATGGACAAGCAGCTTTGCCATCGGACCCTCCTTCTCCCTTACCTCACCACAGCAGCAGGGGTGAGTGGGCAGCAAGAGGGCAGGGCAGGGGCAGGACAAAGCCTCAAATGCAACCATCTTCAAAGCCAGTGAACCCCTCTCGACTGAGACATAACACAGCTTCAAAAATGAATTTAAAGTTTTTCCAAGAAGACTCACACACTGACCCAAATGCCAGGTGATTCCCATGTGATTTCCAAATTGATTCTATTTACAGCGGAGCCTATTGCAAAGCAAATGTAAATATAAAAAAAATCCATCATCCATGCACACAAAAGTTTTCCAAACTAAACTCAGGAGAATAATCCCTTACATTCACATTCTCATTTGAGATGGGGAGACAATAGAGGAAACAGAAGGATTATGGATGAGTAGACACTGGTTGGGGACAGTAGCAGAAGGTGGCATGTTTAAGCTTTTCCTACTCAAAGTTGGGCTTGATCCTACTGACAGTAAAAAATGTTGTTGTTTCAAATAAGGTGTCTCCGTGACATGGATTACTTTGCCAGGGAAGTGTGTTTTCTGGTTGGAAAATGATGTAAAATACTGTTTCACTAGAGGATCATTTATTTTAGCATGCGTATGAAACCCTGATTTATTTCAATTGTTTCTGCTTATCTAAACAGATTGCATCTTTGGATAACCCACAGTAGTGGTGGGAGAGGCGGCAGCAGCAAGAGCTGCAGGTGGGGGTGGGGGAGGAAGGAGGGATGTACAGGCACAGGGAGCCTGGGAGGAAGGAGAGGACACAGTCAGTGCAATGTTGGGATAGTGAAGAGCTGTTTTCGGGCAACAAATGGATCAGAGGCACAGATCCTCAAGGAGCCACATGATTTTTATCTAGGATCATCCTCCAGTCTCAGTCATAAGCACCATCTCTGCCCACATATTGTGTAGTGGCTTGCGGCAAAGCTCATGTTAAAATCATGGGGATTCAGGAGGATCCATGCTTGGATCAGTGTTTTTGCACCACTGCAAAGCCAGCCCCCCCCCCTTTCATTTCTGTGGTGTATTCTGTCAGTATAAATGGGAACAGCTGGAGTATTCTTAAAGGGATAGAATCAGCCAAGCTTTTTAATGGGACAAGCAGCTTTGCCCTCTCTCTTCTTCCCTCATCTCATCCCAGCAGCAGGGGCAAGTGGCCAGCATGAGGACAGGGTGGGAGGGTGAAGGACAAAACCTCAAATGCAACAATTTTGTTTGTTTTCCTAAGTTTCCCCAAGTTTTCCCAAGAGAATGCACACACTGACCAAAATACCATATGACTACGACATGATTCCTATTTTGATTCCATTAGGAACGGAGCTTATTGTGAGACAAATGTAAATATAAACAAGCCCTTAGATATTTTAATCTCTCGATCATATATTGTTGCAGAATTCACATGGAACTACTCTTACAAAACGGGCACTAACAATTAGATTTTTCAAAAACACTCTGGTTATAAATGTGGGATATTGTGCTTCCTTTACCCATGATTCAGAATGTCAGAAAATGGCCTGATGTTGCTTCACAATATTGTGCCCATACTGCCATCAGGAAAAAGGATGCTGAGCTTTAAATAACAAGAGGTAGTCTGAATGTTGACAACACCAGTGGCAGCAGTCAAAATGGTCTACAGGATACCCTCTTCTGCTCACTATCTTTAACAAAGTAGCAGCAAGCTATGGAAAATCCCAGAAGCCAACTCCTTTTTTCATCAGTTAGCCACTTCTCACTCAAACACAAAGCAATTGGCTCTATTGTGGTTAGGGAGATTATTGAATTTAAAAATGTTTGGTTTCAAAAATACATTCACAAAATTACTTCTGTGCCTAACACCATCCCTAATCCTAATCCCTCAACTAACTCTTTGTGCATTAAAATTCTCAGTGGGTCAGGTAATACTCCAACATTTTTAAAATCCTGATGAGTGGGGGTTAAAAATACTTGATTACTTGAAAAGTGGGCCCTTCCCCCTAGTATTTAGCTATCAGCATAAAGCTATCAGTAAAAGTCTCTTTAAAATAAAGTGTTCCTTCATCTTTTCTAAAGCATAGAACTCCTCCCTCTCAGTAGCTCTCTGCTCATTTAGGTCTTTTCTCTACCTTCTGTAAATGATTTTTAAATACTTTCTCAATCCATAATTCGTATCTGGAAATATGCATTTTAACACATTATTTTGGCCACCCAACACGGAAGGGTTTCTCAGCACTGCCCACTTCACTTATGAAAAATATATTCAGTGTTCTACAGTATTGAAAGGAGAGATTTAAAAGGGTCTGTTTGGGGATATGGTGATTTTTTTTTTCCCCATATGGGCCTGTGTGCAAACATTGGGCTTCCTGTTTGGTTTTGGATTACTGACTATATGTGGGTTTACTAGTGCGCGATTAGAGCCTGTTCAGGAAATGAATGTGTAGTAGGGTTGCGGCTCTCACAGCCGCTTGCTGCCAAAGGGAAAGGAACCGAGAAAAGGAAAACCACCCTTTCTTCTCACCACAAGATTTCTCCGCATGAGGTTTCCTTTTCACCGAGAAATCTTGTGGGAAATCTTGGAAGCAACCTCCTCAGATTTCTTGGATATTTCATGATCATTTGGGAAGAAATGCTGCAAGCTGCATAGGACTGTTACAGTTCCTGCACAGAATGGCCTCTTTCCTACACAGGATTCAATAGAAAAAACACACACATGCTGTACACAGTTTTTTTGTGCGGAACAGTCGGTAAAAAAGAACCTGGGAAATCCCACTGACACAGGTAGATGTCTTTGTGGGGAGTCTCCGTGTGTTAGAAGATCACCACTAAAGGGGAGTGTTGTGAGTATTCATCACATCCACAATACTGAGTGTTTCAAAAGTTCCCAATTAGCTTTCTATCTAATTTGCAGGTTTTTCATATGTATGAAAGAACATATGTGGAGTTACTTTGTGTAGCAGCACAGTCTCAGGAAGACTCTGTGGCTTTATATTGCAGAGTCTATCTATAACATAGTTTTAACTTTCTGTTCCATCTCTAGAGGAAAATGATGTTTCAGTGATAAAACTCGGAACATGATCCTAATATGGGTTACAGAGTCCCAGGAGATTTTCCCCCACCATCCACATACTGAAGGTGTTTAAGAGTCTGCTGGTATTTTCTGATTTTGATCTCAATTTCATTAGCAGAAAATGAAAAATGATGAGCTGGACAAGGGAATAAAAGGGAACCTGACCATGAATTAATTAGAAGAGCAGTTGGGTGACTGCCAAAAAGTTACCATTTGTTTAGGAGTGAAGCCAAGAGAATGGGGCTACAGCTTAAGTGTCTCATTAGCACACCAAAGGTAAAAAACACGCCATCTCTTTCATTAGGCACACTCTCTCTTGATTGTATCAGCATATATTTGTGTGTACGTGTTCATGGGTGTGTATGGGTGGGTGTAAAACCCAAGGCTTTAAATGTTTAGTTCTTAAGTCAACCATGTTGGTGCTCAATTAGGGTTGCCATCTCTCTCTCTCTCTCTCTCTCTCTCTTTCTTTCTTTCTTTCTTTCTTTCTTTCTTTCTTTCTTTCTCTTTTTCCTGACTACTCAACTTTAGTAGCTATTTGGCAGGCACTTACAGCATAGCCCTCTTCATACTGAGCATTGCTGAGCTCCCCAGACTTGGCTGGACAGATAAGTGAGAATTTAGTTCCAGTTCAATTTACCAAAATGGGCAAAAAAACTACAACTCCCATAATCCATGACTATTAACCACTGTATGTAGAAATTTTGGGAGCTGAAGTCCAAAACATCTGTCATGCCAGAGGTCTGCACCCAGATTTTAATGTAGTTGGATTTTGAAGAAGAAGAAGAAGGTCAGATTCTTCCACACCTAAGTTTCCATCTGTAACCATGCAGCTTATAATTACTGTCCACCACATCTACTTATTTGTTATTTAGTCTCAGACCAGCTATACATTTAATAATCACACTATGCCCCATAGTGTTTAAACTAATCTACCCAGCTGTTCGTTTTGTGTTTTTGCAGGCACAAGATTCTGGTGGGAGCTTTCTACTCAGGATCAGTCACTACATTGTTGATGATCCCTCTTTATTATTTAAAATGATTTTAAATTCCTCCTTTTTATTATTTAAAATGATCTGAAATTGAATTTCCTTGACTCTCTCATTTATTTCCTATTTATTTAAAGGCAGTTAAAAGGACAATTAAAACATCAACACATTTAAACAGACAAGCAGGAAGTCAGCAAAAAACAAAACAGAAGCAAGACATAGAGAACAGGAACAGTTTTTAGGAAACCACGATAAAAGCCAGAGTATAAAGTCAGGCATAATTATGAAATCAATATGGAAGGTCAAGTCCTTAACAGGAAAATATTAATGCTGTATGCTACGCAGGCCCTCCTTGTGCCTGTTTCTGTTCTATAGACAGAGTTGAGAGCCAATTGAAAAAATATCACATCTGTCATTTTTATTTGAGCTGTGTCGACAGATACAAGTCAAGCAAGACTCAAGCCAGTTTCCTTCCTTCCTTCCTTCCTTCCTTCCTTCCTTCCTTCCTTCCTTCCTTCCTTCCTTCCTTCCTTCCTTCCTTCCTTCCTTCCTTCCTTCCTTCCTTCCTTCCTTCCTTCCTTCCTTCCTTCCTTCCTTCCTTCCTTCCTTCCTTCCTTCCACTGTACACCTAAGGTGACTACATAATATTTGCATTGGGCTTCTTCCTCTTCTATGCCCAAACTGCCCTCAAATGCTGATGTTTATTCCTAGAACTCATACCTGTGTTTGTTAACTGTGTGGAGACAATAATCCAACAAAGAATCATGGACTCACAGAATAACTGAGTTGGAAGGGGCTTATAAGGCCATCGAGTCCAACCCCCTGCTCAGTGCAAGAATACAAATCAAAGCAGATCTGACAGATGGTTGTCCAGTTTTCTCTTGAATGCCTCCAATGTTGAATGCCTCCAATTATGCTCACTATCACCCAAGGTAATTGGTTCCATTGTCGCACTGCTCTAACAGTTAGGAATAGAGATGGGATGTTCATATTCACCTCCTGGGGTAGACAAATATGATTATTGCCACTACAGGTGGCCAGGTTGATTGGACTCACCCCCCACCCCACCCCCAGAACTGGGTTGTCCACTTACCACTTGTGGTGTAGCCATCATCGTTTGTGCTGGACCAATTGCAGAAGCAGCCCAGCCAGGGCTTCCACACCTCCCTGTGCTGCTCAGTAGCTGAGCAGAAAGACTAATCATCCTGCCTCCTTGCTGGATTGGTCAGCAGGGCAGGGAGGCAGGGAAGCCCTGGCCGGGCGACTTCCGGAATTGGCGTGGCACGAACAATGACAACCATGTGTGCTGTGCCGCAAGTGGTAAGTGGGCAGCCCAGTTCTGGGGGGAGGGTCCAATCAGCCCAGCCACCTGTGGTGGTGATATTTGTATTAATCTCACCTGAGAGACGAATGAAAATATCCTATCTCTGGTTAGGAAGTCTTTTTTTCTTTCCTGATATTCAACCAATATCTGGCTTCCTCTCACTTGAGCCCATTATTATGTGTCCTGCACTCTGGGATGATTGAGAACATATCCTTCCCCTCCTCTGTATGACTGTCTTTCAAATATTTGAAAAGTCCTTTCATATTTCTCCAGTCTTCTTTTTTCAAGATTAAACATGTCCAGTTCTTTCAGGCTTTCCTCATACAGTCCCCAGATCATCCTTGTTGCTCTCCTGTGAGCTTGCTCCAGTTTGTTGGCATCCTTCTGTGTCCAAAACTGGACACAGTACTCTAGATGAAGCCTAACCAGTACCAAATAGAGGGGAACCAGTACTTGATTTGGAGCTGATACTTCTATTAATACAGCCTAAAATGGCATTTGTTTTACAATGAAAAATTTAAAAGTTTTATGGATTTGTTAGCCTGTTGTGATATCTAGTGTCTGCTGCCTGAGGCAGTCACTTCATGCTAACTAATGCAGAATGGCTCTATTTGTAGTGGTCTTTCAAAAGTGTTTTTTGGTATTACTTGAAAACCACTTTGAAAGGACTGGTATTACAAAGGCTTGAAAATAAACAATGACACTGGATTATATGTAATCCTTACTAGTTTGACCATAAAATGACTGGTTATCAAATGACTGGTTATGAATTGAATTTAAAAATGCTCAATAAAAATCCTGAGGCCATAAGTGCTGTATACTTCTGTCCATGGAGCCTAAAACAGCATTTGCCTTTTTTTGCAGCGACATTGTACTGTTGGCTCATATTCAGCTTGTGATCTACAACAATTCCAAGATCCTTCTTGCTCATAGTATTATTCAGCTAAGTGTCCCCCATCCTGTAACTGTGTGTTTGGGTTTTGCACTTATTCCTGTTAAATTTCATTCTGTTGTTGTCAGCCTTGTGTCCAAGCCTATCGAGATCTGTTTGAATGTTGTTTCTGTCTCCCAGGATATTAGCTATTCCACCCAATTTTGTGTCATCCGTAAATAAGATGGGCATTCCGACCCCCTCTTCAAAATGTTGAAGAGCAACAGGCCCAGGACTGAGCCTTGTGGTACCCCACTTGTTCCCTTTTCCCAATTTGAGAAAGAGCCATTGATAAGCTCTTTCTGAGTGTGAGTCTGTAGCCAACTGTGTATCATGGGATTTGGAGACTATACTTCTGTTACTTTTGCCTTTTTTTTTTTCTAGCCACATGACACTATTTGGCTGATTTTCAATTTGTGATCTATAACAATTCCAAGATCCTTCTCATTCATAGTATTAGTAAGGCAAGTATCCCCCATCTTTTCACTGTGCATTTGATTCCCCCCTCCCTGGTGTAGAATTTTGCACTTATTCCTGTTAAATTTCACTTTGTTCTTTCCAGCCCAGTGCACAAGCCTATCAAGATATTTTTGAATGTTGTTCCTATCTTCCAAGGTTTGAGCTCTTCCACCCAATTTTGTGCCATCTACAAATCTGATTAAACATTTCCTCCCCCCCCCCCATTTTCTTCCCCTCCACAGAATCACTGAATATTTTTCCCTTCTGCCTTAAAGTGAAACGAAAAATCCTGATCAGTAATACTGTGTTTAGTACAAATGTCATTTACGACCACATCCCAAGGAGGAATCTGATCGTGTTGACAAGACAAACACCTAGAATTATATTAGAAGACATGTGGAGACAAATAGCAAGTTGATTGTTTGGGATGCCAGGAGTGAAAATGGGTTATCTGTATATTTCAAAATGGTCTTGTTAGCTTATCCCTAGCAAATTCTGCTGACCAGTAAGTAGTAGGTTGTTTTTTTTTAAAAGGTAAGATTTATGGCCACATTTCAGATACTGATTTTATTCTACAAGGAGGTAATGGTCTAAAAGGCATCAGCACAATCTGGCATAAATTCTGCTAACTGGCTATGAAGAAGTACGGAGGGAAGGGGTGGGGAGAGATCATTATAATCCAATGGCTGCAAGAACACCTTAGCACCCGAGATGAGAAAATCTGATTTCACCTTGTTGGGGGCGTGGGCTGAACAGCAGAGAATAAAAATTTGATAATGTGCTTTTCAGAGAAAATGACTGTGCAAACCTCCCTTCTGCCAGCCCTTCCTTTCCCTCACTCAATGTCTTTCATGCCATGAGATAAAATTAATGTTCTGTGGACAAATGCTTATGGACTGAAAGCAGTTTAATTCTTCATAACAGAGTCAGCGTACAAGAGAATGAATAAAACAAACCACCAGGGTCGTCCTGAGTGCAAATAGCAACCAAATGGCTTCTTAGCCTGGCTATACTGCATGATTTGGGATGTCAGGGAGAGTCCTACCTCAGCATCCTCTGGTGACATTGCAAGGGTCATTTGTCACTTGTGTAGCTGTTTTGCAGAGCTCAGAAGTGACTAGTTCCATGGACCTACTTAGATTTTTTTCGTAACGAGCAATATCTCTAATAATTCCAGATTACTTTTTAAGTGTAGTATACATGAAGTTACTCAGTCAATACTTGCTCAAAAGTAAGTCTTACTAAATTCAATGTATCTTAAGCTAAGTTTACATCACAATCCTAGAAACACTTAGGTAAAGGTAAAGGTTCCCCTTGACATTTAGTCCAGTCGTGTCCGACTCTAGGGGGCGGTGCTCATCCCCGTCTCCAAGCCGTAGAGCCAGCGTTTGTCCGAAGACAGTTTCCGTGGTCACGTGGCCAGCGCGACTAGACACGGAACGCCGTTACCTTCCCACCGAGGTGGTACCTATTTATCTACTCGCATTTGCATGCTTTCGAACTGCTAGGTTGGCAGAAGCTGGGACAAGCGATGGGAGCTCACTACTGCTGGTCTTCTGACCCTGCAGCACAGAGGCTTCTGCGGTTTAACCTGCAGCACCACCACGTCCCCTTACAAAGAAAGTAAGAAACACTTACTAGAATGTAAATCCCATTGTTGATTCAACTTATATACCACCCCATAGTGCTGGAGCACTCTCTGGGTGGCTTAAAAAGTTATTGGCAGTGACTGGCTGCCAAGTGGGGTTTTTAAATAGATTGTTGCACCTTACTGCATTGAATGTGTTTTGGTGTTGCTTGTGTTTTTTTAGTATTGTATCCATTTGATCCTTTTAGTTTTGTATATTCACTGTTGTTAGCTGAAATACTGTATTTTAACAGTTGTAAGCTGTCTTGTGTTCTTTTTGGAAAAAGGTGAGATTAAAATATTTTAAATATATAAATATGCAAGGAATAATTTGCCCCTCAGCGAGCTGGGTGCACAGTTTACTGACCTCGGAAGGCTGGAAGGCTGAATCTACCTTGAACTCAGTAGGGTTTATCTCTGTGTAGACATGTATGCCATTGCACTCCAGATTTTGTAAGCAAATGCATGTGCGTTTGCTAATGGCATAAACAACCACATTTCAGCTTTTCCTCATAAAAGAAAATGGGTCACCTTCCTGCAGATTTTTAAAAGGAGCTTTTAAACTCTGAGTTGCTATTCACCTGAGTCTCCTAAATATATACAACCATAGGCTTTAAAATAGCTGCTTATGCTGTCTGATAATCTTTCTGCAGCTCATTTGCCCTCATTTTATGCTTTACCACACAGGTGGAAAATGCTAAAACCAGGGGAGGTGACTCTGACTGGACACTGTTGAGACATTCAGAAGGCATGTTTGTTAAGGGCAGAGGCTAAGAGCTAATAGGAGCATCTGAAACAGGAATAAGGGCCAGAATCCTATTGGGTATGGACCACTTAAACCCAAAATCTGAGTAACTGGTTTGTGTGATTGTTCTGGCTGGCTGTCATAGCACACCCAACTCACATACTCTGGTGCACAACTAGGCACACACCAGATGGCCAGAAAACTACAAAAACTGCTTGTACAGTTTTCCTTCTCTCCATAGTCTTATGTAATAAATTTTTGGTCAATGTGTAGTCTTAAAACAGTGAGTGAGACCCAAATCATCCTGTGTATGCATTTGATAGCATAAGTAGTAGATGGCAGGACTACAACTAGTGACAAAATTAGTCAGCTTCACATTCAGTTTCCTTTTCATTTCTATTTTTATTTCATTTCACGTTCTGTCTAACCTAAATATGTCATTGGGGAACTTTGTTTAATTATTCCAAGCTAACTGGAAAAAAAAATCAGCCAACTACACTGGACAAATTCTGCACTTTCAGCATAAAGAGGAGCATATTGTCCGAGAAACATGTGCTAAACATGAGGCCTCATCAGAAAAAAACTCACGCTTCTTCCATTCCAAGGAAGAAGGAATTGTATATTTAAGTCAATTCTTCAAGAATGAATTGGAAACAATGCATTTCGCATCTGCATCTGTAAAACTCAATAAAAATAGCTGTTTCCCATCAGGACATTATCCATGCTCTGTTTGCCTGCCAGATGTGTATTAAAGATGGGGAACCTCTTGAGAAAAAAAAGAAAAGGAGCAACCCTAATTCAGTCCTGACATGGCCAAGTACATTGAGATTCAAAACCATACCTCTAAGTGTTAGGCAGCCTTAATAGCTGGAGTTAGAAATTCTGGTTGCTTCAAATTTTTGAGTCTTTGATTATTTCCACTATAAATATGAAAACAAGCATTATTTTTTAAAAAAATATTTAAAAAAATGAAATGAAATGCTTCCCTATCTCAAGCTGTGAGCAATAATTCATCTGAAATAAGGGAGCAATGATTCCTTGTATTGACACACTAGGGTAGTGAGTGCTGGCAGGGTTCCTGCCAAATCAGGGCTACTGAGAACCAAAATGGAAGCATCAACAGGCCTTGGGGACTCCCAGGGTTTGCAGAAGTTAAAAAAAAACTTCAAAAACTCTAAGGGGCACCCCCATAAAAGAAACAACCCAGAAAAGTCAGAGGATAGCTACGGAAGACTGACAGCTGGAAGGGGGAAAAAAACTACTTTATGGGGGCAGGTGACATGTCCTACCTGAGCCTGTTAATAGATTGTAGTGTCTTGTAGGAAGGTAAAGCTGGCAGCAAATCAACTGTGGCCAGTAAAATGAGGCCTTCTTTCAGGTAATGTTTGATTTTTTTAATACTTATTCTACATGTTTGAAAAGTCCTCCCTTCTTTTAACCCCCTGTGCCTTCATACAGTTCTGACATCTGACTCTTGATGGGTGTTCATGCAGCCTGCAATCAAAGAATTCACCTTTCAGAGCTTTGCTTCCTACTGAGGCCCTTTGAAGTGTGTGATTTTGACATGCAAGAACTTGGTATCATGTTTATGCAGCAGACAATGAACTGTTGTCATGCAAACTGCCACAGATGGCTTCCGGATGTCAGCCTGTGAGCTTTGTAGGTGTGTCATGTGTTTGTTTTATCCAGGACTCTTCATCCTCTACAGATTTCATGTCTTCAGCGAAGCAGAAGGCTGATATATTGTGTCCCTCTCCATTGCATTTTAATGCCGCTGTGCAGATGCCATGCATACAGAAGGACAAGGATGTACAAGATATTTTGCTGCTGAGTAACAATGAACTATTTATGCCCAGCACCCTATTCTAGAATGGAGGTCTCATTTTTCCCCTCAAACAATTTTCACAGAAGCCTGTTCTCTGCCTTGTTACGGGGAAGTTATTACGTTTCTATGTGTCATTTACAATTTTCTCACTACCCCTGAGTTTGCCACCCAGTGTGATAGATTGCTGGCACTGACTTTATTTGAATTGAAATCTGTTTACTAAAATCCTTTCGCAGCCTTAAGTGAGATGCCTAAATTGACATGACATCCCCCCTACTGTTATCTGTGGGTATGATGCCATTTTTTTGCATCAAAAAAATAAAGAAAGAATGCACAAGTTATTTTCTGTCAGTATTGGGGAATTACGCTCAACCTGGCTAGACTTCTTCCTTGGCAGTAACTACTTACTAATTAATCATTTTCCTTTTGCTGGTTTGGCAGGATGGGGGAACAAGATTTAAAGGGAAAACTAATGGGGAATATACACCAGAAGACTCAAGACAGTATAATAAGTGCACAGATCGTATCAGCTGCTATCGTAATTGCATCTTTAAAGGAACAAGACAGACTAGGGGGGAAATGATATAAATGAGAATAGTGCTTCAAAGTAGAATGGGTGGAATATTGTTTCTAAGGCAAACACTGGCAATAACAATCCTCCTCACCATCATACAGCCAGGTGAAGCAGACTGGTTTAGACTTTAGCATGGGGGTAAGCAGAGGAAGGCAGAATCTCTTTGGACTGTACAGCATCATTTTTTGAAGAGAGCGAGTGGCCAGCTCTATTTTCAGGAACAAATTATCTTCAGTGGCAGAGATACACAAGTATTTGTTATGATTAGTGGATCCCCAAAGATGTGAAGTCAAGAAAGGATCCTGTGGCACCTTTGAGACTAAAAAGTTTTATTTGGGATAAGTTCTTGTGGCATGCAACCCACTTCTTCAGACGCAGGCTGTGGTGAAAACCTAGGTCAAATCAAGCATGTGAGTTTTAGAGGTGCCCTGGATCTCTGTTCTTTTTGCTAAGACAGACAAACACAGCTGTCTCCCAAAAGGTTTGGGTGACTGCCCTGTGGCCATGCAAGATCAAGAAGGATTCTAGGCTGTTGAGAGTGCTATGGTGATTGATTCTGTTGTTATGTGAAGGTTTTGTGTGACTGAATTCCAAGGTCTAGCATTCTGTTCTAGCAGTAGGTGGAGAAAGCTGTAGCATTATATTGTTCTACAAAGCACCAGGTATCAGGGCACTCAAGTGCAGGGATTCATTGTTTCACAGATCTCAGGACACAACCAAAAAACACTATAATGAAAGATTTACACTTGATGTTCAGAATACACAATTACTTAAAAAAACCAGACCTCTATAATCTTGCTGATTTCTTGTGTGTTTGTGTGTGTGCATGCTACAACTTGTTCACTTTTCATAAACTGGAAAGACTTAAGAAATATTAGATTTCTTAATAATCAGGCACTCAAAGTTCCACTTCTAACAACATTTTAAAGTAAGTTGAACTGGTACATTTGTAATGCCTGTCAGAATAAATTAGATATTGTACCCCCCAAAATTTATGGGTTTGTTTTGTTTTGTTTTGTTTTTTATGCATACATACACATCAGCAGTGACTCTTCCCCCCCCCCCCCCAGCTTTGAAAATTTCATTTTTAGAGACAGGACAAGGTTTACTTAACTTACATAGTTGGCCACTCCGTATGAACAACATAATGGGCAACTCATGTACCAGAAAGGTGGTGCCTCACCCCAAGATTTTGAGGGGCTGCCCGCTGCAGTCACAAGCCATCTCTGCTTACCCCACATTGACGACTAGCAGAGTAGACTGTTTGAAGCAGTTGGCATAGATGTACGAGTACAGTCATCCATTCAGCAGCAAAGTAGTGTCATGTCAGTGCTGTTTTCTCATGCTACTGTTTTGATATTCAGCATGCGAGATACCATCTTATTGAGGGCTACAGAGTAAGTAGGTGACAAGGCAAGATTTTAACTAGACATGGGGATGAATATAAAAATGAATCAGGATATTTGTTAAATATCCCTGATTCATCAGAGATTTGTTGTTTCCAGAGACCCCAACGAATATGAAGCAATGAATATAACCCTTTTATATTTGTCCCTTCATTCCCTATCGGCTTATGCCCCTGTGGATCAGCTGTTCCTAGGGGGCAGAAGCAGAGAGGGATTTTCCCTTTGGGCAGCTTGCTAAAGCCTGCCCGAAGGGAATCCAATCCCCGGGGCTGGGGGATGGCTTGGTCCCCCTTTCCTCCTCTTCCTATGTCCGTGCGGCATAAGAAGAGGAGGGAAGCTATCAAAGAGATCCCCCAGCCTGCGGCTGCGGGATGGCTTGGTTTCCTGCTTTCCCTCCTGTTGCTAAGCAGGAACCCAAGCAATCCCGCAGCTGCGCTGTCTTACCAAAGGCAGCGCGGCTGCGAGATTGCTTTGATCCCTTTCCCCCTCCTCTTGCTATGCCCTGCAGGGCATAGGAAGGCTGAGGGGGGCTGGGCTTTTCTTTCCTTTTTTTTTTCTTTTTCTTTTTTGATAGCTGTCGCGATTTGACCCTTTTGTGATCCCACACCTCTGGAACCTATGTGGCGTTGGACCCACTCGTGCCTTGGTCTGTCCACCTAGACTCAGACCTCAGAGCACACCAGGGCAAAACTGAACTCTTTCCTTTCTTCCACAGCTGCCACCAGGAGATCCCTAGATCCCCATAACTCCTTTAGAAAGAATCAGGTCCACTCTTTAATGAAATAGAAAGATCTTTAGTTTATTTGCTTATTTGTTTCAGTATTATAATATTCAGTTCTATTCCTTCTCCCTTCCAGTCACTGGTCAATCCTTCTCAGATCTCTGAGCTCTGCCTCTTATACTCTGCCTCTTGGCTCCGCCTCTCAGCAACATAAATATGCATGACCCACTCTAACTAAACCTGAGCCATGACCACATTTAAAGGAGAACGCTACAGACCTCCCCCCTTACTTAGGTTTGTTTGGGAGGGGAAACACATTTTTCCTCCTGAACAAACAGGTGCAATTGCTTAAACTTTTTTTTCCTCATAACATTTTAACTTTCACATTTTTACTAAATATCAACCAAATACCTTACCTTATCATTTAATAATCAATACCATACTTTACCTTTTCATCTACAAATCAATAATATACCTTACCTTATCATTTAATAATCAATACAATACTTTACCTTATCATCTACTAATCAATAATATACCTTACCTTATCATTTTACAGAATTTACAACCATACAGAAATCACGATCATGAACTTTTACATAAATAATTAACTGTGAATTATAGTCCATTTCAGTTTATAATAAAAGTCCTGGTATCATTCATCTAGCCTCCTGGAAAGCACATCTGCGACAACGTTGTGGGCTTTCGAGGCAAGAACTGAGTCTCTGTTGCAAAGGCAAAATTTGCAAAGTCCAAGTCTCTCACTTTCCCGTCGTAGTCTGGCGCACCATGGACTGGTCCGGTTGTGGTCATCTCCTTCAGCTGGACACACCTCTGCTGGCACTCAGGAGTCCCTCTGTTGACCACTGGCTCCTTCCTCCGCACCCTTTTCCGTCGACTGGTGGTCATCAGCCACTCGGTTGTCCACAGGATGTCATCTGCTGGTCGTTTTATAGTGACGTCATCTTTAAGTCTGGCTCGGGGCTTCACTTGCTTAGCTAGGGAAAGGGTAGGCAGTTCCCTCTTCTCCTCCCGAACATCTTTAGATGCATCCCTCTTTAAGGCATCAGGGCCTTCCTCCTTCTGCATCACATAATTGACATTGTTCAATTTTGTCACTACTTTATAGGGATCCTCCCAAGCTAATTGTAGCTTGTGACCTTTGACTGGCCTAAGCAAAAGAACTTCATCTTCAGGCCCAAAAGTTCTTTCACGGGCTTTCTCTAGAGACCTTTGCAGGGTGTTTTGCAACCTGTGCATATATTCTACCACTGACTCTGGGTCACTTTCTCTATGGTCTTCCCAGTTCATGCGGAGCAAATCTAAAGGTCTGCGCGTCTCTCGTCCTAGCAGTAACTCAAAAGGACTAAATCCCGTGCTCTCTTGAGGGATGCTCCTATAAGCATATAGTAAGGGTTGTATTTTGCAGTCCCAATCATTTGGGTTCTCTGCTACATACGCCTTAATCATGCGCACCAAAGTGCCATTGAATTTCTCAACTAGCCCGTTGGTCTCTGGATGATATGGAGTTGAATTGATTTGGGTAATTCCACAAGCCTTCCATAACCTTTTGATCAGTTTGGATGTGAAACTCATTCCCAAATCGCTGACTATCTCGCTGGCAAATCCCAATCGGCTTATGTAATTGATTAGGGCATCTGCCACGGTGTCAGTTTCCATGTTGCGCAAAGGAATTGCCTCGGGATATCTAGTGGCAAAATCCATTATGGTCAAGATGTATTTATTTCCCCTACGGGTGGCATTAGGTAAGGGACCCACTAGATCGATTCCCAGCCTTTGGAACGGTGTAGAGATGACTGGCAGAGGACATAATTTGGCTTTGGTCCTGTCCTGCCCAGTCCCTCGTCTCTGACAGACATCACACGTTTTCCAGAAACTAGTAATCTGTTTGCCCATACCTGGCCAAAAGAAGTTCTGGCCAACCCGTCTTTTGGTTCTGGTGATCCCCATGTGAGCTCCAAATAAAATTTTCTCCCTGTATTTACTAGGGACCACTAATTGCTTTCGGGGTTCCCCTTTTCCTCGGTATGGAGTAGCTAACGTTTCCCTGTACAGAAGGTCTTTGGTTAAGCTAAAGCTCTCAGGGCACTCAGGAGACAGTACAGTGGGAGTCCTGGCAGCTTCAAAGCAAACTCCCAAGCTAATGTCCTCCTTCTGCTCCTGGGCAAAATTGTTATTTGTTTTGGGATTCTGTAGTAGCATGAGTTCTGCCTCAGCCCTATCATCAAGCTGGGTTGCCACGGTAACCGCTTCTAGGCCTCTCTCTGCTACAGTATCGGTTTGAGCTGCAGAGGGTGAGTTTTGACCCCCCTTTGAGCGGGTAAGCACTAACGCACTCTTGACATGCTCTATTAAATCCCAACCAAGGAGAAAAGCTGCTGGTATTTCATCTGACACAGCTACTTGCCACTTTCCAGACCAATTCTGGTATTCTACTGGTATCTCAGCCACTTTTAAAACCACGGTTTCCTTCCCAATTCCCTTTAAAGACATTTCTTTGCCAGGAATAATGTCATCCTGGGCTATTAAATCGGAATGGACAATAGAGATTTGAGATCCTGTATCTCTTATTGCAATGTACTTCTTTCCTTTCACAACTATCTCTTCACCTGCGTTTCTGAGAAGGGTCTGGTCATTGCTGATATAGAAACAATGGACTACTTGGGCTATAGGAATATCTTCCTCCTCATGGTCAATAGAAGTGGTGGTGGTTATGGGATCAGGTCTCTGTCTACTATTTTCCTCCCCTGATTCCACTTGCTTGACACAATACACCTTTTTGGTTAGTGAATCATTTCTCTCCAAGTTGGGGTATGGTTGCCTACACTGGAATTGTAAGTGGCCTGGTTGCCCACAGTTAAAACATTTAAAATTCCTTTTGTCATTCTGAGGTACTTTGGCGAACCGTGCCTCAGGGTTTGATGTTTTTGGCGGGCTAGCCCTTGGCAACTTTGGGGAAGTCCCGCCCTGACCTTCTCTCTCAGGATTCCTGCTGAGGTAATTTTTATTAAAAGGCTTTTTATAGTTATTGTCCCAGTTTGGTTTATTTACTCTCAGCTCTGAAAATCTAGGGTTCCTGTAAGCATTAATCAAATCAGTTTGTTCTCCCGCTTCCCATAAATTTTTAGGATTCTTGTCCCTTACTAAATACCGTAGTTCTCCAGGTAATAGGGAGTAAAACTGTTCTAGCCCAATTAAATCCTTCAACTGTTCTAAAGAAGTGATCTCTCTTTCAATCCACTTTTCCAGAGTCTGCGCCAATCTAGCTCCCAACTGAGAGTACGATTCATCCTGCTTTTTAGAGAGAGAGCGAAATTTCCGCCTCAGGTGTTCAGAGTTCAGACAAAATCTTGAATAAACCATCTTTTTATATGCCTCAAAATCTCTTGCCTTCTCGGGATTCATCTGGGCATATATTTCTGCCAGATCTCCGCTAACCTGCGCTCTTAAAACCATCATTCTATCCTCATTTCTGATTTCAAAGTCATTGCAGGTGCGTTCAAAAGCAATGAGGAAGGATTCAGGACAGTCCCCTCTTTTGTACTGGGGAAACTTCTTCAAATCTATCTTTGACAGGATTCCACCTCCCCCACTGTTGTTATTATTAAGATTATTGTTTAGAGCAGAAATCTCTAGCTGTCTCATCTGTAGTTGAAAATCCATTTCCCTTTTTCTCTCTTCCTGTTCAAATTGTCTGGCCTCCTTCTCAGCTCTTTCTTTGCTTTCCAGTTCCCTTCTTCTCTCTTCCTGCTCAAATTGTCTGGCCTCCTGCTCAGCTCTGAGCTGTAGTTCCTTAAATTTAAATTCCCTTTCCAGTTTCCATTTCTCAAATTCTTGAGGGCTTAATTCCTTATTTCCCTCCAATTCCTGAGGTAACTCTTCAGACTCAGGACTCCCCCTTGTGGCGCGTTTGTGAGGCATCTTTTCTTTCTGGGGTGATTAGAGCAGCGTTCACTAATTTTTAAAAGGACCTGTTTTTCTTATTTTACTTCCAGTTACTGATATAAATTTATTTCAAGCCTTTTCTTTTAGTACTTTCCCTCAGATCTGCTATGACCTGGCTTCTGCCTTATCCACAGCGCTCTCCTATCTCAGAGCCTGGGATTTTACAGTAAGCCCTCTGATCCTCAGATCCTGAGGTAAACTCAGAAATTTCCTCACAGAGTCGTTCCCTATCTTAGACCCCCCTGATCTGGGTTCTGAGGCCCCGCTACTAAGCTTTTCCCAAAAGCTCTAGCAGGAACCAAACCTCATTGCCACAGATCCTGTCTAAAAGGTACCCTTGACTCAATAAACTCTTTTATAAAGGCTTCACTTGATTATTTCAATAGGCTTCACTGGATTACTTCAATAGGCTTCACTGGATTACTTCGTTTCCCACCGCTGGACACCAATGTCGCGATTTGACCCTTTTGTGATCCCACACCTCTGGAACCTATGTGGCGTTGGACCCACTCGTGCCTTGGTCTGTCCACCTAGACTCAGACCTCAGAGCACACCAGGGCAAAACTGTACTCTTTCCTTTCTTCCACAGCTGCCACCAGGAGATCCCTAGATCCCCATAACTCCTTTAGAAAGAATCAGGTCCACTCTTTAATGAAATAGAAAGATCTTTAGTTTATTTGCTTATTTGTTTCAGTATTATAATATTCAGTTCTATTCCTTCTCCCTTCCAGTCACTGGTCAATCCTTCTCAGATCTCCTACTATATTTTCATCAGTCTAATCACAATCACATAAATCTCTGAACTCTCTAATCAAACTCCTTCCAAAACTCTGATCTCCCTTCTCCCCCTCAGGCTCTGCCTCTTATACTCTGCCTCTTGGCTCCGCCTCTCAGCAACATAAATATGCATGACCCACTCTAACTAAACCTGAGCCATGACCACATTTAAAGGAGAATGCTACAATAGCAACACGGGGTGTCTTTAAAAAAAAAATGACCCAATGAACAACAAATTGTTTCATTGTTCATCTGGTCACTGGGGGGGGGGGCAATTCGTGGTTCATGGGTCATCAAGTTTGATGAACCCCAAACCAGGACGAAGAGCCACTTTGGTGCTTCGTCCCCATCTCTAATTTTAACTTGATGAAGCCTTGATTCACAGTTCCAAATCTTGGAAAGTTACTTAAAGATAACCAACTCATTATTTATCTCGTTACTCTCCCAAGCAATTCATTCTGACTTGTTCTATTACTGATTTGTTATTCATTGGTCTGTTTTTTCACTATTTCCTCCTAGGATTAGCAAGGGAATGTAACTACACTTCAAAAATCCACCTGAAATTCCTTTTATTTTATTCTACCCAAAATGCTCTTGTATTACTCATTGCATTCCCTTGTGACTATATTGCATCATTTACAGTACGTAAATGATGCAATATAGTAATTTCCATATGAATGTTTTATGGATGTGAAGACTGTTGATTAAATTCTTTGTCCTCACCAATTTAAGTTCTTAACATGACAATATACCCCAGTTTTCAGACCCACAAGATTCCTAACCTCAAGTGAGAGAAGGAGGAAACAAGCATTTTGTTTTGCTCAGAATGACTCTGCACAAAAAAATGTTATTTTTCCCTTTGAGAAGCTATGCACACATATACTCAAAGAGCACAGAAGGATTGGCTGACTGACAAACACACACACACACACACACACACACACACACACAAATCCATGTAGTGCTTCTCATTTCTGAACGTCCATGCAACAAGGCATCAACACTTGTTGTAATAAATACAAAAACACTAGTTAGGACTGATAGAAAGAAAGAAAAATCTTGCACTCTTTCAGGTTTACCATTTCTCATTCTTGTGTGTGAAAATTTCAAAATCAAAGCATTATGTCCCAAGAAAATATAAGTTAACTCTAAAACTTTTTGAAATAAAATATTGCATGTTTAAATACAAGGCACATGACAAGCTTTATCCAAAAGCCTGCATTCCATTCCTGACAGAATCTGGAGCGGAGGTGGGCAGCTTGTGGACGGAAACTTCCAGCAACTCTTGCCAACAATTAATCACTGGTGAAGGATGGCAGGAGTTTTCATCAAACAAGATCCAGACAAGTTGTCCTCCTCTGTTCTAGAGATGCTTAATTGATACTAGTATAGAAAATAGAGTCTAGAATGCATATTCAGGCCAAGAGATCACAGCCAATAACACCAACTCGGTTTTGACCCTTAAAACCCTAAATTATTTGGGTCCCGGTTCCTTGAAGGACCCTCTGATTCCATACAAACCATTCTGTGACTTAAAACCAGACTGTGGAGCTAATGCCAAGGTCTACCAGACCAGAAGTTACTAGAGGCAAGTATTTTTCGGTAGCTGTGCTAAAACTTTGGAGCCTGCTCCCAAGTAGATGTTGCTCCATTTTTAAAAGACCTGTAAACCGTGTTTGCTTCAAACTGCATTCTACTAAATATGGTGCAAGCTGTGTTTAAACTGCTTCTGAATTGCTCTTGATTTTAGTTTTTGTAATAGGAGTATTCCATTTGTTGTTTAACGTTTATGTTCTAGTTTTAATTCTCTTTTATGAGTACCCTTGAGAGATGCTTTGCCTTGAAAATGGGCGCCTATACCTGTGCTGTTGCATATATCTGCACTTACCAATATCCTTTGTTCTCATGGCCTCTTTCCTTTCCTTTTCCTCCTTGTAGAATCTGATGTTGCTGATTTTGATGGGAGGAGCGCCCTCCTCTACAGGTTCAATCAAAAACTGATGAGTACCTTCAAAGATGTTGTTTCCTTGAAGTTCAAGAGCATGCAAGGAGATGGAGTCCTGTTTCATGGAGAAGGGCAGCATGGAGATTACATTACGCTGGAGCTGCAAAACGGGAAGCTTTCTTTGCACATCAACCTGGGTATGTATGTTTATACAGTTCAGTATATCTTGCATAAAGATAGTAGTTTGGGTTGATGATATCCTTCAGTTTGTTATTCGTAAAGGTATATTTGTTAAACAGATTTGGGGGAATGGAACAATGCAATGGGCTGGCTCCATATATTCTGTTTTGTTACTATGTATTTATATTTTTACTGACTTAAAAAGAATACCATTGTATTCCTCATGGTGATCAGAATGCAAACTTTTTGATATATAAGCAAGGGATACTGTTGATGTCTTACATTTTTTAAGGTTAGGTGGTAAAGCGGGGATTGGGACATGTAGCCCATGGACCTAATATGGCCTGTAAGACCTCCCAAAATGAGCCACCTGATTCCCTGCTCTGTGTTGAGAGGGACAGGATTTCCTCTTCTTCCTTCCCGTATTGTAGTGAGGCTTTAAAATGCTTTCCAGACACCTCATTGCAGTGTGGGTTGCATTTTCTGAAGGGGCATGATAGGAGACGGGCTCCCCTTCCCATTCTGAACTGTGCAACATCAGCTTGGGGAAAAAAATTGCCCTTCCCCTGCAGCAAAATAGTAACCCTGCTTAAAAAAATAGTGACATTGCAGAGGGGAAAGGCAATAGATGAGTGTGTATAGGTTGTGGATGGGAATGGATGGAGTCCGACAATCTAAGTTCTGAATCAGTGCCTGGGAGCAGAACTGGGCCAGGTGAGGGTCAAAAAGTTGCAGTTGAATCCAATGTTCCCTCTAATTTTCCAGAGCACTGGGCAGGGTGCTGCCCTGTGCATGCAGCTATCTGGCCGTGACCTGAAGCAAATCGGTGCCTCTGATGCAGCACTGTGTGGCCACGTGGCTTAGAGGGAACATTGAATCCTATCAAGATAAGTGTGTGGGAGTGGTTCCAGTTTTGGAATTGGACTGCTGGTTTGGTCTGGACGGGTTTGCACTTTCCCATCCTGAAGGACCAGGCTCCATCAGGCAATACTTGAAGCATCTTTGTCTCTGGAGGTCCAGTTCAAATTGATGGGTAATGCCCTTTTCCTTCTGTCCAGGGGCTTCCCAGCCAGAAAATCATCTTCCATATCTTCCTGTGAAATCCTGTGCATGATTCCATATTTTTCAGGAACTGGTGCCATTTTCTTGAGGAATCCTTATCAGAAACTGGATAAATCTTGCATACTGCTATGCAACGAAATAGTTAATGTTCATCATATTCTCTCTGAGCATTAGTCATTGTGGGCCATTACTTGGACAATAAGAACAGAAGAGCAAACAAAGAAGGCTATAGTAACTTATTTTACAGAGGGAAAATCATCCATGTAATAATCATAGGTATTTGTTGTTGTTATTTTTCACCTTGACTCATCCTGCATTGTGAGATCCAGTTATTTATTATGCAATGTTGTTACATTACATCACAGAGCACTTCGAATTTATGATATTGTTCTGTCTGTCCTACTCTCTGGGCTTCAAAACAGTGATTTTTGCATTTGTGCTGATTTCCTGTTGAAGATTACATTTGAGAGTCCTGTGCTGTTTCTGCCTGAAGTATTGTCCTCTGCAGGATTTTGCTATCTTTCTGTTGCTCAATTTCAATTTCAAGCTGTTACACTGGTCAGTTTTTTCTATCTCTCTCTCTTGCCTTCCACTTCAGATGGGGTAGTCTGCTTGCAGTGATCCAAAGAATATCTCTCTCTCTCTCTCTCTCTCTCTCTCTCTCTCTGTATTTTTAAAAAAGGTCTAGCACAGCAGCACTGCCTTAACTACTTTAAAAATTTTGTTTCTTCCCTCTCCTCCTCCATGGCTAAACAGATGCAGTTTTTAATTTCCCAATCTCATTAAGTGGCTAAGCTGTCTGTTTAAGCCACTTAATGATATTGGAAATTGAAAATGGATGGGAAATTGAAAGCAGCAAGCCATCCACCTTGGTTCGATTCCAGAAATTGCACATGCTGGAATCAAAGCAAAATGAGGCGATCCTACTTGCATCTAAAAAAAGTGGACCCTGACAAGGAGCCAAAATAGTGCTAGTAGGAACTCTCTTGGGATGGGCTGGTTTGTGCTGGCATTTATGTTGTCTGGTCGCCAGGAAAAGGCACAAACCAGCCCATCCCAAAAGCAGACCAAACTGCTGAACAGATTCCTGCCTAGTTGCACTGTTATATCCTCTCCATTCATTTACACATGCAGTATAATCCTAAACATATTTATCTGAAAGTAAGGCTCATGAGATCATGTCATTGAGATTCAGTCTCAGATATATTTAACTGTAAACCAGATTGTCAACAGTAAATTCCATTTATTGCAGTAGGGTTACACTCCCAAGTAAGTGAGTATAATAGAATTCTAGCTTTCAGTGTGAATGACATGCTACCCTAATGTCGTTAATTTGTCAGAGGGGACTGGTAACATCTGCTTCATCTTGGCTGTACTTTCTCCTTACCTGGTGCAGGTTAATTTGCCTAGAAATGTGTGCAATTTTTCATCATCTTAACTGCTTTTTGTGCATGTTCTGCTTTAGTTTTCTTTGATTATTATAAACCAAAAAAAAATAGTTTCTAAGGTTGTCAGCTTATCAAAACTATGCTGATATTATTTAAAGTGTGTTAATTTTACTTCTGTTGAAAAATGCAATTTAAACACCTTTCATTATGAAAACAGCAGAAGGACAGTAAATCTTGGTCAAAAAGACAGTGCACTCTGTAGGGAGTTGGGCTTCATGTTTAAATCTGGGGGCTGTTAGCTGTTATATACCGCACAACACTTGAATGAAAGAATGTGCTTTATTATAATATCTACAAAATTACCCAAATATGTGACCTCAGTTCAGAGTGCAGACGTTAATTAAACTGAATCCATTAAGCCTGATTTGGCAAGTAAATATAATCAAGAAGCAAACAAAGGGAGATAAAAGCGGGAGGTTACAGATATGTTGTCAAATAAGACAATGTGCAAGATGCAGGGAGAGGCATAAATGCAAAGGGAGGCTCAAGATGTGGTTAGGCAGTCTGATGAGGTGACAGGAAAAATAACAAGGAAGAACTGGAAAGGGAAAGACAAAGCCTATTCCAAAGAAGAAATAAAAATAATTTGGGGTTGCTGTGAATATCATGGCAAAAGCAGACGTTACTTTATCTGATCCAAGTTATGAATGTGACCCAAATAAACATGCAACTACACAGTGGAGGGAAATGCAACTTGACCTGCTGTGAAGTCAAACTTAGGACATCAGTTCTCCGGAGGTAAATTCACATTAACTGGTCACACAGGGAAAAAGAAGGGAATTGCCAAATAGCCTTGTTTGCAGCTTGTTAATGTACCTCTCCTATAGCTTTCCTGATTTATGGGAGGCATGGCTACAGGAACACTACCTCAGTAAGCTGTAAACAAAGACTTGAATGACAATTTTCTCCTCTCATTCTCTTGTTCTCACATGTCTCTCTCTCTCTCTCTCTCTCTCTCTCTCTGTGTGTGTGTGTTTGTGTGTGTGTGTGTGTTTTAAATGGCATTATTTTGGAAGAACTGCCACGCCATCAGATCAACCATCAGCATCCCTGCACACACTTTTCTACATTGGTTCAGGTATAACACCACATGAACTGATGTGAATAGATCTGCTGTCAAAAACATTAAAAAAAAATTTTTTTAAGCCACAGCAGCAGAGGGGGAAAAAACTGTGGATGGGGGGGGGCATCCAGGTTGATTTGTATTGTTTTTATATCATGTGTTCAGCTGAAAAAAAAATGTGAATAGGGCAGCCCAGTCCCATAGAATTTTCTGTGCTATATGCCAATGTAGTCACACTCTTGAGTAGTTTCTGTGGCTGAACTGCTTCTATCGGAACCACCATACTACCCTCATCATATCCAGTCTCATCCTGTTTTGGAAACTGAACAGGGTCAGACTTGGTTACTTTTGGATGAGAGACTAGCAAGAAATATGAGAGCTGGGACAGAATATTATCTGGAAGCCTGGAGAGATATTTAGAGATGACTATTCTGGCTAGATGGAGCAATGGTCTGAATTAGTGTTAGGCAGTGAAACAAAGAGAACAGGAGCCAAAGTCTTTTGCTTAGTGTAGTAAGTCATACTAGAGTAGACACATTGAATCAGCAGGGATTTGTTGAGTCATCTCCTATGTAAGTTCAGTTGATTCAGATGGGCCTACTCTAGCTGCAACTAACTTCAGCGTAGTAAGTCACAACTAGAGCAGGACCATTTGAATCAATGGAACTTCCAGAGGAGTTGACTGGACAGATCCCCACTGGTTCAGTGGGCTTGCTGTGGTGTGACTTTCTGTATTAAGCAACACAGCATCCTGGGAATCTCTCTGGACCAGAAATTTAGGTAGTACGGAAGACTACAACACCACCATGCTATCTGATCTCCACTAGAAAAGTGTTGGATTTAAAACTTTTTTAAAGCCCCCCCTTTTCCCCTGTTTTACTCATGCGTAAGCATGAGAGACAGATCTGAATTAGGACTCTAAGTGTAGAGGTTAATAGTCTCCCTGGGCTATGCTTCTGGTCCCCATCTACCTGCATTAGGTGCCACAGCTGACCCAACATCTGCAGTTTGTACTTCAAAACAGTGACCTGTTGATAAGGAAGGGCAACTTTGGAATTCCTAGGATCTCTCAGTTTTGGGTATGCTTGCTAGGGATGATGGACATTGTAGATAAAAAGCATCCTAAAGAATGCAATTCCTTGTTCCTGCAATAATGGATCACTCTTTTGTAATACAAATTGCAAGCAGTGTTGGTCCCAGTCCAGTTCAGAAACAGAGTGGAGTCCAGTGATAAAATGCCTCTTACCTCCCAGGCTCAGGTCCCATCTAAATCAGATCTCCTGAGCTTACCCCAGAGTGAAACAGATTGAACCACAGTTGGTAGCTACATACGTATTTAACTTTAATGGGTTGTCAGTTTTGGTCCTGAAATCCAGGCCAGTTTCAAATTTACCCTTTTTAACACAATTATTCAGCTTTTGGAAAGACATTTTCATATTCTGGAGTTTGCATTCTTCCATATTAGAATTATTATGTCTCAGCTACAATTCTTACCCATCCCTAGTTTCAACTCAGGCATGATAGCACTGATTCTTCTTGTATTCCTCCCCCTCCTCCCCCTCCTTGGATATTATTCCCACAGCCCTAATTGGTGGTTCAGTGTTTGCTTATTTAGAGATACTCATTAAATAGTTTCAGAGTAAGGGTTAAGATATGCGTATTTATTTCCATTAATTAGCCAACAGATTAATCTGTTAAGAGGAAAATATTTAATCAACAAATACTGCTAATTGTTAGCTATATTGTTTTTCTTCCTTTCTCTTTAAAACATGCTAGTTCAAAACGATTTGGTTTTGCGCTCTCTCTCACCCCCCCCCCCCCGCCTCTCCCCCCTTCCCTTTCTCTCTCTGGCTCTGGTTAGAAAATTTTGCTTTTCCCAGATGATCATTTGAGAGCCCTGGTATGTCCCGTCCCATCTGTCCACTTCAAGGATTCATTTCACAGCTGTTTCAGCTCTTCTTCGTGCAGGGTCATCTCTGTCCACGCAGAAAACCTGGTCTTTGATTCTCTGTAATTGAACCCCCGTCTTGGGTGAGGCGTGTTAGCTGCGCCTGCTGCATCCAGCTATCCGTAGGCAGTCAAGCGAAAGAAAAAAGAGAAGGTTGGAGTACAACTCTGCAGTATATAGAAATAGAAAGACACCATCAGCTCCCCAAAGAGGAAAAACAAAGGAGAAAAACAAGGAAGAGACCAAACAAACTTCTTGCCTTCCTCTTAGGGAGGGCTCTTTCTCTCTCTGAAATGTAATCTTTATGTATTTTTCGTTAGCATCAGATTAGAAGGAATTTGTGATAAAAACATCATAATTTAATAATGTGGTATTTCCTGAGCTGTGGTCTCTTATTTTGGCAAGGAAGTTTTATCTTTTCTACCATGCTTTCCAGGCAATAGGTAATTGAATCTCATTTGGTAACCATTGTTAGTATTTGCTGATGCAGCATTCCCTTTAGACTGCTTTTGAATTGTTGGGACCTAGGCAGAAGTGATGCACCTCACAGCAACGTATACTGGATCCATGCACAGGATTTCTGATCCAATTTAGAGGCCAATTCAGGACTTTGGATTGTATCCTGATTTGGTCTGGAGCTATTTGTGCACCACTCGATTAGATCTCTGGACCAGATTTGTGTCTATTCCTAAGGCTGCCGATGACTTACATTGGAAAGCTAAAATGGCTATATGGGCTGTGTGTATTCTCACTGATGTACATCAAAGATGAAGTGGAGACAGAGAACCTAAATAGGGGAGTAAACCTACTAAGTTCAAAAGAGGACTGGTGTATTATGTACCTTTCAATTTTGCTTTCTGCAAGAAGAAAGAAAAAAGGCTGATACGATTAGAGCCCCATCCAACTCAGTATGTGCTAAGGGCAAAATGTGATGTGTAGATTTGATTCACTTCACCTTGTGAGGCCCTCTTGCCCCACTCCAGGTGGCAGCGGCAGTGTTAGAATCCCTTGGTCATGACTCCATCAGCTCCAGGTTGCTTGTAACAGGATTTATTAAATAACACCAATGTAAACAAGGCCCATTACCTGCCTGTTGCTCCCCTCTGGTATGACAAGAGGTTTAGTTTCCTACACTAGCCCTTTAGCAGCATTCTGTCCAGTCCCCACCTCAGTTGCCTTCACTGAGGGCCCTGCACATTCCTCCTCCTCTTCCCTACGATCTTTTACACCCATCAATGTTCCCTTCCCTTCTCCTCCCAGACGAATGTCATCCTCAGGTTCTCTCTTGGTGTTCCCTCCTCCCTGCCTTCCTAGGGCCCTGGAGATGCTGACTCTTCCAGGGTCTTGTGGGGGTATGGGGCAAGAGCAGATAGCCTACCTGGGGTGCTGAAAGCAAACCTCTCGCATACCCTTAGAACAAAAAGGAACCACTCTGTTTTGATCTGAATCTCAGATAGATAATATATACAGCCCTAATGGATATGGCACTTGTTGTGTGCCATCAAGTCAGAACCAATTTATGGTAACCCAGTTAGGGCCTTCAAATTAAATGAGATATTTAAAGAGTGGTTTTACCATTGTCATCTCCCCTGCCATGAGTTTCCATGGCTGAGCAAGGGTTCAATCCCAGATCTCCTGAAGTCCTAGTCCATCACTCTATCTGCTAGACCTTACTGGTGATGTATATCACTGGCTGGCTAGCTAGCTAGAGAGAGAGAGAGAGAGAGAGATGTATACAAACAATCACACATTATGTATATGAACAGATGAACTTTTAAAATGGAAGAGTGAGAATTTGGCAGCTGGCATATAGGAGAATAGTGGGTTTTTTAAAAAAAGAGCATTCAGCAAATTGGAAATAAGAGATGAACAAAGGCAATCTTCCCCTAAGAATGAAGTTTTGAAATTATGTTTTTTTTTAATGTGATTCAGTTTTTCAGAAAAATTATTTTCAGACTAAAATCCCAAGAATCCGCTGTGGAATTCTTGGAGATGTAGTCCACAAAGTTTTTGTTAGCATGTATACATTACTGAAACAGTGACGTCTACGTTGGCTCGGGCATGTCGTGAGAATGGCTGATGGTCGGATTCCAAAAGATCTCCTGTATGGAGAATTAGTGCAGGGAAAGCGCCCCAGAGGGAGACCACAGCTGCGATACAAGGATATCTGCAAGCGGGATCTGAAGGCCTTAGGAATGGACCTCAACAGATGGGAAACGTTGACATCTGAGCGTTCAGCCTGGAGGCAGGCGGTGCATCATGGCCTCCCCCATTTTGAAGAGACCCTTGTCCAGCAGGCCGAGGCAAAGAGGCAGTCCCGAAAACAGCAAAATGAGGGAGCTGGACAGGGGACAGATTGTATTTGTCTTCAGTGTGGAAGGGATTGCCACTCTCGAATTGACCTTCTCAGCCACACTAGACGCTGTTCCAAGTGCTCCATACAGAGCATGTTACCATAGTCTCTCGAGACTGAAGGATGCCTAACTGGAGTCCACAAAGTAACTTCTCTAAGCTCTGGTTAGATTCAGTGACTCAAACTCAGTAGTGCTCTCTTGTAAGGGATGCCTTTGTCAGCAAACATATATCTTGGATAAGGACAAGACAAACTACACAGGATGCAACACAATAGAATAATAATATTGCACTGTATGTATTGTTTTGGGTGAATGAATCTTAGACATACCTATACAACTGGTGATTCATAAATGCAGATACAGCTCACCGGCCATGTGTTGAGCCTTGGCAACCCCCAACATTTACTTTTGCTGACTAGCAGGATGGAAGGACCATTCAGAAATGTGCCAACCTTTGCTGTCATTAATGCCCAATGTTCTTGGTAATCACACTTTTGAAGGCACGACCCAAGGGCATTTCATTTAAGTTTAGTGAAGGGCTCAATTCTATATCCCATGTATGGAGACCAAGAGTTGGCAGGTGAACAGTGAGGTCCACCATCAGAAGGATCCTCATTTGGGCACAAGAAGGATCCAGTGTCATTCTTCTTGTGCAAACAGTGGTAGGAGTAGGTACTGCTGAGTGGGACCCCAAACAAATATAACTTTGAACTGGACCATGTTTGGCACCAAATTTGGCACAGATATAGCAGACAGTTTGCTCTTGATCCTTCCCAAATTTGGGTATATTTGGGCAAATGGTTTTTGAGTTATGATTTCTTAAAAGAAAAGCTGTTTTTCCTTTCCCCCATGCAGTTATCTGTGACCTTTTCTGTCTACAGATTTTAAATGGATCAAATACACTGAAACAACCAAGTTTGCTTATGTTGAAAGAGAATGGTCAGTCCCACATCCCTTTTTTTCAGTTTGGAAGGAATCCAGGCATCGGAGTTCTAATATTGACTTTCACAATAGCCATTTCAAAGGGATAGAAAGTTTAACTTTCTGATTTTTCTTATACATGTAAACATTTTAAATGTAAACATTGTTTCAGTTTGAAAGCTCTGAAGGGAGAGCTGAACTTTTGACCCTTCCTGTCAGGACCAAATCAAATTATTCTCTTTTTAATGTCTGGCCAAACAGTCATTAAAAAGAGTTTCTATTTCTGGTGTAAAATATTTTAAAAGTTGGTTTTAAAAATAAAGAATGAATATTCAGAAGCTCACTCATTAAGCTCTGGGGTTGTTTTTTTCTTTGTGGATGAGGATGATCTACCTCAATGGTAACAGAGCCTTTTAACACTTGTTGAAAAACAGCCTTGACAATTACTTTGGATAAGAAGTGGTTAACTGATGAAAAAAGAAGTCAGCTTCTGGAATTTTCCCTTGTGTAGCTTCACTTTGTGAATGGTAGTGAGTAGAATAGGGTATCCTGTAGACCAGGGGTCCCCAACTCCCGGTCCGTGGCCTGGTGCCGGTCCATGGCCATGGCAGGACTGGGCTGAGGAGACAGATCTCCCGTCCCCCTCGCATGCACTCCCCCCCAGCCACCCCACCTGCACGCATGGCCTGCCACCTGCACACATGGGTGCCCCGCTCCTCCGTGAGCACCCCCCGCCCCTCTGCAAGTGCACCCTGCCCCTTTGTGCATGTGTGCGAGCATGCTCTGCCCCTCTGCGAGCATGCCCCACCCACCTGTGAGCGCAGGTGGTGCCCCGCCCACCCACGAATGGAAAACCCCCCCATCCAGTCCACGACTCAGAAAAGGTTGGGGACCACCTGCACGCACTGGTGCCCTGCTCCTCCGTGAGCACCCCCGCCCCTCCCAGAGTGCGCCCTGCCCCTTCGTGCATGTGCGCGAGCGTGCTCTGCCCCTCTGCGAGCACACTCCACCCACCTGTGAGCGGGGGGGGTGCCCCGCACACACGCGAATGGACCCCACCCCCCCAACCAGTCCGCAACTCAGAAAAGGTTGGGGACCACTGCTGTAGACCATCTTCGTTGCTGCCATTGGTGTTGTCAACATATAAAGCTTGGCATCCTTTTTTCTACTGACAACACGGGCTTCCTGGCTTTTTGAATTGTGGGTACAGAAGCACAATATCCCAGATTCATAAACTGGAGGTTTTTTGAAGAGTTTAATATACTGAAGTCTGTCTTGAAATGAGGCTATAACTTCCCTATTTACTTTCCATATGCTAAATTTAACTGGATTTCATTTTCATCTGCAGAGACTGAATGAAAAGCATTAAAAAGAGAACTTTTTAATATTCTTTCTCTCATGTTTCCTTTTCTGATTAATTATGTTTATTTAAAATACAAGTGACATTTTTTCAGAGCTTTTCCCTTGCTGTTACATAAACCCATTAACGGCCATTGTCCTTAGTTAATCTCTTCTTTCTTCGCCCCCTCTCCATTTCTAAAATCAAAAATGATGTCTATTATTTCTTATCTAAAGGAGATTAGTTCACTACAAATGAAAAAATATCCTTTGCTAAATGAAGGTTTGAACACAGTGCTTTGATAGTATTGGACGACTGCTTTGTCAGCCACATGGTTCAGTATAATCTATGGACTGCAATACAAAGGAGGTTCATTTACAGTGCAATTTCAGTGGCTGAAATCCCTTTGCTTCGCCTAGTAATTTGCACTAAAGTAGGTCCACTGAATCAGTGGGGATTTGATGACTCAACTCCCTCAAGTTCCATTGATTCAAATGGGCATACTCTATTTATGATTAATTTTTTGTAGTAAGTCACAGATCCAGTCATACTTATCCATGCTCTGGTAGTTTCTAAATTTTGTTCCTGAAATATGTGTGACTGCATCAGAAAACTGGAAAAATCAGCCATATTAGCATAACAGCAGCCAGATCATGGGCACCTAACTCTACGGGCATCTCTCTCCAGTTTCAAATCTCTGCTTCTGCCAGTTTGCTTCTGAGTACAACTAAAAGTGCTGAATCAGCCTCTGAAGGCTGTATCATTTGGGGCTGCGGAACAAAAGGAGGCATTCATCCATGCCAATCTGTATGGATGAGAAATAAAATGGTATGGTTTTGTAGGTGCTCTAGATCTGAAATCCTATTCATTCACACACACTGCTTACATGGATTGACTTTACTTCCAGTGTAATATTTTAATGGATTTTTTTGTTGCTGTTTTCTTATTGTTTGTAGATTTTATTTTATTTTTAAATATTTTTTGTACATGGTTGTGTTGACTTTAATTCTTCTGAGATGATTTTGCCACTGTTTTAGAACAAAGGTTGGGTATATCCTGTGTAGAGATAGGAATATTCATATTCGTAAATAAATACGAATTTCCCCATCTCAGCTGGACCAAATGAGGGTCCTGTCCCTGGGACCGGACCATCCACTCAAATGTCCTGATGCCACAAAGGTCCCGCTCTTCCGGCCAGTGGCACCCAGGGCTCCACTCTCTTCCTGCTGGGCTGGCCACTCCAGGCAGGGGTTGGGAAGACAAGTCTCCCCACATGGCTGCTGAGTGGCCAGCTGAGCAGGAAGACAGCAAAGCTCCAGGTGCCATTGGTGGGAAGAGTGGGACCTTTGCAGCACCGGGACATTTGAGTGGACAAACCAGTCCCAGGGGCCAGACCCTCATTAGGTCCATCTGGGATGGGGATATTCATATTTATTTATAAATACAAATATCCCCATCTCTAATCCTGTGTAAATATCATTTTCTTTTTGAACTTCTTCCATGGCATTACAAAATATTAGCATGCTTGTTTGTTGGGTTTTTTTGAACTCTGAAGTTGTCTTGGTAACAATGATTCTCATTAAAATTAAAATAAAATCCATCAGGAGTAATGGCTTGAAATGCCAAGAGTAATTAGACTGTATTACCCTTGATTACAATACATCTGATACATTTATAGGCTGCAGATTTTCAGTTAATCCAGATGGTGTGCTTAAGTGTTACAAACTCAAATGCTCTTTCAAACTGGGTAACAGGCAATGTAACAATTCTCTTTATATTGTAATGGCACATGTAATAGCATCTATACCCCAGGATTACCCAGTAACCAAACTTTTGTAATGGATTTCAGATATTCCACCATAGGTGATTATTGTGACAGCTTGAAAACAGAGCTGCCGGGATACTTTTCAGATTCCACCTACATTCTAGTTCCCCCTCTAACAGCTTACTGGAACTCGAACATTTGTCTTAGCATGTTAGAATTACAGAACTGAAAGGGATCCTATGGATCATCAAGTCCAGCCCCTATCAAGGAGGCACAGTGGGGAACTGAACTCCCAACCTCTGGCTCTGCAGCCTGATACTTAAACCATTGAGCTATCCAGCAGTTATATGTATGAAAGTATGTTTCATGCTCGTGCCTTCCCTGTTTCTATTAGACCTCTTGAATTACTAATACTTATTGTAAGACATGATTTCTGATGTTGGGCTTCAGAGAAAGTCTTGTGCATAGCTCTGCCTGAAATTAATTGAAATGCAGTTGGAAGGATTCCTTCTGGTGGATGGATTCAAAATTGCTGCATTTTTGTGCCTGGGGAAGCCTTTAGAAACTGAGGGGAGCAACCTTGGGGAAGCAAGTGGGCTGTTCTGAAGTACAGATGTCCAGCCATAGACAAAGAATCTGTAGGTCACAACCATGTTCTTTAATTGCCCCTGCAGGAGATGCCAAGCTACGTTTCAGTAACACCCACACCTCAGTCACCTTGGGCAGCCTCCTGGATGACCAGCACTGGCACTCTGTTCTCATTGAACGATTCAATAAGCAAGTGAACTTCACAGTGGATAAGCACATGCAGCACTTCCGGACGAAGGGAGATTCTGATGACTTGAACATTGATTATGAGGTGTGTTCATCCCTTTTGTGTAATGAATGTTATCTTACGAAATCTGGAAAAATATTTCAGGGAATCAGTCATTGTGGGTGGCACTGGTTTTATGAACAATAAGAATAATGTGCATTCATTTTATCTCCAGTAAGATTCGATTAATGGAACACTGACTTCTACTGTTGCATTAAAAAAGACCAATCATTCATATAGGTCACAAAGTGCATAGGAGCAAACAGGAAATAATGTAATGGCATATGTGCCCAATGCATTGCAGGAGTTATGAGTATTAATAAATGCAGCAACAATACTGTGGTATAGATGTGTAGATACCAAGTGTGTGGCTAGCATGATGGACAACGATTCAGGAATCCTGAATTTAAATCCCCATTTAGCCATGGAAACTCACTGGGGATATGGAACTGGTAAAACCACTTCTTAAATATCTCACCTTGAAAGCCTCATTAGGATCACAGGAAGTTGATTCCCACTTTACATCACAAATTGTAGGAAAAACAGAAAGTACAAAAGTTGAAATTGTGAAAATTTTATTTAAAAAAACTGAGAGAACAAGTAATAGAACAGTCTTCAATTTTCTTTCTCAAATACAAAACAGTTTTAGCACACAAATCATTTTGAATAATCCTATGAACTGTAATGTCTCTTAAATGTTTCTATTTTTGCCACATCAAAATCTCATTTTGCGTGCCTTTTCTTTTGCAAATTTTGTCACTGATTCCTTCAGGTCAATGGCTGATGCTTCTGCATGTTCAATTGATATAGTTGCCAAACCAACTAGTCTACTTTGAAGCATTGTTGAGTGTAAATATGTTTTTATAAGCTTGAGCTTTGAGAAACTGCGTTCACCACTACCCACTGACACTGGAAGTATGAGAAGGATCCTTAGAGCAACAGAAACATTAGGCACACTATCCAGGAGTTTTTGTTGCACTATGAAGAGAAGTACTCCTTGTGGTGGCACAGACTTTGGAAGTCTTCAAGCTATTGCTATAAGTTCACAGCACAGATCTTCAGCATCAATATCTTTGTTTCCATTGTGCATCAATGATTTCAGAGTAGCAGCCCACCTGGATGATATTCTATAAGTGAGTAGAAGCATATTTTCAGGCAGTTCAGAACAGTGCCCATGGCCATGACTCCAAAGAAGACTGCTTAAAAACTCTAACTTAAAAACACATTCAGAATAAATTATTATTAAAAATCACGTAATTAAATTTATGGGAAATGACTGACAGGTCGCCATTGTAGGAACTATCCTCATAAGAAAATAAAAGAAGCCATGTTGGATCAGGCCAATGACCCACCTAGTCCAACACTCTCTGTCACACAGTGGCCACACAGTGGTGTAGAACATGACTATACCCTTTTATATAGATATATAGACACATCCTATAGCCAGCAAAATGCAACAACTTCAGCAAGCAGGCAAACGAAGCTATTTCAATAAGGAAAGCTGTACTCTCCCCCAGTGTTCCATTTCCCAAATACAATGTAATTATAACTTAAGTAACTGAAAAGTAAAAATTGAGTAAAAGAAGATAGAAACTCACTTTTTCCCAAATGTCATTGGGAACACCATCCAAGCCTTGCAGTTGCAGTGTAAGAGTTGCCACATTGAAAATGAAACCATAGTTCCCTCTAACTTGCACTAGGGGGTGTTGGTCTGGCACACAGAACTTGGGATTTTTTTAAGAAGAGGCATGAACAAGAGATTAGTAGATCTTCCAGGTCAGAGGTCACAAGGTAGAATTTCTGCTCACAAGCTGACTTGGCTTAGAGCAGTGATGGCGAACCTTTTTGAGCCTGAGTGCCCAAACTGCAACACAAAACCAACCACGACCATCCCGAAGAGTCCCACTCCTCCCACCGAACAACCTCTAGTGCCTGCCCAGGACACTCCCCGCTCTGCCTCCGGGTGCAATCCTTAAAGGTGCAGCTGGCAGGAGCCAGGTGTTTCCATGTCTGGCATCCAGGCGTGTGTGTGTGTGTATGGGTGTGTGTGTGTTTGTGGTGGTGACAGCCATTGTCATCTTGGCTCTCCCTCCCTTCCCAAAATCCAGGATCAGAGGACGGGTACGTATTTCTCGATGGCAACTTATGGCTCGTGTGCCCACAGAGAGGGCTCTGCGTGCCAGCTGTGGCACGCGTGCCATAGGTTCGCCATCGCTGGCTTAGAGGGAACATTGGTGGAGCCCCTCCCAAACCAGAAGTCTGTCTTCAATTATAACTGGGGGGATGTAGCTTAAAAGAGACCATAAGCTAAGTGAGAGAGGGAAGCTTCACCAAAATTTTTTCCCCCACTGCTGCCTGTCCATTAGCCCTGTTTGATGACTTATAACCCCAGGAAGTAGATCACAGTGGCTGGTGTCAATGGGACATTTATAAGAAATAGGGGTTGCAGCAGGGGTCACCTCGGGGGGGGGGAACTCAAGGGTACACAATATTGGCAACTCTGAAAGTGCTTATTTATTTATTTTTACTTACCCAGTGTTTTTTTGCTTACTTCCATTGATGCCAGGGGTGATATATGCAAATGAGTTATGCTAATGAGAGTACCAGCAGCCCTTTTTCTATGAAATGACCCCTGGGTTGCAGTATATAGAAAAATTTTATAAGACTTTATAAATAATTATATTCCATAGCACTGTTGTGGTATTTATCTTAAAATTTTAAAATATAAATTTTCAGTTGCATTTTTTCCAAGAAACTAGTCTGTATAAAACTGTGTCTCTCTCAGGTCAGTTCTGCGCTCCTCTGAGTTCAGTTCTGCGACCCTCTGAGGTCAGTTTTGCCCCCCTCTCAGGTCTGCGCTCTAGGTCGCCTAGTTTGCCTAGTGGTAGCTCTGGCCCTGCCTACATTCTGATGTATAATCATTTAAGTGAGGAGTATAACTAGAAATGCAAAGTACAGCTTTATTAAGTATGACTGCTGACATATCTAGTTTATTACTCTGATTTTGAGATTATGGACTATGTGGAACTGCCAAATGAATATGCCAGGAATACTTGGCAAACTGCATTTTGTTTGAACAAAAACATTTCCTTAAAGACCAATAATATTATTGCCTTCAAGAACTTAATTGACAGAAAAAAATGCCAGATCACAGAGTCATATAAAAATTTATTTTTCTTTCTAAAAGGTAACCCTGTCTGGGTATGCAAAATATGTAGGGTAAATGGCAGCAGAGACATGGAAGTTACAAACTACATCAACCATTCTCAATGGGGGCCATAGAGTGGAAACAATCCTTCACACACCACCTTATATGACTTATACAATCCTGATTCGGTCTGTATTTCTTTCATATTGTGTTTATGGTCATGTCCAAAAGAAAGGTTGAGAGTGGCTGCTCTGCATGATCCAAAAGTCTGCCTTATCAGGATTTCTGATCACAAGGAGTTTGTACCTTTGTTCACCCACTTGAACATCCATTCCATTGAAAATCATTTCCACCTGAATAGAACTTAAGGCATCCATGAAGTAGTAAGAATCAACTAAAGCTGAGCCATTTATGCCCTTCTATACCTCAGCTAGTTTTGATAGGTCTCCAGCTTTAGTACTAACACTGAGGTTTTGGGGAATGGGATGTCGTTGACCTGGAGCCCTGCTCCTCAAATGCTCATTGAATACTTAAGGAATCAGAGAGAGGAAAATGGTTAGCTGGTTGAATGCACGAAACATGAACTTTTAGTTGAAACTATGACAGTGCAGACATTTAGCATCTAGCCCCAGGCCAGTGTGGGTATCATCGACATGACTAGATGGTGTAATCCTCCATGTGCCTCATGTATTTTCTGAGCACAGGAGGAAGTACAGGAGAAAGGAATTCCCCAAATGAGGCATAGTGATTGGGAAGGTGTCACTGTTCTAATTTAATCACGGCTCAAAGTCAAGGCTAGAGCCTGTGTGTGCTTAGCCTTTCTTGTTATGCAGTGTTTTGCAAAGGTAAAATAATTGGTTCTCTTCAAGTTTTACTCTAAGGCGTGTGCCTACACCTCCCTCCATGCAGCTTTCTTCCTCCTTTGCGCAGTGATTGTTTTCAGCCCCTTTGGTTCCAGTCACGATGGAACCCCATGCCCGGGGGGGGGGGGGAGTTGCACACGCATGCACGCAGGGGCGAATTCTTGTGTGCAAGAGGTGGAGCTCTGCCCAACAGGGATGAAAATTAGAGAGTATGATGGTTCTCTTAGTTCGCTTTCTCCCTTTGCTCTCAAGTGTGTACTTATTTTGTGTGAAAGAAACTGCCGTCAATTTGTTGGCTTGGGCTTCTCTCTGTCCTAGGTACACTTTAGGTTGATTTGAGCTTACTTTCAGCCTATTGTGTTGTATGTAAAAAAATAACCATTCTGGATTTCTCTATGATATCTTTAAGTACAGTGTATTGTAACTATAAACATTGTATATAAAACTTATTATTTTCTGGAATAAATGTGAAATTCCCATCCTGATAAACAAATATAAAGAGAATGCATCCATGATGTAGGTCACAAGCATAAATAGGACAGAAGGGAGAGCAAATTGAGTATATATGCTCATATATAAAAGCTCATATGACGGTGTAATCAGATAAAAAGGTATCACTAACTTTTCATGACTAAGCAGGTTCTGGTTGGGTCAGTTGGTGGGTGGGTGGAGTGTAAGGGTAATTGCTGGAATGAAAATTTCACACTAATAATCGTTGTATATTTCACCGTGCAGTGTCACTAGATAAATTTGCTTCCCCCTTCCTTCCCCTATGAACTATCTTACTATCCCCATGTCCTAGTTATTTTACTTGTTTCTCTATTTTCCTAGGCTTCAAATTGTATATGACTATAGGGGCATATAAAACTGAGTAGAAAATGTGCTGTTAGTTCCAAATGGTAAATATACTGTTATGGATAGAAACAGAGTACCTATTATTCTATTGTGTAAAATTGGAGACAAAAAATGTATACAGGCAGGGTTGCAAAACATGAATACATACGGAGTTGTAAAAATAAAGGCTAAAGTCAGTCAGATCTCTAAAATAGACTACTGTAACATTCTCTACATGGGGCTGCTCTTGAAATCAGTATAGAAACTTCAACAGGTCCAAATACAGCTGCCGGATCAAAGGTACTAGCAAATATGAACATATATCCTTTGTTGGTTCCCTCTTAGCTTCTGTGCCCAATTCAAGGTCTTGATAGTTTAGGACCTTCATACCAGTCGAAATGTCTTCCCACGAAGCAGCTACCCAAACCATCCACTCGTTGCAGCCCTTGATGGTAAAAATGGTGACACCCAAGGAGGCAAAAAGAGCTAGCAACAGGAATAATGTTTTCTCTGTTGTAGCCCCTTTCCTCTGGAACAAGCTTCTAACAGAGGTTCATCAGGTGCCATCCCCTCTTAGTTTTTAGGAAATTAGTAAAAGCATAACTATGTAACAAGCCTATTCAAACCTGGGGGAAGTTAAACTAATGTGGAGGGTATAGCAGGAGTCTCCTACCAACTCTCCTCAGACTAAAGAAGCTACTTGGATGACTAGTGAAACATTTCAACCTAATAAGAAAGAAGTCCTGTTGCCATGACTCAGCTTCCAGATAACTTCACCTGGATGACTGAGAATCTTCACAGATATTTAACTATGCAATTATTTAAACCTGCCTTTTATTAAGGTAGCAAGTGGAGGACCACAAGGCTCAGTCCTGGGCCCAGTGCTCTTAAACATTTTTATTAATGACTTGGATGAGGGACTGCAGGGAATACTTATAAAATGTGTGGATGACACAAAATTAGGTGGAATAACTAATACCTGGGAAGACAAGAACAAAATTCAAAAAGATCTTGATAGACTTGAGCATTGGGCTGAAAACAACAGAATGCAATTTAACAGGGAGAAGTGCAAACTCCTACACCTAAGGGGTTGAAAAACCAAATGCACAGGTACAAGATGGGGGATACTTGGCTCACTAATACTACGAGAGAGAGGTTATTGGAATTGTTGTGGATCACAAGTTGAATATGAGCCAATAGTGTGATGTGTCTAGAAAAAAAGGCAAATGCTATCTAAGGATGCATTAACAAAAGTATAATCTCCAAATCCCGTGAGGTTCTAGTCCTCTATTCAACACTGGTTAGGCTGCATTGTGTCCAGTGTCCACCACACTTTGAGAAGAATGCAAACAAACTGGAACAAGTTCAGAGGAGAGCAACAAGGACAATCAGGGGACTGGAAACCAAGCCCTATGAGGAAAGATTGAAAGAACTCGGCATGTTTAGCCTTGAGAAAAGACGACTGAGGAGAGATATAATAGCACTTCTCAATAATCCCAGAGTGTAGGACATGTAATAATAGGATCAAGTTACAGGAAGCCAGATTTCAGATGAAGATCAGGAAAAACATCTTAACTGTTAGAGCAGTACAACAATGGAACAAATTACCTTGGGAGGTGGTGAGCACTCCAGTGCTGGAGGCATTCAAGAGAAAATTAGACAACCATCTGTCAGCTCTGCTTTGATTTGGATTCCTGCATTGAGCAATGGGTTGGATTCGATGGCCTTATAGGCCCCTTCGAACTCAATTATTCTATGATTTTAGGATTCTAAATTGGTCTTTTTCCCCCTATTCCTTTTGCTACTCTAATTTTGAATGTTAATCTTACACTGAGTGCAACTGACTATACCTGACTCATCCAAATATCAAACCATCCAAATGTTTCCACTTTTAAGAAATGTCCAACCTTGCAGTGGGTAATAACATTGCAATCAGTTCTTTCTGCAATAACAAACTGTTATTATGTATAACAGCGATCCCCAACCTTTTTCGGTCTGCGAACCGGCTGGGGAAGGTGGGGCACCCCCCGTGCTCGTGCGGTTGAGATGGCAAGTGGAGATCCAAGTCAGATACAATATTCTCTTTCACCATTTCAGTCTCAGAAGTTTGATATTATTGAATTAGAAAATCCCTTCCTAGATGCTGCATATGATGTGCAGAAGCACTAGGTCAAACTACTTGGTCCACTTCCCTTTCCTCTTTGTCCATTCCTGAACCATCCATAATTCTATTCTGAAGAGAAGATCAACCAGTATAAAATCTGGAGATCACATGATGTCTTTAGACTGCAAAATCCTTTCTACAAGAGATCACCAATCAGTAGTGATGCCCTCCAGATAACACTTCAAGGCAGCAATCATACTTGGTATCAAGAGTTGAAGGTGTGAAGTTTTCTTAAGCATATAATGCACATCCAGGGGCCACAAAGAACACTAACACCACATGAACAATGATGTGTTTCATCTGTCAATACATCTAGGGGACAGGCACCACGAATCTATCAATGGCTATTGGAATACATATATAGAAAAGTAAAAGGATTAAAAACAGTATGAGAAGTAGATCTTAATTCTTCAATACTGGATTCCATTTGGGAAAGGTTTTTGTCAGTGTTTACTTTTTAAACCAGTTTCTGCCCAGTTCTGTGAAGATGCATTAAAAATAGTACACCTGTTGTATTTAACCCTTGCTTAAATGATGCATATTTCTCAGTACACAGTAAAAAAACATGCTGGAGGGGATGTGGTCAGTATGGCTCATTTATTCATCTATGGATGGAGTGCCCTCCTGTTGTATAATATCAGAAGACTGTTGTCTGAATTCTAAATGAGACAACTAGTCCGGCAATAGAATATTGTGGTCAGCTTCTATATTTATTCATTTTATACATCAGAGGTCCCCAACTCCCGGTCTGCGGCCCGGTGCCGGTCCGTGGCCTCAGCCAGACCGGGCCGCCGAGACAGACCTCCTGCCCCACCCCCCGCACGCACTCACCCCCACACAGCCCGTTTGCACCTGCGCGCGTGCTCGAGCACGCCCGCTGCTCAGCGATGGAATCTCATGATTTTGTCATGTGGAACTGCTAAAGCCACTCCTTAAATATCTCACTTACCTTGAAAGACCTATTAGGGTCAGTATAAGTCAGTTCTGACTTAACAGCTTATAACAGAAAATAATTTGGTAGTTGGTTTTGATAGATGGCTCTGCTGCTTTTTAAAAACTCCTCTGGTTTTAAAAGGTGCAAGAGCCTATATAAAATATTTCCGCTGCCCATATCGCCTAAGGTACTACAGCTCCTCTTTGGGAAAACTGTCCACTGTACAATTAATAAAGCCTCTGCTCATGACCTGAGGTTGATCCCTATGGGCTCAGGTAGCCAGCTCAAGGTTGACTCAGCTTTTTATACTTCTGAAGTCAGTAAACTGAGTACCTGGTCATGGGGAGGGGGTACATAATTGTAAACTGCCCAGAGAGTGCTTTAATCGCTATGGGGCGGTTTATAAGCAGCACATTTTGCTTTGATCTCACTAATTCCCTCTCCCCACCCCTACACACTCCTATTCCTGCTTGACCTGAGGCCATCCGTAGCTTCTCCTTATATCTGAGTTGAAAAAGTTAATGTGGAAATTAATGATTAATTCAGGAATTGGAACAGACATGTAGACAGTGACACAGGTAGGGAATTGTGTTTATTAGTTAGTTTTGATTATGATCCCACTGCTTCCTTCCTTTCTTTCTATGAACTCTGCTTCACTTTAACCTCACAACAGATCTGTGAGGTCGATCAGGCTGAAGGAGAGCAGCAGGTCCAAGGTCACCCACTGAGTTTCACAGCTCAGAAGGGACAAGAAATTAGATTTCCCAAATCCCAGGCAAGCATTCTAAGCCTTACATTGCATGGGCTGTCACTGATTCTTACATTTCTCTTCTGGTTTCATCAAATCCTTCACATGAACTCCCCTGATTTCAGCACTGTGATAAATCAATTTAATCCTCTGATTTAATCCTGTGATTATATTATGTAATCATTCCTGCTGATCCTCCTCCCAAGTCCAGAAGCTACTCCCTTTTGTTCTTCTGTTCTATGTCTACAATGCTTCCCCCTAGTATGTGTATGGTTTAATGAAAGTTTATCTTAGTACATTTAAGGGATTAAAGACCTAGCTAAGGAAAATAGAACAATTAGTCTGGTAATTAAAAATATTACTGGTGAAGGAAACTTTTTCCCCAGTAATTCAGCAGTATAATTGATATTGATTGCCCTGGTTTGTTAGAAAGCCAGAATGGAATCCCGTCGCTGTAAGTTGTAAAGAACAAAAGGGAAAAGAGCAGAGGTAGCAAAGCGTGTGAAGCAAGGAATAATGAATCTCAGAAAAACAACTGGACACTAGATCAGCCTTCCTTTGAGAACAAAAAGCACACACAGAGAGAAACCAAGCACAGAAGGACTGGTAGAGGGTTAAAAGAGATTGAAGCAACTCACACAGTGTCACATCACACAGGATGTGACTACACAGTAGCGAATGCACACTTGGTTCCACTGTGATCTACATTTTTTCCCCCAAAATCAGGTTTCCATGGGTGAAATTGATGTAGCTATCCAGACATCAAACAATTTGCAGGAATCAGCAGAGGCAGAGAGCTGTGTTTGCACAGCAGAAGCTGCCTTCAAAAGGGTGCTAATTGTCAATTTCCATCTCTTTCTAAAATTTACTTTTCTTGAGGTGATCTAGTGAACCAGTATTCCAGAATTGCCTTGAAATCTTTTTTTAAAACAAAAAACAAACAAACAAACAACATTCTGCAGACAACAAGAACTCATTTATTTATTTATTGAATTTATATCCCGCACCATCTGGCAACCAGGCCACTCTGGGCAGCTAACAACAGTATTAGGAACAATAATAAAACACGATAAAAATAAATTAATACATAACAAATAGAGAAATTAAAACAGATGGCAATAAAGGTGGTTAAAAAGGGTGATGGAGAGGATGGCAAAAAGGATGGTAAAAAGGGAGGGTGAGGTCCTAGCGCTCTGGGAAAGCCTGGTGGAAGAGCCAGGTCTTCAATGCTCTTTTGAACCCATCCAGCGAGGGTGCCAGGTGGATCTCAATAGGCAGATTGTTCCATAGGCAGGGGGCAACTGTCGAGAAGGCCCAGTTTCTTGTTCTTTCCCTCTGGGCCTTCTTTGGGGTCAAGGCCCTCAACTGCCCTGCCTGTGAAGAATGGGTATTATGGACAGATCTGGCTGGGAGCAGGCGTTCTGATAGATACCGAGGTCCTAAACTGTTTAGGGCTTTGAATGTTATCATCATAACCTTAAAGTCGATGCGGAAACGAACCGGTAACCAATGAAGGGCGGCCAGAGTGGGGGAGATGTGCTGGAATTTCTTCACTCCAGTTATTAATCTGGCTGCTGAATTCTGGACCAGTTGAAGTCTCCGCATCAGCCTCAAGAGTAGCCCCACGTAGAGAGCACTGCAGTAGTCTATTCTTGAGATTACGAGGGCATGAATCAGAGTCATGAGTGCCCCCACGTCTAAATAGGGACGCAGCTGGGCAATCCTCCGAAGATGGAAATGGGCTGCCCGGACCACAGATGCCACCTGGGTTTCCATGGTGAGATCCGGGTCCAGGCAGATGCCCAAGCTGTGAACCTCACTCTTCGTGGGAAGAGTCACACCCCCAAAGGAGAGGGAGTTTCCCAACCCACTGATGCTGGGGGTGCCCACGCGCAAGATTTCCATCTTGTCCGGATTCAACCTCAGTCCATTTTCCCTCATCCACTCCAGAACGGTCCCCAAGCAGCGTTCAAGGTTCGGAACAGCATCCACTGCAGTAGGAAAAAAGGAGAGGTAGAGCTGGGTGTCATCAGCATACTGATGACACTGGGCCCCACAACTCCAGGTGACCTCACCCAGCGGCCTCATATAGATATTAAATAGCATTGGCGAGATGATCGACCCCTGCGGAACCCCACAATTGAGGATCCACGGCGTGGAAGTCATCTCACCAAGCTACACTCTCTGGTGACAGTCCTTCAAGAAGGAACGGAGCCACGCCAAAGCGAGACCACCGATTCCTAACTCGGAGAGCCGCCCCAAGAGGATACCATGGTCGACGGTATCAAAGGCAGCTGAGATATCGAGGAGGACCACCAAGGACATATTGCCCCTGTCGGCCTCCCTCAGGAGGTCATCCTGCAGGGCGACCAATGCTGTTTCCATACCATGCCGTTGCCTGAAGCCCGACTGGAACGGATCAAGGGCATCAGTTTCCTCCAGGAGGGCCTGGAGCTGATCGGCCACCACCCTCTCAACCACTTTACTCATGAAAGAAACATTGGTGACAGGCCTATAATTCCCAATTTCGCCGGCCACCAAATTAGGTTTCTTTCTAATGGGCCTAATGAGTGTCTCCTTGAGGGCAGGGGGAACCATGCCCTCCTGGATAGACCCATTAATTATTGTGGTGGAGTGCCCCTTTGCCTTCAGATCACACTGGGCAGAAAGTGGACAAAAGCAACTTCAACCCAATCGGAGCATATGTAATCCATAAAAAAGATGATTCCCCACTAAAAAAAGAGATGATTCCACAATGAGCTTTACATTGTGTAGTTTTCAGGTTTTAATCTGAATTCATCTGTGCAAATTGAGGGGAAATGGCCAATGTGCTCAACCACTCAGACTCTGCACAACAAAGCAAGTATTGTTTTAGTTTTGCCCTTCTCCCACAAAATGGGATTTGCCTTCTTCCATGTTGCCAAGAATCCTGTTTAGGAAACATGGAGTAGAAGGATAATTGTGCAAGTAGTTTTTCCCCTTCAGCAGACTGTCTTCTGCAGGACCAGATATGCGTTGGTTGTAAAATTGGGCGCAAGGCCAGTCATGCATGACTGATCATTATATATCGTAGACAGTTTGTAGGGTTGGCAGAGATTTTCATGAATGCCATTGTATGTGCAGGTTTTCTCCCACCCCCAATAGAATTCTGACCCTTAAGAGGTTTTGGTCACATATGTAAAGACAGTTGTGAATTTTGAAAAGTTCTTATTTTACGAAGTTGGGGGTGAAATTCTTAACCATCTGTATTGACCCAATTTGATACGTACAGCTCTTCTACACCATGGAGGGGAATCATGTTGTACCTGCATGGGTTGAAGCTCTAGTACAAGTGGCTGAACACAGCAAGGTTCAGCAACAAACTTTTAAGAGATGAGCACTCAAAGCCCTATGCCTGGGCAGATGAACCAGTTAATTTTACTTTCTCCATGTTAAAACAAAACAACATAACAAAACATAACAAAAATGCTTAAGCTCGAAGTGTAAAGAAATTTGAAAAATGTGGAAAGCTCATACAAAAAAAACCCCAACCAACTTAACTTCTCACAAATCCCTGGTTGCAGGTTTTTCTCTATGAAACTGTTTTTGTTGCCCTGATACCACGAGAAAGATAGTGAAGTACTAATCCCTTAATTCTCTTGCACTTTTCCTTGGTGTACAATACCAACAACCATGGTATCTCTCTTGAAAGACTGTATTGTCCACAGCTGTTTCATAGGCTGCTCCCACTTTAATGGCAAATTCTAGAAGGCTGTGTTGTGGGACTACTGCCTCACTCTGTGAGAAACAGTGCTATTGCATTCTATAGTGTTTTACCTTGTCCCATAGTCTCTTTAATTTATTCATGAAACCACTAGGTGAGGTCATGTGATGCTTTAGATATGCAGTGTGGATGACACCTAATCCTATTTCTCTTTTATATCAAGTTTGGGTGAGGCACTGGAAGTGCTGAACAAGTGTCTGAGTATGGTAATGCACTTGATGAGGGCCAGGAAATTGAAGCTTAATCCAAAAACATGGAGGAATTGATATTAGATGCCCAGGCTAGGAGTGCTTAATCTATGCTAGAGATTGATAACTACATTCCAAAGTAGCCTCTTTTCTCCCTTACAGTGCCTCTCTGGCTGTGCACTGGTTAGGACCTCTTATTACACTTACTTATGTGTCTTGTACTTCTGTGAAAAGGGTGATGGTCTTTCTTTCTCCTCCTCCACCTGTGGCTGTTGCAAAAAGAGGGATAGCAGTCTCTCCTTGCTCCCCTTCCTGAGAATGGAGTGAATGTTTTTGTAGCAGTATTCCAAGCACCAGGTAACCTAGGACTGGTGGCTTTCCCAAAGGCCCTGTTATCCCTACCAAAGAACAATCTCTGTAGATGCCACGTAAGGAGGCTAGAGAGGAACTCAGGAAGGTTGGGGGAATGAAAATGTTACATTTGAATGTAGAATTTTCAGAGGGAAAAAATTAAAACGTCCTTAATAGTGCTCGTAATGACAGGCTTGATTTCTACTTGAACATGGGACTTTGACTGTTCCACCCCTAGTATCTTCCAGAACATGAGTGTGTTTTATAATCAAGCTTCAAGCATGGGTGGCAATGCAAAAGTTTTCCTCTGGTGTGTCATCCTTGATCATGGAGAGCATAATAATCAGAGAATATCTTTATTCTGTTGGCTTTGGGGTCTGTCTCGTTTTTTTTAAGTAAAAGTAAAGAGGAACTGGCACCATGAACTGCACATGCACAAGCCAGAGCTTTTGTTTTGTTTTCCCTTTTATTTTAAGACTAAGTGTTAAATTTGTTTCTTCTCCCAAAGCTCAGTTTTGGAGGAATCCCAGTTCCAGGAAAACCAGGAACTTTTCTGAAGAAAAATTTCCATGGGTGCATTGAGAACCTTTATTACAATGGAGTCAATATCATCGACCTGGCAAAAAGGCGGAAGCCACAAATCTACATTGTGGTAAGCCCACACTCCCTCTTTTCTTCACGGACTTGTTCTTTTTCTTGATATTGTTGCTGTTGACAGATACTGCTCACCCTCCCAGGCGAAAAGCTCTTCCATTAGACAAGTCAGACACATAATTGTTCTCTTTAAAGAAAATTCTTGAAGGCTAAGAGGCATTGAAAAATGCAGGTGTATCTTTGAGAGCTACAGGGTTTCTGCTTAAAGTAGGCCGTAGAAAGAAGGAACTGAAGAGAGTTGACAGAGGGGACAATATTTAAACACAGGAGCACATTATGAATGTAAAAAGTCCAAACTCTGGAACACACATTGAAGAAGAATATTCAGATCCATGGAGGTCGATTCCCTACCCCCAGAACTGGCCGGTCCACTCACAGTTCACAGCACGGCTCCATTGTTATCGTTGCACCAATTGTAGAAGGAGCCCAGCTGGCTCTTCCCCGCCTCCCTGTGCAGCCAATCACTGCAACACAGGGGCAGGTTGAGGAGTATCTCAGCTCAGCCAATGAGTGGTTGGCTTCATGGGGAGGCGGGGAAGAGCCATCTGGGCTTCTTCCATGATTGGTGTGACGATGATGGCAACAGAGCCAAGAGAATGGTCAGTTCTGCAGGGGAAGGGAATGGGCCTCTGTGGCACCTGTGGTGCTGCTACAGTGGTGCCTCGCTAGACGATGTTAATCCGTTCCACGAGGATCACTGTCTAGCGAAAACATCATCTAGCGAAGCACGTTTTCCCATTGGAATGCATTGAAATCGCTTCAATGCGTTCCAAGGGAAAACGCAGTCGTCTTGCGAAATTTCCCATAGGGAAACATCGTCTAGCGAGTGAGGGTCCCCATAGGAATGCACTGACAGCTGCACTGACAGCTTTTGACCACTAGTCGGCGCACTCCTATGGGAAAACCTCATCGTCTAGCGAAAATCGCCATAGGGAAACATCGTTTTGCGAAGCGCAGTAGCGCTCGCAAAAAGGCATCGTCTAGCGATTTCCTCGTCCTGCGAGGCAATCGTCTAGCGAGGCACCACTGTATTTGTATTTGTATCCCCAGGGTACAAATATGAATGACCCATGTCTAGTGTAGACTTAATTCTCATCTTCTTTGGTTTATACTGTTGTTGTTAAACCCAAAATTACCTTTCTAAATGACAAGCTATATAATGGTTCAAAATTCTTAAAGAAGTTCAATATTGCACTGTTTCTTATGACAGGCTCGTGGCATGCATTACTTGTTACTTCCTTGGTAGGAAACTCATGAAACTGTTGACTTTGTGGAGAACCATTGATATATCCATTCCCTAGTACATTAGGAAAGAACAACTCCTACTAAAAGGTGCATATTTGTGTTTTTGGAACACTACTCCCAGAATTCTCCAGGCAGGATAGCCCTTGGATATGCACCACCCCTATTAGGATATGAGTCCGGATGCAATGTTTGTGAAGTCACCATTTTGAAGTTGGAAATGCTTTGGCTACTTTGCAGTTTTGACTTTCTCAGTGTGAAAACCGAATGCAATGTAATGCAAGAGAGAGTCCTATTATTGTTTGGTTGACATCATGAAAAAAAGGGGGAAAAACTGTGTATGTAATCAGAAAAATAGGCACACAGGCCTGGAAGGATTCCAGTTCCATCAAACTTCCTGTGAAGAACAAGGTTATGCTTCTACCGGATTGTGTGTATCTATTTTGGCCTGATTCAACCATTCTGCTTCTATGAATAGCAGATTTTTAAAGGGAGGGAACAAGGACAAGCACCCTAACCCCACGGCTCTTACTGCTGTCCCCTTCCTCTTCCATGAGAAGCAGAGATACCTTTTGAAGCAAGCATCTTTTCTATTCATGTAGATTCTCCAGTTGATGACAACCCTGGTTTTCCAGATTCCTACAGTATGTGGAAAGCCTCCACAAACAGATGAGGTTCCCACTGCAAACGTGTGGCTATAACTTGTGAAAGTTGTGTGTCCACATTCTTTCCACTTGTATTTTAAACATTCCACAGATTAGAATGCTACTTTTTTAAAAAATAACTTTTTTACTGTCTAGTTTTTAGAAATGTGCCCCTTTGTGATTACTGAAAGAATAACATTTTAAATTACTTAGTGCTATGTTACTTCTTTGGATACTTCTAAAATATTAATTAAATAACTTGCTGGCTAGATAGCTCAGGTATATGGCTGCAGAGCCACAGTTTGTGATTTTGATTCCCCACTATGCCTCCTGGGAGAAAAGCCAGCCTATGTGGCCTTGGGCCAGCTACACAGTCCCAGGGAACCCTCGAAAGAAGGAAATAATAAGCTACATTTGTGTTTTCTCTACCTAGAAAATCCTGGAAAAGGTTGTCATAAGTCAGAATCAACTTGACAGCACACAATTATTATTATTATAATTAAACCATTAATTTAAGAAAATACATTTTAAAAAGAAAAGTTACCCAAAACAACATTTTGAAGAATTATAACCTATTGCTTTAAAATGGCTGAAATCTTGTGCAGCTCCACAGGTGCAAGGCTGATGATGTCATCAACTGTGGCCTTTTAGAGCTAATTAAAAGTTTCCACCTCCCCGCCACCACTTCCAAGCCTCCCTAAGGATACCTTTCATCCTGAGGAAGACTTTGGGGCTCTGGGCATAGGAGTCTTTAATCATCATTGGCAGTCCCAGTTTCTGGAGAGAGGAATTGGAACCTTTTAATTAGCAATAAAACGCCACTGATGATGATATAATCAACCTTGCATGAGCAGAGCTGCACCACTAGGGTGGCTAGTTCCAGGGCCAGCAAACAGAGGCTTCAGGGGAAGCAGGTTCATCTGGTGACAGTGTGGCACATACCCTTCAATTTATCTCTTGGTTATTCCTAGATTGTGTTTTATGAAGAAGCTAGTTAAGCAAACACTAGTGGATGCCTTCACACAGCTTTCTCCCTGCTGTTTCTTCAAAGGTATCTACATATCCAAAACATCCGAAGATTCACTGCTATGTTCTATGGTCTCTTTTAAGTTCTGACTAAATATAACCATGTGAACATGAACCAAATCAGGGTATTTATGTAGTTCTGGGGTGACCATGGGTTACAACAAAGAACCTAGGGTCCTTAATGGGGTGGAACAGCATTCTTATGGATTTGTGTTTTAAATCTCACTTTCACACATTATGATTGGAAGTGGGGAAAGAGGAAGATAAACTCAAAATGAAAGAGACTATGTTCTTTACCTTAGAAATGAACCTGCCTTTCCTTTTCTGCCCCACTATCATTTAAGTCATCAAAGTCTGTATTGTGGTGGTAGCACTATTAGTTTCAAATCCCTGAAACAGGAGAGTGTGGTGAAAGAGACAAGAGACAGAAGGTGTGGAAAAGCAGGTTGCCTTTGTTGTCTTTATAAGGGCGACTCAAAGAATACCATGCCCATTGGCCTTTTGAAGTCCGCTACACCTTGGCTGCCTTATAGGGCTCTCTCATACCAGCAGGGGAGAAAATGGGGGAAATACAAGTGAAACAGAAATTGAGCTGTAGATTGACACCAGTGCCATTCTGCTGTGCCTGCGCCATTTAATCCAAGAGTATGAATCTATAAACTTGATTTCAATCATTAAGTACCACAAGGAGCCTCAGCTGATGATGAGATTAATACCAAAATGAAAAGGATTTTATTTTAATTTTTTTTGACAAGCAGGTGTGTGTTTCTCTCTCATATGAGCTTGAGGCTTCAGTGTCAGATGGCTATGACAGTTCAAAATAACAGTGGTCATGGTGGCAATGCAATCAACTGTCTTAGGAAATAAACACACCATGATGGCATCAACAGAATAAGGAAAAATTACAAAGGGAAGGTGAACGGGAGCTAATAACTTATTCTTTTTCTGTGAATTTTAAACACCTTGCACAAGCAAAGTGTTTTCAGCTACCTTCGGTATTGCTGCTTATATGTTAAATTCTCCTGTTTCAAAGACTGAGTACCTTTCATCTTAATAGCCTATTATCAAAGCAAATCAAATGGATTGTAGTGTGCAAACTTTGCAGCAGAAAGAAACCTCTCCTTTTTGGCTGTTAAAATGCTGGTATCTATTTTTGTTTTTTATCTTTTCTTTAAAGGTATTTTGTAGAATGGTAACAGAATGAGTTGGGGATAAGGTTCCTAAGGTGTACAATTGTCCCTGCTGGAGGAGGAATTGTATTTCTAAATTCTCACTGGTATGAAACATCAGAGAGAAAAATGAGCTGTGATACAACTTTTATCCATATTATATTACTATTTGCACAGGGTTTTTTATTATTAAAGTTGAAGCATTCAAAAACCGCATCCTTCACCTTTGATTTTTAGGGGTACAATATGTTCCTCTACCTCATTATTGGCAACATTCACAGCCTGGCCCTCAATGAGCTATTTTAGGTGAACTTAAGGGCTTGAGAATTCCTGGTAGGAACTGAAGCATAGACCTCAATGTCATATCACAAAATGTGATAACAAATAGAATTCTCTTCTGTTTCAAAAAGAACCTTGCAACAACGGTTGAATTGGGGAGGGGAAGAACACAATGCCAAACTACCTTTGTCTGTATGTAGCACTGTAAGTTGAATAATTTATAGGGCCATTATAACTGAACATCTCATAGTATCAGGCTCACAAACAAAGCTAGACACTGTTTGCTGGCACACTGTATTACAGGGAACTAAGTATCCTCTGATGAAAAATGAGAAGTCTTTAAAGCAGCATTAGCACACCCACAAAGAAAAGAGATCCACAGGTCATATAATAGGGAGGCCTAAGTCCAGTCTAAACTAGTACGGACTCACTGAATCAAACTTACAAAAGTGTTCATTTACTAATTTCCCATTGACTCTAACTTCCGATTGAAATTAAAACTTATTGAACATCAAGTTCAGTCTACTACACCAAACTAGACTGCAGTGAAACAGTAATATTTTCCTAGTCTTGTGATGAGCATGCAATATCCTAAGGTTTGGATTTTTTGCTTCACAGTTTATTTGTTTATTACATTTTGATCACATCTTTACTTCAGTGAACTCAAGGTGGCATACATGGTTCTATGCTTCCCTTCTTTATGCTCAGAACAACCCTCTGAGGTGGGTTGAAGAAAATAACTGATCCAAGGTTGCCCATTGATGCCTGGGTGGCCAGGTCTACCCCAAGAATGGGTTTGGACCCATATCCTCCAAATTCTGGTCCAGGATTCTCCCCACTATGCCACATTGGTTGGGAATTTTGAGATTCTTGGGTTACATAAAGACCATTTTTAATTTTTAAAAGCTATTTTTGGGAGGGCAAAATAAGTGAGAGTTGTGCCTCCAGAAGACTCATTTTCCTCCTAGGTATTCCTGTAGCATCTTTGAGAAAAACATTTTTTGTCATAAATTTGCAGTAAAAGATCCAGTCTCTGGGACTTCTTCCCAAGGCTAGCTTCTCTCCCAAACCTGATTGGGATTCTATCACAAGATGTAGGGATGTTTGGTCCACAGATGAGAGACAGGGAGCCTCCAATTAAAGTAAGCTGTCGTAATCGTGATTTATCAAAAGAGTCAAATAATAGATTGCAAAAGGGATATGCAACATATTCAATGAAATATATGAAAATAGCATGTTGATTTGATGAGATTAATGTGCAATTATAATACCAACCTACTTATATTTTTATTAGAATTGAAAAGATTTGGTTTGGAGCACCCTAGTTAAAGAATATTTTCCTTGGGCGTCCAACTGGTGCTAACATTTTCTTTGTTTCTTCAATGCTTCAGTTTGGTGTTTCTTGTCTTAATTCTTTTAAAACATTTTTGTTGTTTTAAAATTGTTTTGGTTTCTTTTAAAATAGTTTTATTAATTGTGCTCCACCCTGAGATGTGTTGCTACAGGGCACATTAGAAATATATTGATAAATGTAAAGCAAAATAAGGCCACCCACCTTCTTTCTGGAACTCTGTTGAGGGGGATAGCAGTTGGGAGGGATATGATAAAGCTGTGAAATTCAAGCTTGAGTAATAAGGAGATAGCTTCTAATGAGGCTGAATTAAATTTGTTAACAAAGTACAGCGAGGAAGAGAGACAAAAATAAGTCTCATAAGTCAGTTCTGAATCATGGAAACCTTTTTCAGGGTTTTCCAGGTAGAGAATAGTCAGAAGTGGTTTACCATTCCCTTCATAGTAAAACAAAATTTAGGGCATACTAATTGATCTATTTTATGACTGGAAAGGACTGGACCATAGTTGTGTGTGTGCCATATTGCAAAATAACCATAATCTCATTTCCTATTGTGTTACATGAAGTATTTTCATCTTTTAATTAATTCTTTGCCTATGTTTACTTAGACTAAGGTAAAGGTAAAGGTTCCTGTCGCGCACCCCCAGTGTCCCTAGTTTGTTTCCCTCAAACCTAGGTCCCACTTTTGGGCACGGCGTTCTTTATTCTCCATACACCAACTGCCACCAGTGGATCTTTATCCACACTTTACCAATAATGTTGCCTGGACACGTGTTGTCAAATATAACTGATTATTTATTGTTTAGTTGTTGAATCACATAAGTATATTAATAGATGTTGTATGATGTTTCATTCATTGCTTGGATATTACACACGTTTCTTTATTGGTATTACTTTTCATATAAATTACTGTAAATCACTGGAATACTATTAGATGACTGTCTATTTATTGTACTTCTATCTTTTAACTATTCTTTAATTCAAAAACCAACTATACCACACCAACTTTCCAATCTCTCTCATAAACCTCTCTAAAACCTCCTCTCCCCTTCTCTCTCAGTTTCCAACTGTCTCCCTGACTCCGCCCTCCTGTCCTCTCATAGGCTCCAGCTCTAGAGCTCCACATGACAGACAGGTGGGACATGGGCATTCCGCCACAGTTCCCCTTGACAAATTGTCCACCTCTTATTTATTCTTCTGCCTACAATCCATTGTGTGAGAAATGTGTAGAAGGAAGCCCAACTGTCATAACTCTGTTAACAAGACTATAATTTCTGCTGAAGGCATACATCAACAGTATGTGTCATGATGACTTCTTAGTCTATGCCTGTGGCTTCTTCTCCCTCACACCTAACTATGGTGGGATGTGTGTGTCATAAAGGCTGACTTTCTGTGTTTCTCCAAGTGCCATGTTATTAGTATTTGGGTTCTAGGGAAACATTTCTTCACAAATAAATGAGATGTCATTGGCTGGTTTGCTATTATTTGAAAGCATTTACTCTTTAAAAAAAGGGAGGGGGATAACGAGATAGGCCAGTATCCTGTTCAACTTACTGTCTGCATAAATAAATAAATAAATAAATAAATAAATAAATAAATAAATAAATAAATTAAAAAAACATGTATTTTTTTTTAAAAAAAAACCACTTACTGCAGTGAGCGGCTCATCCCCTCCTTCCAGAACCAGCCAGTCCACTCACTGTTTGCCACACGGTGCTCGGCTCTGTTGTTATTGTTGTTACGCCAGTTGTGGAAGGAGCCTGGCCAGTTCTCCTCTGCCTCCCCTGCAGCCGATCACTCATCAGCTGATTGGGGAGACTCCCCATCCCACCTCCGCACCAAAGTGGTCAGCTGTGTGGGGAGGCAGTGAAGAGCAGGACGGGTGCCATGATGACAGAGCCAGGTACCAAGCAGTGAACGGTGAGTGGATCAGCTAGTTCTCAGGGAAGGGAATGGGCTTCCATGGTACTTGTGGTGCCACAATTCATATTCATATCCCCAGGGATATGAATATGAATAGCCCATGGCTAATTGCCACAGTTAGTTCCATGTTTGCAGTTAGACAGGGAGTAAATCAAGCAGGGTCGGACGCAATGTATTATTCCTTAGAGGTTATTATTTCTTGGAAGGTGTTACTCACGGAAATGCTGACATTCCATTGGCTTGTTCAGCTATGTCAAGAAATACCTGCTTTCTGATTAGAGGCAACAACTATGAGGAACTTCATCTTTCTGTAAATTATACTTGCTAAACTTGGCTATACACCTTCTGAAAGAGTTCTTTTAATTATAGGGCCTGTCCAGACAGGGGAATTTGGAGCGGTCTAGTTCTCACTTAAAGGTTCTTATCCTCAGTGCAAGATATGTTATCTCTCACTTAAGCAATCCTTCCATTCACACTGGAGATGTTTATTATGCTGTGAGAAGGGTCCACACAAGTATTTTGGGTGCCGGTTTATTCACATGTAAGGGTACCTGGTTTGCTTGCATGTAAGTTTAACCCAGTTTACTTGCTAATAAGGAAACAGCCGAGGACAGTGACAGTGGGGCAGGTTTGCAGCAGCAGTACTAGCACAAAGGGAAAATGTTGGGGTGATGGTTGAGGAGATGGGAGGGAAGGAACCTCCTTTTTCTCACCTGGGGCTCTGTTAGGGTTGTGCTGCCTTGTGTGGGCAGAGCCCATGACATAATCTCCTTACCCGTCCTTTCTTGCAGTCATCATTCATCATTAAATGACTGGTTGAACAAGAGGATTTTTAAAAAGGAGCATTTTACTTATGTTTTTAATATTTTTCTTATTATAAGTTTTAATATGATATTTGTTTAATGCTTTTTTAAAACTTGTAATTTATTATTTGGTTTTTAACTTCATTTCTTTTAATACTGTAAGTCAACTTGGATCCTTTAGAAGAAAGGTGCCATAAATATTTTAAATAAATAAATAAAAGAGTAACTGTCCACATAGGCTACATAACGGGCTAATTAGGAGACTGCTGAATCATACCAAAAAGAATATATTCCCTAGTGCTGTGCCAGAAAGGTATGCAAAACTCTTAAAGGGGCAGGATCAACATTCCCTCTAATTTTCAGTCTTGCTGCATGGGAGCCTCACCCTGTGTGCATGAGGAGGAGCGAGGTTTCATCTGAAACCCAGAAGTAAATGGGCATCAATACTGGTTGCCACTGTGTGATACTAGTGGAGTGCCCTGTGTGTGTGCGCACACACACCTTAGAGGGAACTTTGGGAAGGATGGATTGATCTAAGTAGAAACACCTCTGGATGCCATAATTTGGTTCAAACCAAACTGTACCAACAGTGATCCATATACCAATCTACATGCCCATAAACACAGAGTGGCTCCTTGATTTGCCCTGCATAGTTGCAATGTTGTTTCTTTGGTTTTCTCCCCTTTTCTTCTCCTGCTTTGAACTGAATGTTTGAGCTGAATGAGTAACTGCATTATTCAGTCCACAATTAGCAAATGTTTTAATACGAGCGATTTAGACAGATGGAAAAAGCAGCATCCATTTTGTGACTCTGAAAATTTGTTTTGGCATTTAGAGTGAAAGGTGAACCTGAATTTTGAAAAAGCAGGAGACAATCAGACTTCTAGTATAAGCAATTCCCCCTAAACTGCTCTGTTTTAGTGCAAGTTTTAAAATGTTTTGTTGTGAAGAAGAAGCTATAAGGAGCTTTTCATTACCATACCTCTGGTTTGGCATGAAGGGTTAAATCTATGCTTGTGCAAATCTGCCACTTTCCACTGTCTTCTTCTTTCCAGCCAAGGTGAATTTAAAAGTATGGATTCAGGTCTACTTTCTTCTATGTTCAAAAGATGGAAATATCCAGTGATCCACATTGTGTTCTGTCCATAATTCCCATTTCTGGTTTCCTCCTCCTTTCATTTCTTAGTAGAATGATTGATGATTTTTAAAATTGGCTGCTGCTCTCTTCTACGCCTCAGCTAGTGGACCAGGTAATGAAGCGATAATGTACGGTTACGGCAAAAGCACAGGCTGTAAAATCTTTTGTTGCGCTCTTGGCCAGTGACCTAAAAGCTTAGGCGACTCGGATAAAGAAAATTCAACATTGCTTACTCAAGCATATGATCTTCCAAGTCTCTCAAAGGGATGAAATTTCACTCTTGTGAGCACTTCTTTTTTTGTTATCTGATACTTTTATGTGCAGGGGAGTGCATTTTGAGAGAAAGGCATTCAACTCTGAGCATCTTGGCTTTTGATGACCACTGAAGGCCATCCTTGCACTTGTGTGTGTTTGTGTGTGTGTGCCCATGTCCTTGAAGTAGCTTTAGAATATATATAAATTTTGCTATTGTGACCACATCGATAATATAGATGTGCCTCCTGAAATGGACCTCTAAGCGCTCTTATTTTGATCTGCAAGGTTCAAATCTTGGTCTTGGATCTGCAGAGCACAAATGGGTAACCATATTAATTTATTATTTTATTTGTTTATTTAATTTATACACTGCCACATTAGTGCAAAGCACTATTCTGGATGGTTTAGAATGTCAACGTGAAATAAAACACAATCAAAAACCGTCCAGTCATCAGTGAAAACAGTCAACCATTTAAACACATCCAAGAGGCATAATTTCCAAATAAAAGCAGAGCAGGAGGCATAAAAGTCAAGCAGAGTTGTGTGGAAAGGCCTCTCTGAAAAGCATACAAACAACATGTTCTTCTTTGTTCTCTGTCGCTCATCCAGCTATTCTCTGATAGCACAATAAACGCCTGATGGTTGGCTGGCGGAAAAGTGGAAGGTGCTTGTGTGGATTTCCTGTGCACAGATTTTCACTTCCAGATTCCTGGTCCAAGGAGATAACTTCCTTTTTTTTTTTTTTTTTTTGGTCTGACAAGTTTATCTTTTTCAGGAGAGAAAATAATCCCTGAATCCATTTCAAATTCTCACTGTCAGCAAGCATTAGCTGCCTCCTGACACCGCTTTTTGGGGATGTGGCCCTCTTAATGAAAGGACTGCATGCACAGATTCTGTAATGCCTGCATATTACATCACATTCTTTTTGATACTTGTTGCAGTTAGGGAAGGATAAGATTTTTGTTGGACTCAACAAGACCTGTTGCAAGGGGGGAATTCACTTTGGCTTTAAATTTTTTATGTTTGTGAGGCTTCCAGAGCATTTTTGGACGAATCAGGTGGGCACAAAACACTGTGCTTATTTTAAAATATTATCAACTAAAATGCACATATTTGGAGGGGGAGCATTCAAACCGTGACAAGTTTGTTAAAATGCTCAATTAAATGTGCACATTAGGAAAAGGCATTAAAATGCACACAAATTTTAGTGCAGGAAGAAAATACCAAGGTTTGCATCTGATAAAAAACCAAGGATGAGAAGAAAGAGCTGTTGGAATTAGCAGAAATGCCATAAAATTAAAACTGAGAAATGTTCACATTGCTAAGCACTCTATACTCTGTGAAAACAGGTAGAAATAATACTTTAAAAAAGGTTTGGGCTACTGTTCTGAAGAATTTTAATAAGGAAAATTATATTTGTACATTTAGGCACCTTTCATAATTGTCCATAACGTACACATATACATGCATTTTGTATCTACATTGTTGAGTACAACATGTCTTGTAACAACCCATGCAGAGAAAATGGAAGCTTGGGGTTCTTAGACCAAGGATTTATGATGGGGCTATTGTGTTATAGGGAGAATTTCAGTTGCACCTATTAGTTGTGTGACTGTCATGTTAGCTGTGTTTTTTGCAACACGTTCCCCATACTGCCCACATTTCCATATATATGGTGTTTTAAGAGATGGGCCATAAATTCCAAACAGCTAGCTGAGAAGGAGCTTGAAAACAACTTGCATACTGCATTATCACCATCTAAGAAGCGAACCTGGCTTCAACAACATCATGTGGATTTGGGACATTAATAACAGCATATAAATTGAAACTACCCACAAGAACTTGATGCACAGCCTTGAAGAAGATGTTTTATCATTGAAAGCTTGCTGTTTGTTTTTTGTTTTCTTTTCTGGTTTTTTTATTATTCTTATAATAGTCTTATAATAGAATAATAGTTAATATTCTTAATAGTCAATTTGTATTGTTTCCACAACCATATGGTCTGTTCCTGATTTTTCCAGCGACCTAGAGGTTGCTCAAGGTAGGTTCGTTTCAAAATTCAAGATTAAACCCCACAATGGTTTGCCATTTGTTTACACAACCTTCCTTTCTGAAGACCCAGAGGCTGATGGGTGCAAGAAGCTTAATGGTGAATTGATTTTTTCAGTAGTGGAGATGGGCACAAACCATAGTTTGGCGGTTCAGCCCAGTTTGGCACAGGTGCTATACACTCCCCTCTTCCACCTCCTCTGTGCACTCACCCATTCCCCAGCTTCCCTCTCCCACTTCCTCAGCACGATTGCCCACTCGCCAATTGCAGTGGCACCTGCCCACTCAAAGGCAGAGCTACGAGCATCCCTGCCCCACCTCTTTGTTTGAGTGGGTGGCCGCCAGAGGAGATGGAGGAGGGAAGTTCACACTGCAATTGGTGAATGGGCAGTTGCACTGAGCAGGCAAGGAAGGGAAGCATGTTTCAGTTGGGGAATGGGCAAGTGCATAGAGGTGGGAGAGGGGAGTGTGCAGTGCCCATTCAATACCCGTGTGAGTGCTGCACTGAACTGGGCCGAACGCTGTACTGTGGTTCATGCCCATCTCTATACAGGAGGGCATTTTCATCTCTCTTTCAGGGGATATGTAAGAATAGACTTAGGAGTTGAACATTTGTGCTTATATCTCTAGGTTATGCATGTGAAATATTAATTATGTATTAATCACCTGCACTTCCAAATGCCAACTTTCTTCAGATTAAAAAAAATTGTCTGCAAGGTAATAAAACAAGCACAATAGTTAACAAAGAAAGTAGTACATAATGCTCATTCATGCATTCCACATATCTGGTCTCATTGAGATTGCTGAGACCCTCTGTTGGTCAAACAGTGCAGGGTTTCCTTGGGGTTTTACTAAGTGAGTACCGACGACTTCCATCAGATGGTACTTTGGTATCCTTTATAATACATCCCTATCTCCACAGTTATTTATTTTAAATTAAGAAGATATCATATTCAAAGGTAGACTTGAATGGGCCCTGCCTCTCTTGTAATGATTTTGACTAAACAACTCGTTTCAGCTTCAATACTCATTCTTTCAAGGATCTGCTTGCAACAAAGACAATTCCCTTGCTTATCTTTTCACTCCTGGAAATAGATAGTGGCAGAATTCTTGTCTGAGCAGATGAGGGTCGGGACAGCATCTACTGAGGAAATGTTAAATATCTCCCTTTAATTGTCTGAATTTAGGAAGTTCAAATCATAATAAAAGCAGCAGAAGCCCCTTTGGAGTAGATTTCAGTACCTGTTAAAGGAATCGTTAATCAGACTGGAAACACTGGACTCAATGGAGTTCTCAAATGCCAGATGAGCACTCGATGGAGATTTTAGCTGTTAGACAGATCCGATCTCCTGCTTCCTCTCTGGAGGGTAGAAACCTCTTATCCTATTTCACAACAGCACAAAGTTTGGTTTTCTATTTAAATGGGTTTAGCTATAATATCCACTGTTTCAGAAAAGACTTTGTGCCATTTTTCAAATGGTCCTGACCCTCAGCCTTGCAAAGCTCACCTCCTGGATCCAAGAGAAGTCTGGTGGCATCAGAGGTGGGCGGGCAGTATGGTTATAATCATATGGATCCAATTGCACTGCTGCAGTTATTGTATTATATATGTTCAGCAAACTTTAGTATAGACACTCTGTCTCATCTATATTGGATGTGATTAAACCATAATTACAATACAGAATACAATACAGTATAGCCCTGTACTGGATATAACCATATTAAGTGTACTCAATAGTGTGGCACATATGTCAGCAAATGAAAAGGAGAGCAGAGCTGAAGATTTTTTTCACTTGGAAATAAAAAATGGTTTCATCGGTTTTTCACATGTAGAAACTTCTTAGATGATTGCAAGTGACACATGGCTCTAAATGCCCAACAACGGTGGTCCATTATCATAGAACAATGACCAACAAACATGCATCAAAGATTTAATAATGTTTTAAAACATCCAGAGGTTAGATATTACACCATATGTACTCAGTTTAGTCTGCTCCTATTTTAAAGAAAATATCAATGTGCATTTGCTAATAGTTGTTTTTGTTGTTTCCCAGAAGATTGGTGATATGTGCTTTGTGTTGCCAATGTAGTGATTTTTCATTTAGTCCCAAAGTTAGCAAGTGGCTCATAAGCAGCCTAGGAATCTGCTGCTGCCCACTTTGTTTCCACACTTAAATGAGAAAAGTTGCTACCTGTACTACCAATTTGATCAAAATGTAGCCAATTAGCTTGTCCTAAGGCTTGCTTGTACAAATTTCCAATTGCTACAGGATGACCAGCTGCTTTCCAATTTCCAAGCTGAGGAAAATGCCATCATTAAGGGTATGCAAAGCATTTCCAGTGATATAATTTACACCCTGTGGCACAGCAAAGGATCTGACAAATGAAAAACTATTGTCTCATTGTTTAATGACATAGATCCTGCAAGAACATCCTATGGTTGATATCAACTATCCTCTCGCAATTCAATCAATTCAACTTGTCATTTTCTGTGTATCTTTATACGATAGATAAACACACACACACACAGAGAGAGAGAGAGCGAGAGAGAGTCTGTCTCCGCCTCCCAAAAACATAGAAATTTGGCCATGCATTTGCTTCTAGCTGTTCATATGGACTGAATCTCATGTTCTACGGAGCTGGATGTATTGGATCAGAAGAGCAAAATAACCATCATTTTTGCACTTGCTGAATAACATCTGGCAATCTTAGGTGGATCTTAGCCAGCATCTAATTGTGATAAAGTGAAGCCCTGCCAATACTACTATATCTTCAGTTGAAACAAAGAGGCAATCATAATTTTAAAGGAAGTTTGATTAGGTTTCCGTTCCATTTTCCAACTCTGATCGTTCAGAGAAGTGCTGCAGATAAGAAATGATTCAAAGTGAACTCATGGAAATGCACATATCTCTTGCTCTGATTTCATTTATTTTGTAACCTAGAGAGAGAGAAAAACAGAGGGAGAGGGAGATCATATTGAAGCTTTTATCTCCTCTAGCAGTGAATTAAATCCCTTTCCAGAAATTCCATTGTCAACCAAGAATTCTGGAAAGCTGTTAAAAGTGATAAGCCAGTCCATCATTGCTTTTCAGTAAAGGGATCCCCAAGCATCATATAGCTTCTTATGCATCAGTCATCTTTTGTTCATTCTAATGATCCTGTCAGAATGAGATACCAGCTCTAATGAGAGGCTCTGCTACAGACAAAGCCTTTTACTTGTATGAGTTGATCAGATTTCAGCTGATATTTTACAAAGTGCCTTGGTTCAAAAGCAAGCAGTTACAGGTTCCCCCAGCCCAACCCCATATTTTCTTTGAAAGAGATGTGTTTCCTATTGTTAATTGCTTGTTATTTGACTTGGTTGAATCAACTACAATGGAATTACCAAGAACAAAGGCACTGGGACTCCAGCTGCCATGCAAGAGGGCATTGAGATCTGAGGTACTCTTAACATCAAGGGATAGCTAGAAAGCTCCAGGGATACCTCCTTGCACTACAGTAGAACTGTTCTGGGAACGGTTTAGTTTGAAAATATGTGGTAGAATCTGGTCTTCTAGAGTGAAAGCCTTCTGAACCAATGCTCTTTAAACGTGAGCTTTTTTTATCTGGAAATGACAGAAGATCATTACAACATGAAGGATATTTTCATCCTCATCTAGCAAAGGATATCTACGTACAAGCATTGATGTAGATGGTCTATTCTATAATGCAGTGATTGTCATGCCTCATTAAAAGTGATGGAGCCATCTCAGAATGCATGTCCTGTCTAAGGGCAGCCTCTGGGGCTATGGGTACAATCCTGCACTCATATACCTGTCACTAAGACTGCACTGGAGACAGGATTACATCTGAGTAATAATGTGCAGGGCTGGGCAGCTTGCTCAAGGCCACACACATGGCATGCAACCCATCAGCCATGCACATTCCAGGTGATCTCATCTGTCCCGTCCCCCATGTCCTGGGAGGCACAGTGGGTATTTGAACATCCAACACTTGGCTGCACAGCCATGTGCTCCAACCCATTGAGCTATAGCAACTGTAATTTAAAATTCACAGCAACCATACATTCAGTAAATATAATAAGAAAGACAAGAAGCAGAAGCTTCTGATGCTTTGTGTTCCTCCTCCTCTTTGTCAGCCATTCCTTTTTTCTGCTTAGCATGTACTGTAGCTAAGCTCCCAGACATTTATGGAAGATAACAATGGAACTTGATTTTTCTAGAAGCTAAGTAAGATGCATAATATTAGAGATTCGAAAAGTCCTTTTTATGGACTACTGATGCCATAGTCTTCCAGTGGTCATTCACTCATATCTTCAGTGCTTTCTGTGCAGTGTTTGTAGGCAGCTGTGTAAACACACTTCAGTTGTGTGTAAACCACCCAGGACCATGCTTTCCCAAAAGTGATGCACAAGAAGCTGGGTACATTTTGTATTAGTTTAACAATGAGAGGATGAATCTTTAATTTAAACCTCTGTGAGATCCGGTCAAACCATGGCTTCATTAATCGGCCATATACAATGGGGACCTGTTTTCTAAGAAGTTCTAAAATTTGTTTTAGAACCACTGAAACTTCTGCATGCAGTCTATACTGTCTTTATCTCCAACACTTTTACATTTTCTATTTCTATCGTAACTAATATGTATGAATTATCACAACATGTACGAAATATCACTGTATATTATTAGACAAGACCACTAGTGCACAGAGATTCCTTTTGACATTGTGTTTTTTTAAGTGCATGTGACCAGTTGCAATTCTTACCAAATTGGACATTTCCAAACCTAACATACAAAACAAAGTTCAATTCTGTCCATATCAACTGAGGAGTAAGCCCACGTACTGCCATTCCCAGACTGCAAAGCATGGCACAATTGTGTGCAATAGATTGACAGACGAGGAAGCATAGCTGAGCTGCATACAAGAGCTCCCCATGCTACAGAGCACTGCCCATCTGTGCACAAGAGCTTCTAAGCTGCCGACCACAGCCAAAAATTTGCACAGCACATTCCTTGGCTGCAAAATTGAATACAACTCTCAGGATTAAACCTTAGATCTATTTGCAAAGCACTGCTCACTCTACTGCTGATATACTGTCCATAACTTAGTTAAGATATGCAGAATTGTATCTACTACTCCCATTCAAGCTATGTTTTCCAGCAGTGCCACTGTGAATGCATTCCTGTAAAAATCTGTAAAAGTGATGCTTCTATTTTTTTTTTAAAGCCATAGAGCACTCATTGTGGAGACTATTTGACAATGAATGAGTAAGAATCTACCTTCGCTCTCCATTTGAATTGTATACATGAGTATGTATCTATGTATGCAGTTATAATCCTAAAGGCACATTATCTTGTGGTCCTGCTGCTGAGATAACGGCAGGGTGTTCAGAACCGCTGAATGGGAAAACAGCTTGATTGTTGTCTGTTGTGTTTCTTCCATCCCACCCTCTCCACTCACACTCCACTATTTTATTACTTTCCAGGGGAATGTGACTTTTGCCTGTGCAGAACCACCAATCACTCCCATCACCTTTGACAGCTCCAACAGCAGTTACTTGCTGTTACCAGGCACTCCCCAGCTTGACGGCCTATCAGTCAGTTTCCAGTTTCGAACATGGAATAAGGATGGTCTCCTCCTGTCTACTGAGCTGTCCGAAGATTCTGGCTTGCTCCTTTTATACCTCCAGCATGGAAAGTTGGCCCTCGTCATCCAGAAAGCAGCAGAGAAATACGTGACCATCACTGCAGGTACTTCATGTCTACACCCCTGCAGCCCTTTTATTTCCCCTCCTTTGTCCCTAGAATTATGAAACAGTGGTATGAACCTTCACACATCATTTGTTTTAACAAACAATTGTTACTTTAATTAGTGTCTAATTTGGGGGGGAGCAGGATGCAGGCCAAAGTAATAAAATAAAGGTAGTCTGGTAAATCGAGCTGGGGGAAAGATAACAATATGCTACTTTGTGGTCAATGGCTTGATATTAGACTGAAGGTCATTTGATACAATTCAAAAGACAAGTTGTAACAAATAACACAGTAAACTGTTGCATTCCAAAGGAGCAACCATGTCATTCTGATACAGCAAAAAAAAATTCCACCTCTAAAATTCTATGGCACCTTTAACAGCTACACCTTCCATGTGCAAGGACCTGAAGGGGCAATCCAAATTCAAAGGTACATGGGCTATAGTGGGTTTGGAATGGACGCAAGTCCCTTGCACTGCTAGAACCCTCTTGTACTGGCTGATCTTGGAATTGCCTTCAGCTAGCCCTCAGCTGTCTTCTTTAGTAAGGACTGTGCTCTCAGCTGCATTAAATGAAATACATTATTACTACAATAAAGCTGGTCTTCAGTGTGTGACCGATTTTTTTAAATGAAAGAATCCTAAGTAGAACTGAGCCAAAACCGTCTTCAGTTTTGTTTCTGCTTTCCTCATATTTCAAAAGAAGCTCTAGTTTTTTCTCTGCCCCATAACAGTTCTTAGATTTGTCCCCAGCTTGGCCTTGACTCTTGCATGCTCCATGGGTGGCTGAAGGCCTACATTTTTAGCTTCATTGGATGATGAAAATATTCCTAACTTGTTCACACAAACTCAGGGATTGTGATTTCTTTGGTTCTAAGGCTCTCTAAAGGGACCATGGACTAATTAGTCTGTGGTGAGCTAAGGACAACGAGCCATGAACTCTTTGGAAGCCGCATATGAAGGGTGTATTTCTGGAGGCATTAAGAGAAAAGTGGACAACCATCTGTGAGATCTGCTTTGGATTACTGCATTGAGTAGGAGGTTGGACTCAATGGCCTTATAATGCCCCTTCCAACTCCATTATTCTATGATTCTATGAAGGGTAGGTCAGAATCAAAGGTTAAACCAGGAGGCAGAAGCCAGGAGTCAGGACTAAAAGGCACACCAGAAGGGATGGTTAAGGAGTAAGTCAGAAGTAAGGACCAAAGGTCACATCCAAGGATCAGATATACCAGAGCTTAGAAAAACCTTCTGCCAGCAAACGTAACTGTCACAGAAGCCCTTGGGTACTCCAACCTCTCAGTGCTCTTATTTTGATCTGCAAGGTTCAAATCTTGGTCTTGGATCTGCAGAGCACAAATGGGTAACCATATTAATTTATTAATTTATTTGCTTATTTAATTTATATACTGCCACATTAGTGCAAAGCACTATTCTGGATGGTTTAGAATGTCAACGTGAAATAAAACACAATCAAAAACAGTCCAGTCATCAATGAAAACAGTCAACCATTTAAACACATCCAAGAGGCATAATTTCCAAATAAAAGCAGAGCAGGAGGCATAAAAGTCAAGCAGAGTTGTGTGGAAAGGCCTCTCTGAAAAGCATACAAACAACATGTTCTTCTTTGTTCTCTGTCGCTCATCCAGCTATTCTCTGATAGCACAATAAACGCCTGATGGTTGGCTGGCGGAAAAGTGGAAGGTGCTTGTGTGGATTTCCTGTGCACAGATTTTTACTTCCAGATTCCTGGTCCAAGGAGATAACTTCCTTTTTTTTCTTTTTCTTTTTTTTTTGGTCTGACAAGTTTATCTTTTTCAGGAGAGAAAATAATCCCTGAATCCATTTCAACTTCTCACTGTCAGCAAGCATTAGCTGCCTCCTGACACCGCTTTTTTTAAAAAACTGACTTCATTGGGATGTGGCCCTCTTAATGAAAGGACTGCATGCACAGATTCTGTAATGCCTGCATATTATATCACATTCTTTTTGATACTTGTTGCAGTTAGGGAAGGATAAGATTTTTGTTGGACTCAACAAGACCTGTTGCAAGGGGGGAATTCACTTTGGTTTGCGTTCTCCAACCTAGCCAGGAGGAGTCAATAGCCAACCTAGGTGGGTGGAGTCACTTCAGAAAGGGGTTGAGGATACTAAACTGCCTGGGCAATGTTAAAACATGATGTACAGGGAGGGGTTCACCAGATGAAACAGCCATCAGTAAACTCAATGGTTGCAGGTTTGAGCCACAGCAACTAGTGGGCTAATTTGTAGGTTCTGTATTTCGTTGATTGATCTGTGATGAGATCCATCTAAGAAATACATGTGAATTTCCTGGAATTGATTTTTAAAAGGGCCCTTCTTCTTCAAACGTACAAATCTGGACAAAACACTGAAACACAGTAAGGCATGTCTCGGCTCTAATCCTAAACTTGGAAATAATGTCAGCTGGGAACCATTTGCTTTTTTAGTAAGTGTACTAGCTAGAATATAGTTGGAAAATAGATGAGATGCCTTCTAAAACACAGATGCTATGAAAGTTCTTGATGTTCACAATTCAAAGCAAAATCCACCCACTCCCAACCTTTAAACCTGCCATGTGATCCTCAGAATTGGATAGCTCTGTGTGATATCAGATGTCTGTGGGTGATGATAATATATGTCCAATAAGCATAGCATGTAAAATGATTTTGTAAGAAGAGATATCAGTATAAGATTATTCTTCTTGACTATGAGGGGGAAAGTATTCTGCCATTCCATGATGATAGGAAGGGAGAACACAGCATTTTCAGTGGCTGAAATCCAGTAGCAAGTAACAACTAGGTCCATTGAATCAACTGAGGAGTTGACTCACCAAATTCCCACTGATTCAGTGGGTCTGTTATCGTTGTGACTTACTACTGGATTGCAACCTTTATCTCTAAAGAAAATATCCTAAACAAAAGGGCTCCTTATTTCATTTAGTGGTGATGGGAAGGTATCGATGAGAATTTCAGATCAGTTAAATTAAAAAACAAAAAACCAGAATTTACTGTAATTCACAATTCACAGATTTCTTCATATTTGGGATGAAAAAGATTTGAGTGTTTTTTGTTTTTGTTTTTAAATACACATGAGAGAAACCCAACTGACAAATCCATGTATTCAGACTCAAGATTTTGAGTGGTTAACTCTTTAAAAAACTGACTTCCAATCTCTTTATGTACATTCAAACATGTTAGTTCAGAGTTAGGGTTGCCACCTCTTTTATTTCTGACTGTCTCTCCACTTTTACAACTTGTATGACAAGCAGATCCAACACGGAGTTCTCCATGCTTAGAATAACTGTATTTACTCGATTTGAACACTGTAAATGCAGGAGGGAGGCCATTTCATGTAAATTTGTTTTTTGAAAACATCATTAAAATTTACAACTTTCTTTATATTCAAAATAGGTTTGAGAATTTTAAAAAGAGAATTTAAGATAAAGTGAAATCAACTTTTTTTTTTTAACCCATGCTAGTGCTGATAGGGAACAGAGAAATACATGTGTGTCTATCCTCTCTATTGAACTGAATGGGGAAGGTACAGGCATATGCATCAGGTCCATGTGAACATGGGAAGTACACTCATGGGACCACTGTTCATCAGTTTAAAATTGTTTACCCCTGTTGTGTTTTTGTCCCTTTGGCATCACCTGCCTGATAGTTTTGTTATTTTCCCCAAAGCACAATAATTATTCACAAGCCTCTCCTCCTCCTTTTCTTCCATCTCATCCCCTGTGATTGGTTCATCTGTTTTACACTCTCTGCTTGTTTCCCAGGGAACAATCTCTATGATGGCCTGTGGCACTCAGTCAACATCAATGCCAGAAGACATCGCATCACCCTAACTCTAGATAATGATGTCGCATCTGCTGTTCATGCAACCACTGTTTCACAGATTTATTCAGGGCACAGCTACTATTTTGGAGGTATGTTGGTTTCCACTGCAATAACCATGGTTAAGGACAACAAATCTCTCAGATTCTGTTTTTGTTGATGAGTGCATGTATGTGTGTGTGTGTGTGTGTGTTTTAAATAACTACTGTCATTTTTGTTTCATGCATTCTGTTTGTGAGTATTTATATCACATTGCCTCCTGAAAGACTGAGAACCAAAATGCCCAAGGGTTTAGCTGCCAAAGGATATGAAGAAAGAAAGAGTTGCAATACGTGGAGAAATCAAAAGGTCTCCCTCCCACTACTATAAAAATATGTCCATTTTGTAAACAGCTTTGCAAAATTGAAAATCAAAGTAATGGCAGAATAGTTGGGAGAAGACTAAGAATAATGGTGTAATGCAGGAGATAGTAAGCAAAATGGAGTTGAGGGTCACCTTCATGCACCTCAAGCTCCCCTGGGCTAGATAACATTGATGGTATGTCCACAGACCTCATGACATCATCAGATCCCCAGGCACTGATTGGAGCGTTTTCACTTTACTTTTTGGGCATAAACTGGGTTTCACTCCCCCTTCTTCTCTTGGTGGACAAGAGTGTTGGAGAAAGAAAAGCTCTCAGGCAATGCATCCTGGTATCTGGAAGAGCCAGCTGGGAATACTTCTCCATTTGAGAAGTAGGATGGTGGAGTCTTCACCAGCGTTCCCAAAGGATTCCTGGAAGCATCAGCTGAGAAACAGCAGAATTGTTCTACCTCCTCTTTCTCACAAGAGAGTAGTGAAGAAAAACTGACCCATTGTCACTTGTTTTTTACAAGAGCTGGATAAGTTCTGGACCTGTTGATATTAGCACAAGGACTTCTTGCTGTCTCTACTTTAATACCTAGGACCGTCTTGCAAGTTCAAGGGAACCATTGCTTTATTAGGGACCTCTTTCTATATGGAAGGGGGTAATTAAGGGTCCTCTGTTGGACTGGTGGACCACGCTAGACCATGGGTTGCAGATTCTCCTCCCAAGGAGAGTGAATTATATATTTTCACATCAAGCATATATTTATAGAAAACTTGGCCTATTCGGATCCAACTGAAATCAGTGGTAGAAGAGTGCCAACTGCGTATGCTTATTTCTTTTAGTGGGATTCAGTTGTACTAAACTTTTGTTGATAGCACATCAAAGATTTTCTATAAAACGGATGGGGCATATATGCTTGGGTTGGGTGATTGGCCTTCCAAGGAGCACTGGAATTCCTGGAGTCCCTCACCCAATTCATTCCATGAAACCATTGGGCAAGGTGACTTTGAAGAGGCCTAATATGGCCTTTTAAGAGTTTTACTGCCACAGTGTTCTTGGCACAAGATATATTGAGGGTCTCCTTGCTTTGAAATGAGCTTTGAAAAGTAACCTTTCTTGACTTCCAGACTTCTTCACCTAGTGTGTCCATTTTACATGGTGGTTGAGAATGTCTTGGAGTTGTATTAAAAAAAAAGGTTTTTTGCAAGATAAAGAAGACAGGAAAGGGAAGGAAGGAAGCAAACAAAGAACTTCTGTTCTGTCTCTCTAACTCTTCTTCTCCTTGCCTAGATTGCATTTATTATATCTTTTTTAAACAGTACAGCTTTTATTAGTTTTAAAAATAATTTCAGGAACAAACTATTATTGTTATGTGCCATATAGTTGTCACCACCTCATGGCAACCCTGAGTGATAATGGCCTCCAAAATGTCCTGTTTTCAACAGCCCTGCTCAGCTCTTGCAAAGTCAAGATTGTGGCTTCCTTGATGGAGTCAATTTATCTTGTATTTTGCCTTCCTTTTTTCCATACTACCTTCAAATTTTTCTAGCATTATCGTTTACTATGATGATCAAACTACACATCGCTATAAACACGTAATTAGCAACTGTGTGTTTATTTGATACCTTCTAAGTGCCAGCCATGAGTAAAGATCTCCTGGGATCAAAATTCTAGAATAACAGGACGGATGATATAAATTGTTGAGTTCATAGTATCTTTTATTCATGGCAGTAATAGCTATGAAGTGGCTTGGACTGGAATCATGGTATGGAAAGAAAGTAGTGTTCTTTCTCTCTCTCTCTCTCTCTCTCTCTCTCTCTCTCTCTCTCTCTCTCTCTCTTTCTCTCTCTCTCTCTCTCCTATACTAATTCTGATCATTCTTCCTTCCTATGCTATGCACATACTCCTAGATATGAAAAAGAATCTGTTTAGTTCATACAGTATTTCCCTATGGAGATGTCCATTCATTGCCATGTGAGACTAGCTGTGAAAACAGAGCACATTTCACTATAAGCTTTTCAGTCCTTTATCTGCACCATCTTTGTCTTTCAAAGGGAAAAGGAGCCACACATTTGAAAGTTGTCCCCAAGCATATTTTTGTCAGTGATAAAGCATGAATAAAAATGTGTGTATAAGAACACTCTCATAAAAATATGCTCAAAAATATGTGTGAATTTCCATGTTGGTGTGAGGAGGAGAAGTCTTGCAATCTGATATGGAACCAGAATAAAATGAAAGTTGAATTCTGTCACGCCCCACCAGGGCAGGTTCCTGGTGAGGTCAAGCCAGGGGTGCTGGAACTGTCTCTTGGGATAAACCTGGTAGTAGACATGTACTTGGTGAAAATGTCCATACTTATTTCATTTCAGGTTCTTTTGAGGGGTGCCTCTTTCAATTTTTTTTCTTCATACATCAGTCCTTTCGTTTTACCTGAAAGGGAAAGACTTGTCTATATTCTTTAATTCTGGGTTTCACATTTGTGTTTCTAGCACTCCAAAAGCCCTAAAGAACCCTTAAAAACTACTCCAAAAATGCAGAGGCAAGGCAACATTGACTCAATCTACTCCAAAAACATGCAACAGTATTCACAAAAAAAAATCATCAAATACCCCGTCAAAATATAAAATTTTAACAGAAAAAACACACAGTAAATTAGCCAAATAGCACACATGCACACACAGACACACACAGGGAAAAGTTTCCTTCTTCATTAAAACATGAAAAACCCACCTAGTCCTGCTGATTCTGGACTGTCAGGGCCTGGAAGACAGAGAGTGCTGCTGACTGAGGTTTAGAGTGTGAGTCCCACCAAGAGGATAGACCTCCAACTAACCTATGAGAGCAGCTCAGGCTGAAGATAGAAACTCTGAGGGAAGCTATGGGACTGCAGGGAAATGCTCCCTCAGAGAAAGAGCCTCCTCACGAGTGATCAGTCTCCTTGGGGGGCGGGGGGAAACTCTTGACTTGGGCTGCTACTGATTATGACTTCTGTCATTTTGGCTTCTGGTGGCAGAGTTGAAAGAGGCAGAATAGTTGACAGGAAAAATCTGTCGTTTTTTCTCTCTCCCACATTCAAAAAATGTAAACCTCAAATTCTTTCTGTCTTGTATATGAACAAATGGGGGTGTGGTTTGTTTGTTTTTGTGTTTGTTTTTAATTTTGAGAATTGAGTGATGAGCTGAAACCAAATTCTCACCTAATTACATGGGACAAATTTAATAAGCACATCTCTTTCCACCTTGGCCAGAGTCCATGTTGTACTATATGTCTGTTGTATAGGCCTTAAAATGAAACTGTCGGGGGGGGGGGGAGAGATGGCAAACCTAGGTCAGTATTGCTTGAATACAGAAAAATGCAAATCAAGACTTTAAGACATCAAGCATTCAAAGCTCTTCATCTGGATGGATGAATCTCTCGGTTTTCGACACTCTCGAAATCAGATTTCAACTTCTATTCCGGCTGAATATGGAGAAATTTGTGAATCTTGGCAAATCCCTGACAAATTTATTTCAGAAGGAGGTGCTCAAATGCCTTGCCCCTGAATACAGGAGTTCCAGCTGCCACTTTCCCCCAAATCTTTGTGCCACAATAGATCTTACAATTATAAGCCACCTTCAGCACCAACTAGTAGTGGAACGGCAAGAGAGAAAAGTAATTCTTCTTCATCAGCAACATCAATCTAGAATTGCACCTGTGCAGAAATTACTGTCAGAGCAGCCAAATGTTAGCTCTTGTAGGGAAGAGATTGTGTAACAAGGTATGATGTCCAATTCACAGCTGCCTCAGCTGTAACTTTAAAACAACAGTTGTAATGAAGCCTGCATCTTTCCTGACTTACGTTTAAGAAAGATATGCCTGGCAAAATCTGTCTTGCCAAGAACATTTGGACTTTAAATTCTTCACAGTGGTACACTCCTGACGGAGTGGACGTCCTGATCCACGAAAGCTTGCAAATTGTATGATTTTTTTTTAGTGGTCTACAAAGGTACTGACAACTCTTGCATTTGCATTTTATAATGACCACATGACTCCCTTTTATTTCAGTGCAATATGCCAGTTTTCTGATTTTGCCTAGAATTCATCATTCTTGTAGGGACAAGCTAAAACTGGAGAGCCTGCTGAGCCTTTGATAACCTTGTAAGATGTGTCTGCTTCAGTGTGAGCATTAGAGGAGAGAAGAACCACCTTTTTTCCACTAAGGTTTCCACAATTGGTGCAAAATGTCTTAATGCTTTTCCCCTCTGTAAAGCTAAGCAGGCAGATACAGTAACACAGAGCAAGTACAGAAGGACTGGCTCATTGATTGAAAAGAGGAGAATGTCCAATTCAGCCCTTCACTTTTTGAAAACAAGGCAGCACCTTTCATAGTTTTGTGCAATGAATAACTGAGCAATTTGCACAAAAAGGTGTTCTTATACATGCAAGAGCTATAACTGACACTCCCTCCTCCCCAAGAATAAGATAAGCAAGGATTTATATCTCTACGTAGGATGTAATAATATTTTGGCTGTTTAAACAAGGGAGAGTCCCAGTAAAATAATTCAGAATCAGAACAGTCTCATCCGCATTTAAATATAAAATATTTAACAGATGTATGTGCTTGAAAATAGATGTGATTATACATTGTTTCTTCATTTTTTTTATTTCTAAGGGCTGGTTTTCTTCCAAAGGTTTTTTTTTTGGGGGTGGGGGGATATAATTATGAAGGTTTGATTTCCAGTTTTTAATTGAATCTTGTCATGATGATTATTATTTTAATATCATGCTGGAGGCTTGACAGGTATTTTGTCATGCAAAGCTCCTATGATTAAAATTTGCAAAGGGAGCAACTGTAATGTCATAAACAATTTAAAGATCCACGTGAAAACAAAATTAGCAGGCCTGCATTTTCATTTTCATTTTTTCATTTTTTCATTCTTTCAACTTGACTATTCTGCCTCTGTGGAAGAAAACATAGGTGGGAAAGAATTTGAGTACAACTCTCTGTCTGAGTACAATCTTTGGATCTAAGAAATTTGGCTTCTAGTAAGCCATTGGTACATTTTTCTTAGATCCATAATGCTGCTTCATGCATGTTGGCCCCTGCACTTTGCTATTTCTTTATAGGGCAACAAGGAATACATACAACCCATTCCATAACCAGGAACTGACTGTGCTGCCTAGCAATGGAGCAGCACCCTCTCCCATGCCTGAAGGCAGCAGCCCAGGTTGGTGGAAAAGGAGGGTAGCACCCATAGCTCTGTCATCCAATGGAAGGAAAGGGCCAGGGGATTCAAAAGGAACATCCATGGAACTGTTGATGTGACCTGTGTTGCATCTGCTGCCTCTGTTTCATTCACTTTGTCCCAAAAAACCCTTGATCACCAGGGCATCCTTCTGCAACTGTAGTTTTTGGACATACTTGGTTTTTAAGCAATCTTCCAATGGTGTTTGCTGATGACGTCTTTTGGTGCTCTGCTAGGAAGGTTAGAAGAAGGTTTATCTCAGTTTAATACTGTTTGGCTCCACTGCCTGCTTGCATATGTGATGGTGTTTCTGTTTCACAATGTGGAGACATTGAACTCTTCATTTTGATTTGATCTTTGCACTTCTGATATTTCAGAGAGTTTACTCAGTGCTCCTTGATTATCTCCAGGGTTCATAAGGCTATTGGATGACATTTTCCGTTTCCCACCGTATTTTTCCCTAAGCATAGCAGTCATTTTAACCCAGATGCTGACATAACCCCAACAAGATGGTATCAAGTTGAGTGCAATTCAATCACCATATTGCAAAAGGTAGCTTAGTGTTTCTAGGATACACCTTGTTCAGCAGGTGGCATGAAGGTAATGCCTGAGCATCTGCAATCTGTTGCTTCATTGCTATTGCTAATTAATTGTTATTGGTTTATGGCCATCCCTTGGCTTAGCCAGGTACGCAGATGCTTCAACACAGTTCTTTCAGCTTGCTTGCTGGAACTATTATAGGAGTGATCCTACTATGGACCAACAAAGGCTGTGGATCACCAAGCCCTAGTATGCTAACATTCATGTATTAGGGCAACACATAGAGAAGAGGGCAGGGGGGAAAGAACTCGTCTGGGCCACCATATAATGTGCAATTCAAATTAGCTGGTCACTAAGGTTAGATACAAAAGGAGAGAGACTATTGCAACCCATCCTGATACTGTCTCATGTCTGACCCCATAGAATAGAGTATTGTTTTTCTTCCTTTCTTTTTTGACTGTTAAGTCATATTAACTTTTTTGACTGTTAAGTCATATTAACCACCCAGAGTAGACCTTTGGTCTAGATGGGCGGGATAGAAATCCAATAAATAAATAAACTGTTACTTAATAACAGCAGTGATTACATGTCCATAATTAGATTATGAATTATGGCAATCCCTCTTGGGGTTTTCTAGGTATAAAGTGTTCAGATGTGATTTACTGGTCCCTTCTTCTGTGGATGCTTTGGGACCATGTAGCATGCCCAAGGCTACACAGACTTGCTGTTCTCCTGAGAGGCACAGTAGAGAATTGAACTTCAGGACTCCAGCTAAATGTATTCTAACAGCTGCTCAGTTGTTCATATATTGTACAGTTCCTACAACACTCCAATGATGCATTTACTCCCCTTCACCCCTTCAGTTTGCTCCTTGCTATATTTTAAGTAGGCATGTACTTCAGACAAATATGTAGAAATAGACTGAATCAAGATTATTTATGAGTGTCCAGGACAATGACAAGGTAGAGCAAGAAGCTGCTCTTCACTCTGTCCCCACCCCCAACTACACTGCAATGGATCCTTCATATCCCATCCAGCACTCATAGAGTTAAAAAGATTGCCAACATTTTGGGTTAAGAAAAGGGGAAGTCAAAAGTAGTGCAGTAGGTTTTTGCTCCAGTGACAAAGAAGAAGGCAAAGTGATAGCTGAGGCCCACAACAAAGCCTAAGATGTCCCCTGGACTTCTCAACCACTGAGGTGCTGGATATATGTAAAATGAAAGTATAATAATATCTCAGCCCTCCAGTTCCAACAACTTGGAACTTACACGGCTTTGCTGAGATATTATTACACTGTTAGGATTGAGTGTGAGAGAGATCATGGAAGGATGATTGCTGTATGGGTTTTGAATGGATAGGTCATGCAATTAGAGTTCTCAGCAGTTCTCCCTACCACCTGGCCGTAGCCTTATTCCATCCCTCCCATCTATGGGAATGTATTTTCTTGCCAAGAGAGCTGAAAGCACGCAGATAATGGTTTGAGCTTTGGGACAGAATGGATTGGAATATCACCTAAAAGGTACAGGGTAGGTTGACCTGGATCTGTATGCCCTTTTCCCCCTGTAGAGCAGGAAGGAGAGCTTCCACACACCCTTCATTAGAAGTGTTTTCTACAAGTACATAACACTTTCTGTGCTGACTTTTGCATCTTTGTAGAACTGCAGGTAACACCATAAGGGCTTTCTTTGACAGTTCTGTATATGTTAGGGTTGTAGTTGTAGCTGCTGCAATTTTAACTGTGAGGATAGGTTCTGATTAACAGACATAGATCATATGAAAAACAGATGTGATGCTCAGTTTGGGGCCTGGAAAAAATATATCTTGGTGCAGTAATACAGTTTGTAAGGTGTATAGCTGTTTATAAATAGGAAAATTGGGTGTCACTTTAAGGTTGGGCTGCAAATGCCATCCTCCTCCATTGTCGGATATGCTGGCTAAGGCTGATGGGATTTGTTATCTAGCCATATCTGGAGAGTAACATGTTGGTCACCTCTGGCTTAAAGAATGGCTATCATGATGTTAGTCTTCCCTCAGGATGTTATAGCTGATATAGGACTTTGTTCTGTGGGATAATCTTTGTTCTGTGGGAACTGGCAGTCACAGTTGGCCACCCTGAAGGGGGCAAGGAAAATTGCTAGGGTAGTCTGGTGTTCTTGGGTAATTCATATCCATGTCAATGAATGGGATGATAGTTCATAGTAGAACAGTCATGTTGTGCATGCACAATGTTGAAGAGCCAGTCCCCGAAATGTACCATTGAAAGGACCAGATAAAACCTTTGCCTCAGACACTAACAAGCTACTACCAGTTGTAAAATACAGTGATGAGCTAGCTAGTGAGGTAGATCATCTAACCTGGTGTAAAGGAGATCCGTCTGCAGGACATGTTCCAAGTAGTTTCTGCCCTGTACCCAAAGGAAAACAATGGCAACTCTTGCATTGGATCTGGATAGGGTGGAGTTAGAATGTTCACTGGCTCTGGATTGCACTCTGCCTCTTTAAAAAGAGACAGACAAAACAACAAGATGAACCTGTCGATGTGTCCATATGACTTCAGAGTTATTGCTTGTACCAGAGATGCTCCTGGGCCGTTGTTTCCTCCTAGACCAATCCAGAAGCATCCAGCTAAAGACAGTGGAAATGATAGAGATATGGGATTTTGATTGCATTTTAGCTCTTTTCAGGAATCTAAGAAAGAGTTAATTAGAATACTTGTGGAGGAAGAATATTGTAGCCCTGCCACCTGCTTGTCACTCTCATCACACGGAGTCAGGGATGGATGTGGAAAGTATCTGTTGAGTGTGGAGTCTTCCACACATCCCCATTCATGTGGAGAGATTCCCGAGGTAGCAGAGCCTTTCCTCTTCAGCCTATTGCTCTCTGTGGGAACAGACCCACAGGAAAAGGTGGGTCTAGAACTCTCTGCTCACATCTTAAGATTAACCTTTTCCCAACCATCTAAAGAAGGCTTTAAGGCAAACTTTGAACACATCCGAGCATCTATATTCTATCACCGTTGCTGCCCATTTGCTTTCTTGAATTTTTATTTATTTCCCTAGAATTTGTAACTCAGATGCTCATGTTGAGCAGGTGATGGAAACACTGTGAATAATTAGGCCTTCCAGTGGTGAATCCACATGGAAATAAATTATCATTTAAGCTTTCTTCATCTCCCTCTTTTCTCCCCTCTTTGTCCCACAGGGTGCCCTGACAATTCTGCCGATTCAAAATGTTTAAATCCCATTACGGCTTTTCAAGGCTGCATGAGACTCATCTTTATTGATAACCAGCCCAAGGACCTCATTTTAGTTCAGCAAGGTTCCCTGGGGAATTTTAGTGATCTGCGTATTGATCTCTGTGGCATCAAAGACAGGTAATTATTCTTTCTCTTTTTCAGGTGTTTTGTTTTCTTTCAGCCAAGTGACTCATGAGTGTAGTTCGCTATATGTGAACAATCTGATCCGCCAACATCAATGATATTATGATTAATAGAACTACTAATCAGAAGTATTGCTGTGAAAATCCAGGAAATGGTAATGTGGGCTAGACTCTCTCTCCATGTCCATTTGTGGGATATAGAGTATGCAAATTAAACCAAACTGCAGATTTGTGCACAGATTAGGTTTTACGCCCAGGCTGCCTTTGATAGCTTTCAAATTTTAAAAAGATATAAAAGGAAAGGAAATGTCATTTCAGTCATCTATTTAATGCAATTGTTTTGTTTAAGCATATAAGTTCCAAACTGCATGCTGTAAGGTACCACAATTTTTTTTTATTCTAGGCAAAATAATGAAATACTTACATTGTAGAAATTAAGGATGTGTATTGACCCCGTTGACCTGGTCCATGCTTGACCTGGTCCATGCATGTAGATTAGTGTCTGGCCTACGGTGTGTCCTTTCAGTGACACTCCAAACCAACCCTTGTCCATGGTGATGTCAGGGCAGAAAGTCAGAGCTCGGAACACCTTGCCTAAGAATTGTGTAACCTTAATAGACTTTAAAGAAAAATCAGAAGCCTGTTTTTGTCCCAACTGACTATAACCATCCTAAACAGAATCCTATCTAGCAACAGCAAATCTTGGCAATTTGGGGACTGAAGTAGAACCCAGGGATTCTACAGGCCTTACCAGATGAGTTCACATAAGAGATGTCAAGAAATACACGCCTACCAGCTCATCTACAGATACACCACTTCCAGATAATGCCTCATTAAAACTCTCAACAAATACACATTATTTGTATGTTTCCAGAACTCCATGGAAACTCCATTCTCATGAATGTGGAAACACAAATGGCTTTTAGAACTTGCAAGGGGAGAAAGGCAATATTGTGCCATTAATGTCAGGGATGTGAAAGACCTTAAATACACAGAGAAGAACACGCAGGTGGCTTTTACTTTGGCCCACTGGCACCCTTTGGGCAACACTGCAAAGCCCAGCAAACAGAAAGAAAGAAGATAGGCAGACCCAAACACTTCAATTCTGATCTAGCTAATCAACGTCCATGGGGAAAAAAGCCAACTTTCATTCACCATTGCACACACTCCCTCTTAGCAGTAAAAACTTGATTACACTGAGCTGGATAATAATTGAAAATAAAAACAAAACTATATAGCACCTGGTGAGTCCTCAGATGGAGTGTCCAGAAGAGGGCTCAGACATTGTGGGCAAGGCTGTTTGAAGTATCACACTTCTTTTCCCTGGGTGCTCCTGAATACAGGAATTGGTATGTTGAAATAAATAAATAAATAAAAATTCATCTCCACAAATACTAAACTGAGCATGAAAGATCAGGGGTGAGGCACTGTGTCCCTTAGGCCCACATGTGCTCCACTCCATGATTGCTCACAGATTGTGCCAATAAAAGAAGTTTAAGAATAATCTTGACCACCAGTATGTTATACTAACCCAAGGATCCTCTTTATTCCCTACTACATGTTTATAAATGACTATTCATCTAAATACTGGTAGTGAGGAAGAATTATCTTCATGTGACTAAACACGAAAGCTTGATGCTTATTTTTTATTTCAGGTCACAGATGGCTAAGATAATGATGCCTGGCAGGTGGGCTAAACACGTTTGTGAGCTAGACTAATTTGCTAGTGTGCAATATTTCTAAGAAACCAATGCATGTAGGCTTCAGAGTTTTTAGTAAAGGTCGGGGGAAGTCACTTCTTGAATCTATGCTCTAAAATTTGACCTCATAAAATAATTACTTGGTTTTTCACACCAACCTTTTTAATTTTAGTTTAAGTCTTTAGTTTATTCATTTAGAGGTGGATACAGTGGTTGTGATTTAAAGGAGAGAGAGTTTTAAGAGTTTCTGTAAAGTTATTGCTGCCATATTCTGGAAGGAAGCAAAGATGAAGTAATTAGAATAAACTAGGTCACAGCTTTATGGAAGATCTAAAATAGGCCACTAATTCAATTAACCTGACTAGTGATGAACTTTTCAAAAGTGTTCTTTTTACTTCTTCTGGTCTTTGTCAGAGAAACACAAACCTTGGGATTTAAAGTTCAGAAAAATCAAATGCAAGACCTTCACATTCGTTACTCATCTACCTACATCTCAAAAGCTTCTGAAAAACCCTCTCCTTCCCTCTTCTTCCTGTGCTCTGCAATGTTCATTTTCACCTCTGGCACCTGGAGCTGCTTGGATTTTCATCCAAGCCAGATAAGAGAATTATGAAGTTGTAATACTGGACTACATTCAGGATCACACACCTCTCAAGCATTTATTTCTGAACCAGGAAATATAACACTTGTTAGCATGACCAAACCTGGCCTCGGAGCTGGTGGATGGCTATGCATCTCCAAAACAGCCCTCATAACTGCTATCACTTTTGCTGGGAGATAATGGTACTGATTCTCAAGAAAGTGTGGCCCTAAGGTTAATGGTTTCACATTTTAATTGGTGTTATCTTATGATTTCCAGAATTCCAGAGCCCTCATGGCCAGAGGCAGCCATACTGCCTGAGGGATTACAGGAGTTTTATTTTTTTTAAGGATTTTTTTTTTTTTTTTTTTGCAAAGTCTCTTATAGCCCAGCCATTGCCTTGGCAAACCAAAATGAGGCCACCAAACACAGGGGATGGCTATTCCCAGAGCATTCATTCTACTTTACAGGTGGTAAAACTTTATAGTTTGTAAAAGAAGGCTGATAAGCAGCAAGGTGATCCTTTTGCATATGAAGAAGAATTTCAGTATATTTTCCCTGTTTTTGACTTTCATGTTCAAAGTTGACAAACTGATTATGGAACTCACAAACTTTTTGTGTTATACATATCAGGGTTGCGTCACATATTAGTTGTTTTAGCATGTAAATATAGGGTAACAGTTGACAGTGCTGCCATCAATTGTGGATTCATGAGTTATGCATGTTCTTCTATTTCAGTGCTTCCTTTGAACCCAAATGCATACAAACACATTGTCTTTTATGTATATTACATTTTAATGGGCATATACTTAGGCAAAATGTTACATGAGAAACATTCTCCATAAAATTGTTGAAGGGGATCAAACTATTAAAACAGAAAGTGCAATTGCTGAAGCTCTCTGTTGTAGCTGTGAGCCTGGGGTGGGCAATTTCCAGAGGTCTACCTTGGAGGGCTACATCTGCTTCTATGACCCCATCTCCCCACCCTAAATTCTTTCATTTTTTAAAAACTGGAAATTCCCTTTGGGCTATTTACTAAGCAACAACAACAAAAATGCAACAACCTCCCCCCCCCCAAAAAAAGAGCATGTCATGGACTTTGCCAAAGTCTTCTCAAATATGACAAAGTTGCCTCCATGTATCCTAGAGGGTTCAAGAGGTCATTATAAGCCAATAACTTTTTGAATGTCATAGTGCTGAAAAACCTCCGTTTGGCCCCTGGGGCCCCTAATCATTGTGTTCCCAACCCCTCCTCTAAGGTATCTAAAGCCAGTAATAGGTTTAGGGTACAGATGTGAATCACACCACCTTTCACTCTCACACAGAAATGAAGGGGGGGGAGGGGAATCATTCTTTGCTCCTCACAGTAAGATTTCCATGTGCGTCCTCCCTCTCCCTGATGAAATCTAGTGGGATTTCTCAGCATTTTCATGGCAAAATTGAAAATTGCATCAAGCTAATCTTGCCTCCAAGAATGGGTGCATTTCCAATCTGTGCAACGTTTGCATGAAACATGTTCCACCAATGTATCTACATCAATCCATTAATGTTTCTTAAGAAAGATATCTGCACAAAAGTTTATATTTCCATATGTTCTTATCTTACACATTTGCCTTCTTTCTCAAAATACGAACTTATAAATGTATTTGATCTAAAAAAAATCTTTTAGTATATGTATTTGGTTTGTGGGTGGGTGTTTTAGCTGAGCTGCAGAAAATTCATCAAGTCAAATAATTCACTGGATAGCTGCTTTGTGATCTGGATGTTAGTCTGAGAGGTTAAGATCAGATCGATGCAAACCAAAAATTGTCAGGACTAAATTCGTCAATTCCTTCTATTCTGCTTCAGGATGTCTTGGGATGTTGAATTTTTCAAGCCACATAAATATAAGCTTCAGCATCACCCAGCAAAGATGCAGAAGCCTGTACAGTAAGGCCATATTATTCTTAAGGCTGATTAGGCTGAAGCCCAGGGACCACACAGGGGCTAGAGGCCAGGCAGGTTTTTTTTACCTTGATTGTGTGTGCTCGAACATTCCTACATTGTGAATAGAATTCTTCAGGAGAACCTCAAAATGGATATAGGGCTATGTACTGTGGTCCAGTACCTACTGTACCAGGGTCATGCTGTCAGCTGTAGTGGGGTGAAAGATTGAAGTGCCAGAGGGCCCCCGAAATACTCGAAAGCCCAGGGGCCTGGACAAGGGTTAATACTGCCCTGTGTACAAGGCAAAATAAAAACAAAACAAAACTGAGAGACTGTACTGTAGCTCAATGCCTGCTATCTGTACTTCTATTTTTATGTTAAAGAGTTAAACTAGGATATACAAAAAGTATCTACATGAATACACTTACAATAGCTGTCTCCAAATAATTTGTGCAAAGAGAGACCATCAAAATTCTGTACTTCTGTTTCAAATGTGTTCTGACTTCAAAAGATGAAGTCCACCCATTAAGTGATTTAAAAAACAACAACAAACAAACCAATATATATAGCCTATAGCATCACAAACTATATATTTTGGTCACTTGTCATGAGGAAAAAACTATAAACTCCAGGTCCTTTTCTCCCTTTCCCCCTCCCCCGCCCCCAATTGCATGCAACTAAATGAACATAACTAAATACGTGTACAGTCACTCAAGAAAATATGTGGGGGGAAAAACATATATTATGTATAGTTTATGAAATCACAAATATCTGTGGAAAGAAGGGGCAGTCTTGCAACCTGATATGGAGATTGATGTGGTAGGAATGCTGCAGAAATTTTGAGAAATGTCAGCTGACAGATTTTCACATTCATTTGTAATATTTAAACTTCTTTGAAAAGCATTCCCATTGTTTAGAACTGAAAATCTCTTCAAAATGCCTTGTAAAAGTGCTGAAAATCTTTTGCAATGAATCTCTGGCTGGTTGGTTGATAAAATGGATGAATAGAATGTTCTGGCTGTTGAGAGGAGAGACATTTTTATCTCTCTATTTTCTAGCGAAATCCACAATGAGGGTAATGAAATTTCTTCCAAGCATGTGGATGACTTTGATGAACATGTAGTGGATATTTTAAGCAGCAAAGGAGCTTTGGAAAGGCACTAAGTTTATAAAAGCAATTTCAGGAGGTTTCAAAGGGACTTGGTGGATTACTGGGTGATGGACACTATCATCACGGTCTCTGTGGAAATCTAGGTGGAACCAATTAACAGCAAATAAATGAAAACACACAAGGGCAAAATTGGGAGGGGAAAATGGCACATGGAAGTTTCAGTACTTTTGTGTTACTTTCCCATCAGTGGTATAAAATGCAAAGGTCACAGAGTGCAGAGAGGAATAGGGTAGTGGATCTTTCATGTTGCAACTCAGTTAATGAAATATAATCCATCTTCTCTTGCAACATGAAAAACTTAAATTTGGCCTCATATACCAAGATTTGTTTTTAACTTGCATTGGGTGAATTTATTGGTATTTTCTAACCCCATTGGAATTCTAAAGCACTGAGGGTTAGCATTAGACTTACAGTTAAGGTTGCAAAGTGTAGGAGTTTGGATGGAGTTTTGGGTTAAATTTATTTTTGCGTTTCCTGAACACATAGCGAATTCCAATGCTGCTTTTCCATTGGAACCAGATTAGGATGACCAGATTATTTCACAATTGTTTCTTGGTTTCATGGTTTGGGAAGAAAGTGGCATGGGACATTTTCTGCCCCAACACATGGCATGGGCAGGAACAAAAAAGTGCCAAGTGGTAAAAAGCAAGAGTTTTGTTATGACAATTTTTTTTATCCCATTTGTTTTTTGACTGCTAAAAAACAAAACAAAATGAAAATGGTAGATAGTCAATCACTGAAACTCAGACCCATTGTTTTTCAATTTACAGTGTCATTGAATCCTTTATTGTAGGTTTAGTTCTATGTGAATTCTGCAACAAAATGCAGAATGTCCCAATAATAACAGCAACCCATCAGATTCTAGAGATCTGGGCTGGTGTGTGATATCCTCTCAATTGTCTCTTGCAGCTGTATCCAACAAAATGTAATTGCATTTTCTTTCATTCTTTACTCTTTGTTTTTCTTGTTTTCTAAGATTGTAGCTTCCTTTAGAAGAATGAACTATGCGTATTTATGTTTTCCACTCCAAAAATGTACTCCCTTTCATTTCACGATTGTGCCCTGACATCCCTGGTTGAGACTCATGCTCAAATCTAAGCTGCTAGAACCTATATGGCATAGTGAGGTAAGATTTGGGGGGAAGGTAAAGCATGTCCTTTTCCCTTTCTGCCCATTAGAAACAACCTCCCATGTCTTGAGTGTCCAAATAGGGCTAACCCGAGTCCTGCTCCAGTTCCCTGGAGCCAAGCACAAGAGCAGAGGAGAAAATACTACAATAATAATACTAATAAGCTTAGAATTGCAGAGCCAGAAGGGCCCCTGTGGATCATCGAGTCCAGCCCCTGTCAAGGAGGCACAGTGGAGAATCAAATCCCCAACCTCTGGCTGTGCAGCCAGATGCCTAAACCACTGAGCCATTCAGCAGTTCCCTTTGTTGTGTGTTCCTATGTGTTGGTTGGTGAATCTGAAACAGGTCAAGACAGTGTGTTTCACTAATGTTTTTCCTGTGCTGTCACATCTGTTTCATCCTTCATCTTTAGCTACATCCCTTTCCCTCGACCCCTTCCTTTTTGCCACTGGGCTATTATCCCACATATGAATGTTGACTAAAAAGTCCCAAATACTCTGTCACCTAGATTAGGGCCAACTACTCTGTGCCCTTTAAGAGATATTCCATTCTCTTCTGTCTGGAATCTATGAGGTTACCTGTCCATTACCAGTTCTCCATAAAGAAAAAAATGCCATAAACAGGGTGGAAGGACTGTAGAATTCTGTGACCTGAGCCCCTGCAGTACTTCTGTTTTGAGTACATGATAGACCTTAACATTACAGCTAGAATTTTAGCAGACAATGGTTGGTGTTTCCACCAAAAAGTTTTTTTAAAAAAGAGAAAGGGGTATGGACTTCAGGCTTTAATGCTCTAATTATGTGATCTATTGAAACAAAGCCGGACAGCAATCATCCTGCCACAGTCAATCACACAATCAATTTTAATAGTGTAAATATATTTCAAACTAAACTGAGAGGAAGTAAGCACTGAGACAAGTCTTTCGTTTTACTCTTCAGCTCTATAAAATGGCTCATGTATTACCTGAAAAGGAATATAGATTCTCTGTGTTGATCTCAGTCTGAGCCCTCCTTGGCAGTTCTTTGGTTGGAGTGCCCAGCAAATCTCTTGGGCTTCATTGGGAATTCACTCATCTCCTTTGGCAGCAGCAACTCATTGTACCAGTACAATTTTCCCTTTCCTCAGTGCAAATTGTGGACCATAATTTCAGCCATATCAATGCTAAATAGAGTAAGCTCATTGCTCCAACCCTAGCCACCTTAAACCTAAACACATATTTTTGATTCTGTCTTCTCTTATCCATTTGTTCGGAGACAGTGCACATGCCTATTGCTGACATTCAAGAAGTGTCTGTTCCTCTCCAGTGTCCACTCTGGTTTATGAAGTGAATCCTAAGTAATGGCAGAAGTGCGAGATACAACTGAGCATGTGTAAGCCTTAACTGGGTTAGATGTTTATTTTTGCAAATACAAAAAGGAAAAGAACCCCCGCTTGCATCAATTGAGACTTCCCCCCCCTCTTTCCCCCTTCAGTCTCTGTTCCATGTAAACAGCCAGATTCGTAGCCATCTGTTGGATGGGCAGCACAACCAGTGTTTCAGCAATAGGTTTGGCTCCTTTCCCCAGTCTACAGACAACCTCAAGGAAAGAGCCATGCAGATCATCCTAACTTCGTCTTACATAGAGGCTGTTGGATTGTGATGTTTCTCCGTATAATGTTATTCTTCAAATATTATCTATGGGAGAATGCCGCCAGATTGGGTGTCATGGGAACAGCTTGCTTTCATCTCAGGATCTGATTTTGAAGGAGATAGCCAGCATCTGAGGGAGATTTACACTTTCATTCAAAGCTTCTTATTGTGTTGTTTTGAAGGAGTATAGGTGGAAGTGGTCAACTGACTCTTAATACAGCAAGAGATTTTTTAGGGAAAAGAAACAGGAAACATTCCTGTTAACTAGATTCTTAAAACCCTTTGCTGGTAATGGTCAAAAAAGTAGCAAATTTGATGTTAATATGTTAGCATTAATGCATCCGTCTAGCATTGGTAAAAAAAACACCAAAGGAACAAATTTGATGCTAATGTGTTATGCATCGATCCCAAGTTCTGGTCTCAGTACAAAAGAAGCATGGTTCACTTGTCATTCCAAAGTGACAGCATGCTCTAGCGGCAAAGCAGCAATCCTGATCTGGTTCAGATTGGAAATAGGAAGAAGTGGAGCAAATTAGATAGTAAGCATTTTGCTCTGCCTCTTCGTTATGTTTTGTGATGCTTTAACTGCGTTTCCTAGAGTGTAATTAGTTTTCACAGTTGACTGAAAAATAATGAAACTAACTTGAGATTTTGCAATTAAGTGTCTTCCTTAGAGTATGATCTCCTTGAACATCTAACATACATCTATGCTGGTATATCCTTTATTGTTGTAGTTAGGTGTCAAACCTGAACTTTTGGAGAACAGACTTTTGAAGTGAAATGCAGGACAGACCTGCCAAAATATCTCTGTTCAGTTATTCCTACATCAAAGCCTGTTGATTTCTTGCTATTTTCCCCATCAGTCATGTAGACGGATGGATGAACCAGTGTGATCTGAAGAAACATGTAGATCTTATGTATGTTTGCCACTGTGACAAAGATATAAAGATTTATTTGTGGCTCTTTCTTTACCTCAAGCCCAGCTGGTACTATGTTTCACATTCAAACAAAGAAACAGCCGTTGGAGATGAAAAGTCTAAAATCTAAACCAAATTATATGATAATATTTGAAGATAGGATGTGTTTAAAAGCAAAACATTGTCAAAAGCCTCTTAACTTTTCAACATACATTAGATGCATTACATGCCTTGAACAAAAGTGTTTTATCTAATCCATTAGGAATTATTGTGTCAACCTGATCTGCAGGTTTATTCTTGGATAACCCTGCAGTTAAAAGATGCAAAACTGCAACATGTTTTTCCATAATATACAGCCAATCCCCCAGATTAGAATAAAAGTTAATTAAAGCATTAAAATGTATTTGTTCATGAAACATAAATAAAGCAGAACAAGTAGTTGTCTGTTAAACAAAAACCAAACAAACAATAACAATAATAGCAGTAGGAGATAATGGTACTAATAATGCTACGTAACATCTCTGATCTCTTTAATTTCTTTTGATGTTTTTCGGTAACTATCCTGTCATTTCCCACTGCTAACTCAACTAATTGTATTTTCTTGCCAGCCATCTGTCTCCATCCCGTGTCGACTAATTCCTTCTGTTTTAAACCCTCAATTGCTTTTGATCCAGCTTGTTGACTTGGCCAACTGAAACTATCTCCTAGGGTTATAATGAACTCTTAGCAATTGTTTTGATCCCAGAAATTTTTGACATTTTGTCCTGGCAAGGAATCCCTCTGGAACCCCATGGAGACTGAGAGAGATCCCAGTGCATCAGTGAGGAGCAAAGCTGAGCACCACACCCTCCCACATCCTCCTCAAAACTAGGTCTGATAGTCTTTCGCTGATTAGCCCTATATGTCTTTGTAGCTCTTATTAATTTCAGACTCTTACATTGTATTATACACAACCATTTGGAACTAACCAGTGTAAGAACTTGAAATTGATAAGAAAAATAAATTGATAAGAGCAGGAAATTGATACAAAAGTCCTGTGGAGAATAATACTAAAGGCACACACAATGCAAGACTTGTCAAACTTAATTGTGCAAAGAAGGAAGTTGATAAGATTTATCTATGTGCTGATAAAGAATCCTGTGTATCGATGGAACTGTGTATAAAATATCAGGGGGAAAATACTTAGAACATTTTGCTGGCTGGGAAATCCCAAAGGAGGGAATTAAAAGGTTAGAAATCCTATAGAATACTGTGGGATATATATAATTATAAATATAAATATAGTTATATATATTTGCCAGGATTTTCTGTTTGCTTGCCTAGTGTTATGCTTTTAAATTTAATTTTGGACTTAACACTTGTTCTCCCTCCCTTCCCAAGCTTATATTGCTTGCATGTGTTGTATTAGAGAAAATAGACCATTGGGAAATTAGATGCTATTGCAGTTTTTAAAAGAGAGAGAGAAAGAAAGCAGGTGGGAAGCAATGAAAATGGAAGGTTGTTTTTGCAGATGCCAGTCCTTTTCCAACATTTAATGTGTAGAAATAAGATCAAATTATTAATTCCTTCCCTTTCAATAAAACTGGCCACAGAAAAGAGAGAATTGTCTCTCTAATTATGCCCCATGTGTTTCAGCTTTTTTTGTTTTATAGCAAAATCAAATTCCCATGCTGGGACAGAAGAAGTGAATATTTAATATTGTCTTTGCCCTGAAATGATTAACCTGCAGTGGAGTATAAAAAAGTTGTCAATGAGGAAACTACCTTGCAATCTCATTTATTCTTAGCTGTGTTTAATGCCATGTCCTTGAAGTCTGGAGTGTTCATTTGCACTCCCCCTCCTCCCTTTCTCACAAATAATTTCTAGCATCACTACCCTTCACTTCAGCTTGGTTTTGGAAGTAATGACTCAGTATTGGCCCTAATACTGGTAGGGCCTGGATGGCTCTCTTGGGTGATATTTGTGCCTTGGCTGGTGCCTAGTGAAGGTAGGCAAGTGAACAAAGTACCGTGGCCTTTCTGTGGTGGAAAAGTTAAAGGAATGGACATATAAATATATGGTTTTGCCTTTTATTTTGTCATATTCTATCTAGAGCAGAGGCAAGAAAATCCTAGGAAGCCCATAAGCTGATTTTCTATCAGACCGCAGTACCCTTGGAGAGTCCAAAAAAGAAAATGAAACAAAGAACAAGAAGTGATGGACATCCCTTCCTGGCTTTGTTGTGAGGGAATGGGAAGATTAACTGCACACCTACCATTCTGGAAGGCTTCCAGCAGTGGAATTTCTTTGCCAAACCATTTCAGGAGTTGTTGGGTTTTTTAAAAAGAAAAATCCCTAGAATAGGATCCCATGTGCCTCGTGGCCACACTTTGCCCTTGTCAAGACAGCTATTTAATATGAAGTATTTTTAATATTGTCACTGGTGGCTTTATATTCAATAGCTCACACAGTTTCCCCACATTGTTGGCTGAAATAGCTGAAAATGTATGGGACTGAGCCATGGATTTAAGCTGACCCACATTTTCTGAGAAAAGAATTGTCTGAGAAATCATCTCAAGGCTTTGTTTTTTCTGCTTAAACTCATAGAAGCCTTTAAGGAGAAGTGGATAATAGCCCTCTGATTATTAGCTTTTAGTAGGACCTGATCAAATGCATCTGCCGAATTATTCTGTAGAGCATGTCCCTATAAACAGCAACTGCAAAATCCTTTGCTTCTGGCTAACTATGAATGAAGTAATTATAAATATTTTTGAAAGGTTATTTTTGGCCTAAAGGATTTCTGAAACTGTAACAGCTAGAATTGTAAGTTTGTATAAATGCTACTGATTTCCCAAGTTAAATAACTGAATTGAATCTTAAAATTGGTTCACCCAGAGTGCCACTTGGGCCCATGGATAAATTAACTTTTAAGTAGTATCTTAACATAGGCATTTAGTGGATTATTAAGTAGGTCTTGTAAACTGAACTGTGAGATCCTTTTCCTCTGCCTATGAAACAATTAGTTCATCAAGAAGGAGTGTGTGTGTGTATTGTGACACCTTTAAAACTAACACATGTATTTCAATTTGTATTTTTATGGATTAGGAAGATAATACAGATGTTGTCTTCTATTTCATGTTCCACTTGATCCCACTATCATGCCCACACAAAAATTCTGACAGCCAACCGCACACACAGTTTCAGAAGGGTAGGGAGATGGGAAACCAAAAAGCATGGAGAACCAGAATAATGCTTGGGGTAAGTACAAATAGACAAAAATAACAAAGTCTAGCCATTCCTGACTATTCAAACCAAAGTGTAGGCCTCACTGCAACAGAGTATGAGGACCATAGGAGTTGACAACAAAATGCATTGGGTCCTTTTTAAGGAGAAAGGCAGGATAAAAATATTTTAAATAAGTAAATAATAATAAATAAAGGTAAGTCTTTAGAGGGGCCCAACTTTTATACCTCCTTGGCAATTCAAGATGGTTCCCATTAAACAATTTGTGGCTAAATAGTCCCAGAGTTTTCATAAGACTGAGTCAATCATTATCTGTGGAGCCCACATCCACTGAGGGGTGCATGCTAGCCCTGCCCCTCTGTTGCCACTTTCAGTGGAGAAAGGTGATAGTCTAAGAAGGGTGAGGAAAAGGGAGAGCCCAATATATCTGCGTATTTATTTATTTAAAATATTTTTACCCCTCCTTTCTCCTTAAAAGGACTTTATTTATTTTTTATTTATTTATTTTTAGATTTCTACCCCGCCCCCCTAGACAATGTCTACTCGGACTTGGGGTGGCTTACATCAGTAAAAGACAATATTAAAGCTAACAACAGTGAGAATGCAAATACTAAAAAGGATCAAACAAATACCATACTAAAAAACATAAGCAACACCAAAACACATTCACAGCGGTAAAGTACAACAATCTATTTAAAGCCCCACTCAGGCAACCAGTCACTCAGGGAGAGCTTGCCTGAAAAGAAAGGTCTTCTTCACCTGCTTGCAGAAGGACAATAAAGATGGGGCCAATCGAGCCTCCTGTGGGAGGGAGTTCCAAAGTCAGAGAAGGCTCTTGTCACGATTTGACCCTTTTTGGATCCCTCACCTCTGGAACCTATGTGGCGTTGGACCCACTCGTGCCTTGGTCTGTCCACCTAGACTCAGACCTCAGAGCACACCAGGGCAAAACTGAACTCTTTCCTTTCTTCCACTGCTGCCACCAGGAGATCCCTAGATCCCCATAACTCCTTTAGAAAGAATCAGGTCCACTCTTTAATGAAATAGAAAGATCTTTAGTTTATTTGCTTATTTGTTTCAGTATTATAATATTCAGATCTATTCCTTCTCCCTTCCAGTCACTGGTCAATCACTTCTCAGATCTCCTACTATATTTTCATCAGTCTAATCACAATCACATAAATCTCTGAACTCTCTAATCAAACTCCTTCCAAAACTCTGATCTGATCTCCTTCTCCCCCCTCAGGCTCTGCCTCTTATACTCTGCCTCTTGGCTCCGCCTCTCAGCAACATAAATATGCATGACTCACTCTAACTAAACCTGAGCCATGACCACATTTAAAGGAGAATGCTACAGACCTCCCCCCTTACTTAGGTTTGTTTGGGAGGGGAAACACATTTTTCCTCCTGAACAAACAGGTGCAATTGCTTAAACTTTTTTAAGTTCTCATAACATTTTAACTTTCACATTTTTACTAAATTTCAACCAAATCCTTACCTTATCATTTAATAATCAATACCATACTTTACCTTTTCATCTACTAATCAATAATATACATTACCTTATCATTTAATAATCAATACAATACTTTGCCTTATCATCTACTAATCAATAATATACCTTACCTTATCATTTTACAGAATTTACAACCATACAGAAATCACGATCATGACTTTTTTTTACATAAATAATTAACTGTGAATTATAGTCCATTTCAGTTTATAATAAAAGTCCTGGTATCATTCATCTAGCCTCCTGGAAAGCACATGTGCGACAACGTTGTGGGCTTTCGAGGCAAGAACTGAGTCTCTGTTGCAAAGGCAAAATTTGCAAAGTCCAAGTCTCTCACTTTCCCGTCGTAGTCTGGCGCACCATGGACTGGTCCGGTTGTGGTCATCTCCTTCAGCTGGACACACCTTGGCTGGCACTCACGAGTCCCTCTGTTGACCACTGGCTCCTTCCTCCGCACCCTTTTCCATCGACTGGCGGTCATTGGCCACTCGGTTGTCCACAGGATGTCATCTGCTGGTCGTTTTATAGTGACGTCATCTTTAAGTCTGGCTCGGGGCTTCACTTGCTTAGCTAGGGAAAGGGTAGGCAGTTCCCTCATCTCCTCCCGAACATCTTTAGATGCATCCCTCTTTAAGGCATCAGGGCCTTCCTCCTTCTGTATCACATAATTGACATTGTTCAATTTTGTCACTACTTTATAGGGATCCTCCCAAGCTAATTGTAGCTTGCGACTTTTGACTGGCCTAAGCAAAAGAACTTCATCTTCAGGCCCAAAAGTTCTTTCACGGGCTTTCTTGTCATACCAGGTCTTCTGCTTAGTCTGGGCAGCCCTTAAGTTCTTTCTGGCTTTGGTCCTGTCCTGCCCAGTCCCTCGTCTCTGACAGACATCACACGTTTTACAGAAACTAGTAATCTGTTTGCCCATACCTGGCCAAAAGAAGTTCTGGCCAACCCGTCTTTTGGTTCTGGTGATCCCCATGTGAGCTCCAAATAAACTGCTGTGAGCTTGATTAATGATTTTCTCCCTGTATTTACTAGGGACCACTAATTGCTTTCGGGGTTCCCCTTTTCCTCGGTATGGAGTAGCTAACGTTTCCCTGTACAGCAGGTCTTTGGTTAAGCTAAAGCTCTCAGGGCACTCAGGAGACAGTACAGTGGGAGTCCTGGCAGCTTCAAAGCAAACTCCCAAGCTAATGTCCTCCTTCTGCTCCTGGGCAAAATTGTTATTTGTTTTGGGATTCTGTAGTAGCATGAGTTCTGTCTCAGCCCTATCATCAAGCTGGGTTGCCACGGTAACCGCTCCTAGGCCTCTCTCTGCTACAGTATCGGTTTGAGCTGCAGAGGGTGAGTTTTGACCCCCCTTTGAGCGGGTAAGCACTAACGCACTCTTGACATGCTCTATTAAATCCCAACCAAGGAGAAAAGCTGCTGGTATTTCATCTGACACAGCTACTTGCCACTTTCCAGACCAATTCTGGTATTCTACTGGTATCTCAGCCACTTTTAAAACCACGGTTTCCTTCCCAATTCCCTTTAAAGACATTTCTTTGCCAGGAATAATGTCATCCTGGGCTACTAAATCGGAATGGACAATGGAGATTTGAGATCCTGTATCTCTTATTGCAATGTACTTCTTTCCTTTCACAACTATCTCTTCACCTGCGTTTCTGAGAAGGGTCTGGTCATTGCTGATATAGAAACAATGGACTACTTGGGCTATAGGAATATCTTCCTCCTCATGGTCAGTAGAAGTGGTGGTGGTTATGGGATCAGGTCTCTGTCTACTATTTTCCTCCCCTGATTCCACTTGCTTGACACAATACACCTTTTTGGTTAGTGAATCATTTCTCTCCAAGTTGGGGTATGGTTGCCTACACTGGAATTGTAAGTGGCCTGGTTGCCCACAGTTAAAACATTTAAAATTCCTTTTGTCATTCTGAGGTACTTTGGTGAACCGTGCCTCAGGGTTTGATGTTTTTGGCAGGCTAGCCCTTGGCAACTTTGGGAAAGTCCCGCCCTGACCTTCTCTCTCAGGATTCCTGCTGAGGTAATTTTTATTAAAAGGCTTTTTATAGTTATTGTCCCAGTTTGGTTTATTTACTCTCAGCTCTGAAAATCTAGGGTTCCTGTAAGCATTAATCAAATCAGTTTGTTCTCCCGCTTCCCATAAATTTTTAGGATTCTTGTCCCTTACTAAATACCGTAGTTCTCCAGGTAATAGGGAGTAAAACTGTTCTAGCCCAATTAAATCCTTCAACTGTTCTAAAGAAGTGATCTCCTCTCTTTCAATCCACTTATCCAGAGTCTGCGCCAATCTAGCTCCCAACTGAGAGTACGATTCATCCTGCTTTTTAGAGAGAGAGCGAAATTTCCGCCTCAGGTGTTCAGAGTTCAGACAAAATCTTGAATAAACCATCTTTTTATATGCCTCAAAATCTCTTGCCTTCTCGGGATTCATCTGGGCATATATTTCTGCCAGATCTCCGCTAACCTGCGCTCTTAAAACCATCATTCTATCCTCATTTCTGATTTCAAAGTCATTGCAGGTGCGTTCAAAAGCAATGAGGAAGGATTCAGGACAGTCCCCTCTTTTGTACTGGGGAAACTTCTTCAAATCTATCTTTGACAGGATTCCACCTCCCCCACTGTTGTTATTATTAAGATTATTGTTTAGAGCAGAAATCTCTAGCTGTCTCATCTGTAGTTGAAAATCCATTTCCCTTTTTCTCTCTTCCTGTTCAAATTGTCTGGCCTCCTTCTCAGCTCTTTCTTTGCTTTCCTGTTCAAATTGTCTGGCCTCCTGCTCAGCTCTGAGCTGTAGTTCCTTAAATTTAAATTCCCTTTCCAGTTTCCATTTCTCAAATTCTTGAGGGCTTAATTCCTTATTTCCCTCCAATTCCTGAGGTAACTCTTCAGACTCAGGACTCCCCCTTGTGGCGTGTTTGGGAGGCATCTTTTCTTTCTGGGGTGATTAGAGCCGCGTTCACTAATTTTTAAAAGGACCTGTTTTTCTTATTTTACTTCCAGTTACTGATATAAATTTATTTTAAGCCTTTTCTTTTAGTACTTTCCCTCAGATCTGCTATGACCTGGCTTCTGCCTTATCCACAGCGCTCTCCTATCCCAGAGCCTGGGATTTTACTTACAGTAAGCCCTCTGATCCTCAGATCCTGAGGTAAACTCAGAAATTCCCTCTCAGAGAATTCAAGCCTTTTCCTTAGGTTCTCTCCCTCAGATCTGCTATGACCTGGCTTCTGCCTTATCCACAGCGCTCTCCTATCTCAGAGCCTGGGATTTCACAGCAAGCCCTCTGATCCTCAGATCCTGAGGTAAAACTCAGAAATTCCCTCTCAGAGAATCCAAGCCTTTTCCTTAGGTTCTCTCCCTCAGATCTGCTATGACCTGGCTTCTGCCTTATCCACAGCGCTCTCCTATCTCAGAGCCTGGGATTTCACAGCAAGCCCTCTGATCCTCAGATCCTGAGGTAAACTCAGCAATTTCCTTTCAGAGTCGTTCCCTATCTTAGACCCCCCTGATCTGGGTTCTGAGGCCCCGCTACTAAGCTTTTCCCAAAAGCTCTAGCAGGAACCAAACCTCATTGCCACAGATCCTGTCTAAAAGGTACCCTTGACTCAATAAACTCTTTTATAAAGGCTTCACTGGATTATTTCAATAGGCTTCACTGGATTATTTCAATAGGCTTCACTGGATTACTTCGTATCCCGCCGCTGGACACCAATGTCGCGATTTGACCCTTTTTGGATCCCTCACCTCTGGAACCTATGTGGCGTTGGACCCACTCGTGCCTTGGTCTGTCCACCTAGACTCAGACCTCAGAGCACACCAGGGCAAAACTGAACTCTTTCCTTTCTTCCACTGCTGCCACCAGGAGATCCCTAGATCCCCATAACTCCTTTAGAAAGAATCAGGTCCACTCTTTAATGAAATAGAAAGATCTTTAGTTTATTTGCTTATTTGTTTCAGTATTATAATATTCAGATCTATTCCTTCTCCCTTCCAGTCACTGGTCAATCACTTCTCAGATCTCCTACTATATTTTCATCAGTCTAATCACAATCACATAAATCTCTGAACTCTCTAATCAAACTCCTTCCAAAACTCTGATCTGATCTCCTTCTCCCCCCTCAGGCTCTGCCTCTTATACTCTGCCTCTTGGCTCCGCCTCTCAGCAACATAAATATGCATGACTCACTCTAACTAAACCTGAGCCATGACCACATTTAAAGGAGAACGCTACAGCTCTCTCCCATCTACCCACTAAACACACACCTGTGAAGGTGATGGGACCAAGAGGAAAGCCTCTCCTGATGATTTTAATACTCGAGCAGGTTCATAAAGGGAGACACAGTCCCTGAGATAGCTCGGACCCAATCTGTTTAGTGTTGGATCGTTTCTGCAGGGGAACTAGAACCCCAGTTGTATTGAGATTCCAGCTCACACTTTGTTCCCCTTTATGTTGGTGGGATCCACACATTTAGATAACACCTGAAGAGAACTGTACTTTCTGGAACAATCAGGTTGGCATAAGAGCACAGCTGAAACAATTACTCCTAATTAGCATGTTTTCTTCTTTGATCCTGAAGGCCTAAATGTCATTGATAACACAAGGAGAAACGTAAGCTGTCAGAAATGTAGTAGAGAACAAACTTATTTGATTGGATAATAATCTCCCTTTGTTTATACTAGTACTATATAGAAATTCAATGCTATGTGCCCCTCTGATGCACCTACTGTAGGTGGATGAATTTCCCTATCTGATTGTCCCTAGAACATTCTAATAGGGAAGGATTATAAAACTGAGAAATGGTATTGCCAGCACTTGGAGAACCAAGAGGTCCTTCTGTGTTAATTATCTGGCAAGAGTTTGTTCATTATTTATCAAGAGCAAGGACATTGTAAAATTAGGCAATCATGCTGGAATGAGCTGGGGAAGCAACTGCGGTAGGAAAGCACTTACTCTAATAATCCCTTAGAAGTAAGGAGAGGTAATGTTTTATGCCAAGTCTGGGATTTTATGTCTTTCCCTTGCATTCTTTCTTCTTTGAGGACTTTTTTGAGTTAGAAGTTCAGATCAGCCAAAGACATTTTAGAAATCAATCAACCATTAATTTATTTAGCTACAAGCCCCTCCACCCACACTCCAAGGATTCAATGCTCTTGAACTACAGTACCTTCTCTAGATATGAAGAGAAACAACTGTGGCAGATTAGGAACTAATACAGGGAGTGAATATTCTGCTTGATTAAGCAAGAAGAGAATTGGTATGGTGGTTGCAAGACTGAGCAGGTAGACATTCTAAACATGTGGCAAAAGATTGTTGTAGTTAGTGGAGTAAGATACCTCTTCTTCATTTGAGGCCATTGAAAAGTGTGGATCCCATTTAAGGATGTAAATCTTGGTTTGTCTTCCACTGATGAAGAACTGCAACATTCTTTCCTCTCTGGCAAGGATGGTGAGGAATTTCTGGTGCTCTCAATAGAACAGTGGTTTTGAACAATGATGTGGACAAAAGTGCTCATTTTTAAAGCACATTTTTCCACGTAAGGATGATTTCTGCTTTGTTTAAGAATGTGAAGCAATGGATAGGTTGTTTGAGTCTTTCTTAATAATAATCAGCCACTCTGTGCTTGCTGTTTGTGAGTGTGTGCTTGTGTATGTGCATGCACGCACATGCATGCACACACTTCATTCCTTAGAGGGAAAGGACACAAGAGAGGAGAATAAGTCATTTTGCCCAGTTATACAGGTGATGGCAGGGGAAAATATCTCTTTGTTCTGTCTCTTAGCTAGAGATAAGGAACCTTGCAAAGCATACAGGCCCTCATTGAGTGTTAAGATAGTCTAGACTGTGAGAATGAGTAATGTGGGTATTATTTCCATCCCTAGCCCCAGTGTATGTCCAATAGTGTCACCAAAATTTTCAGGATGCATTCTGGTAATGGAATATGGCACCTTTCCATTGGACATAGTATGCTGGAACAGCAGCATTCCAGGCACCAGGAATCCTGGGGCATCTGTTTTTCATGGCACCTGAATTTCAGTTGCAGCGTATGTAGGAGATTTGGTTCACATTTCAAAGCGCACTTACAATTTCACATTTCCTGAACCTAAATATAAACCAGAATGCAGCTTGTCTGCACACAAAGAATTTCCTGGGGCTCTTAATGATTTTGTTCAAAGTTGCCTAACGGGAGCCAAAGTTACCCAATTTTGTGCAAAAATTTAGTTTTAATTCAATTGCCTGATTTATACCAATAGCCCCAAACTAGATTTATGCTTTTTTCAAGAATTTAAAGCACTGGATAGCTTGTTTGCATCATTCCTAATAATAGTCGAGTCCCTCTGTGCTTTCTGTTGTGTGGGTTCTTTGCTTCTCAAAAGGATAGGGACAATCAGTCTTTTGTGCAATAGAGACTTTGTGGGAGAGAGACCTTTGCCTTGTTCTCTTCTAGAAATAGGGGAATTTTCATATCTTTAAAGTTTCTCATTTAGCTGTTCACCATGTACAAGCAGCTGAATTCAACAAATACAGAGAATATTGCAAGTATTCTTTCAATCTCTAATGATATTTTTTTTTCTTTCCCAGAGAAGGACATGCAAAAATTCTTAGCAATATGCTATGAATTGTATTTTTAGTTTGCTTTATTTCTGCCTTCTAAAAAGTTAAGTTGCAATGTAATAAAGCTCCAGATACATGCAGGTGTACATGGAAACAATGTGAGAAAAAAAGGTGTGTTAGATATTAAGACATCACTATTGTAGCTGTCTGATAAGCTTCAGGTGTTTGTTCCTTGTATTTTTAACAACACTTTTCCCCTGGCTACAGACATACTGTATATAGTGGTCCTTTTGGCTGTCCAAATGTTTTACAACCACAGACCACAGCTGGCAACACATGCAAAAACAAATAGAAAGAATTTGAGGTTATATGTTTTGCCAATGTAGTTTAATGGAGATGTATTGGTTTCTGTGTTTGTTCATACAGACCAAAGACCAAGCTGGTAAAGAGAAAAAATAAGGTCCTTAGCACAATGAAGTATTCTGCTTCTGATGTTAGTGCAGTGGTGAATCCATTCTGGGGCTTGATCAAAATTTTGATGGAGCTAGCAAAGGGGATGAACCTTTTGGGGGGATAGCATTCAGTACCTAGGACAGCTACTGTACACCTTAGACTAAAACCTTCACCATCTCTCTAATATTAGATCCATACGCCTCCATGGTATTAGTGGGAAAGGGGAACATGGAAACAGTAAGAACTGGTCAGTTAATTGAACAACTTGATTTGATGAAGTCATACCCCAGATTATGTATTGCTAGAACAGGAGAGCTGTAAGGATGGAATTGTTGTCATTGCATGCCAATAAGTAGCCTTGGACTTGGAATAGAATCTATAAATGATTAATATATAATAGATTATCTATTCAGGAGTCCATAATCAAACCTGTGTCTCGTATATTTGCTATGTATAATCAGGTTCTTCTAGTTATGAATGTAGATGAAAAGATTCTAAATCTGGATACATTTATTTTGTTCCCCCACAGAGCTAAATTTGAAAGTGTTATGATCGAAGCACTGCTGTCTGTAGGGTACACATTTATTTATTTCTTCCTCTCTATAGCCTCTGGTAGGACAGGTGTTGCAGGATTAGGGTAAGGAGAGCTTCGAAAACTTGAAAACATGTGTTCTAATGGAGATGAATGAAGAACAAAGTGAAAGATGACATTTAGTTGTGATTCTAACATGCCACTCTTAGAAACCATTGTAAGGCTCAATTGAAAGTGAAATGTACAACTGATCCAATGCATTAAAACTGCACAAACTTTATTGCTATTTAATGCATATAATTTAATTTAATGCATATAATTTAATGCATTTAAAGCATTTCAGAATGCATGCAGCAATTGCGTGTGTTGGACAGAGCACGAAAAGTATGGAAGCATGTGCCATTCTGACTGACGTGTATTCACTAGATTGTCTACTTCTTAGGAATGCACAAACTATGCTTGCATTTGGACTCTCTGGGTACCCCAGACAAAATCATACTGTGTATACAAGCCCAAGTGTAAGACCCCTTAGTCATTTTTGCCATCTCCTACAATAGGTTTTGGTAAAAACAAAAATAAGACCTCAGGTTCTTTCCATTGGATTTTTGAAAACATTTTCAATTTTGGAAAGTCTGCATATAAAGTAAATGCAGAAACGTTATCTACTGACAGACCTGCCCATTTTTGGATATTTTTGGACTGACAGAATTAAAAAGCGAAGCTGAGATCACTGTACATCTACCTGCCATTGATGGCAGATGTTAAATAGAAGGAACCTGTTATTTATTTACTTTTAAATTCAGTCATTCATTTTGTAAATGTCCTCATGAATTTCATGGGGAAAACCCTGGAGATTTAAAACATTGGAATGGGGGAGAAAGCAAGACTGACAGACCTGCCCATTCAAGTGGAATGTTTTGAGTGCTTAGAAGGCTGGCTTTGAATCTCTGTGTATTCCACCATCCCTATGGTGCTGAACTAGGATTTCTGACATCACTTTCCCCCTGAACAACTCCTCATCTTTAACAGCTACATAACAACCACAGGCAGGCACAACATGGTGTTCTCTGTAGGGAAATAGCTGTGCCAATTCAATTTGGCCAGCGAAGAAGGTTGACAATTTCGTTGGGTTTGTTTCTTATATGAATTCTGCAAGATTTGGGGTGAGGAGAAGGAGTCATAAATGTTGTAGAAATGACTTCTGTAAGAGGAGGAGAAAGAGGGTAACAGCCTCTTATTTAAAAAAATGAATTTGGGAGAAAGCAAAGCCATTTTTAGTCCTGAATTGAGTCAACCACTCCCTGTTTCTGCTTCACTCAACTTCCAGTGTTTCATGCTATTATGTTGATGTCTTTCTTTCACAAACCTCATAAAGCTTTAGAGAAAAAAATTGGGTGGGAGTGAAATGATGAACATATACCGTATTATATTTGTAAACAGGTCTATTCCTTACTCATGAATTCTGTGATCAGTGAGCAAGTACAGCTAGATAAAGAGATTAGCAACCTAAATTACTCTGAAAATTGAAAAGTGTGATGTAGAAATGTCTTTCTGAAAGATTTCTTTAAATTTTTTTAAGATAGCATTTGTTCTCCTTATGTGAGACCAGAATCAAATAGCATTTTTGTTGCCTAGACACAGAATAGAAGCAAAGCCCACCCACCTCTGCTCTTGGGGATCAGTTTGGGCTTCTGTTTGAATTAATTTTATTCTGTGCAAGCTATTCTTCAGGAGGCTTTTGTTTTCAAGGTACACACAACCCTTGGAAGGAAAAAGAAACTAGTTTCTATTGATGTACCACTGTTTGGAGCCTTAAGAGATACAGAGGTTTTGTGAAGAGGCAAAGGACAGTATATTTCATATTTTATTGCACATGTCATATGGCTAAAACAAAGTTGCCCTTTTTGTTGACCTCTTCCCCACCAGGTGTTTGCCAAACTATTGTGAACATGGAGGAAAATGCTCCCAGTCCTGGACGACATTCCATTGTGATTGCAGCGACACTGGTTACATGGGAACAACCTGCCATAATTGTAAGTGGATCATACTATGAAAGGGCTGTAGTGGAAGAGCCTCAAGAGAAATGGGACAACAAAGAATCATTTGGTAGCGCATACAGCAGAACAACAAAATGTCCCATCATATAAAGTCAGCAATGATGTTTTGTAAGGCATAAACAGTTAGGAAGATAACTTTGGGAAGTTAAAGTTGGGAAGGGGTCATAGGTCAGTAATGAAGCATACGCTTTGCATGCAGAAGACTCCAGATTCTGTCCATGGTATCTTCAGATCAGGCTAGGAGAGAATCCTGGTGAAAACCATGGAGATCTACCGCCAGCATTAACCATAACGGAATAGACGGGGCAGGGATCTGACACAGGATAGGGAAGCTGCCTATCTTCCTAAGAGCTTTGCTTACAGCTTCGTTCTGTGCAACTGAGAAGTAAATCTGAGTGAGTTACTCACAAGTAAGTATGCCTAGAATTGTAGCCTTCATATCTTGCACCATTAGCGGCAACACTGCTATAATAATGAGAACTCCATCTCACAATAATGAGAACTCCATCTCCTTGTTGGAATGCAAATATGCAAATTCTAAATATGAACATATGTGTATTACATACATTATATGGGGCAAAAAGATGGTTCCTCCTATGGATTTATAAGGGGCTAAAAGAAAGGAAATGGGAGAAGGTTTTTAACAGAAATGTTTCACAAGGGAGAGAGGTAAACTGTGGGGTCCCCCAGCAATTTGTGTTGGAACTGCTCTAATTTAGCCTGTAAATGCAGGGTAAGCAGTGGTGTAATAATATTTTAATATGGCACCAGATACTTAGGTTAGGCTTGTCTCATTCTCCTACAAAATATTATCTCCTTGCCTGTTTTCTCCTAGTTTCAATGGCAGTTTTCACATTTGCAGCAATACTTTTTGAGCACATTGACCAAACTATGCAGATTGTGCAAAACTACGGTACAAACTATGGACTTTTAAAAATCAAAGCACCTGATGGGTTGTCTGTGTCTTTTCAATCAAACTGTCAAAACTTCTGTGCTTACTGTTACACATGTATTTTCCTTTACCAAAAGAAAAGAGGCTCGTTTTATGCAGATATACTTTGTGCCAGTTATAGAAACACACCCACATAAAGAGGCCCCTTGCTTTCCCTCAGCCTGGAGGGAATAAATTTTGTAGAGGTCAGTAGTTTCTTGAAACGCTGTCTCAGTGTGTCAAAACAGCCTGCTGTATTGAAAACAGGTAATTTTGCAGTAATTCTTTATTGGGTTTCTGAGTAGCACTCGGTGGCCGCTGTTAAAAAGAGAATGTTGCACAGGTGGGCCTTTCATCAGATCCAACAAAGATTTCCTTCTGCTCTCATAAAGTAAATGCTACTAGTGTTTCCGCTACTCTACTCCTTGATCAGAAGGGAGAAGAGATTGTGGTAGGATAATGGAAGGTGATGGTAAAATGCCAGAAAGAACAGGAGTTTGTGAAAAGTATCACACAGACTCAGAACATCTTTTTCTCAAAACTGAAATGCGAATGTACGTTTCCCTTTTTTTTTTTTTGCCAGGGTGTTCCAGTGATTCACTGTGCACGTGTACATAAATGTATTTTCATACTTCTTTTGCTTTCTGCCTCGGAGCATCCGTGCCTTTCAGCTGGAGAACCTGGATGCTGACTTTCTGTTTCATAGGGTTGACATCAACAAAATCATAGCTAGATGTCTTTATGGAAATAGGTGAAAACAAAATGTTTCAGAATATTTAGAAAGATTCTTATGGCACAGTGATTGAACTGCAGTACTGCATCCAAGACTCTCCTCAACCTAAGTTCAATCCCAGTTAGACAGCTTGAGGTTGACTCAGCGTTCCATCCTTCTGAAGTTGGTAAACTGAGTACCCAGCTTGATGGCAGGATGGGGCAGAAATGTGTAGCCTGCATAATTAAATTGTACACCACCCAGAGAGTGCTTTAAGCACTATGGGGCAGTATATAAGCAGCACACTTTGTTTTGTTTTGTGTTGAATGGTCACATTTATTTACTTGTTATGTGCTGTTAATAGGGCTTTCAAGTAAATGAGATATTTAAGGAATACTTTTACCAGTTCCACACAAACACACACGTGTGAGTTTTTGCATGGCCAAGAAGGGATTTGATCCCAAGTCTCCTGAGTCCTCATCTCTCACTCTATCCATTACACCACACTGGATTTGGTTATACTTCTAGGCAGAGTTATTTGAATTTTTAAGATCCATGTTTGCTTCCCATTCTATAGTGTTACATAAAGTATTGTCCCATTTTTAAAGAAAAGGTATTATGATTCAGAAACGCATCTTAACATCAATTGTCAAAGCGATCTGAAGATTCCTGTATTTGAATAAGACCCAAAGTAGAGCATTTCAGACCTGATCTTTCATGTGGCAATTTCATTTTATTAGAAACAGACACATGTTTCCAGACAACATTCTTAAAGCTAGGTTCACTGCAATTCAATTTTGCTAGAACCAAAGGATGGCTGTTATTTTATGAGAATGTTGTCTGAGTGTGAGAAGAGGGGAGGGAAAGAATCACTGCTGTGCCAGAAAAAGCTAATTGCTGCTCTATATAACCTGCTAGAATCTGAAACTGGGGCATTCAATTTTATTGTCACCCATGGTCTCTGAAGCATTTTTAATTTTCCTGTTTTCCTTAATTATTTTGTTGGTGCTATTTAATTACCCAACATGGAAACTTTGTGTACATCAGCAGGGGAAAAATAAAGCTATAAGTACATCTGGGCTGACCAGTAAAAAATGTCAGTCACTAGGCCTGTTTGCAGCTTCTGTAACTATTAAACAGACTTCCTCCATTTACTGCTTGCTTCATACTTGTTATCATTGCATGAGAGTGCAGTGATGTTATTGTGCTGGCAGAGCAAAACAGCATTCTACAAGGCAGTTCTAAAAAAGGGAACAGCCCAGACAAAAAATGATATCTTTGAAACTGGACTTCTGATCAGTACCAATATTGGCATAGTTGTAGCAGTCTGCTCTTGCTCTGTGCCAGACTTGTTGATGTTTGGGGAACGGTTTTCGAGTTACAGTGGTGCCTCGACTTACGAACGTCCCTACTTACGACCATTTCGAGTTACGACCAGCTCTGGCCGCAAAATTTTGCTTCTACTTGCGACCGGAGCTTCCACTAAGGAACAGAAAAAGGCAGGGAAAAAAGGCAGGAAATTCAAATTTCTAACTGTAGGTGGCGACGAGGCTGCTTCTTTGTAGCTCTTTCGCCCCAGCAGTTAGAGAGTGTGCGTCTGAGGAGGCTTGGGACTGCCTCGCTTCTGCTTCTGAGAGTGTGTGTGTGTGTTTGCAGGGAGGCTTCGGGCTGCCTGGTAAGGTAAGGTGCTGTTTTCTGCTTTTTAAAAACTGTTCTAGGTGTTTTTGTAGCGTGGTTTTGAGCTGGGGGGGTTATGTTTCTGTGCTGTGATGGGTCTTGGGGGGGTTGTTTGTTTTTTGGTTCCCCCCCCATTTCCGATGGGTCTTGGGGTTTTTTGTTGCTTTTTGGAGTGTTTTTTCCCATTTCCGATGGGTCTTGGGGGTTTGTTTGTTTGTTTTTTCCCCCATTTCCGATGGGTCTTGGGGGGTTTGGTTGCTTTTGGGGGGGGTTTCCCCATTTCCTTAGGGGGTTTGTTTGTTTTTTGGCTTCCCCCCTATTTCCAATGGGTCTTGGGGGGTTTGGTTGCTTTGGGGGGGTTTCCCAATTTCCGATGGGTCCTGCATGCTTCCCTTGCTTTTTCCTTTGTTCTCTGTGCATTTCCGATCTGCTCCGTTTGTTTTCTGTGCATTTCCAATGGGTCTTGCATGCTTGATTGCTTTTCTCCCCCCCCCCTTCGGCTGGAAGGGATTAATCGCATTTCCAATGAGTCTTGCAGTGATTTTTTGGGGGGGGTGTGTGATTTTTTTCTTCGGCTGGAACGGATTAATTGCATTTCAATGCATTCCTATGGGAAATGGTGCTTCGATTTACGACCATTTCGAGTTACGTCCGTCTTCTGGAACGGATTATGGTCGTAAATCGAGGCACCACTGTATGATTTTAGCCATCATCCCCCATGTAGAAACAAGAGGTGTGAAATGTCCCCTGATTTAAAACAGATCAAATACATTGACAAGACCAATCTTGCTTATTTTGATAGAGAAATTTTGGCTTTAACCACTTTTTTTTAATTTGGAAGGAATATAAGCTGCAGGGGCTGGAACACTGATCCTCAAAAAAGACCTTTCAAAGGAGAAAAATGACAATTTTGTTATAAACTGAACATGTGCAGAATAGGCTTACTAGTCAGAATGTTCCAAAATAGATACATTGTTGCAGCTACGTAGGAAGGGAGATGTTTGGAGGCAACAAAAGATCACAGAAACAATTAAAAGACAGGTTTTCTTTGAAGAGTAAAGACAGACTTACTTTAAAGAAAGTAATGGAGTGGCAGTGCTCCAGACAGGACATTTTGCCACATATCTACAGGGAATTAGCATACATTTTGTAAGATTTATTCAAAGTATTTCCTCATCACATTTGGAAAGAATCTAAACTGCAGGGGCTGAAATATCGGTTCGAAAAATGGAATGGAAATAGAAAAAACAGCCAATTGGTTATAAATTAACTGTGCACAGAACAGGCATACCAGCAAAAGCATTGTGAATGAGATACTTTGCAATGCCTTTCATGCTGGGAAGATTGCAGGGCAATGAAAAGTCATGAAGATAGAGTCAAAAGACAAGTTTTCTTTAAAAAGACCCTCTCCCTGATACCAAAACCCAGGCTTGCTTTAACGAGTGTAATGGAGTGACAGTGCTCCAGAAAAGGAGATATTTTGCTATGTGTGCCCAGGGAATTAACATATTTAGCATATTTTGTTAGGCATATTCAAACTATTTCTGCATTAAAGAACACAGAGCAGTTGTGTTTGTTCCATCCCTCAGTGCTTTCAGTAAACATGCTCTCTGGATTTCTGAGACTAGGCTCCTCTTCAAAGGGGGGAAACAGCTCCAGGTCTGGGGCAATCTGAACTTTTGACACTGTCACCCAATTAGCTGTTTCTCAGGCAGAGAATTTTATAACTCCTTCCTGGCCAAACAAGCACTGGTGCTGGCAAAAGGATTCTGTATCTCATTCTAAAAACATTTTAAAAGATATTTTAAAGAATAAGAGAACAAATATTCTGAAGCTCACCAATTTTAGTTGTAAAACGACTGTTTGTGGGTTTTTTTGCTTTTGTGCCTATATCCTGTCATAGTTTCAACCATTCCACCTGTCTTGTCACTATACACTTTTCTGGTAATTAAGGGGAAAAAACCTCCAAAGATGTTATGCGCCATCAAGTCACTTCTGATGTGTGGTGACTATATGAGGTAATAACCAACCAAATTTCTTTGTTAACAACTCTGCTCAGATCTTGCAAACCAGCATCTCATCTTAGGTTGTTCTCTCTTCCTATTGTCCTATCTCCTTCCTAGCAATATCTTCTTTTCCAGTATGTTCTATTCAAGTCTTGCAAACTAACAGCTGCAGATTCCTTCACTGAGTCAACCTATCTCATGTTAGGTCTTCCTCATCTCCTGCTGTTCTCCCACACCATTTCCCCAGCAATATTGTATTTTCTGGTCAGTTCTGTATTTTCACTATATATGCAGGGTAGGATAGCTTCAGTTTACTCATTTTTCCTCTAGTGAGGCTTCAGGATTGGTTTGATCGAGCACCCACTTTTCTGCCTTTCTGCCTATCACGGGTATCTGTAAGGCTCTCTTCCAACACCAGAATTCAAATAAATAGATTTTTGTTCCTTTCTTGCGTTGTTAACTTTCTTTCACATAGTGTGGGTGGTTTTGACCTTGGTTTCTACTGACCATCTTTGCTAAATCCAAGCTCTCCTCTTTTTGTATTGTTTCAAAAGGCAAGGGACATATTTTAGAACACTTGCAGACAGCATGTATGTATGTAGAGCTTTTGGTCTGTTATAGCATTTCTTCCTCAGATTGCTTACCCCAAGGAAAAAGTTTAGAAATTGAAACATAGCTTTCTAGTCTGCATTCTACAGAGTGGGCATGGCAATGTTAGTTGACCTGAGAGTTTAAAGGATATGTATGTTTTTCCATGGTATGTGTTACTATACTTATTCACACCGTGACTCCACCATTTCATTAAGTCCAAAAACAGCTCTTCCAAATATCCTGGTGCAGAGGAACTACAGCCATATTCAAGCTCTTCTTGCTTCTGCCTTCTCCCAGCAACCATAATACAGATCATTTACTCATCTTCTGAGATCCTCTAGCCCTGAGTAATTCTACATGAGGAAATTTTCTGTAGTGTATTTGTAGAGTATATATACTTAAACCTCTGTTTTAAAAAGCCAGGAAACTCAGTTCTTCAAAAACGTTGTTTTTGAATGTGGGATATTTTGCATCTGTATCCATGATTCAAAATGTCCAGAAGTGGCCTGACATTGTTGCACAATATCTTGTTCTCATTATCAGCAGGAAAAAGGATGCCAAGCTTTATATAGCAAAGGGCAGCCTGGATGACGATCACACCAATGGTAGCAGTCAAGTGTTTCCCAACCGATGGGGCATTGGGAAGGGGAGCAGGTTGTGGGGGCGGGGGGCTCAGCTTTTGTTTTTTAAGACAGCCCCACAGGTTTGTCAGTTCACAGGGGGGAGGGATTTGTGGTTTGTCCATTCACAGGGAATTCATGGTTCATGGGCCGTCAACCTTGATGACCCACAAACCAAGACAAACTGCCATTTCGGTGGTTCATCCTCATCTCTACTCCTAATTCTTTCCTAATTCCATACCATCCTTTGTTTTTTATATTTGTTTTTTATTTGAGGGAGGCTTTGTTTTGGTCTTTAGTCATTGGCATTATTTTAGTACCACTCTTACAGTGATGTCCCCATATAGCCTTAAATGTCCAACATATTTTGGTGATGTTCCCATATAGCCTTAAATGTCCAACATATTTTAGTCCCAGGTGGTTTTTTTTTGCTGTTTTTGTTTTTGCACTTATATTTTATTTTTGATTTCAATTTGTGTTGCTCTGTTTGTTCTGACTTTAAGAATTTGTACACAAGTATCACACACAAAAAAACCCACAGACACTACCGTAGTGAAGAAAAGCAGCACACATAATACAAATGTATTCAAGTAAATAGGCAAAATGCAGGGTCCTCTCTTTTTATTCTCACAGCAGATCAGGCTAAGAGATTATGAAGGCCACAATGTCACTTAACTTGCTTCGCAGCTTAGCAGGAATGTAAACATGGTTTCACAGGTCCAAGTGGAATGGAAACCTACACCCTATTCACTGCTCCACAGTGGCTCTAGTGATAACCATTGCTAGTTCTGGAACAGGAAGTGACAGAGTTTTCATTAAGTTGTGAAGGATGGTCATCTGGTATAGAAGGCAGAAGAGGACTATTTTTGAACTAGAATAAATTCTGAGTTCAAAAATAGTCCTCTTCTGCCTTCTATACCAGATGACCATCCTTCACAACTTAGGAAAGTGTTTCTAGTCATGTTTTGAAGGGGCAAACAGAGTCTTAGATATATTTGTTTTGCTCTGCCATCCCATGCAACTACCAACTACCTTTCCAACTTGTTTCACATCTCTTCTGTTGCTTTCATTTCCTGTTCTTGTTTCCTCTATCCATTTACTGGTACTGCTGACCTTCATTCATTGTAATGATCTTTTTCTGCCATCCCCAGAGTCTTCCTTGTACTTCCTCCTTCCTGGTGGTACAAGGCAAGAAGAATTGCCCTTATATTCTGAAAGATAACAGCACTTCAAAACATCTTCCTGTAAAATACTTAACAAAAATTAACACAGTCCCTGGTATTTGACTCAGTACATGCTGAGCCGTGTACATACAAGTGTATCTCTGAGGAAACTTTATTTGCTGCCAGAGGGATATTACTTACAAAAAAAAGGGAGAAGAAAATGTCAGGCAATTTCCAGTATAACGTATGCAGAATATTAAAGTGGCCCCATAAATGGGAACTTCATCCCACACAAAATGTCAACAATTCAGCATTCGTTTCTGGCCCCACATTGAAATGAAATGTTTAAATGCAGCAATATTCGGGTGAAGTGAACTTTCTGCCTTTCCTAGACGTATTTAAAAGATAAAAAATACTTTCATTTATTTTCCATTTATCTTTGTATTACTGGATGTCCGGGGGGGGGGGGAACATTCCCATGAGCAGAGGAGCTATGACCTAAATGTGTTACCTGTGCACTCCAAACTCATACAACTATAATCCTTACACAATCTCAATCTCTCTCTCTCTCTCTCTCTCTCTCTCACACACACACACACACAGAAGTGTAATAATATTTCAGTGATGCTTAATACACCGAGCTGAGTGGGACGAGAAAGAAAAAGAACATCCCTGGATACAAAAACGCTGTCTGAAGAGCAGCTTAAAACTTTCTCTTCTCTCTGCAGCTCTGACAAATGGCTCACAGAGCAGTTGCAAGGGGATATTGTATATACTACACAGCAGCCTCAGACGGAGCCTTCCCTAATGTCTCAGTGATCAGAGTGTCCAGTGGAGCTCTTCGGCTGGGGATGGGATGTCAGCTGCCTTTTCCTTTGGCACTAACAACTCCATCTACTGTATTATTATTATTTTATTTTCCCTTTCCTCAGTTCAAATAAAATTCATCCCTACATTTGCCAAATGGGATATAAAGGGCCCATTGTGGGGTTGGAGAGTTCCACACCATTTTCTTTCTTCACAGTGATATTTTAAATGGCTTCATGAAAATGTACACTTTCCTGGAATAACCTGGTATAAATGTTTTTGTCACAATAAAAGGAGCCTTGTCGTGCAGTGGTTAAACTACTGTACTGCAATGAGGACTCTGTTCATGACCTGAGTTTGGTGCCAGGCTCAGCTTGAGGTTGACTCAACCTTTCATCCTTCCAAGGTTGGTAAATTGAGTACCCAAGTCGCTTGGGTGTGGGGGAACATGTAGCCTGCACAGTTAAATTGTAAACCACCCCGAGAGAGCTTTCAACACTATGGGGCAGTATATAAACAGCAGAATTTGCTTAAATGCTAGTGTTCAAGGTGTCACAAGATTCTTCTTTCCATCTCATGTATCAGACTAACAAAAGTGCCCCTTGAAAAGGTACAACATGATAGGAAAAAATCCGACATTTTACTTTAAACTGTAATGCTCAGAATTTGTCAAAGCTATATTTGTACACAACCCCCCCCCCCCACTATGCTTCTTCTTCTTTCTTTCTTTTTTTATTTTTTTATTTTTTTTTTGGTATCATATAAGTAAATGTGTATTTTTAACAAGGAGAAAATGAGCCATCTGTCATGCCAAAACATCACAGCAGGGACTTTATTAGTCTGTCAATAGTGGAGCCTGTCAAAGTCAGTTTTTCTACAGTACAGATTTCATTTCTTTTTGGCTTTTAACATGACAATTGTATTATAAGGGCGAGCATGACAGTCATTTCTGTTAAATTCGCCACTGCCTCTTAACATGTCTGCTGTTAGAAAAGTGAGAGGAGAGGGAGAAGCCTTCTTCCCATGGTCTGCCGGAAATAACATTTTATTTAGCACCCATTATTCCATAAATGTCTAATTACGCCTGACTATTCAGAGCGATGAAACTTGTCAATAATAACAGATTGGTGAATTCTTTATCTAGGGGATCTGGCAGTAATTTATAATAAACATTTGCAACACCACTTGTGTAGATGCGGCCTCTTGGAGAACAACTTTGTGCCTACAGAAAATTACATGAAATAGGGAGGAAATCTAGAATTGAGGATGGATAAATCTATCAGGTGTACTTTCTGTGACATCAGATATTTTAAAATTTCAAATGCTTTCCACTAACCCTTTAAAGACAGTTGGGAACTTGGGTGAATTTCGATTAACAAATAAACCAAATTAAATTGTCAGTCACCTGCACTGTCCTAATTTGTTGCTATGTTATTGTGCACATTACAAAGAGAAATACAAGGAACTGACAATTCAAAATTTCAGATCATGCCAGAAGAAACAAGAAAGGGAAATGGAGAGCAACTTAATTTCATTCCATTTAATATGTTCTCAAAGGCTTTCACAGCCAGGATCCAATGGTTGTTGTTGGGTTTTTGGCTGTTTGGCCGTGTTCTGGAGGTTTTTCTTCCTAACATTTCGCCAGTCTCTGTGGCCGGCATCTTCAGAGGACAGGAGCTAGAATTCTGTCTGTGTTCTGGTATAGTGTGTGGGGTTGTTGAGTATTTGTAGCTGTGGGATAAGAGTTTTTTGTTCTTTTCAGGAGATTGGGTGTTTCCTGTGATCAGGGTGTTTTTTGTTACGGGTGCTTAGTAATGAGGGAGATGACTTGTCACTGTGATTGATGGGTATCGTTGGCTAGTCTTTTGTGTGCAGTGATCACCGGTCTTTGTGGCTGGGTAGAGTTCATTGACCTTTTTTCAGGCTGGAGATGACCAAAGAATTGACTAAAATTTTGTCTGAGAGGATGCAGGCAAGGCTGTATCTTTGTTCCATTAGGAGACGTAGCATAATGTGTAGATATGAGCAAAAAAGACCGGGAGGAATCAAGGACAAAGCCAATTGCACCTAGTCAACTGGGTGGCAGATGTTGATATCATTAGTGGAAATGGCAAGTACACAGGGAAAGAAAGGGCTGAGAAGATAGATAAAACGTTCAGACTCGGATGTAAAGGGGAGGAGACATCCCACCCCTATTCAGTCCTCTGACTGATACACCTTGCCTACTGTCCAAGTGGTCTCTTAATGATCTCTACATATTGGATAGAAATCACTACTGAGCAGTGGTTGACAAATGGTCACCCTCTGCTCAGTGCTTCTCTCTTCTCTGCAGCTTTTTGCTCTATCTGTTGCCAGAAGATTTTTTTAAAATTTATTTCTTACTTGTTAGAAATGATCTATCAATTCCTTTACCCACTTCTAGTGACTTACACAGGTACAGCTGTGCATCCTATACTGCATTGCTCATCCTTCTCTGAAGAAGTAAGGGGAGGAACAATCCTCCATCACACATTTTTAAAAATCATAAAAATGTATGTTTTTTTAAAAAAAAAATAAGCATTGCAAATATATATATGAACAGTAGCTTAGAGGAAAAAAGTGACAGTGAGACCATCCCAGCATTCAGAAAGAGGACATGGTCCTCCCCTCACAATCTGTTTGCCACCTTCCAGGGAAAATCTAGGGCTGCTCATTTTCTAGAAGGCGATTTTGATTTGCTGTAGCTTTTAACACGAGCAATCTCCTCCACCCCCACCACGCACACTGGGGGGTGGTATTGCCTTGTGCGGAATGTACCACACACACTTCCTGAAAGGCTCTGAATAAAACATACTGAAAAGCACATTCTCATTGCCTGTAGCTATCACCAGGTCACAGGATGTTACGGTACAGGCTGCCAGAAAACTAATCAAGGAAACAGAAGCTACAGAAGCCAAGGAGAAAGAAACCAAGCATGGGCCCAAAATGTGATGTTGGGAAGTGTGAATATTCAAAAACGTGAAAAGGAAATCTCCTCCTTCATTTCTTCTCTAAATTTATCTCTTTGAAAACAGGAACATTTACTTGGGGTAGGGTTGGTGGGCTGCTTTGGTGTTTTAAGCCAAGTGGGCATGCCTTGATTTTCAGAATATGTTTTTCTTCGCTCAGTCAATTTGTGCAATAACCTCTAAAAGGCTCTTTTGTTGGCATGGATATTACATGATACCATCTGCCTCCATTACTAATGAGTAGGGCTTCACGTCTTCCCTTGTTAATTCAGAGAAATTTTATGATTGCTCTGGCGAACAAGGTGATTGAAGAAGCCAGTGGTGAGCAACAATTTCTCTGTCACAGAATCCAGCATGTTTTACTCCTTTAACCCTCTTGTTTCCTTTTGTCTGTTGATGAACAGAAATGTAGGTTGTCCTACACTAAAGATGTTAGGAAATTCAGATGCCAGGATACCATTTAGAATCTGCTGAGCAGAAAGCCCTGCCAGCATATTAATAGGGGAGTGCACCACTTGCATAGGCATTGCTGTTGTGCAGGTGAAAATCTCCATGCTAAAAAAAACAAAACAAAACAAAACAAAAAACCCAAAAAACACCCTCCACTTGTGCAACATCAATGTTTGGGCTAGTCATATTTCCTGTGTCACTGTACTAATGGGATTTCCTGATCAGAAGATGCTCAATAGGATATTGGCCAATATCACAGATGCATCCATCCATTTTCTGTGTGATATGTGTTCCCTCAGTCTGTGTGGAAGAGCTATCTTTCAGTGGCATTGGTCATGCCTTTCATGCATAAATTTCTCAGATCAGTTCCTAATGCAATGTTCTCTCCTCAGATGTTGTAAGACTTCAACTCTCAAACATCCCAGCCAGTACACCCCATAGTTAGGGATTGTGGCAGTTGTAGATTAAAAACATCTGAGGACCAAGGCTTGGGATCTTTGCATTATCAGACAGGGCTGAGAAAGACTTGAACCCTGGAGAGTAACTGATAGCTAGAGGTCATAGTTTCAAGCTAGACAGATCAATATTCTGACTAATTAGAAGGCAGTCATCTCAGACTTAGGTCCTCAGATACTGCTGGACCACAATTTTCAGAAGCCATTGACTATGTGGACTAGGGCTTCTGGGAGATATACTCCAATAATACCTATTGACCCATGTTTCAGAAATATATTATAAGGCATCTTCCTGTTTCTTGTGCAAAGAGACCATAAACTGCTATGCATATGGAATTACCTGTTATGTAAGGTCTCCTCCTACACTTTAGTCCATTGTGGGAAGAAGACACATATGTTGATGTATAATGATATTGTAGGATGCAGAATCTCTTTGCCAGCATGAATGCCTGTTTCACTAGGAAGGAGTTATAAATTTCACCTCTTGAGAGTTAGCTAATTGGGTCCTGACTGACAGGGTCAAAAATTCAGATTGGCCCAGATTCCCCTTTTGAAAACTTGTGTCAGGATCCTGGTCTCAGAAATAGTGAGACAAAGTTGTCTGAAAGTAATCAGGTATGGAACAAATCTGATGTGCATCTGTAATGCAGAAATACTTTGAATATGCCTTACAAAATTATATGCTAGAAATATATGGCAAAATGTCTCCCTTTTTGGAGGATTGTCACTCCATTACTTTCTTTAAAGATAATCTTTTAAAAAAATTCTGTGACCTTTCATTGCATTCTAAACATCTCCCTTCTTGGCCCAGAAAACTGCAACAATGTATCTACTTTGAAATATTCTTGCTGGTAAGCATGTTCCATGCATGCTCAGTTTATAACGAAGTCACTGTTTTACCCTTCAGAAAGGCCTTTTTTGAGAATCAATATTTCAGCCCCTGCAGCCTCAATTTATTTATTCATTTTTTATTTATTTAATTTATACTCTGCCCATCTAGACCAAAGTCTACTCTGGGCGGCTAACAACAATTCAATTAATAAAAAAATTAAATAAAACAACAACATTAATACAATTGAAGATGGCAATAAATAAATTAGGTATTGACAGGAGGGAAGGCCTGCCTAAAGAGCCAGGTCTTGAGGTTGCTCTTAAAAGCATCCAGCGAGGGAGCCAGACAAATTTCTGGGGGGAGATTGTTCCAGAGGCAAGGGGCCACTGCCGAGAAAGCCCGATTTCTTGTTCTTTCTCTCCGGGCCTCCCTCGGTGTTAGGCTCCTCAGCTGCCCATCCTGGCTAAAGCAAGTGATTCAGGTAGATCTAGGTGGGAGAATGCGTTCTGCTAGATATTATTTCCAAAAAGTGGGTGGGACCAACCGTTACCTTTCAAGATAAGCAAGATTGGTCTTTTAAATTTGTATGTGCTATTTTAAATCTGGGGAGCAGAGCTTTGCCCTCCTCTAGAAAAGCAACAATAAAAGAAAACAGAAAGAAAGATATAGCTACACTACATAGTTATATAAGTTTAATTATGCTCTAACTACCATGACTCCACACTGAGGAATCCTGAGATTTTTAGATTGGTGAAGTACTTAGAATTCTCTGCTAGAGTGCTCCCTTGAACTGCATGAGAAACATCTGGGTAACTCACTGAATTACAGTATGTAATTGGCACACTATGTAGGAATACCCCAAGACAGAGCTGCTGAATAGCTCAGTGGTTTAGGCACCTGTCTGAGGAGCCAGAGGTTGGGAGTTTGATTCCCCCGCTGTGCCTCCTTGATATTGGCTGGTCTCAATGATCCATAGGGTCCTTCCAGCTCTGCAGTTCAAAGATTATTCAAAGATTATTGAACTGGCCATGGGGACTATTTATCCTTAGTATTCCCAAGGACCATGATTGCTATGGGAGACAGTTTCAACTCCTTGCATTTAACCATCAAGCTTTGCATATGATAACTTTGAGAGGGAAAAAGGAAAGTAGTTCGGGATTACAGGGTAATGGGTTGTGGGATAAAGGAGGCTTTCAGCTTGATTTTGAAATATAGTTAAGCTATTTTTCCAGCTGGGAGGAGACATAGTTCCATTTACTTCTGAGCCAAAGCTGCTGTGAATCATTGTGGAATCCCAGATCACTAACAAGCATGTCTTAATTCAGAATTTTGTACACAGAGAAATAGATGAGAACTGATCCACAAGGTGATTGTGCTTCACACACTCTCCTGTATATTTTGCACAATCATGTATTTTTTCTTAATTAGAGCAGCCTCAATGAACATTAATCCAAAAAAATTGTATCCAGTAAAACTCGTGCAAAACTTTAGACATTAATTTGAAGATAAAAAGAAGCACTGATTATTATTCAATTTTTTTAACTAGTTGGCAATATTATTTAGATTTTTAAAAAATCAGTAGAAAAGGAAGAGGAAGAGGAATATCTGTACAGAAAGCAAGCAAGTAACATAGCTTGCCCCAAGAGGTTTATGTTCTTCAAGACATGTTGGAAGAGTAATATCTAGGGATTCATGTATGGAAACATGTTATTTTTTCCTAAAATGTCTAGATAAATTAAATGGATTCTCTCTCCTGCCCCCACTTTTACCAGTTTTATAAAGTCGCTAATATACTTTCATTTTGATTGTTGGAGGAATCAAGGCAGTGTTTCAGAGCCAAGAACAAACCAAATAATGCTTTCTCAGAGTTTTTAGAGTCTCCCTCAGGTTGCCTGAGCACTCCAGATAGTGTCTAATCATGCCTGTTGGAAGTTTAAAATGTATATATAGCGGATTGCAGGGCAACAAAAACATAGACTTGACCTTGGAAAGGTGAATAATGATCTCTAATTTCTTTGCAGTATGTTAACAGCAATACTAATAATCTTATTCTTTTATCACAAAGGGCAAACATCTGTGTTTGTTTTCATGCTTGCAAAATGTTTGCAAAATATTTTTGACTCCTATGGAGGCAAACATATCTTGATCAATTGGCTACATGTGCCAGAGTGTGCATTTTAGCACTTAGCTAGGGAAAACAACAATAGTAAGCAAGCTGTTATGGCTAATGAACTCAAATTAATGTATTACGGTAACAGCTGACTCCATCTTCCTAAAATGAAATCAAGTGAGTATCTATATAATATACAAAGGCAAAATAGCAATTTATAGTTGGTTTACAAAGCCAACAAATGTAAATTCAAGGAACAAGACAGATAAATGTCAATATTATTATAATGTGTTTCTCACATCCAGATCTTAGAATGTTACTTTTTAGAAGTAATGTTATAGCCATAGTTCCCAAGTCCAGCAAAGCAGTTAAAGTTCTTCCTTTTTCCAAAAGTAGCTTGAATAGTTGCTCTTGGAAAATTATCTGAATGCTGGAAGCTGCTGGATCATGGTGAGAAACACACTCATTGCCTTAAGTCCCCTCCCAAATGGAGCAAAAAGCATTAGCAGAAAATAATGCATGAACTGTGTAATATTCCTCTACTATGATTTAGTGAGGCCACACACATTTCAAAAGTAACTTTAAAGTTATGCTTCAAATAGAGGAGCATTATATCTTCTTATGTTATGTTAATCGTAATATAAGGTAATTATATGTTTTAGAAAAAAGGAATTAATTATAAGTAGCTGGCCGTTTCTGAGAAGTCTGAGCAAACCCACAAGGAAGGCAATTTTAATTTTAATTTGCATAGGTATAGGAAAGGAGAGAGAAACATCGCCCCACTGCTATTTAAGGGGTCTGCAGTTCAGAGATTTGAATACCCAGCATTTTCCATTTGTAATACAACAGTTACCCCTTTGACAACCTCAACTTCATTGCCCCTTTTATTTCCTTTTTCTTATCCCCCTATTCCAATGTTCACATCTTGTTTAATGTTATTAGTAAGTTACAAGTCTCAAGTGACAACCCCATGTTTTAATGAAAGAAAACAACTCAATCCCTGTCTCTTGGCATGGCATGGGCTGCGTTTCTGTCAAGAAAAAAAAATTAAAATAATAAATCAAAATAAACCTCAGAGCTGTTCTCCAGAACAGGTTTGTTTGTTTAAGATGATGATAATGAAATGGCACAGTGCCCTCAAGTCCAATCTAGGCAAAGGCATCACACACACACACCCGAAAAAAAATTCACAGATTTCTATACCCTTGTCACAATATGTCAGTCATTTGTTCTTCATATGGACATTTGGACATCTCCAATTAGGTTACAAGATTTACAGACTATAGATGGGCACAAACCGCTGTTTGTTGGTTTGTGTCATTTTATCCTTTGGACAAGTAGGTGTCTGGCAGGTGCCCACTCAGAGACAGCACCTGGAGGAGGTGGAATAGGGAAGCCAGGGCACTGAACTTTTCCAGCTTACATTGAAAATATTTTAGCTCCTCTTTTCAAACATCTGTTGCAGTGATCAATTTCTGTGGTTAATTTCCAGACTGCTGAAAAGGTTTCTCAGTAGCTTCTCACGCAGAAGCTTAAACTTTGCAAGATAGGTCAAATTGTAATCTCACAGCTGCAACCATGTGGGAAGACAGTTTTCAGTAGTGACTGGCCATGCAGATAGTGTACCTTTAACAATGACTACATGAGGATGCAGAGGCAGCAAACGTATGAGAAGGTCAGCTTCACTCCTTAACCGTCAAACACTGATAATTGGCTTCCCATGTAGAAGCAGCTACCATGCAGTGAGATAGGGAGTTACGACACAGAACTATATTGTCCCACTGCCTGGAATACTCATCCAAAGTGTGTTCTGTAAATATCTGTTTCTTTTCTTTCCAGCTATTTATGAACAGTCATGTGAAGCCTATCGGCACCAAGGGAAAACATCTGGTTTCTTCCACATTGATCCTGATGCAAGTGGTCCACTTCCACCATTGCTGGTCTACTGCAATATAACTGGTAAGAATATCCCCCACCTTCATGTCTGCATTTTGTCAGTCATAACATTGTTACCAGTATAAAATATATGACCAAACATCTATTTATTTTTTTGTCTACTTGTCCAAATGAGCTGGAACTTCAAAACAAGGGGACTAGTTGTACTGCAGCTGCTGATGGTGGTGGTGATGTCAAGAGTGATGTAATCTTGTGGCATCTTAAAGACCAACAAGTTTTATTCAGCATATGCTTTCATGGATTGCACCCCACTTTTCCAGATGTGCAAAGTTTTGTCTAAGTGGGCATATACTTGCACCCATGTGTTGGTGTGGGAAGGGAGTCTAGGGCAATAGAAATACAAAAGGTACAAAAAGTGATATTTTCTTAACAGTACACATTTAACAAACATGCATTGGGAGGTGACAAGATTATCTATGCCACAGCTAAGCAGAGTGGACAGGCATAGATAATCTTGTCACTTCCCAGTGAGCAGAGTCACACATGTATGGTGTGATGAAAGTCTTTCTTTAATTCATATATAAGAGGTATGGTTTAACCTCCAGATAAACTCCAGTGGGTGTGAGATTCTAAAGAAATAAATGTTTAAACTTTGCAGTCAATGAAACACCCTAAATCAGGGGTGGTTAATTTCCAGAGGTCCAGGGGCCACATTCACTCATCCCTTGACCTTAGAGGACCACATTCTGATTTTTTTTCTTATGAAAATGTACTTTTAAAAACTGAATATATTTCTTTTTAAGTCCTAGTGGATATTTTTTAAAAGGGACAATGCCATGCTTCCCAGAGATGTTGGAGTACCCTCAAAATATTTGTTGAATGTGAGGCAAAGAGTGGTGCAGACTCTCAGTTGATCACAGTTGAAGCCCCAGAACTTGTTTGGAAAAAAGATTCTGACATCCGCTGTCAACCCCATTCCTTAGACTTCTCTGTTCTCTCTCAACTTAGCTCCAGTCTTCACAGTAGCTGGGAGAGAAATGGCTTTTTCTGCTGTGAGTTTCTTGTTACAAGCTATCCTTGTTGTAACACAAACTATTTGAGGGTGGTTTAGTCTTGAACAGTCTTTAAGAGCATTTACAAAAGACCTGTTCCTCATTTGTTGATATGGCCTGATCCTGCAGCCTTCACGTTTAGACTCTCCTCGTAGAGAAGGGACACTGATTACAAGGACAGTCATGATAAGCACCTACACTTTAAAATTTACCACTGCATTGCTGGTGACAGACACGAAGGGAACTGATACTTGGCATGGGATATTTAATCTAATGTGGGGAAAATAAAACCTGCCTTCCATTGTATAATTTAGGCAAAATTTGGAAGCACTAAGTTGCCCATATTTATTTCACCTGTATAATGGCATGTTTAAATACAGTGTGTATAGTCAAGATGTAGGCACACGGACAAGAATATAGTAGCAATGTAGAGTACTTTCTGGAAGCTTGATATTTCCCTATTTCCCCTTCAGTAGTAGAGAGATGCTAGACTTGAACCATGATTTATTTGTGTTTGTTTATTATCCCACCTTGCTCCCAAAACATAGGCTGAGGGCAGCTCACAACTGGATTGAAAATAAGTACAGGTAATAATGCAAGAAGTTAAAAATATTAAAATACAAAAAAGCAAATGATGAAGTTAAAAATTAACCTGAAAGTATATCAATAAAAAAGGAGGGCAGCCACACATTAAGAGATATTTTCTCAGCAACTAAGTTGGTCAAGTGTTGAAAGCCTGCCTGAATACAAAGGTTTTTGCTGATATCCTAGAAGGCATACATTGTCCTTGGAACAGCCTAGCCTCCCTTAGAAGGAGACTCTAGTCTTGTGGCTGTGTGGAGTAGCCACTAGGAAAGCCCTCTCTCACATCCCCACCAAATGTGCCTCTGAGAGGAAGAGAAGGATCTCTCCCAAAGATCTGAGCCTAGCTGGGATTGGGGGGGGGGGGGACATTTTTCCCCAGAGTTTGAATATTCTACCTTTATTGGAGGAACTAAAAAGTTACAGTGAAGATGAGCCTACAAGTTTTCCCAAAAATCTTCATCAAGCAAAGATGGTATAAAACTTGTGGTTAAGGCAAATAGTTCAAAAATTGAGCGACACATGGTGCCCTTAGCTTGTGAAACCAGGCTGCCAACCAAACATTTGTCGCATTATTACTCTTTGCCTTATCACCAAGTTTAACTATCTTTGCCTGATTCAGAGTTACGGGGAACTCAAAGGTTTGTCTTATTTCTCACACTTTAGTGTTCCATTTGACAGTCAGTGTGGTTAGTGGATTCAGACTTGAACTTGGGCTCAGGAGACTTGGGTTCAAGTCTCTGGTTCATCACGGATACTCACTAGTGGATGGCAATAGTAAACTATTTCTTGAGCATCTCACACACTTTAGAAATCTTATTAGGGTCACCATAAGTTGGAAGCTGTTTGATAGCATGAAACAACCAATAAAAGTATTACCCAACTTCAGATTTTGTTGCTAGAAATGGATCACATGGCCATTTTGTGTGTTTGTATTTTTAAAAAAAATTAGCTTGGAGCTGTTTATCAGGATGTTAGATTAAGAACTACAAAGGAGGACTATTCCTGTATTGTTTAACTATAAAGAATGACCAATATGTTTGCTATAGAGGTGGGTGAATACTTCAGATCCCTTCTAGAATACTGTGAAACAACTTAATAATATACACTTTAAATCAGGAGTAGCTAGCTGACAGTGTCAATGCAAGATTATGCCCTACTAACCTTTAAATCAAGATGTAGAAAAAGGTTTGCAGGTGGGAAATGATTAGAACAAGTTGGAAAAGGTTAAAGGACAAGTTGTAAGAGCCTCTTATGTTGGGTTTTGGATTTTGTAGCTTTCAGTCACAACACTCAAAGCAAACTCCATCCCATCCAATCTGAGATTTTGTGCACAGTGGTTTATATATTTGTTGGATCCCATGAGTTCTATAACTAGAAAGTTCTTGATGCTATCTGGCCTTATAAGTAGAGATAGGCACAAATCAAATTATGACCAAAAAAAATATGGACGAATTAGGCTGGTTTGTAGTTTGGTTCACAACCCAGTTCAGGCATCCTGTTTTGCCAAAACAAATCAAAACCTATTCTCCCCCCCCCCCCCCAACTTGGCACTTCGTTTTGCTTTGACAAAATGAATTCCCACCTGCCATCTTCCCGCTGCCCCCACTGCTTCCCTACCTGGTCCTGCCTCCTCTTCTGCTGCTGCCACCATTGTCAGAGTCAGCAGGCTGGCTTCCCTTCCAGGAGCTGGGCCCACTTTGTGCCCACCACCCAGCCGATAGGTGGGCACATGTTCATAGACAGTCAGCCAGCTTCCCTTCCTGGAGCTGGCTACTGCATTAGCCCGACACCCATCACATGGGTAACCACAAACCCTGAATAGATATGGGTACAAACCTCAGTTCAGAACTTTATACCAGTGTGGTGCCACGCGTTCCCTTCCCCCACCCCCCCGACCAGCTCCCCTACTCACCAGCTGATGCACGCTGCGTTTCTCCTGCTCTTTGCACAATCATTCTGACACAGCAGGAGCTCATTCTTCCCTTCTCCACCTCCTCCAGCAGCCACCTACTCAAAGGCAGTGCTGCAGGAATCCCTGCCCTGCCTCCTCACCTGAGTTGGCAGCTGCTGGAGGAAGCACAAGCTCCTGCTGTGACTGGACTATCACACAAGGAGCAAGAGGAGAGCAGCATACACCGGCTGGTGAGTGGGGGAACTGGCTGAGGGGGGTGGAGGAAGGGAGTGCAGGCCACCTGTGGTGCCATGCCAATGAACTGACACAAACCTCCGAACTGAGGTTCGTGCCCAACTCTAACCACAAACCATCACAAACCACTAGTTTTCTTGTTCATTCCCATCTCTACTTATAAGGAACGCCACTATTAAACACATGGAGGGATGAATCAGATCCATGTCAGTGTTTCGCTCATAAGAAATGCTTCTGTCTAATTTTTCATAAATGTGCCATTTAAAATACCATTACTCAAAAGCTTACATTTTAAATGTGTACATTTAAAGTATTTTATCTCAAAGTATACCATTCCCAACAGATTTGCTCTTAAAATATCTATTTTACAATAAACTATCTGTTTTTTTTTGAGCCAAAAAACTATGCAAGGACATTCAGGCATTATGAAAGCCAAGGGGTACCTAAGTTGTAATCTGCATATTAATTTGGCAAGTAGAAATAACATCAGTTTTTTATGAAATTCATAAAGATCAATGCCTGAAGCATCATTAGTAAAATATGCTTCTGGTGCTGTAATGACCATCTGGACCAAAAAAGGCTAATACAAACATAAAGCTTAAGTAATAGCTAATTTTAGATATTAGATTTAATTAATTTTAGCTTCTTTGGATTTAAGAAAAGTGCATTCAGCAGAAGGGTGAATGCACCCTTTGTACTTTGTTGTTGCTGCTGTTTTCTTCATCATGATGTACAGAAACAGAAAGAGTTTGCTGAACAGTGGTAGGAGAGATGTCAGGAAAACCTAAACTTTACATTTGAAGTAATAATTTCCAGAAATACTGATATTGATGAAAATGGATGGAGAACAGTGACCCATCCCAACCATTCAACAAAGAGTAAAAGGTAATTGGAAGGAAACTGTTCAAAAGTTGTAAGAACTTGATCAGATGGGCATTTGTCCAACTGTTTAATATACAGCAATTTCCAGTATTGTGAAGTGGCTTAATAAGCAAGCTACTTCAACATATTGGCAAACTGAACACTTCTCCTGCCCCTGCTCCTTTGTGGAGATGCAGAAAATGTGAAAAAAAATGTTTTTGCCTCTGCTAAACCATCAATGATGCACTGAATCACTTAGATTAAATTTTTAAAATATTTTTTTTCTTTGCCTTGTGTGAAGCGCCAATCGAAACTGTGGGCTGTTTTTTAATTGGTAATATACACAAGACAAAGAAAAAATTAATTTAATCTAAGTGATCAGTAATAGTCTATCAGAGGCAAAAGAAAAAAAGAGAGAGAAAGACTTCCCCTACCCCTCCACAGAAAAGCAGAGGGAGCATTCTGTTTGCTGATATCCTAAAGTTGCTTGTTTGTTAAGCCACCTCACGATACTGAAAATTGACAGTGGAAGGAGCTAGACTAAATAGGGTCATCTGAGATCCACATTGCACCAAATGACATAATGCAGCTCTCCCTGACCTCAAGCAACCATATTTAGACCACAACAGCCCATTTCAAAAGGCCAGTAGTTGTAGCCTAAGAGAATCAGTGGCCTTATTTTCAAGGCCCCGTTTTTTTTCAGCCTTCAAAGCTAAGGAACTATTTTCAGCCATTCATAAGAAGGGTGAATTCAAGTTTCAGAAATTTGGAAAGCTTCATGATGGTTGTTGATGTTGGTGTTTCTTTTTGTAATGTATTGCTCTGCCAATACTTGCAGGTTCATTTCAAAGTCATCCTGTTCTTTATTTGAATGACTAAAGAGATTTCCCCATAGAATTGTTTGGGATAAGGTATCTGAACTAGCTTGAGAGCTTCAGTAGTATGCCAGAAGAAAGGACTGTGCTGTAATATGCAGGCCCAGATCAGAAGAACGGTTTCCTGGCAGTGTTTTGTCAAAGGTGTGAATGCATTGGTGATATGAGCGAATGACACTGAGAAACTAGAGTCTGAGGCCAGGTGCACAAATTCCCATTCCAAAATTTATTTTTTGAAAAATATCCTAGCTCAATTGGAATCCATGATGTGTGGGATGTGGGGTAGAGGGTACCTCCACAGTGACAGGGGGAAAGGAAAAATCCCCATCTCTTTCCTATCAAGAATATTGAGAAGAGAAAAGGCCGGCTTTGTTTTTCCTTCCTCGAAATGCCTCAAATTAAATTTTCATTTTGAGTTAATCAGGCAATCATTGTACATGAATTAAACACTTAGCAGTCAATTATTAAGGATGTTTTTAATCCAGGTGTAGCAAATATTTAACAAGATGTCTTTGTGAAAACAAAGTCTGTCTCTTTACAATAACAAGATTAAAATACTGGAAGCTGATGTGCTTTGGTAAGCTCAGTTTTTTCTACATCTGGTCTCCCAAGTGAACATTGCATTTTTTTTTCTGTATGTAAAAGGGAAAAGTTATTATGGGATATGGAACTTTTACCATTTTATTTTCCGTCCACTCCTACCCCACCTTGCCTCCTATGTTTCTTTTCTCCATGTCCATATTTTGATGCAGTCTAGAAAACATCAGACATTCAGACAACAATAAGAACTTTATCATAATGATTTCAAAAAGGACTAGGGGCTGTCTGTCTGTCTCCCAGAAGCCTTCATCACTAGATGTGCTGGCCAGGATTTCTGGGAGTTGTAGTCCAATAATATCTGGAGAACCCAAGGTTGGGAAGCACTGACATGGAGATAATGTCAAGAATGTGGAATTGGCCTCTGTTTACCTTTTCTGTTCCCTGTAGATCAGGCAATAGGTGTATGCCAGACTTGTATGGTGAAAGTATTTTTGTGTTCATGTGTATGAATTCATTCATGTATGTGTGTGCATGCACACATGTGCACACACATACATATGCACATAAGGGATGTGTAGATTCTTGAAAGTATTATGTTTCTTGGCTAAGACAAGCTATCTTGACATTGCAGTAAACCCTGTTAAGGATTCTCCAGCCCCCCATGAATGCTCTAGAAAGACAGTGAGACACAGAGTGGGTTTTTAATTTAATTTAATTTACCAGCTAACCAGGTAATATGACAACTGAGAGATAGGATGAAAAAATCAGCAGCTGTGCAGGCCACAGAATGTGGCCAACAGCTGCACTGGTTGTACTACAGCACTCATAGGAATTTTTCTAGGTCCTACTTAACTGCTAAGACTTGTAGGATGCTTAGTGCCAGCACTCTTTATGTCCTTTATAGGCTCTGCACCATTATTGCCAAGGCTTCTGTAGCAAGGATACTCACAAGTGATAATGCTGGTGCTCCCCTCCCTTCCTTGCCCCATATGACATACTGGGCCAAAGGGCATGTAGCACTCATTTAATTTTCAAAGTGACTTTCGGTCTCCCTTAAAATTGCATGCATGGATCTTTCTGTGTCAGGGCTTCTACTGATAACTTTTTTCAGTACTGCATTCATAACCATTCTCTTTATTGTTTATATTGGCTTTCTGAGCTGTTACAGTATAATGAAGACTATTTAAAATGGATGGTTCATGCCCACAAAGAACTGTGATGTAACCTCAGCTTCTGAAAGCTTTGGCAACAATGCCCAAAATCACTCTGCTACTATGTTTTTTCCCAGTATTACAGTTTTGATGTACTTGGACACCAGCCAAAGAAATTGATAATACTTGCAAGTTGATACAACAAGATCAATGCTTATTTTTAACTTGGCCAGATATACATCCGTTATTGACAGTGTCGTTGTCATTGTCTTTGAAAGAGAATTGGGCACAGTACAAATGAAAATTCTTTTTTTGCAATTGTTAATGCCCAGCCCCCTGCCCCCAACCCCGTATCCTTGCTATGAATGAGGTCTCTTGGTTCCTTCTCATGAAACCCATACTTTGTACTCACCACAATATAGTCCCTTGGCAGTTCTGCTTTCCTCATTTCATATGAAAAACAGAAATGATCCAAATGGCACATCCATGTCTAAAATCTCAGCCAGCCAGCAAGTAGGATGAGTGCGGTGTGTCAATGGCATGAACAGGTACAGTACAAAGTCAGAAGGGGGCAAATGCAGACCTTGCAAAATCGCCAATGCCCTATCAGGGTTGCACTGAAGTCAGAGATTATGAATCATTTTTCAAGATCCCCAGAACCTTTCTATCAGGCTTGATAGTAAACTAAGCAATTTTGCCTTAGGGAAGGAGACAGAAGCCTGGATAATGTTGAAACCGTAGAGCGTTTAGTCTCAGTAGACTGATACAGAAAATTCTAAATAAAGGTTAACTAAACATGCAAAGAGTGTTTAGCTTTGCTTGAGTGACAAGTGGTGGAGCTGCAGAACTGCCTGTACACATCAGGCTCTCCCCAGAAGGCCTGATTCTCCAGAGTGCATTGAGGATTTTTTTTCCCTACAGACCCATGAGTTTTCATGTGAACAATGCAAAAAAAAAAAAATGGAAATGGGGTGATAGAGCTAGTGCTTTTTTGTGTATTTAACTAACTCTTGTCCATTTTCTTCAGAAGCGCTTGAGTTCAGCAGGATAGTCTGGAGTGTTAAAGATTCTGTAGGGGAACATGGCCCTCTTTTAATTTTCTTACTGGCTAAATGAAGGAGTACAGTTGTTAGCTGGAGATAGAAGACCTGACTCTTCACATTAAGGATGCTTGATCTTGGGAAGCTGCTACCAGGACTATGGCCTCTGAGATCCATACCAATGGCAAAACTTATCATTTTTATTACATTGTTGTCCTGCCCTTCATCCAAAGATGTAATTGGTTCTCCTCCCACCAATAATTTGCCTTCAGTCACAACTTTGTGAGAAAGAGAGGAGACTGTGGGAGACAATGACTGTCTTGCCAAATGAGAATCATGTCTGAGTTTTGATTTCATATATCCCAAATTCTAGTACAACATGCTCCCCAATACATTGAGGAAAAGGATGGCCCTCCAGATCTTCTTAGATTGCATCTGCAGTCTGCCTGATCAGTCAAAGGTGAGGGAGTTATGGTCTCCATCACAGATTTATATCACACCAGGTTGTTAGGCTTCACCTAGATAGGGGAGGTGCATAATTTAGGAAAACTAAGTTGAAATTGTGAGGTTCTCAGATCTTTATTTGTATTTTTCTTCTATAGCTTCCAAACCTTATAGTGTGGACTAGAACAACATAGTGTTTATAGCATGGCTGGCCAAAGTTTTAAGAAGCATACCTGGGTGGTATTGCAAGGCGCCATAGAACAACATTACATAGTACCAATTTTCAGAACCATTTTTCTTCTCTTGCTGCTGTCATGTTTGCCACATGTTTGGCTCATTTGAAATGTAATCATTATGAATGATCTTGTTTCCGGTGACAAACATTCTAAATCAAAGGGAAATAATGATGTTTCCAGTAGCAAATCATTCTCCAAAGGGAGATATCAAACAAGACAAATAAAAATGAAGAACTACATGAGAATTTCTGGGGTTAGAACGAAGGACAAAAATTCTCTTCTTTTTGTCCCGTTTATAGTAATCATCATCTCATGAAAACTGCAGAGCTGGAAGGGACCCTATAGATCATTGAGTCCTGCTCCTGTCAAGGAGGCGCAGTGCAGAATCAAACTCCCAACCTCTCGCTCTGCAGCCAGAGACCTAAACCATTCAGCTATCCTGAAGTAATTTAGATGCTGTCAATATAGGCTGTTCAGAACTATGATGGTCTTGAGGTTTCTTCCTGTTTTGAAAAGCATATTTGTGTGCTTATCTGTGATGAGGTTGTTGGGGGGATGTTTTTTTCCCCTTCAGTTTTGGGGGCTCCCAAAACTTTGGGACACAAGCAGGTTTTTCTAAACTTCTTGTCCTGTATATAGATTTTTCTGCCCCATACAACCCCCCAACTCTGTTTTCTGATATCACCAGTTGCAGTCTTTACCACAACATATGGCACCCCCGTCTCTTTTACCATCTATTTGTAATGATCATTTCCTGGAATGAAATTACCTTGACTTTCAGTGTCAATGTGATTTCACGCTTGATGGTAGGGCATTCATTCCTCAAACTCCTTAGGTATGTTTCCTGTATGTTAGTACTGGGATTAAATGTGACCTTGGACTTGCCCCCTTATTTTCACTTTACCTTAATTCTTCCATTATATAGGATGGATATTTGTAGTTGTGCCAGGTCTTAAAACAATAAGGTCAACTATGTCTTGGAACTTTAGACTGGCCTTGAATCCAGGGCTAACAGAAGCATCACTGTCAACCATCCAGTTATCTTCTCCTACTTGAAGTTAAAGGGCATACTAAATGAGCTTACTAGAAATATACACACACAGCCAGCAACTGCCTGATGTCACACATTTAAATGAAACTATAAAGATTACCATAATGACGGTTTCTAGATTCCAAAAAGTATTATCTTCACTGAAACAAAGCATGTTCGAGAACCCAGGCTAGAGTCTGAGGTCTTTATGGTTCTTCCCAATATTTGTGCTATATAAGGATCCAGAGAAGTCTATGGCAGTCTACTAATATTTTGGTAGGTTGATCATCTTTACTCTTTGCTACCAAAGCTGAACTCTATGCACTCTTGGGCAATGTAAGTTTCCTCATGAGAGCAGTTCTCGCATTTTTAAAAGACAGCATTTGATCGCACATCATATGTGCCTGGAATGAAGAAAGCAATAATTTCCTTGACAACGCAGGGTGCTCTTCATCCATGCTGTGAATTCAGCAAAGCAGAAGGGAAGCCCCATCAGCTGAAAGCATGAAAAGGAAACAAAGCAGGCAATGAAAATACATTGCTTTGGTTTTCCCAGATAACACATCACAGAAGGAATAGACTTGGAATATATAACACTTCTCCAAAATATACACTTCATAGGACCATCCCTTTGTAGGGCTATCTGCAACCATATCCTTGTAATAAAAGGGATCATAGAACAGCTGCCAAGATGTGAAGCTGTTGAAATTTCAATATTATACAACAATTTAACAAGCACTTTGGATATTTGTCTCTTCCTGGCTTAATTGAACTTTTCTAGGCTAGCAGCAATGCAAAGAGCATGAGTTGTCCTTCACCCGCTTTACCTCAGTCTACTTTGAAACTTATCCAAGAGTGTAATGAAATAATAAAGCTGGGTGTGTGGGGAGGAGAGAGGAATAAGAAAGCTTATGTGGAGAGCTGTTTCCTCTGTCTCTCCACATATGTACAAATCCAGGGAGACCTAATTAATTAAAGTCAATGGAGAGAGAGAAAATAGGACATAAATGTGATAATGTTCTTCCACATATATTGAAATGAGGAAGGAAACCAAGGCTCTTTGCACAATTATTTCTGAGGCAGAGATGCAACACACGAAGGCACACGATTCAACTGAGCCAGCACCTGCAGTCCCACAACAGCCAATTAAATCTTTCTGGAAGAAACATTTGACCATTGCCAAGGGTTGAGATTGCCTCTCCAAGCAGACAGAGGAAGCCATAGTCCTTTGAGAAGACAGAAAAATGCCCTTTCACCAACCAATGTTTCCAGTTTTAAAAAGACCATAAGAATGAACAAAGCCATGCTGGTCTGTGAGGAAAAACACAAAGAAAAATCCACAAATGGACTGTATCTTTGCTGGGAGCAACTGAAATGTTGCAAAAGGGACCTTTAAAGTTTCCAACACTCTTAAGCTGGATATGCAGCTCACAAAGCATGTGACAGGAAAGAAAGAGAAGAGTCCAAACTTTTTGTCTGGATGGAGCCATGAAATCAAGTAAGCAGTAAAGTCCAAAACTGTGTGGCTAAATTTTGGAGTGTTTCTGTTTCATTTCCCATCCTCTGATTTTTGTTCCACCTGGCCTAATGAAGAATTCTGCAGAATTCAAAAGGACAAGTATCTGTAACAGCTCTGTTGGTCCTAATTAAGGTATTGTCCAAGACTCAACCATTTTAGGGCCTACATGTCTTCAAACACCTGTGCTACGTGGATGCCTGCAGATGTCATATTTCATTGTCCAGATCTCCATTAGATAATGTGATAACAGGAGACTTATATGTTGCACCCCAGAATGTTTACTTATTTCAAATCTTGCAGAACTCCAGTCTATTTCCTTTTGTCACGTTGCCTTTCCACAGTGCCCTTTGCCATCCCATTGTTGCTGTGTTTACCTACTGTACAGCTGGCCTGCATTCCTATAGTTACCTGCCCAAGACTTCATTTTGTTGAACTCAGTAGGCCTTACTTTTGAATAGACGTTTATCAGACTGTGGCATCTCTTGTCTGAGTCCTATTGCTCTAAACTGTTTCTCTCTTTCTGTACTCTTAAACCAATTAAAACCAGAGTTCATTTCCCCCTTTTGCTCCTGGTTGTGTTCTGCATTTGGAGATGTGAAACAAAACATTAGTGGGCAGTTATTTTCTGTCAGTTTTCCCTGGCCACCATTCCCCTGAGTTTCATGGATGGAATGACCTGTTTTAGGAGGAAAATAGCTTCAGGAAAGTGCAACAGCCTGGCTTCTGATTCTGCTATTCTATCAGTTTCTCACTTCAGCCCACCTTCCTAGGAAATTTGGCACACTCGCCTGGTATTTTATTATCACTCAATGACTTAAAGCTAAATGCATGAAGTACCTCACTGAGAACTATCACACGTGAGATCATTTCAGGAATATGGAACAGATATTTTGGGTGTTTTCAGCAATCTGAGTATTCTGCCTGCCATATCTGACATGGAATGGCCTCCTGAGCCAGCTTTTTTTTTTCACTCGATGTTGTTGTCCATTCAAATAGTGGAGGTGGGAACTGGGAAGTTCCAGTGTCTTTGGACAAATGTTGTTGTTGTTTAGTCGTTAAGTCGTGTCCGACTCTTCATGACCCCATGGACCAGAGCACGCCAGGCCTTCCTGTCTTGCACTGCCTCCCGGAGTTGGGTCAAATTCATGTTGGTAGCTTCGATGACACTGTCCAACCATCCCGTCCTCTGTCATCCCCTTCTCCTCTTGCCCTCACACTTTCCCAACATCAGGGTCTTTTTCAGGGAGTCTTCTCTTCTCATGAGATGGCCAAAGTATTGGAGCCTCAGCTTCAGGATCTGTCCTTCCAGTGAGCACTCAGGGCTGATTTCCTTCAAAATGGATAGGTTTGTTCTCTTTGCAGTCCAGGGGACTCTCAAGAGTCTCCTCCAGCACCACAGTTCAAAAGCATCAATTCTTTGGCAGTCAGCCTTCTTTATGGTCCAGCTCTCACTTCCATACATCGCTACTGGAAAAACCATAGCTTTGACTATGCGGACTTTTGTCGGCAAGGTGATGTCTCTACTTTTTAAGATGTTGTCTAGGTTTGTCATCGCTTTCCTCCCAAGAAGCAGGTGCCTTTTGATTTTGTGGCTGCTGTCACCATCTGCAGTGATCATGGAGCCCAAGAAAGTAAAATCTGTCACTGCCTCCATATCTTCCCCTTCTATTTGCCAGGAGTTGATGGGACCAGTGGCCATGATCTTAGTTTTTTTGATGTTGAGCTTCAAACCATTTTTTGTGCTCTCCTCTTTCACCCTCATTACGAGGTTCTTTAATTCCTCCTCACTTTCTGCCATCAGAGTGGTATCATCTGCATATCTGAGGTTGTTGATATTTCTTCCGGCAATCTTAATTCTGGTTTGGGATTCCTCCAGTCCAGCCTTTCGCATGATGTATTCTGCATATAAGTTAAATAAGCAGGGAGACAATATACAGCCTTGTCGTACTCCTTTCCCAATTTTGAACCAATCAGTTGTTCCATATCCAGTTCTAATTGTTGCTTCCTGTCCTACCTATAGATTTCTCAGGAGATAGATAAGGTGGTTAGGCACTCCCATTTCTTTAAGAACTTGCCATAGTTTGTTGTGGTCCACACAGTCAAAGGCTTTTGCGTATTCAATGAAGCAGAAGTCAATGTTTTTCTGGAAGTCTCTGGCTTTCTCCATAATCCAGCGCATGTTAGGAAATTTGGACAAATAGGTAAATGTAAACTTAACTCAAGAGTATTTGCGCATTTGGAAGTCAACAACAGTGTGGAGCAAATAGCCTAGAGTCATTAACAGAGCAAAACAGCACTCCCACAGATCCTTCAGGTTAAATACAGCAGTCATGCATCATAATTAGAAATGGGGAAAGAGAAAGAAAAACCAAGGAAGATCTGTGGCAGCTAGGGACTCCAGTTTCAGGGGTGTTGTGAATCCACTCTGGGTTTTAGTGTGTCATTCCACCAAAATGGGCTCAGTACCCTGAATATCTCCTGTACAGTGCAGAAAAAAATCTGGACCAGGTTCACAGCACCCCTGGAACTGAAGTCACCAGTTGCCACAGATGCCAATGAATTTAAAGTGGTCTCTTTTCTCTCTCTTTGAAATTGCCTTCTCTGATCTGGCAATTCCCTCAACAGACTACAAAACCCATAATACAATAGTTAGCTAGGGATGTTAGTTTAGCTAGATATATATTTCACATAGTCTAACATACATGAAATAAAATGAGGTGGGGGAATACATGTGTCCTAACTTAGGATCATCGTCTTTCCACCCACAGAGCAAGAAACACACCAACAGTTCAACAACTAATTCCTTGCGTGTGCAATTAGGGAACAACTGGATCATAAGTAACAAAAATATTTCTCTGGGGTCCTTATAGAGGGGGCAGAACAATAAATAGTGGATGATGTCTTCTTTCTGGTTGCAGCCGAATACACATTTGCATTCCATAACTGAAATTCTTTTGTATCTCCCTTCAAGATATGCAGAGGGCATCTGCTGAAATCTAAGTTCAGTGAAGGCTCTGGGAGAGACAGTGTCTCAAGATAGTGTGGCCTTTTGTGATTGATCTGAAGTTGGGGATACCAGCTAGAAAACTGAGACCCAAAAGCTGTGGCTCTGTCTTGAGAAGCATCAAAATCAAAGATCCAGTTTCTCAACCTGTTAGTGTTGAGACAGAGAAACTTTTCTGTAGTAAAACAATAGACCTTTAGCTTATCATGCCATTGCTTTGCCCATCCTCCTGTCCACAGTTGCTCTAGCCAGCAGCATTTGATCAATGATTGGTCCTCCAGACCATTTAGTCTGAGCCAATACCTAAGATAGATGAAGTAAATTCTGGCAGCGATTGAAGGAAGACCCAGCTCTGCTCCCTCTCCCTATATTTCTGCCCCGTAGAGCATTTGAGCCAAATTTTTTATGACAAATACCTTAAGGGCAGGATTTACTAACTGTCCTCCTTTGGCATATAAAAAACCTTTTTAGTTGCCCAATTGTTCTGGCACTCGATAAAACAGTGGCATTTAGGTGTTGCTTCCAGGACAGTTTTTCGCTAAAATGCAGGCCCAGATACTTAAATGAATGCAGCAGCTCCAGGGCATGACCATCTAATGACCAATTATGCTTTGGGGGACTCTTCCCAAAAACCATGATCTTAATTTTGGAATGGTTAATAGTTAATTGTTCAGTTTTATAGAGCTGCCCAAATTTGGTTAGCATTCTTTTGAGACAAATTTTGTTCAAGGATAATAGTACCAAGTCATCAGCATAGAGTCATATTGAGATCTTGTGACTTCCAACTGCTGGGAGAGAAAAGGAAGGGAAAGCCATCCCAAGAATCAGGTAATTTACATAAAAATGGAAAAGAAACGGTGCTAAAATGCAACCTTGTTTCACCCCTTGATTAATGCATACCTCTTGCGACAGAATATCTTGTATGCCAATTTGAACCTGCATTGTTTTGCTGTGATGCAACAGCTGTATCAGCCACAAAAGTCTTCTGTCAATGTTGGTTTTGCCCAATTTATGCCATAGGTGCTCTCTCTTTATCAAGTCAAAGGCAGATGAAAATCAATGAATGCAATATTAAAAAAAAAAAATTAGGGCTCAGTGTATTTGGTAATTAAATGGTGAAGGGCAAAGGCTTGATCAATTGTGCTCCTCCCTTTTCTGAATCCTGATTTCTCTTCAAAAATGATGGATTGATTCCTGTCTCATTCCATTAGTTTATTCAAAAGATATTGTGCATAGAGCTTAGCAGCCACATCAAGAAGACTAATGGGTCTGTAATTTCAGAAATCTGTTGGATCACCTTTCTTGAAGATGGGGACAACAATGCTCGTTCTCCAGCCTGAGGGGAGATTACTCGTACAGTTAATATAACTGAATAGATTGGCTAATATGGGTGACCACCAACCAATGTTGGTGTCAAACACTTCAGCAGGGATCATGTCTTCCCCGGGGGCCTTGCCATTACAAAGAGTTGAAATCAAGGCCCTAATTTCTGCCAAAGTAACAGGCAGCAAAACTGGGAGATTAGCTGGAATTTCATTTATAGTTTGAGAATGAATGTTACTTCCAAAAATATGACTACAATGGGAAACCCATATTTCTGGTATGATTTGATTGGCAATCTTGTGGGGGGGGGGTGTTTCTGTGAGAAGCCTCTCTCAATCAATCTCCAAAATTTAGAATCATTCCCTTCAGTAAAGGAATGGCCCAAGGATTTCCAGTTGTTGACAAAGAAAACTTTCTTTTTCACTCTTAGGAAATCTTTATATTCCCTCCTACATTGCTGTAAGAGAGCCATGGCTTCATCCATGGCAGAGTGTTTCACTAATCTTGTCATTTTTCTAAGCTGTTTTTTTCTTAATCTGACAGTGTTTATCAAACCAGGATATCTGAGCACTGTGATTGTTATCTGAAGAAGTTGTGGTCAGAAAAGTTCTGAGTGCTTTTATTATATCCTGATATACTTCACAAATGTTCTGAGGCCCATTGAGAGTGGACTGATGCAGCTCTTGAAGTTTATCTGTGCTCAACATCTGCCTTCTATTTGAAGGGATCATTTGAGCCATTTCTCTCCTAGTACATGGCCCAGCATTTTGCAATCTGTTAAGGTCCCAGGTTGTGTTTGTTGAAATCTTATAGTCACTCTAAGGGGAAGATGGTCACTGCTGGTCTATCATCAATTGCCAAAGACTGCACATGAGGACACACTGCAGGTTATCCCAAGACGTAGTCAACCACACTGGCTCCCCTGTCAGTTAGGTATGTATGGTACCCTTTTGAGTGGTCCAGATATGAGCCATTTAAGCATACAAACTGAAATATGCAGATCAGGTGAAAAAGAAAATGTCCATATTTGTTAATGGTATTGTCTTGAGAGATTCGAGTAGTGTTTATATCTCTTTCAAGCTTGAGACCCAGGGCTTTTCCCATCATATTGTAATTGTTTCTCATTCTGGCATTAAAGTCCCCACAAATTAACAGATAATGGTTTGAATACTCAGTGAATAGGATGTCAAATAAGTCCTCCAGTTTCGCCCAATCTTCTGTTGAAGAACCTGTGGGCCTCAGTGGAAGATAAATATTAACACAGATCAACAGTCCGAGGTTACAACCTTGGATACTCAGAACCTGCCAATGGTTGGAATTTAAACTATTCATCTCTGATCCCTTCACCCGGAAAGTGGAGGAGACAGAGACATCAAGACTGCTGCTGCCACAACCTGTGGAAGAGATTCTTTGTGCAGGCTGTTCCCATGTCCTGTAACCCTGAAGGTTTAGCAAGTTTTCCTCCACAAGCCAAGTCTCTTGAGGTAAATTATATTGACATTCTGAAGGTAATGGGTAAACTCCGGGTCAGCCAATTTGTACAATTTAGCAATACCCTTCCAGTGAATCCTGTGCAGGAAAGATGCTATTCTTTGTAATAATCCTGGGCAACTGCATATTGTGTTTTTTTTTTTTTTTTGGAGGGGGGAGAGAATGATACGAAATGCCCAAGAAATTGCACATGATTTCCTATAAGATTTCTTGACAGGGAGAGGGGGGCAACTCACACAGATTTTTTTCTACAAGGAAAAAAAAAAGAACACCCCCCGCCCCCCCCATGTTTTCTTGCCAAGCGTTTTCTTGCTATTTTCTTTAGAGGACTATTATATGCTTAGGCTACTGTCCCCCACACACTTATCTGGGACTAAGTCCTACTGAACTTTCTGCTCAGTAGACATGTCTGGGACTATGCTTAGTGAGGATTTCCAGCCCAGCACTGAGCCAGCTGTGTCATACAAATTACAGTGAACTTACCATTGAGCCTATTTCTTCAAAGTAAAGCATGTTACAAATAGAGAACTATTTTTTTCCAGATGCTGATAATATGCATGCTCTTTTTTGTTCTGTGAAACCAATTTGTTTTAAAAGCCCACTTTCCCTTTCCCTGCTTTCTTTCTTATGCTGCTTTCACAGCACATTTGTCTTTATATTAGACAAGTGTATAAACCACTGGGTGCTCTAAATGAATTTTGGTTAAGTGTATAGCCCATGAGCCTCTGAAAAGACTATCCCTGTTGGGAGTAAAAGAGAATGCTCATTTGTATCATTCAGTAGAACCATTTGACCTAGAGTAAGCATGTTATCTCTGTGATTTACAGACAGTAGGAGGCTTGGCTTTGCTTAAAAAAAGAGAGAAACTTTTCATGAGCAATTTCAGTGATATGCAGAGTGACAAATATCTTTAGCTTAACGATGGTAACTCAGCAAGAGTCTTTCAAGTGTCACAGCAAGCCCCAACTCCCACTGGTAAAATGTGGATTGTTGTGAGAGGCATTTTAGTGGATTAGCAGATGCTTTTTAGAAGTAGTATATGTTTGCTTTGTCCCCACCTTCCCACTTGAAATACTGCCAAACCTAAATACGAAGAGGGGGAAAAAACCTACGACCATACAGTCTGTTCATTTATTCTAAACATGTAATGTGGAGCCTGTACTAAATATTTGCCAGGAGGTGAAAGGTTAGAGACAAGACCTTGTACAATCAAGCTTCAAATCTTCTAGGGAGGAAATTGAATGTTGCTATAATAATAGCAGTAGGGAATACCTAGTGAACAGTCATAGAAGATGGATCAAGGAGAGCTGTCACAAGTGAAAAAACTTCTACCAGTGGTAGGAGTGCTGTGTGGAGAAAAGATGGAAACATGCCAAGTGGTGACAAGGAGAAGGCCAAATTACTTAACACCTTCTTTACCTGCACCTTTTCCCAAAAGAACAGCAGCCACTATAGGGCAAGTACAATTAAGGAGGCAGTGAGGGAACAGCTATCCAAGACACATAAAGAGATGGTACAAGAATGCCAAGCTACATTAAAGAAATTCAACTCTATGTTGAACTTTAATATTACGACCACTGGCCAGCCAATAGGGCATGTTTAGCCTTTAGAAAATAAGACAGAGGAGTGATACTTTTCAAATACTTGAAAGGCTGTCATACAGAGGAGGGGCAGGATCTGTTCTCGATCATCCCAGAGTGCAGGACACACAACAATGGGCTCAAGTTAAAGGAAGCCAGATTTCGATTGAATTTCAGGAAAAACGTCCTAACTGTTAGAGCAGTGGAACCAATTACCTCGGGAGTTGGTGAGTGCTCCAACACTGGAAGCATTCAAGAGAAACTGAGATAATCACCTGGCACATATCCTTTGACTTGTATTCCTGCATCTAGCAGAGAGTTGGACTTGATGGCCTTATAGGCTCCTTCCAACTTCATTATTCCGTGATTCTATGATTCTAAGTTAGATACACAAGATTAAAATACAACAATGCATATAATATTTATAACCAAACCAAAGCAAACTGAAATTCAAATTACATTTGAGTGTGAACTCCTAATCTAGTTAATGTGGTGATATGGTCATCTGTTTCCTTACAGTACATGTTGCTACCCAAAATGTTGCAGCCTTGATTATGGTTTTCCTTGAGAAATCAGAGAGGAGAGAAATATTAAAAAAGCAAAAACAAAGTATGCTGGTTATATACTGCCTCATAGCACTTAAAGCATTATCTGGGTGGTTTACAAGTTATTATTCAGGCTACACATTGCCCCCCCCCCCCCCCGGTGAACTGGGTACTCATTTTACCAACCTCGGAAGGATGGAAGGCTGAGTTTTTGAGCCAGCTACCTGGGATTGAACCCTGGGTCATGAGCACAGTTTTGACTGCAATACAGCAGTTTAACCACTGTGCCATGTCAACCTGAATCATGTTTTAAAATTGGGGAAAAGAATAGGGATTCTTATAAAATGCTCAGTACAACAGGACATGTTCCACAGTTTCCACCATGCCAGATTGACAAGGTCAAAACATTGGTCATAAGGGTGTGTCAGTATTTTTTTTTCTAAAAAGGCTGAAGGCAAAACATTGAAATGGGCCAGGGCAAGAGTTCTCTGGTATCTAGTGAGATCCAAATTATAAAGATAATCTGCTGGGGTCAAGGTCTTGCTGTTTTGATCAGACACTGAGTAATGTGGAACCAACTCTCTATCAAGGTGGAGCGCTATATCCTGATCTGTTTCCCTTTAACTTTCAGAAATCCCAGATGTAACAGGGCTGGAGAGGGACAATAATTTTTCCTCCACCATTCTGGCCCAGACTGAGGAATGGCTATCTATTAAATCAGAGGTGCTAATCCAAGAGGATTAAGGTTTAACTTCAGCCACAAACTGATTATTTGAAGCCAAGCGCTTGCTTCAAGTGGGACCCTTTCAGCTTCTGTTTTGAGTAGGACATTAGGGATACAGCATGGTATACCAAAAACAGTTCACAAGAATTTATACTGTATTAGTACATATGCTAGGTAGGAGGAGCCTTCATTTGGGAAGAAGAATCTGAAGATGGCAGTAATAATTCTTTTCTGCATTTTCAGTGACATGAGCACTATGGGCTTTCGTCTGAAAAGCTATGCCTTGAATATTTCTAGGTCTTGACCTATCTGATACATGCCCATCTATCTGCCACTTGTTCTTGACAAGACTTTTGGCGAAAACCAGAATGTTGATCATTTGGTAGTTTATGATGTGGTTCTCTGTAGAGCAGTATACTGTGAAAGCACAAAGAGCGTTTCTAAACTCTGCTCTAGAGTAGAACAAAGTGTGGTCTTTTTACAAGTTTTGGGAGAGTGAAAAATCAGGTGTTACGGCTTGAGCCATAGAGTTAATGTAAAAGATAAATAATAAGGAGGCTAGAATGTATATTATTTCACACCCTTCCTGACAGAAATTGAGATAAATAGTCCTGAGTTCAGGTCTCCAGGTTCAGACAAAGCATAATTAAGGATATTAAAGGACTTGCAGATATAATTTTAGAGTTTTTGTCTATAGTCTTGTGAGTTCTTGGAGAACAGGAAAGGCCTGGGGAGACTGGAAGCAGACAGATGTTACCTTCATCATAAAAAAAAAAGTGAGGAAGAAGATTTGGTCAATTTTTGAACAATGAGCTTGGCACTTATAAAAAAGAATGCAGCAATTATTAAGAGCAAACATGTTTTTTTCAAAAACATATCAATAAGTCTATTCTTATTTTCTTTCCTTTTATTTTCTTTTTTGGATAGAATTACTTGATAGATGAGGGGAATGCTGTGAATGTAGTATATCTTGATTTTATCTTTTGACAAAATCCCTCATGGTATTCTTGTGGCCAAGCTGGGAAAATGTGGCTAGATTATGCCACTGTTAGGTGGAAGCAATGCTGATCAAATTTGCAAATGACACCAAACTGGGAAAGATAGCTGGTACATCAGAGGATAGATTTAGAAGTAAGATGGCAGATTGGAGAATGAACCAGAACAAACAAAATGAATTTCAAGTTAGTAAATGTAAAGTTCTATATTTAGGTATACAATATAAGATGACTTGATAATAGTACATGTGAAAATAACAACATGGCCTTAGTAGAACACAAGCTAAATATGGTTCAATAATGTGATATGGTTGCAAAACAAAGTGATTGCAATTCTAGGGTGCCTGAGCAAAAGTACAGTGGATGGCTGAAGAGAAGTAATAATACCATTCTCTTTTGATTTCATCAGTCCTTAGCTGGACTACTGTATCCAGTTCTGGTCATTCCAATTCAAAGAAGATAGGGACAACCTGGAATATGCCTGTAAGAGTGCAAACAAAATGGTAACGGGTCTGGAAACAAAGCCAAGGTGTTTGATGTCTTTAGCTTGAATAATATAAAGAAAGAGTGATGCTGTGATAGCCATCTTCAAATATGTGGAGGACTGTCATGTGGAAGATGGATAGAACAAGCTATGATTCTATGAAGAGCCATACGGTTACAATTACAGTGGAATTTCTGGTGATCAAAGATTAACATCAAAACACTTTTTCTTTATAAAAATGTAGCAATACTGATCAATACAGAAAATGTTAATGATGTATAAGACAAATTCATGAGAACATGGCTGTTGATGGCAATATGCTAGCTCCAGAATTAGGAACACGATGCCTCTCAGTTCCAGTTTCTGGGGAACAACAGCTCAAGCGGCTCACTGCCCTCATGTTCTCTTTCTGAACTTCTCAGAGGCATCTGGTTGGTTACTGTGGGAAAGAGGATGTTGGACTTTATTTATTTATTTTTTAAAAAAATATTTTATTTGTTTATTTAAAATATTTTGACCCCACCTTTCGCCTTAAAAGGACCCAATGATCAAGGATCTTCTTATGTTCTCATTTAGAGAATGTGTTGAGAAGAATCCTTTCTATAGGGAAAGTAGTATGTTTTGTGCAAGAGAGCTCTGCACTGGTCATTAAATAATCTACCAGCTATAAATACACTAGATACAGTGTGGGAGTTTAGTAGATATGATTAAATGTTAGTCTTAATTATAGATCAGCTGTCAGCTCTGTATTCAGTTTAATTGCTGACTATCAATGTGTAGGTGTCCTTTTTAAAGTTTGTATTCCCAAAAGGTATGCATGTGTCTCACCATAAAAAAATGTACAATCTCTTTCTTTCATTGCCATTTTGGAGAAAACTCAGTTCTATCTTGCTTCCCCTTTTACCCCCACCGTTTCTCCTTTACCACGGCCAGTAAGCCAATATGTAAAAAGACAGATCAGTTCTGTTTTACCCCTAGAATGAGAGAACAGAGTACCTTTTCAAAACACTACACTAAAACTGAAGTACAATGTTGCCTTTCTGTCCAACCAGGATCTTCAGGGTCAGCATTGAATAGCAGAGGTGGGCGAGGCATTGTCCTAAGTGCTTTGGCATTTGGAGACTTTTCCTGTGCAGGAGTGTTAGAGCAACAACGAAAATCCTAGTCAAGTGATAGCAGTAATTTGGTTGGACAAGTTGTATCTCCTTTGTTGACCCGTACTGACTCAGCACATGTGAAGGCACACCAGAAACTGAATTGTAAGGGCATAGGTTGGACGTTTTCAAAGTAATTGTAAAAAACAGCATTATCTTGAGATAATTTTCCAGCCTGATCTCAGGTGTCATTGTAAACCTTAGCAGTACACAGAAGTGGACATCTAATATTGCATGCCAATCAATAGAGCATCTCATAAGCCAGCACTTTTTATTTTATTTTATTTAAAGCCACTTTTCTCCCCATAGGGAACTTCAGTCAGTAAAATCATGCAATAATTGTGATTTTAAAATACTGTAAAGAATGCATAAAAATAATTAAATGTAAAAACATTTTTTAAAAAACCATGAAAACACTTTAAAAATATTATAGAAACATTGTTAAAAAAAATAGATGGAGCAGTCCTTGAACCCTCACTTATCACTTAAAAGTCTGCCTGAAAAGGAAGATCTGACAACACAAAGACAAGAGGGAGGGAGGCCAGCCTGGGTACTTGGAGCAGTGCGTTCGAAAACCAGGGAGCAGCCACTGAGAAGACCCTCTCTCGCTTCTCCACCAGTTGTTCCCCAAAGGGTGGTAGAATGGAGAGAAGAGCTTCCTCAGAAGATCTTAAAAGCCAAGAAGGCTTATGGGGGGTGATATAATTCTACACCTGCTTTTTTTTTTTTAATAAGTTGATCCACCCAGCATTGAGGTGAATGGGCAAGAGGGCAGATTAGGAATGCAAGGACTACAGAAGTGTCATTTAATACACACAGAGAAAGAAACTACAGAGTGTGTATGGGAGAGAGAGAGAGAGAGAGAGAGAGAGAGAGGCGGCATGAAGAAAGGGATAGAGAAAAAGAAACCCCAGGGAGAGGGGGAAAGGACAAGCTACTACTATCAAGCTGACAGTGGTTAGCTGAGAAAAGGATGGTTCTTCACAGAGATAAGATAAGATATTTATTATTTGTGGCTGGTCTTTTGACCGTAATAAAGTTTTATCTTATCTTATCACAGAGATAAAAAAAGGAAATGGGGTGTTTGTTCCCTTAATTTACAAATCCTAGACACTGAAATCTGAACTCAAAGTCACTCAAAGTCACCATACATACCTGGAATAAGATCAAGGGGCCATTCACACATACATATGATTGATCACCTGAGTGAATGAGCCACTATCAATCAATCACTACAAGCAGAAGTTTCAACATTGTACTTGATGATAACTCAGATTTCCATCATTCCACAGAGGATTTCTTGCAGGTATTCCGATTGCTTTGCACCCTAAACTAGAGAACTTGTTGAAAAGCACCAGTTACAAGTGCTTTGTGTCTCAGTGACAAGCGATCAATGGATGAAAAAGGAGTCAGGTTCTGGGATTTCTCCTTGCATAGTGTCTGTATGTGAATGGTAGTAAGCACAAGAGGGGATCTCTAAGCCACCTTGACTGCTGCCCTTGGTATTGTCAACATTCAGGACTTGACTTTGTTATGTAAAGCTTGACGTCCTTTGTTCTCCTGGCAATGGAGGCACAATATTGCAAGACAATGTCAGACCATTTCCTGGTGTTTTGAAGCAATATCCCACACTCATGAACTAGAGCTTTTTTTTTTTAAGGACTGAATAACAGTTATGGCTGAAAGAAATCAGGCAGGAAAACAGTTCTGGGTCACACAGCTGGAAAACAATCAAGCAGGTGAATGTCTTCTGTCCTGGTTGCAGATAAGTTTGCTCTTTTCTCATTCGTGTTTGGTGTATACCTGAGCTTTAAAATGCTCAGTTTTCCCCTCTTGTTTTTAAGTTAGCCTTTTATTGAATGGCATCCATTTCAGCACACTGTGTCCCAAAGCTCTTGTATTTAACGGATGAAATGCATCAGGCATCAGATGCTTTTGACGTTTCCAGCTTGCTTATCTCTTTTCCATTTCATTTCACTTAACAGAAGATAAGAGCTGGAGTATCATCCAGCACAATAACACCGAGCTGACTCGAGTCCGTGGGGCTGATCCTGGAAAGCCATACACCATGAGCTTCAACTACAACAGCACTATGGAGCAGCTGGAGGCAATGATAAATAGTGCAGAATACTGTGAACAGGAGGCAGCTTACCACTGCAAAAAGTCGCGTCTGCTCAACACCCCGAGTAAGTACCATAAAGTGAAATCTTTCCTCCTTAACTGTTATTGATTGCACAGATGACACAGTCCACACTGCAACCCCAGCAAAAAAAAAGAGAGCAAGAGAGAGAGCAAAATCCTCCTTTCTTTCTGTCCGTCTCTCTCTCTGACACACATACATATAGGCAGTTGTCACAGCAAATGTTCTCCTTTGATATGAAACAGAGTGCCGCCATGTGCAACTGTACTGCAGAAACAGATACATATGCCAGTAAAAGCAAGAAATTGTAATGATGCCATAGCATGGGATCACAGTGTGTACTGTAATTTGCACTGTTCAGTAGTAGGGAAAGCAGGTCAGCTGACCCACCCCTTGCTTTGTTCATCTTTAATTCTGCCCTCAGATCAATTTTATTCCTTGTCTGCCTCTGCTTAACCAGCCCATCTGCTTTTGTAGCTGAGCTACTGATCCAGTTACTGATCCAGCTAGTTCTCTGTACTTGGTAGTGCAGGTGGTACTTAGCCATGGGATGAATAACATAGTCTCAGACAAAGCTGTTCTGAAAGGCTTGGTTAAGGCAACAGACTGAAACTGTTAATCAGCTGTAGCAGCAATTAAAGCTAAGTGGAGATCAATGCCTTCAGCGAAGCCTGTTGCAAACTGGTCTCCCAACCCGGGCAATACTTATCAATAAAAAAGCTCCCCTCTCTCTTAGGTCACTTCTAGCTTCCATCCTGGCTTCTGCCTGCAATGATGTAGGATATGAATCTTGCAGCTTCTCACTTTCTAAGAGGAACTGATGGTGGCGGTAGTGGTGAGGCTTCTTTTCCCCTCATAGCAAAATTCCTCTGCGGGAGATTTTTTTTTCCTTGAGAAATCTCATGGAAAATCTGTCAGGATTTCTCATATGTTTTGTCATCATTTTTTGTGTGTGTGGAAGAAATGCCAAGTTGTGCAGGATTATTACAATCCTTGCACAGAATAATCATATTTCTTGTGCAGGATTCACCTGAAAGAGGGGGGGGGGGGGACCCTAAGAAGTGCAGGATTGTTACAGCTCCTATATAGAATTACATATTTTTTATGGAGGAGTCACCAAAAGGCCGCACAGAATAACAGGCAAAACTCAAAAGGGCATGGAGAGATTGGGATCTTGTTTTTGTGGGGAGCCAGGAAATCATACTGGCACAAGGTGAAATGGTAGAGAATCTTGCCATCTCAGCTGGGAATGTGGCCACCACATCATTATTTAGTCTCAATTAGCCAGTGTGACTTTAGTGATTAACCACAGCTTTGCACCCCTGTTTTCATGATTTTTATTATTTCTTTATTACTTGGATTTGTATACCGCTCCCACTAGTGCCAAGGCACTGCTCTGGGTGGTTTACAATAAAAAGCAACGCAAAACCAAAAATAAAAGTAAAACTGCTAAAAGCACTTTGACAAAAGTAATGTGCTAAAAACAATTTGACAACTGACAAATAAAACAGATGGCACCAAGTAATGATGCAGAAAATGGTGGACAAAAGTGGCCAACTAGGGTCAGTGTGGAAAGTCTCCCTGAAAAGCCTTATCTTCAGTTGCCTCCTCAATGTCCACAGGGAGAGGGACCAGGTGAAGGTCCTCCACAAGGTTGGAGCCATTGTGACAAAGGCCTTGCCTCTAGTGGAAGACTTTCAGGCCTCCCTCAAAGTGGCAACGTGGAGGGGCCTCGCCTTTGTTTATCTTGTTGGTCAGGCAGATGACATTGGGGAAAGACTCTTGGACAAGTAATGTAGGCCCAAACTGTGGGGGGCTTTATACATGAGTGCCAAAACCTTGAACCTGATCTGGGACACAACAGGTAGCTAGTAGAGGCAAGCCAGAACCAGAGTGATACATTCAAACTTGCTCGCACCAACCGCCTGTCTGGCTGCCACATTCTGGACCCACTGTAGTCTCTGGATCAGTCTCAAGAGAAGCCCCACATAGAAAGCATTGCAACAATCTATCCAGGAGATGACCAATGCCTGCACCAAGGTCCCAAGGGAGCTCTCATCTAGGTAGGGACAGAGTTGGGCGTTTAGCCTAAACTGGTGAAACACTGATCTAGACATGGACATGATTGTCATGAAATAGTAAAATGTGTACTGAAAGTGAGCCAGTGCTGGACTGACTTTCATATAATATTCACCAGTTTCACCATTTCCTGCCTTGCAGATGCATATGTTGTCACTCAGTTGTAAATAAAGCTGTCTGGTGCCAGGGTGCTGGCTAAAGTCTCTGATAATTCCTTTGCTTCTCCTGTTTCCAAGCTGGGAGACAAATTTCAGTATAAACTTCCATAGCAAGCAATATCATCTGCCCAAGTGCTGACTAATAATATGATTTCAGTAGGGGATCCCAGAACCTGACAGCAGCTGAGAAAGCCCTCTCTCATGTCCACATGAAGCATCACTCAGAAGGAGGTAAAACCAAAACATCCTCCAAAGACCTCAAAATCTGGCAGTCTCATATGAACGAATGATAGCCTTCAGACAGGCTGGGCTGAAAGTATTTCAGGCTTTTAAATTGCAGTCAACACTTTGCTCAGAAACAGGCTAGTTCAGTGGTTGCCAAGCTTCTTCAAATCATGACTCCCTTTTATAATAGCCAAGTAACCTGCGACCCCACTGCTGCATTTGCATAAATAGACTGTTGTTGTTCCCCAACATGGTGGTACCATCAATGCTGATGCTCCTTGCCCTGCCCTCTTACTCCTCCTGCCGCCTGCTCCACTGCCACCACTTCAAAACTGGGGAAGGAATAAGCTGGGGGAAGTTAAAGGTAGGAAGAATAGAAGTCAAAGGCCTTCAGATGGGCCAAGAGATGGAAGGACATTACAGTACCCAGGGAGGGGGCAAAATCTTCACTCAGATAGATTACCGTAAGAAAACCAGCATAAAGGTTTACTTGCACCTATTGCAGAAGAGATCGGCCATTTTTGTGTGTGTGTCCTCCTCCTCAGGGTTTGTCGTTTTTTTTCTTTTCGTTTTCCTTTTCCTCCCCTTCTTTGGGCTCCCCAGAAGTTATGTGTCTTAGTTAAAATCCCTGTGGAAGTGGCAGCAATAATATCTTTATGCTGGCATTTCTTTTTTTTGTAAAATATTGTCCCAGTCATCCCTTGTCAAAAAGTAGAGGCTTCTTTCTCCCAAAAAAGGACCTGTTTCTCATACATATCTTGTTCTAAAAGGTAAAGGAAGACATTATTTGAGAAGGGCCACAACACATATAAGGTGACCTGCGACCCCCTTGGGGATCCTGACTCAGAGGTTGGGAAATACTGGGCTAGTCAGTAGTGCAAGTGAATCACAAGACAATCACAAGGAAGCATATGCTCTACTAATCTACTGACGGGGCTACTAGTTCTTGATGTCACAGTAGCTGATACTGATTTTTAGGTGAAGAATGTTGATACTTCATAGATTCACTGAGTATTATTTGAAAATATTGACATTTCTTTGGCATTTCCATTTGTTTCAGACAGGCAGGCAGGCGGGCGGGCGGGCGGGCAGGAGGACAGACAGACAGGCCCTCCCTTTTTGGGAAAAAAGGCACTCAAGATAGCTGTCAATAATAAAATCAAAATATAACATAAATATGTAATTCCTAATTGAGATCTCATAAGACAAAGCCATTTTATTATATGTTATTGGGGCTATCTTGATGGTAAGTGAAATTAACTTTATCCATTGGTCATAATGATCAAATAATAATACTTTACAGTTTCTAGGCCACGCACTACCTTTGGGACAGGGTGAGGCTTCATTTTCCTTTGTACGTGAGGCTGGACTCCAACTGAGCCTGAATTATGTTGAATTAAATGGTTTGATGATGGTGGATTAAGTGACCTGAACAAAGCAAGGGATATGGCTGAGCAGAATACTGATTCTGTGAGTCTCCCACATCTAAAACCAAACAACTCCTCCCAGGAACACACTAACATCAAGGAAGATAAAATTGCATGCAAAGGAGAATGATGCCCTACTCAACCATGAACACTGAGAGGAGCTTACTAAGTGCACCCCCTCTGGTATCTCTTTATTCATGGAAATGCAGCTGTCTGAAGACAGCAGCTTTCCTCTCTCCAGACAGTCACATTTTTCATGAGAAAAGCGATGATGGAAGGGCAGGGCTACTGTGCTCCCCTCAATGAATGTAAGCTACACATGCTTTAAAGCAGAACTGAACATGGCTTGAAAAAAAGGGAAAAAATCCATGCAAATATTTTGTCCCAATTTCTTTGATGTGTTTCTTGTCACATTTGTGCCTCTGATTTCCCCAGCCAAATAGGGAAGCATTTTTTTTAATGTAAGGTGTTGTGTTGGGGGGGGGGGGTACTTAGTGACTGACAGTTCTTTGTCTAGCAAGTGTGGGACATTAACATTGATTGCCAGAGGAAACTTGACTCGCCCAGGGTTTTGGCACACATACCCCCAGATCTATAATATGGAGTCTGATGAAGACCCATGCAGAGTTCAAAGCTAGCCTCTCTGTGCCATATCTTAGTGGTCTAATAAAGTTACCACTCACCCTTTTCTTCAGAGTATGGCTTGAATGCTGATGCCTGAACATTCTGAGGGAGGCCAAGCAGATGTGTCAAAAAAAAGATGTCAGGCACTTAAACTAAAAAAAAGATGTTTTAGCAGCTGCCATTTAAGGTATCAGTAGCCTTGTAGCTGTGAGGACTTGACAGTCCCTGTTTTAATTGCATGGCTTTTAGCCATGATGATGTCTGGTAAAAAACCAATGGGGAAACCAATCTGGGAAATGACTTGGGGCTCCAAGGTGGGGCTGAGAGGAGAAAGGGAAAAATAAGAGAGAACAGCTGGAAGTTACATTCCTACATAAAGTCCCAAAGAAGATCAAAGTGTCAGCACTTGACTGCTGAACACATTTTGTCTAATATCTGATTGTGTTTGTTGAATGCATGGAACAGTCACATTCTTTTTTCCTGATGTGAAGGGATATGAAAGAGTCTCTGTGGCATTTAATCTCTGATAAGCTCATTCACAAATATATCTGTGTATAAACTGGCAATATGCATTTCAATTTGAAAAGTAAAATTGCATTCTCTGCTTTCTTTATTATCAATAAGAATTTTCATTTATCTCTTGTTTGGGAGGGCACATATCTTTCTCTGCTTTTATATTGCTTCTCCTCAATCCTTTACTATTTGTTTGATGTTTAAGGCTTCCTTAAAACAGTAGTGTCTCAAACTGGACATAGTATTCCATTGGTAACTTGATCAATGTCAAGGAAAGGGTAGTAGTGTCACCTCCTATAACTTGTACTCTGGGCCTCTGTTAAAGCATCACAAAGATTTTGAAATTTTGTGTATTCTTTTGTGTATTCTTGTGTATTTCTTAAGCACTATTGCAGAACTGATGAAGTGAGTAAAAGGACTGGATCAAACTTGCTCATGGAACCATAGCGATGAAAGTGAAATGGATAGTAGTAGCTCAACATTTTACTCTTAGCATAGTCCTTTTCAGATGGTCAGTGAGAAGATGGGGAGTAGATGCACTGGGACTGGCTGTGAAGCCTCTCTCAACTTCCATCTGAAACTTGTAAACATATAGAGAAGCAAATAAAGACTGACACATACAGGGACATTCATGCATGGTAGAGTAAATCCTCCCCTTCACGGATTGCTGCCTTGTCGTGGCAAAGGGGCTTGAGTAATTCAGAGAAGCTATGCGCTATGCCATGCAGGGACACCCAAGACGGACAGGTCATAGTGGAGAGTTCTGACTAAATGCGATCCACCTGGAGCAGGAACTGGCAAGCCACTCCATTATCTTTGCCAAGAAAACCCCATGGACAGAAACAAAAGGCTAAAAGATATGACGCTGGAAGATGAGCCCCTCAGGTCGGAAGGCGTCCAACATGCTACTGAGGAAGAGCGGAGGACAAGGACAAGTAGCTCCAGAGCTAATGAAGTGGTTGGGCCAAAGCCGAAAGGACGCTCAGCTGCGGACGCGCCTGGAAGTGAAAGGAAAGTCCGATCCGGCAAAGAAAAATACTGCATAGGAACCTGGAATGTAAGATCTATGAACCTTGGTAAGCTGGATTTGGTCAAACAGGAGATGGCAAGAATAAACACTGACGTCCTGGGTGTCAGTGAACTAAAATGGACGGGAATGGGCTAATTCAATTCAGACGATTATCATATCTACTATTGTGGGCAAGAATCCCGTAGAAGAAATGGAGTAGCCCTCATAGTCAACAAAAGAGTGGGAAAAGCTGTACTGGGATATAATCAAAAATGATATAATGATTTCAATACGAATCCAAGGCAGACCTTTCAACTTCACAGTAATCCAGGTTTATGCACCAACCACCGATGCTGAAGAGGCTGAAATTGACCAATTCTATGAAGACTTACAACACCTTCTAGAACTCACACCAAAGAAAGATGTTCTTGTCATTATAGGGGATTGGAATGCTAAAGTAGGGAGTCAAGAGATAAAAGGAACAACAGGTAAGTTTGGCCTTGGAGTTCAAAATGAAGCAGGGCAAAAGCTAATAGAGTTTTGTCAAGAGAACAAGCTGGTCATCACAAACACTCTTTTCCAACAACACAAGAGGCGACTCTACACATGGACATCACTAGATGGGCAATACCGAAATCAGATTGATTATATTCTCTGCAGCCAAAGATGGAGAAGCTCTATACAGTCAGCAAAAACAAGACCTGGAGCTGATTGTGGCTCTGATCATCAGCTTCTTATAGCAAAACTCAAGCTTAAACTAAAGAAAGTAGGAAACACCACTAGGCTAGTCAGGTATAATCTAAACCAAATCCCCTATGAATACACAGTGGAAGTGAAGAACAGATTTAAGGAACTAGATTTGGTGGACAGAGTGCCTGAAGAACTATGGCTGGAGGCTCATAACATTGTACAGGAGGCAGCAACAAAAACCATCCCAAAGAAGGAAATGCAAGAAAGCAAAGTGGCTGTCCGACGAGGCCTTACAAATAGCAGAGAAGAGAAGTGAAACAAAATGCAAGGGAGATAGGGAAAGTTACAGAAAATGGAATGCAGACTTCCAAAGAATAGCAAAGAGAGACAAGAGGGCCTTCTTAAATGAACAGTGCAAAGAAATAGAGGAAAATAATAGAAAGGGAAAAACCAGAGATCTGTTCAAAAAAAAGTGGAGATATTAAAGGAACATTTTGTGCAAAGATGGACATGATAAAGGACAAAATGGTAGGGACCTAACAGAAGCAGAAGACATCAAGAGGAGGTGGCAAGAATACACAGAGGAATTATACCAGAAAGATTTGGATATCCTGGACAACCCAGACAGTGTGGTTGCTGACCTTGAGCCAGACATCCTGGAGAGTGAAGTCAAGTGGGCCTTAGAAAGCATGGCTAACAACAAGTTAGTAAGTTTGGAAAACTCAGCAGTGGCCAGAGGATTGGAAAAGATCAGTCTACATCCCAATCCCAAAGTAGGGCAGTGCCAAAGAACACTCCAACTACCGTACAATTGCACTCATTTCACACACTAGCAAGGTTATGCTCAAAATCCTACAAGGTAGGCTTCAGCAGTATGTGGACCGAGAACTCCCAGAAGTACAAGCTGGATTTTGAAGGGGCAGAGGAACTAGAGACCAAATTGCTAACATGCGCTGGATTATGGAGAACGCCAGAGAGTTCCAGAAAAACATCTACTTCTGCTTCATTGACTACGCAAAAGCATGGCAGAAAGTGAGGAGGAATTAAAGAACCTCTTAATGAGGGTGAAAGAGGAGAGCGCAAAGAATGGTTTGAAGCTCAACATCAAACAAACTAAGATCATGGTCACTGGTCCCATCAACTCCTGGCAAATAGAAGGGGAAGATATGGAGGCAGTGACAGATTTTACTTTCTTGGGCTCCATGATCACTGCAGATGGTGACAGCAGCCACAAAATTAAAAGACACCTGCTTCTTGGGACGAAAGCGATGAGAAACCTAGGCAGCATCTTAAAAAGCAGAGACATCATCTTGCCAACAAAGGTCCACATAGTCAAAGCTATGGTTTTTCCAGTAGCGATGTATGGAAGTGAGAGCTGGACCATAAAGAAGGCTGACCACCAAAGAATTGATGCTTTTGAATTGTGGTGCTGGAGGAGGCTCTTGAGAGTCCCCTGGACTGCAAAGAGAACAAACCTATCCATTCTGGAGGAAATCAACCCTGAGTGCTCACTCGAAGGACAGATCCTGAAGCTGAGGCTCCAATCCTTTGGCCATCTCATGAGCAGAGAAGACTCCCTGGAAAAGACCCTGATGTTGGGAAAGTGTGAAGACAAGAGGAGAAGGGGACGGCAGAGGAACGAGATGGTTGGACAGTGTCATCAAAGCTACCAACATGAATTTGACCAAACTCCGGGAGGCAGTGGAAGACAGGAGGGCCTGGCATGCTTTGGTCCATGGGGTCACGAAGAGTCGGACACGACTTAACGACTAAACAACAACAGAGTAAATCCTTGCTTGTCTGATCCTTGCAAAGGATGATAAGGAGCTGCTAACATTCTTCTCCTCATGAGTGAGGATGGCAAGCAATTTCCTGGGATTATGCAATTTGTCAAAAACTAGGATGATTGCTGCTTTTGTTAAGAACTTGAAACACTACATAAACTATTTGTGTCTTTCTTAACAATCATCCAGCCCTCTTTTCTTCCCTCTGTGTGTATTGTGCATGTCTTGTTTCCAAAGGACAGAAGAGGTCTTTTGGGCAAATTACAGAAATCTTGAGAGGGAGAAATGAGCTCTTTGCCTCATATTCTGTTCAAGGCAAACAATCTCATAGGGCTTTAAAATTCTTTATCTCACCTTGCCAAGACAGCCTAAATCAATCAGAAAAAGGAATTTAGTGATTATGTCTTCCATTCCTACTGTTCACCCAGTTGGGATATGATTGGTAACCTAATTGATACAACATGTAGATACAAGGTAGATACCCTATGCATAACCTCAGATAAATATTTGAAGGTTCGGGACAAATATTGTGGATATGATCCCTCTTTCATCCCCCACATATGTACCAAATAAATTTACTCAACATTTGGTGTCTCTTTCTGTAGCTCATATTTCTTTAGTGAAGCAGAGTATTGGCTGCACTTTATGAGAATACAGCTGGCATGTCTGAGGTGTGACAAATTTTACTCCCACAATCCATTTTTCCTCTCCTACCATCTTTTGTTTTTAATTACATTTGACATTTGCTATCCTGAACTTTTATTGTTTAGCCGAAGGCATTGGATATTGGGAGGATGCAGAGCTTACACAGAAATGAACTGTGGAACTTGCAAGGTTTTTGAGACAGCTTGTCCTCAGTTATGTGGAAAAGGCCTTTAAATGAAAGAGAAGCCCTAGGGCAGTGTATGTGCATGATTAGAATGCATCATTGCAGTTATTGGTTAAGAAGAATATTCTTATCTCCAGGTTCCTACTACAGTGGTGTTCTAAAATGGTCTTAGTTTTATGAGACTTTGTGCCATCCTGGTCAATGTTTGTCAGGTTGTGAGGTATTTGAGCTTAAAAGCTGTTCCCATATATAGATTTGTCTATTTGTCTCAGTTCTCTGTTATTCTAGTGGGGGCCTATGTGCAGGGGAAGGAAACTATATGCATACGAATGCATAAACTCCTCTTAATGGAGTTCTAGGGATTTTATTTTACCTAGATTCATTGCAATATCTGTTTTGAGCCTTGTTTTTAAGGCATGCACAAAGGTTTATGAACTTAGACATATCTCAAAATAGATATTACAATGAATTTATCTAGAATAAAGTCACTCCCTTTAAGAGATTAATTTGTTTAATTCATCCTAACATGAGATTTCTGAGTTCTGCAAGCCATTTGGCGATTGGTCATTAGGAGATAAGAATGGGCTCCATTTGTGAGTCTATTTTCCAGATTCAGATATAACAGCCTTGAAGGATTGTGTCTTTGGAAGGAAGATGTTTTAACATCTTCCAGTTGTGCTAGTGTTATCCTAAATGTTACTTCATTTCCCTTAGTGGTGTTGGTTGTGAGGTCTTCATATCTTCAAATGGCCCTAAGGTCACAGCATTTTTGTCTTGTGGAGTGTTTACTATTAAGTGAAGTATTAAAAAATCTCTATCCTCTCTTTCTCTTAAAAAAATCATTTTAAAGGTGTTCCGCAACTCAATAATCACACAACCAGGAATATAGCCTTTTGGCAACAGATGTGTCAGACATAATGCGTTGGAAAATGGTGTTTGCAGCTAAGATTCTCTGTGGGGGAATACTGTAATGGTGGATTGAATCCATTTTAGGTTTTTGATTTTCAGGTTGAGGGGCTCTTTGCAAGATAGAGTGTTTTAGGAAAGATCCCCTTTTGAGGCAAAAGATTGTGGGGATGAGGCCCCCTTTGAGAATCAAGAATTGAGGAGCTGAGAGAGTGAGAAAGGATGGATTCCACTTGTGAGTCTGGGAAAGATAACAGGGGGATCCTAGTCCTCTCCATAGGCCACAACACTTTGGGATGGGAGTCGGAATATTTACTATTAAATGAGGTATCAAAAAACCTCTCACTCTCACTCTCAAAAAAGGCCACCCCTTTTATCCTGCAGCTGCCACTCTATCTTATCCAGGAGGGTAAAAGGCACAAGTAAGAGACCGCACAATTTGAGAAAGTGGCAGGATTGAGACGTAGAGCAGCAGCAGCAGTGAGTCGTAGCTGTAATTAAAAGGTTGCCAAAAAGTAAAACTAAGAGCAGTCTTCCACATTTCCTTCTAGTTGTTGCTGTTGTTACGTGTTGCCAAGTCACTTCTGACTTTTGGTGACCCTACATCACCAAATGAGAGCTCTCCTAAATGTCGTGAACTCGACAGCCCTGCTCAGCTCTTGTAAACTCAAGCCTGTCGCTTCCTTTAGGGAAACAATCCATCTTTTATTTGGTGTTTATCTTTTACTTCTGCCTCCCATCTTTCCCAGTTTTATTGTTGTTGGTTTTTTTCAGAGAATCCTCCCTTCTCCTGAAAGAAGGACAACCTCAGTTTCACTCTTTTGGCCTCCAGAGATATTCCAGTCTTGATTTGCTCCTGGACCCGCTTGTTCATCTTTCTGGCAGTCCAGGGTATCCACAAAGCTCTCCTCCAGCACCACATTTCAAACAAACAATTTTTCCCCTATCAGTTTTATTTACTGTTCAGCTTTCATACCCATACATGGTGAACAGAAATACAGGAGTGTGAATGATGTTGATCTTGGTCTCCAGTGACACATCCTTACACTCGATCTTTTCTAATTCCTTAATTGCTGACCTTCCAAGTCTCAGTCTTCTTCTGAGTTCTTGACTGTAGTCATGATTTTGGTCTTCTTAATGTTCTATTGCAGTCCTACTTTGAAACGTTCTTCTTTCACTAAAAGTCATTTAAAGTCATTGCTGCTTTCTGCTAGTACAGGGGTCAGGGAACTTTTTTACCTTTTACCCCCCAAAATTTTTATATACGCCGACATTACCCCCTTGATTTGAAAGGAAGGAAATGATACATTATTTGAATTCAAAATCTTATTGAATCTACACAGGCTGTGTACCGAACTAGCAGGATATATCATCAGTATCAATGGCTGCCAGGCTATGTACCGAACTAGGAGGATGCACCAAATTTAATAAAGATGTGCACTATTTTTGCTGGAACACATTGCACTCCAGCCATGGGGTGGTATAGGGAGTAGTAAGGTGTCCAACGTGCCTAGCAAGTTGCATTAAATTTTTGCTAGCTCGCATAGGATTTAATCATCATCAATGGCTGCCAGAGTGGTACTAGCAATGACATGCTTGCTAGAGACAGCCAACGCACAGTTGGGGGGGGCGCTTTTCCTACCACTTTAATCATTCTGTGTGTGGTGTGCAAAAAGGAACAAACCAGGCTAAAGGTCATGTCACCCACCCTGGTGCCACAGCCCAATATCAAAGGACCAGTGCACTATTTTTTTTATCATCATCAATGGAAAACTCAGCAGTGGGCCAGAGGATTGGAAAAGATCAGTCTACATCCCAATCCCAAAGAAGGGCAGTGCCAAAGAATGTTCCAACTACTGTACAATTGCACTCAATTCACACGCTAGCAAGGTTATGCTCAAAATCCTCCAAGGCAGGCTTCAGCAGTATGTGAACCGAGAACTCCCAGAAGTACAAGCTGGATTTTGAAGGGGCAGAGGAACTAGAGACCAAATTGCTAACGTGCGCTGTATTATGGAGAAAGCCAGAGAGTTCCAGAAAAACATCTACTTCTGCTTCATTGACTACGCAAAAGCATGGCAGAAAGTGAGGAGGAATTAAAGAACCTCTTAATGAGGGTGAAAGAGGAGAGCGCAAAGAATGGTCTGAAGCTCAACATCAAAAAAACTAAGATCATGGCCACTGGTCCCATCACCTCCTGGCAAATAGAAGGGGAAGATATGGAGGCAGTGACAGATTTTACTTTCTTGGGCTCAATGATCACTGCAGATGGTGACAGCAGCCACGGAATTCAAAGACGCCTGCTTCTTGGGAGGAAAGCGATGACAAACCTAGACAGCATCTTAAAAAGCCTCCCTTTTTTTCCCCCGCCTTAATTCAAGCCTTCTGTTTTGCTTGCCTGTTCCTTTTTTCATAGTTTTGAGGCAGTCTCTCTCTCTATCTCTCTCATACACACTCCCTCCCTCCATTTTCTACATACATTTAAACAAGCTTGATGAAGCCGTTGGTCTCTTGCACCTTCCTTCCCTCGTTAACTGGAGCCTTTCCCTCTTCCTGCTTGCTTGCAGTCATCTCCGGCGGAAGCAGTCATTCACAAGCCCCGGATTGATTGACTGCCCGGGGCTATTCTACAGCTGTAACCAATCAAGCAGGCTTATCTTCGATCTCTGAAAGAACGGATTTACAAGTGCCCTGCCGCAACCAAGGAAGTAACAGGGAGAGGTGGCTTACAATTTGAGGTTTGGCTGCAGGGGGTGGGGGTGGGGGTGGGGGGATGGGGGGATAGCGCTCTGCTCATTACCCCCAGGATTTTGCATTTTTTTCCCATTTGGGGTAATTTATCCCTGTTCCCTGACCACTGTGCTAGTAAGATGGTGTGTGTATAATGAGAAACTATGGGTTGTTTTGAAAGAAATGGGTGTGCCCCAGCTCTTGATTATTATGATGTGTATTGTGGGCTAGAAGCTACTGTTAGGACAGAATATGGAGAGACAGAATGATTTCTTATAGGCAAAGGTATCTGAGAAGTGTGCATTTTATACCCTTATCTATTCAGTCTGTAAGCAGAACATGTCATACAGAAAGCCAGAACAGATTCAGATGAAGGAGGAGTGAAAATGGGTGGAAGATTTCCTTCTACAACATGGAAACCTCTTCCAATCTTATTTTATATGCTTGCTAGAACTATTGCATAGTATTTATTTATTATTTATTTATTTATTTATTAGACTTCTACCCCACCCATCTAGACCAAAGGTCTACTCTGGGCGGCAAATAATAAAGGCCACAGATTACTTCAGAATTACTTCACAAATTTTCATATATATTGTGAGCCCATTTTGTCCTGCATATAGTCTTCAGAGCCCTACTATAAGTCCCAGCAGAATTAAAACTCATTCTAACTAATCAACGGGACAGAACAGCTAGTAATTCTAGATGGGGAACAGAACTGCAGTTATTAGTGGAAAAGTTCCCAGATTACAAGGAGTCATTACAGCTACTGCCAATTAGCACATAATTAGCACTTGGGAGAGAGAATGAAATACAAGGATTACATCTTCAAGACAAAGCTGAAAATATTTATGAAAGGTAATATATCATGCATTGGAAATCTAATGCTTCAATAAATACCAGCTGGGATGTTTGTAGTGTTAGACAAAGTCAATTAAGGAAAAATTTAGCAGTAGGGATGTAAATTGTTGCTTGTGTCATCCTTGCAGACAAGGATGATGAATTGTAATTTTTTTCTCCTCCCCCTGTGAGATAGTAAGATATTTTCTGGTGCTATTGACTTGATTATTTTATGCAAATTATGCAACATGCAAGTTGTGCAAAACTGCAATCACTACTGTTGTGTGTCATGGACTTTTTTTAAATTGAAATGATCAGGTAGGTTGTTTGCAACTTTTAAAGAAATCAGCTATTCCTGTGATTGGTATGCATGTGTATCCTCTTTGCCTATTGAAGGGAGAAGGCCCTAGTTTCGTATAGATGGCTATTGGTCAGAATTCTATTGATGTTCACATAAGGTTTGTGTAAACAACTATGGCTTGCTGTGGCTAGTTGTCTAGTTAATCAAGGCATGCCTCAGATGTGTGCCTAGTTGTGTACCCATTTGTGCAGACATGATGCATCCTGGCACTCCATCAGGATGCATCATGTATCATAGTCACAATTAGCTGCAGCAAGTTACACAAACTTTGCGTGGACACCCATAGGATTCTACTCATTTTCTGTTAATGCCAGAAGCCTTGGCAGAGGGTAAAAATAGTCCTTGCTTGAGCATGCTGGGCATGAGGGATCTTGTGAGGCTCAAAAAGTCTTGGGTGCCTCTTCTTGCCAGGACACCTTAAACTAATGACAATGTGAAACTTACTAAGGATTCTCCACATCTCTGTGTGAAAAAAAGCTGTGTCTCTTCAGACATTCAGAATGCACCTCATCTGTTACTGCAGACCTGAATTCATTCAGAGTATTAAGTTGTCCCCGCATGTTCGTTTTGTCTAACTTGGGGTAAAGGTAAAGGTAAAGGTAAAGGTTCCCCTTGACATTTAGTCCAGTCGTGTCTGACTCTAGGGGGCGGTGCTCATCCCCGTTTCCAAGCCGTAGAGCCAGCGTTTGTCCATAGACAGTTTCCGTGGTCACGTGGCTAGCGCGACTAGACATGGAACGCCGTTACCTTCCCACCGAGGTGGTACCTATTTATCTACTCGCATTTGCATGCTTTCGAACTGCTAGGTTGGCAGGAGCTGGGACAAGCGACGGGAGCTCACTCCGTCACGTGGATTCGATCTTACGACTGCAGGTCTTCTGACCTTGCAGCACAGAGGCTTCTGTGGTTTAACCCACAGCGCCACCACGTCTTGGGGTAAGGATGTGACAAATACTTGAAAATTTTCACATTCTTTATGACTTTCCAAAATTCATCTGGCTGAGACTTCCTCTGCACCAGCAACATTCTTTATCTTCCCATGAAAATGAAACCCTGATCTTGATTTTCCTAGTTATTTTTGTTCTGTTTTTCACCTGTTCGTTTGCACAAGAAGCTACCACTTTTTGCGCAACCAAAGGACCTTTATGGAGAACATTGTGTATGAGAGATGCAGATTTGTAATAATTCTAGGCACAATAGTGGTTCTGACAAAGAAAAATGATGACAAACCAGCCAAGAAATCCCACAAGATATCTTTAAAACAAAACAACCCCCCCACACACACACACACAAAGAAATCTTTCTGTAAGGAGAAAAATAAAGTTTCCTCCCACCAGCCCTACTTTTGCACTAAGAATGAGGAGTTACACAATCATATACCTAATTTGAACAGCAGCCTTCCCAAAGTGTCCTTTTTTTCTATTTGCATGGGACTGAGCACTTTTTCCCCCTTCAGGAGAAAACAGAGGCAAAATAGGTGTTGAACAATTCTGTCTTCTCTGTCACCTTTAAGTATTTTTGCAGACCCATCACTTCTTTGTTCTTTCTCTTTCTCCATACATAGCTGAAAACCTCTTTCTTGTTATTTTTAATCTCTATTAAAAATGTGATCTTATTCTCTGCTTGAACCCTCCTCACCTTATCCTTATAAATGCTAACTGCTTACTTAGCAATTTGACCCTCCTGCCGCTTTTTCATACACATCCCTTTTAAAACGTGGCTCTTCTGAAAGCTTCTTATGCAGCTGCCTTGATGTCTTCAGACATTTTCTATTTTTCTTCCTCATATGAAAACAATATGTTGAAAATCCCACCCTTGAACATGGTAAAATTTGTGAATTTTGGTAATTTTTTTCTCAAAACCTGTCTGAAATAAAATCCTCAACTAACCAAAACTAGAACATATCTGATTTACTGCCCTCTTCATTTTAAATGTCCTTCCTCTCAGTTGCCCAATTTCCTATTACATCTATTCTTTTTGCTTTTACTGTGGTCATTTCTTTCACCCTTGTTTTCCTTTCAGCAAAGAGGAAATGGCAGGCAAGTATAACAATAAAGATGGAAGAATACCATGATGGTTGAAATCCTGTTGCTTAGCATAGTAAATTGCACTAGAGTACTCCCACTGAATCAGTGAGGATTTAGTATGTCAAATTGTCTGAAAGTTCAACTTCACACCCTTCATCGATTAGCCTGTTAAAAACCCAGGAAACACTTAGTCCAAATGAAGACCACCTAAATCAATCAGGTTTTTAACATTTTTTTTAAAAAAATACAGTTTTAGAAAATTCTGTAAAAAAAAAAGCAGTTGATCACTCAACAAGTTGAAATAGGGTAGTGTGGGTTTAAAATTGTTGAAGATAAGACAGGAAATAAGCTGGGACTGGAAGTAGCAGTTTGTTGAATGGATGGCATTGCTTATTTTGCTGGCTTTTTGTAGGATCTGGTTCTCTTCCTTCCTTCCTTCCTTCTTTCCTTTTTGCTGGTGGTATGGCCTTCAAGAAAGGCCTTCAATCTGACCGACATTACCCATTCTTACCCTGAATATTTTTTTTTTTTGTTTTCTTACATGATGTCATCTCATTGTGTTAAATTTGTAGTGGTAGGCTCACTAAAATGAAACTGAATTGCATTGAAGTGTTAAAAAATTTAAAACAATGTGTATGGCAAGGTATTAAATTAAGGGTGCAACTACATTGGCAAAAAAAACACAAAAAACCCAGTTAGTTTAATTTCTGCTTTGCTGTGGCTTGATTTACACGATGGTTTATAGTTGTATTCCATTTAGGTGATCACACCCAAACCCCATATTGTTTTGTTGCCAGTGTCCAGATTGGCCCTCAATTCAATGGAATTTGATATGTGCCCCCAGTCCAGGGCTCCTCTTCCTTTAATGCTCCCACTGCCAGTCCTCAACTCTTCTTTCTTACCTTTTTTGTTTGTCTGTGCAGAGGTGATCTAGCACTAAAATAGTGTATCAATGCAGTGATAAGGTGATCCTGTGCTAGTTTGTTTTTTAAAAAATACTTTGGGGCAACAAGGGAGAGTTGTGTGTGTGGGTCTTCCTGCTATCCTAAAACAGTACACCCCAGCTTAATACATCACCATAACACCTCCAGAGTCATGTCCTCTTCCTGTTATAGAATGAAGGAAAGAGTCATTTAGGAAAGTCACCGTTCAAATCGTGCCAGCTTTTTAAAAAAGTAGAAGCCCAAGTGGCAGGGGGAAAAATATCCAAATTGGAAGCAAAAAGTGAAGGGCTGATTTGCATTGACCTTTGCCTTGTGTGATCATTGACAAATACTTCCAATTCGCCCATGCTCATTGTGGAGCAAATCGTAAAATATTTGTCAATGCAGACACAACCCATGAAATAACTTCATTTAATTATGTGTAAAACTAGAGCATGTAAAAAGCTATCCTGGCCAACAAGATTATCTAGAGAAAGAGGTGTAAGACAGTGGCTGCAGTGAAATAGTCTGCTTCCAGTATCTCGTTTGTTTGCTGCTAGGTGATATTTTCATTTGGTCTGGGAACCCTCTAGAAATTGCAAGGTTTGATATATGGAGTAGCTGGTGACAAGAATATATTCAGAAAATAAATGTGAAAGGTCCCTTAAGGCAAATATCCAATGTGTTTGACTCTACATGGAAAGCACATCCAAACACTTTATGGAAAAAAAATGCAGAGAGGATAAGTCAGTCAAAAATAAAAGACTGTCATGAGATTTCTTTTTTTTTTTTAATGGGTGTTTTTAACAGAAGTTTTAATATTGGGCACAAAACATGATTCTCGATAGTGCAAACAAGAACTTGAGGAAATTGTTTTCTTGGACTACAACTCCCAGAATGCTCCATGATCCTGCTGGCTGGTGGCTTCTGGGAGATGTATCTACAAAGGGTAATATTTCCAGGTATTTATAGCAAGCCACAGTCCACTGCCAGCTAGTCCACATTGACACCCTTCTAGTGTACCCTATAGAGAAAAGCTGCTGTGTTGTTGAGCCACTTTTAAAACAGACTAACAGAGAAAAAAACCTTTCTAATATCTTAAAATTTGTAAGAAATGAAGGTCTTCATTTCATATTCCAGTACAGGAGAACTCCAAGATATGAGAGCACAGGTAGAGAAAGTGTGGCCCTCTAGATACTGATGGATTGCAACTCCCACCAGGCCTAACCAGCATTCCCAAGGGTGAATGATGATGGGAGTTGGAGTCCAAATGATACGTGAAGGTCTGCAGTTCATGGACATCTATATATGGGAAATAGTTCTGCTGTGCTTAGAAAGACTATTGGTGGGGAGGGGACTTTCTCCAGAGTAGGAGTAGCGGTAGGGATGACCCCACCCAAATCTCCTTTTCTCCTCTTCTTTGAGGAGTAATTAGTGTAATGTGCAGCCATCAGACCTACCTCAGCAATAAAGGACCCTGTTTAATATCACAGCAGAGATGCATGATCACATTTCAAACAGCTTTGAATATTTGCCAATAGCAACTGTAGAAAGAAGGAGAATTCAGATTAACACTGGAGGACAAGTGAGCAAGTTCAGTTTTGTTGCTCAGCTCCTAGCCAAGTATCTGTGTAAACAGGAGGCACAGTCGCTGATACAGGAGCTGAAGGGAAATACAGGAGAAAGCAAAAGGGATGGAGGAAGCAAAATGGATGAAGAGGAACAAAAAAATATATTTTACAAGTAATGATGGAAGGAAAATTCACTAGAGATGTGCAAATGCCATCCATTTTGATTCAATCTGAAATATTTGTCTCATACATTCCAACCAATTTGCTTTTAGGTTATTTGTAGGCCCTCTGATTTGATTTGTATCTGAATATTTGAAAGTATTTGTATGTAATTTTATTTGTCCAAGTAAATAAAAAAAACATGAACACTGGAAAAATAAAGGGTTCTGAGCTGCTATGGGGGCAGAGTGAAACTCAGTGCCATCAACTACTGTTTGGCCTCTAGTGTGCAGGCAAAGCTACCACTGGTTTTCTTGTCTCTTCCTTCTCTCTCTCCTGTTAGCTTCTTTAACCAGTGGAGCACAAAAACAACATTCAGTGTTTCAGAGAGCCCTGATTTGATTTGATCAACACTTTTGGGCTTCCTCACTTAGCTTGGGATTTGTTCAGATACCAAAATATATCCCCAACTTGCTCTGGATTCCAAATAATTTCTGATATATGCCTAAAATACATATTAGTCCATTTTTAGAAATGTATCCAATTCATGGTTTATGACATTAACATAATTTTTTAATCTTTTGGTTTGCTGTCCTTTGGATGAGACTGTAAGCCTCAGATTCTTTTAAGTATATATACTGTACATATAAAAACTAAAGGCAAACAACTAAAATGTGTGTATTTTCAAAATGTAAACAAAAATGCTTTACCATAGGCATGTACACTAGTCCCTCAACCTGCATCATGCCCATTTGGAGACATCCCAGCCTGATCCTTGCACCTGTCTATGCCAGTATTTGTACATTTATGGATTCTCCCTTATTTAGAGACTGTCACGTTCACAAAATCACCATGTGGTTTCTCCTGTTCTTTTATTCTCTTTTCTCCACCATGGTTTAAAGTGAGAAAAACTTGCTGGAGAGCAGATTGCCCTAAGACACTCCTGTCAATTAAAAGCAAAGAAGAGCCAGTCCAGCTCTCCCTGTTGGCTTTCTTTGACTTACAAAATATGTGCTAACAAACAGGAATAGTTCATTGCCACAATGGTGGTCCTTCCCAGCTGAGGTGGGAAGGACCACCACTGTGGCAATACTCCTCCCTCTTGTGGTGGTGGCACACACACCCCGATTATAGTGGCAGCAACATGGCCTCCATCACCAGAAGACTGAAAGTTGTTTATACAGCTGTGACAGCTGCTTTTGTGGCTCTTAGAATCAGCTCTGCACAGAGTTAGCTGTTTCCAGATACCTGACACTAAAGGGCTGGCAGATCAAGAGATTTTGAGTGGGATGCCACAGCTATGTCAGCGTGGGATGAACAGTGAATTCACTCCACCTAAGGACAGGAATAGATCTGCTAATAATGTTCTGTAGAGTGCTTCAGTTAGAGATGGGGAAAGTAACATTTTTGTGCTACAAATTCCAGAATGAGCACTAACCATGGATGCGGAGGGATTCTGGGAGCTGCAGTCAAAAATTGTTACTTTTTCAGATTTTGCAGTGTCTCCTCCATTGGTTTACCAAGTGCTATGACAGGATAAATATATTTTCTTTCTAGGTTAAAAAAAAAACTCTGAAATTTGTGGATCAAATAATGTTTGAATAGATATGCAAACCGTTCAGCTCTTTTATGGTCTAGCTGGCTTTTTCAGTGTTGGTTGGCTTGGAGATCTTTTATACATAATGATATGCAAAAGTTCCTTTAAAAGGGACGTTTCATCCTCTCCCTGTGTGTGTGTGTGTGTGTGTGTTATTTTAAAAGTTTGGGAGACAGCAGAAAGAGAGTACAAGTGCATATGAAATGCCTTGCAGCACTTTGTGGAAACTTTAATTAACTCCCACAAAGTTATCTAACAACACAATAGACAAATTTCACACACACCCCCATCAGATTTTGGAAGGATCTTACTGAGGCTTGCCAAGGAGCTTAAAAGTCTTTGGCATGCTGAAACAAAACAGGTCTTTAAACAAAAAACAACCCTTAGAGATTTTTTTGTTTCATGTCTGCAAGGCTAGGCAGATTAGGGGAATGCAAGGGGGAAAGGAAGACTGTTGGAGCTGAATTTGTTCTGGAACTCTTTGATTCAGGAGGGATTGAAACCTTAACAGAGAAACATTTCGCCATGGGGGCTCTTCGTTCCGAAAATAAAAAATCTTCCTATATATTAAGAGTAGCACCAAGTACAATCTCTTTCATCAGCTCCTTCCAAACATCTGTAAATCAATCTATCTATCTATCTATCTATCTATCTATCTATCTATCTATCTATCTATCTATCTATCTATCTATCTATCTATCTATCTATCTATCTATCTATCTATCTATCTATCTATCTATCTATCTATCTCTACACCTACACACACACCTACACACACATCAGCTGTAACAATGAGATGTGCCATTTATTCCTTTTGTTAATTTAAATGCTCAGATGGGCTCTCTGTTTATCCAGGTACATTGCAGCACAATCCTATAGTCTCTGAAAGGTTCTTTCAGGGGCCACAGAATATTGCAAAAGTTCATCATTGAAGAGAGTGGTCCATACTTAGTGAAGGTACTCTGCTCTTGGTTGCTTCCTTGTTGTGCTACTCAAACAATTCATCAACTGCCAGTGTTTTCACAGTGGTGGGTTTTTGTTTTTGTTTTGAAAGGTGTATTCAGAGTTGGGATTGAGGGCTTCTTTGGACTTGACACTATAACAAGGGAGAGAAAATATGGTAGCCCTGGAACTTGCTCACTTTCTTCTATCTAAGACACAAACCATGGCCCATCTAAACTTTTATGGATCTACTTTTCTCCCTTGTTGGAATGCTAACAGGCATAATTGTTTGTTTCTAGTCATATGACAGCTCACATCTCCTGAAATATCATAAACAGGGGTTCTAAGACCACATAAACGAGTTAGATTTGTAGGCTTGTAGTCAATTTATCTACATATGAACACAAAGGGAGCTATGTCTTAGTCAATCTTGAATTGCAGTCTTGAATTTCCATGTCACCACCTTGCTGGACAGTGTTGCCCTTCAGAGAGATAAGATGAAGGAAAAATACAAGTTGAGTTATGCCCATTTCTGCTTGTCACATATAAGAAAACAGCTCCTGGGCTGGACATGGGATTTTCATTCCTCCATCATACCACCTTCCATACTATACCTCCCTGAACACACCATTCTAATCTGATTTCAAAAGCTGAGCAAAATTAGACTAGTTAGTGCTTGAATGGGAGGCCACTGAGGAATATTAGGATTTCCTGATGAAGCCAGGAAGGAATCTTGTCAGAAACCCTGGGAAGCTGTTCCCAGTCACAGCTAGATGGACAAATGACCTGACTCAGTATACAGATGCTTCTGATGTTCCTCTAGACACTGCAACATTCTGGTTGATTTTACTATAGGATCTCAAGATTAATTTGCTTTTAAGGTTTCAGATCACAAAGAGTTCATCTTCTCTACAGAAAACCCACCTGATCGTATGGTGTGCTTTCTCCCTCCCTCCCTCTACATAACTGAGATATTTAATTTCTCATCCTTAGTTCTCCAAAAGCGACAGTTTACCTAAAGGTTAAAAATTATGCATTCAATTAACAAGCTCCAGCATTTCTTCTACATTAGCATTAATAGTGCATGGAAAAGGGCTCTCAGTGGTTTTGTCTGCAATAGGCAACCATTCCCCCCTCCCCATTTTTCTTTTCATTCAGCCCATGTCAGTTAATGAGGTCATAACATTAGCTGTGGCAGTTTGCTGATGGAATAGCTAAGGTGATAATAGTTCCTGGGGTGTACATTATTTCCCCTTCCCTCTTCCATTTTCTATTACTAAACTTAATGTTGCTCTGACAAATTTTCTTTGCTAATGAAGCCAGACTTTCTGAGGGATCTCCAGGTGGATAAAGTACCTCAGGGGGGCACTTCACCCCAAAGCAGTGGGGCTAGTTGTGACACCTGCTCAGACCATGGGCCACCAGTAATTAATATCAAGTGCATGTAAAAAGAGAACCCTGCATGTTCATGAATTTTATCTCTACAGTGTGGGGAGGACGACGGGGAGGAGCACACCAAGGATATGATTCTCTGTCCTTTTCTATGATGCCTTCTTCACAGAAAGTGTGCATATGAGTGTGTGAGAAGAATAAAGGTGAGAGGGGCCAAATCACAGGAAAAGGGATTTTAAATAGGTGGATAAACCTGCCAAAACATTGATCTCATGTGATTTTATAGCTGAGCAGGATTGGGCCTGGTGAATACTGTGATAAGAAACCACCAGGGAATACCAAGGATGTTCCACACCCTGTTTGTGTTTTATACAAAACTGGTGAGGAAAAAACACTCAGAGGGAAGCATCTACCCCTAGTCCTTCCATTGTCACTTTCTTTATGATTGCAGTTTCTGGTCTGAAGAGAAGAAAGGACCTGCTCAGTTGTATACAAGAGGGAAATGCCAGATTGTCAGGGTTCTTGCTCCTGTGTAGAGCATACAAATGAACTTGAACTTCTGTCACCGTGAATAATATCTAAGTGTATTTGCTTCACCAAGTTCTATAACAGCTTTAAAATGTTTCAAGCAAGGAATCTTGCCTAAACCTCTGGGGATGCATTGCCAATCAGAGCTGGTAGTACTGGGCTAGATTAACCAACTCAGTAAGAGGCAGCTTGCTGTGTTCCTTTGATGCACAAAAAACTGTTTGTTTGTTTTCTAAAAAGCCCATCACATTTAGGCTTATTGGTGGGTTTGTTTTTTCCACATATGGAAGCAAGGTTCCAGAGGCTAATTCAAACTAGTCAGTCGTATGCTGCCTGGTCATGTAGTGACCATGTGACCAGATGTGCAACCAGGCACATTATTTCCATCATCTCAATTAGCCTCTATTAGCCATCATGATTTCTGTGACTTTGGTTCTCTGTGTGGGAACAAACAATAGGATTCTGGCTTTTAAAAGTTATTTCATTAGTGCTAGGGTTGTGTAACAATATAAAATGGAATACAAATATTTATGAAGCTTGAAAAAAAAGTACGATATAATATTGCCATGATTTCTACCCTTCCATACAAAGGGACAGTTAATTTGTTTTTGTGAGATATCAGTTAGAAATGCATATGTTTAAGTAATTGTTTTTTTAAGGCCAGCAGGTCCATATCGAAATTAAACTTTGAAATGGAGACTAGCCAGCTCAAGTTGATAACATCCAGACTTGAAATCCAAGGCTATATACTCCAACACCTTGTGAACAGAGTTCCACTTGCAGACCACCTCACTCTTGGAAGGAGTGAAGCAGTAGCCGCCCAGAGTGGTAGAATATACCAGATGGGCGGGATATAAATCAAATAAATAAAAAAATAAATAAATATTTAACTAGAGTCACCTTTCCCCCTGCCACCCCCCTGCACTTCCCAAACTGATCTAGATTAGGGGACCATTGGAAATAGCATGGATATTGCCATGGGAGGCTACAGCGGACATAAGGAACATTTGCTGGACCTCAGCCCCTTCTGGAAAAGACCATTTTCATTTACAGAAGGGCTGCTCTGGATCAAAACTTTTCACTCCCCTTTTTTGCAATGGTGGAAACCTTGCTCAACTCTGTGCAAAAGCCATGAGTGTGAATTAAACGATAGTTCTTCACTATCTTGTTCAATCAACAATATCATAATTAATTAATTCTGTTGTGTTATTATCTTTCAGAGCTTCTTGTGGTCCCGCTTCTCCAGTAAAATATCAGCTGCAGAGCATATAGTTCTGGGGTCACTTAATCACCACTTAGCAAATACCTTGTTAACCCACAAATTCCACAATTGCTCCCACAGTGATTCTGATTCTGATTCCTGTCTGGAGCCTAACAGTATTAACTTACACATTTCTGTATCAGAGGAATCACCAATGGCAGTTGACGATTCCAAAATTCCAAGGGGAGAGATTATCTCCCTCTCCTCAACTTTCAAAATGACCCTGTGTAATTTATCTTACTTTTCTACAAGATGCAGGGCAGTTCCCAGCTATGTTGTGCAAAAGGAAGTTGTGTTATGGTCAATGTAACTTAACAACTGCACAGAGATTAATGATCAGAAGGACATCATGGAACAGATCCTTTTAGCTGTATTGTATTGCAATGCAGCCGTGTGGCGAAGTCAGATTAGGAGTAACTGAATAAACCTGGCAGTAGTCCAGAGATGTGGAGTACCAAAATGTTGTCACTGTGTTTCCTGAAAGAAAGATGATAACTATTCTAGAATTATGGTCCATAAATGTAATTCATTTGTGTGCCCGGATATGAAACCAATGCACAGCCTGGCTTAATTACATTATGTTTGCTATGCTGTTGAGAAAAATAAAACAAAAAGAATATGAAAAGGATTTTCAGGGTAAATCTTTCTTAGAAGATAAGGCTTAATCCTGTATATGCTTACCTCAGAGTTAGTCCCATTGAACTTACTTCACAGTAGACATTTAAGTTTATCAGTTTCAAGTCTGGTATCTTAATCTCATACATCAGAATTGAGAGAGAGAGAGAGAAATTAATAAGTATAATGTATTGAAGGGTAATGTTGGGTTAGGATTGTGTTCATGGTTAGTGTTTTATATATATGTTTCATAAACGTTTGTCTGAAGGCAAATCTAAGTTTATCATTTTATGTACTCATTAGCACATGTTATGGAAGAAATGCAGAGTTACAGAATCAGCGCAAATTTGCCTCTGCCAATGGCAATGACTAAGTTTCAATGGGAAAAGGTGCCTGCCTGCCTCCTGTGTTAAAGGATGCAAGAACACAGGAGCCCAGTTTTCAGAAAATAGCACAATATGTGTAGCTGCTGTTCAGGGCTGTACTCGCATTGCAATTCAGGTGGTGCCTACACTTTTGGGAAGGTTCTTCAGCAAGGGTGACCCATGCACCCCATCACAAAGATGTTGCTGCAGAGAGTTTGCAGTCCCTGTGCAAAACTGAAAACGTGTGGGTCCTAATTGCAGAATTAGGTGACCAGTTTAAGCAATAATATATCACCTAAGCTAATGAAAAGACATTCTTGTTAAATAATGGACCACATCACAGATTTAATTATCCCAGAGCAAGGCAGTTGGTGCTTCATACAGACAAGGTCAATTACCTTATCCAAGAGAGCCAGTTTGAAGTGTATTATGAATAATTCACAGACCCAGAAATTAGCTATAAAAAATGTCCCAGATATAATATGGTGAAAACATTCAAATTCATTCCTCATGTATTTAAGATAATAGCCAAAGGACAATTATGGTTCCTTAACTGCAACACTAGTTAGGTGACAAAAATGACATTTGTACATTCAAAGACACATTAAAATGTTTTACACCCTTTTGTAGTGGTTTTAATACAAAAGGACAACATGCTGGCTTTTTCTCCTTCCAGCCATTGTCGTCTTCTCCATTAAAATGAAAATGAAATGATTTTATAATCTTCTTTCAAAGGGAACAAAAGATAAATGCCAGTTTGGGTCCTGTTACGGGATGCATTACGTCTAAGACATAAGGAATAATTGCTCTTCTCTTTTCCATCTGCATTGTCACCATAATACTTAGCATAGCATTTAGATGTGATCTGGACAAGCACAAATCGCTTGGGTTTGACTTTCAAAGTTCATGATATACTGGACTGAGTCCAGAATATTTCAGTCAAACAATAATTTGATTTGGGATTTACAAAATGTTAGATCCACACATAATTATGTTTGTGTTTTAATGTTGTACAAGGATGGGGCATGTTAGTGTCTCAGAGTCATATTTTGTTTTAGAATACAAGAAAAACTAGACCTAAAGGGAAAGGGTTCCTGTGATGTCGCAAGTAATATGCCCACGTTTCAGCCACTGACCATGTACAGATTTTGTTTTCTTGGGTATTTTTAACAAAACAAGACAAAACAAAAACCCTATTTGGTACAAAAAAAAATGCACCCAACAAACCAATTCTGTTTTATAATTAAATTTATTATTTATTTAAATTATTTTTACCGCCTCTTTCTCAAGGTGGCAAGTTTTATCACTTGATCTAATTTTACCATTTGTAGGGTCATGAAATGAGAAGGCTGATAGGCTAGGTGATCACCAGATAATTAGGATAGCAAATAGTCTTAAAGAGAGAAGTTAAAGAAGTCAGCCACACGCACACAAGGATGTCTGCCAGCAGTGCTCCTGATGGGCGACTAGTATAACAGTTCTAATAAGACTGCCCTGCCCCCAGGAGGACTGTGTTTTATTAACCTTACAAGATCACAGATAGTTGACAGTATACAGATTATTGACAGAGTTCAGATAGGACAATGGTTACATAATGACATTAGGATTGGCCCAAAGAAAGGCTTTGAAGTTAGCTCCCTATCACTATGAGAAAGAGGAAGAATGGGTAGCCACGCCTCCTCTCAGAAGCAGCTATGACATCATCCAGGAGAGTGTTCTCTACTACTGTAGAATCAGCCAACAGCTTAGCAACCTTGGGAAGAAGCGTTCCCCCACAACCATTTTATCTAATCCAATGTAAAATGTAAAAAATGTAAAAAAAAAAAAAAGACCCTTACTGCTTTTGGGTGAACCATGATGCCAAGAAGCAAAAGCAGGGATGCTTTGGTTGTCATAGGTTGACTGTGTTCCTGGAATGCTCAGTGAGTTCAGGAAATACAAGATGTAGACAAAAAAACCTCAGACCTAGCCACAACCCGAACCCTACTACACACCTTCACTATAGAGGAATTCTCATGCACTGGGAAAAGGTCAGAAATGTGTTGATTAGACAATAGTAGACAGGAAAGGATTATATGTACAAAAGCATACCTAAACACAAGTGTTATCACTGTTACATATTTATTTTATTTATTTAAAACATTTATAGTCCGCACTATATTGCAGGATCTCAGAGTGGGTTACAGAGCCATATATATCCATTTAAAAACATAACATCTTGAAAACACTTTAAAATCGAATAGATTAAAGCACATAAAATCAAAACTTTAAAGCTATTGCATTATAACCTGTGCAGATGAAGATTCCCCCAACTTCCAAAGGCTTTAAAAAATAATCACATTTGGACTTGGCACTGAACTGATGCCAATGTCGGTGCCAGTCGACCCTCTGAAGGAAGGGCATTCCACAGTCGGGGTTCTACTTTAGTTAAAGTGATAGTAAGTAATGTTAATGGCTGGATAGCTCAGTGGTTTAGGTGTCTGGTTGCAGAGTTTGATTCCCCACTGTGCCTCCTGCCAGTAGAGCCAGCCTGTGTTGCCTTTGGCCAGCTGCACAGTCCCAGCCTCCCCCTGCCCCCCAAAGAAGGGAATGGTAAACTACTTTGGAGTATTCTCTACTTGAAATACCCTGAAAAGAGCCACTATAAGTTAGAATCTACTTGTCAGCACACGGTTATTATTAAGGAACTCAGTGCAAGACATGCAATAATGAGTTCAAGTTACAGGAAGCCAGATTTCGGCTGAATATCAGGAAAAATCTTCTTAACTGCTAGACCAGTACAACAGTGGAACCAATTACCTTAGGAGGTGGTGAGTGCTACAACGCTGGAGGTATTCAAGAGAAAATTGGACAACCATCTGTCAAATCTGCTTTGATTTGGTTTCTTGCACTGAGCAGAGGGTTGGACTCGATGACCTTATAGGCCCCTTCCAATTCAATTATTCTTTGATTCTGTGATTCTAAGGAATGTTTGAAGAGCTGTGGATTTCTCTGGATCTCCAGAGACTAAATTGTTGCAAACTACTGCTGTAAATTCTCCCATGTGCCTGACTCATAAAACCTATCACAAAAGGCTTGACAAGGAAGCAAGCTTGTAGTGGTACATTGAAAGCATGAACAATAAATCTTTTTGCAAGTTTGCAAGGTATGTGTATTATCTCTTTCAAAGTGAGGCTGTATAGAGTTCAGATAAGATTGGTACGTGTTTCTCTCTGTATATCTATGTATACATGTTTTAAGAAGAGCTTTAAAAACAGTACAGGTTTTTGACGGACAGTTATTTTCCCAGCCTGCTGTGTCATCTTTCTCCCCCTGTCCTTTACTCTCTGAGCTATATTGGTTTGAGTAGGGTGTCTAAGGCAATTTCAAAGAAAAGGTAAAATGATGCTACAGAAAACCAAGTTTGCTTGACATTAGATGACCTGAGCTGAGTATTAAAACCAATGTAAAGTTGCAAGTCCGGGGAAGAACAAGCTCTTTCAGCATATTGTATCTTCACAGGGTAACCAGTCACCTTCGCGCTCTCTCCTGTTGACTTTGCAATAAGCAGTAGCGGCCAAAACAAATCCCTTTGGACTGCGTTTTTTAAATGTCTTAGGAGACAATGGACAATCCATCAAATGCCTTTGTTGAAGGGCCTGCATTTTAAAAGTTGACGTTTTGTAGGTTCTGAGCGTACCTGTTTTATCTGCTCAGAAGGTGGGGAAATCAGCAAAATTAGAGAAGATGGGATGTGTGAATTGTCTGTTCTGTACCCAACAAGGCACAGAGCAACCTGCCCCCCTTTGGTAAATGTAAATGCCAGAATACACAGTAGAAACCTGAAGATAAACTTGGTGAACCAAAGTTTCCGGGAGAACAGGACACAGCCAGTATATATTCCCATTTGATGATAATCTGCTTGAAAGCCTTGACTAGGAAGCAGAGGTAGAGTGGAAGAGAAAAATATGGATAAAATATATTTCCAACATTTTCCTTCCATTGTTTTCTTAGATGTCAAATCTTTCCTTGAACAAAAATCAAGACATTCTTGAGATGTTATATGTATTATATTCCTTCCCAATGTTAGTTATTCCCAGAAGGTTTGGTGGGAGATTGGTAATTACTGGAGCTACTTAATTACATTACTTTTAATATATGGAAGTCTCTTACTATAGGTACGAAACAGGCTAAACCCTGTGTAAGCTCCAGCAAAAATAGACTTGTTGAGATGAATGGGACACTTACATAATTCCTAGTGGGTTCTGTTTTCCTGAGACTAGGTTTTCGCTCAACATGTGAACTCTACACTAATATGTACACTCAAACTAAATTGGGGTACTGAGTTGCCTTGACAATTAATCATCATCATCTTAGAATGTCAGAGCTGAAAAGGACCTATGGATCATTGAGCCCAGCCCCTGTGAAGGAGGCACAGTGGGGAATCAAACTCCCAACCTCTGACTCAGCAGCCAGATAGAAAAACCACTTAGCCATTAATGTTTCTCATTATTTCAAAGGTTATCTACAATTTCATTAGATCTTCCATGTGGCTAAATTTGGATCCAGCTCTTTTTGTGATTTCATCATCATTATCATCATCATAATCATCATCCCTTCCATGGGCACAGGCCTTGTTGAGGCGGAGAGGCTTGCATGCTTCAGTGATGTTGAGAGCTATGCTGGTGGTAGTGTTGCTACCTGAAGGGTCTCCCAAGCCAGACAGGTCTCAGCTGAGAAGCCAGACCAACTGTGTCTACCAACTATCAATTAGGATAAGAGGAAATAAACAGAAATCCATACCAGATTGGTCATCGTCTGGGTCAACAAGGACCATGACAGATGCTATAGCCCTGGACATCTGGTGACAAATAGGCTACAGGGCTCAGCAGACCCTGTTGAGGAACCAGGACAGGCTGCTGCAAAGCTACTGGAACAATGTAAACACAAAACTTGGACTCCTGCCAAAAATTGAGAAATTATGATATGTTATTATAAGAACCCAACAGCCCATGGTTTTCAAAACAGAACGATGGAAATTTGGAAAAGAAAACACTCAAATAGTGACATAACTGAACAAAGATTAATGAACCAGAGAGGGTTTATCATCCGGAGTAAAGTATTTTCAGAACTGGAATTGCAAGAACTGGAAAAGGTGGCAAAAGAAAAATTAACACAGAAGAATGACCATAGTATAGAAGACAAATAGATGGTAGTGGTAGACACAATAATGGAAGAGAATGTGTCAATAGAGGAACAACTTATGGAACAACTCAGAAGTTATGAGTTGACAGAATGACAGACATCACTGAGGGAAAAAAATAGTAACCCATATTAGCCAAACCACAGAAAGAAAAAGGTTCCCCATTTTGCACCAATTACAAAGTAAACCAGATCTACTGACAGATGCAGATGTAGTAATCAGAACAATCCCAAATAACATGCTAAAGGAAATAAACCAGCTAATGTATACCACAGCTACCATAATAACTATGGAACTTGGTTACAAGCTGGGGGGGGGGGGGGGACAGAAAACTCCTGGCACTCCAAAATAGAAAATCCAGCTGGAAAGAAAAATAAGCAAATTACATGCAGACATTAGCAACTAAAAACACTTGAAAGATTCAAAACATAAAAATGAAAAAGTAAAAGCCAGGCTATGCACAATCTAGAAGACCTAGAAAGGAAAACAATTGTTGAAATTATGGAAGAATTAAAACAACGGGTAACAGCTACAGCAAAGAAAGTTGAAAGATATGATGGATGCTTGAAACAATATAGAGAAAACACGCAATTTTGAAATAATTAACAATTATTCTGTATATCACTAGGAGAAAATACAGAGCCAAAGAAATTAGGCCTATGTAAAGATGATGCTCTAAAAATTTGGAAAGAAATGTGGGAAAGCCCAACCAGACATAACAAAGACATTTTATGGATTAAAGACATTTGTAAAGAAACTCAAGGAAAAAATATGGATGATATTGTAATAACAACTGAAATGATTGAGAAGCACATAAAGTCTGTGAAAAATTGGAGTGCACCTGGTCCAGATGAACTACACAGATTTTGATTAAAGCATTTCACAAGTCTCCATCAAGCAATACAATTTAATCACTTACTTCAAAATTCTACAACTGAAGATTGAGTGACAACAGGCCACACATTTCTGATAACAAAAGATCATCAAAAGGGCAATGAACCCAGTCATTATCAACCAATTACATGCCTTCCAACAATGTTCAAGCTCCTCACAGGAGTACTTGCAAGATCAATATATAATTATTTAATTGAAAACTCCCTATGCCCATCTGAACAGAAAGGGAACTTTAAAAAGTCAAGTGGCCTGAAAGATCAGCTGCTTATTGATAAAATGATACTAAAGAATACAAAAAGATGAAAAACAAATCTCAACATGACCTGGATTGACTATAAAAAGGCATTTGACTCATTGCCACACAGCTGGATTAACACCTGCCTAAATTTTGGGGGGATATTAGTTAAAATATTCAGAAGTTCCTCAAGAAGAACATTAAAGAAAAGCCTTAATGGCCTATGGTAAAGAAATTGGCAAAGTTAACATCAAAAGTCTTAACATCTTAATGAGGGTGAAAGAGGAGAGCGCAAAAAATGGTCTGAAGCTCAACATCAAAAAAAAACTAAGATCATGGCCACTGGTCCCATCACCTCATGGCAAATAGAAGGGGAAGATATGGAGGCAGTGACAGATTTGACTTTCTTGGGCTCCATGATCACTGCAGATGGTGACAGCAGCCACGAAATTAAAAGACACCTGCTTCTTGGGAGGAAAGTGATGACAAACCTCGACAGCATCTTAAAAAGCAGAGACATCACCTTGCCGACAAAAGTCTGCATAGTCAAAGCTATGGTTTTTCCTGTAGTGATGTATGGAAGTGAGAGCTGGACCATAAAGAAAGCTGACCGCCGAAGAATTGATGCTTTTGAATTGTGGTGCTGGAGGAGGCTCTTGAGAGTCCCCTGGACTGCAAGGAGAACAAACCTATCCATTCTAAAGGAAATCAACCCTGAGTGCTCACTGGAAGGACAGATCCTGAAGCTGAGGCTCCAATACTTTGGCCATCTCATGAGAAGAGAAGACTCCCTAGAAAAGACCCTGATGTTGGGAAAGTGTGAGGGCAAGAGGAGAAGGGGACGACAGAGGACGAGATGGTTGGACAGTGTCATCGAAGCTACCAACATGAATTTGACCAAACTCCGGGAGGCAGTGGAAGACAGGAGGGCCTGGCATGCTCTGGTCCATGGGGTCACGAAGAGTCGGACACGACTAAACGACTAAACAACAACAACAACAAACATCAAAAGAGGAATATTTCAGGGGGATTCTTTGTCACCACTGCTGTTTAACATCTCATTAATCCCCATGTCAATAATTTTAAATAAAACTGGATTGGGCTACCGTATTTCAGAACAAGCAAGAAAAATCAATCATCTGTTATACATGGATGACCTAAAACTATATGCAAAAATTTCCACGGAGATAGAATCACTGCTAAACCCAGTGCAAATATTTAGTGAAGATATTCAAGCGAAATTTGGAATTGACAAATGTGCAGCTCTGTCTATACACTGTGGCAAGATCCAAAACCTAGATGGAATACAGTTAAAAAATTGTGATATAAAATCACTATCAAGTGATGCAAAATATAAATACCTTGGAATGATAGAAGCAGATAACATCCTGCACACAAAAGTTAAAGAACTGACAGAAAAAGAATATATCAGAAGACTGCGGAAAATCTTAAAATCAAAATTAAATGGTGGAAATACAATCAGGCCATAAACACATGGGCAGTTCCAGTGATTGGACCCAAGATGAATTAGAAGAATTGGATCGATAAACACAGAAACTAGTGACCATGCGTCATGCACTACATCCAAAAAGTGATGTGGGCAGATTATTTACCACAAAAAAATTCGAGGTTGTGGATTACAGAAGGTAGTAGAAGAGGGAAAAAAGAACCCCAAATGATTATATAAGTACAAGCAGAGAAAAATTACTTAAGACAGTGAAAATGAAGAATATTTTGAAAACAACAGAAACAAAGACTCAATATAAGAAACAACAATTTGAAAATAAATTAAGTAGCTGGAAAAATAAAACACTACATGGACAACACCTGAGAAATATTGATGGAAAGTATGATCATAATTCAACACAGGCATGGCAAAAACTGGGGACCATGAAGAAAGAAACCGAAGGCTTGATTTTTGCTGCACAAGAATGTGATGAAAGCTAAGATTCAAGGACATCAAATGCTGACTGTGCCAAGAAAAAGATGAAACTGTATCGCACCTCATCTGCAAATGTCCAACATTTGCACAAACAGAATTAGACATAATAGAGTGGCAAAACTAGTGCACTGGTCATTATGCAAAAAATATAACTTGCCAGCCTCCAAAAACCCATGGGAGAATCAGGTGGAGACAGTGTCAGAAAATGACAAAGTCAAGATCTTGTGGGTCTTCAGGATCCAAATAGATAGATAATTTAAACATAACACATCAGACATAGTAGTAATAGAACAAAGAAATGTATGGATCATTGACATTGCAATACTAAGAATGCCAGAGCTGAAAATAAAAAATTGGAAAAACTAAGAAAATACAGAGACCTCGCAATCAAAACATCTCACTTGTGGATGAAACACACTTTAGTGGTCCTCGTAGTCATTGAGGCTTTGGGAGCAATATCAAGAAATTTCATGCAGTATTATAAGCAGTTGCAGATCTCAGAAACAACACCATCAAAGATACAAAAAAAAAAAAGCAATATTAGGAAGAGCATAATACTGTGTTGATATTTAACAGATACTTAGTTTTTGGTTAAAACTTTATAATGCCAGTCAATGTTTTTATGATTTTGATTGGCTGTGTTGTGTCTGGTATTTTTGAATCATCATAATCATCATCATCTTAGAACTGCAGAGCTGGAAGGGACCCTATGGATCATCGAGTCCATCCCCTGTTAAGGAGGCACAGTGGGGAATCAAACTCCCAATCTCTCTTTCTTTCTTTATTTAAAATATTTTTACCCTACCTTTCTCCTGAAAAAGGACACAAGGCAACTTACATCATTAGAAAATACAATATTTGTGAGCTAAGAACAGTAAGTTATACAAATATTTTTAAAAAGAATTAAATAGGCATTATATTTAAAATGCTAGACAAAAACATTAGTAAAACAAATTTAAAAACACAAATATACAAGCCACTCCATTTTAAAACTCTTCTTAGCTAGCCAGTCACTAAGATATGAACTATGGACATTATTTCAGTTTCTCTGTGACATTTCAGCCATTAAAAAAATAAACTCTAACACATATGGATGGAAGACTTTCTACAAGTGCTACTAAGTGGGAATTTCTCTGTTGACACCAAGATTTTGACTGGAGCGTCTCTCTCGTCTTGTTTATTATTCACCCAATAAGTTAGGAAGAAGCATGGGAAGTGGGGGTGCCAGTATCTTAAAGTGCTTTTATCATTTCTGAGCTGGAATGAGGTCATCAATGGACTGGCCCTTTTCAAGGCGTTTCTCCATTTCAATCAGCAGCTTCACCCCGTCAACCACCATCTGTACCAACTCCACCTCAGAAGTCCCAAGACAGTCAGTGTTGGAGACGTCAAACACTCCTCCCACAGCAGCTGTGTCCACACCACCTGTGCCACGTTTCTGGAGCCTCAGTCTCTTGAGGACCTCACCAAATTTCTCATGCTTGCCAAGATTGGGCAGTTTAATGTGGACACCTGCACGGAGACCCGTGCCAAGATTGGATGGGCAGGTCAAGATGTAGCCAAGGTGGGAGTTCCACATGAATTCATAATTTTTGGATTTGAAGAGGTTTTCAATCTGCGTTAACCCAGTACAGAAGCGGGTGAAAACATCCTTCATATTGCCACCTTTCTGCATGGAAATAACTCTAAGGTGGTCTTCCTCATTAATCCAGACAAGGAAAGTTTTGTTGTCATTATGCCAAATACCCCGGCCATCAGGCCAGTCCCGTGCCATGCCAGAGGCCAAGAGCAAAGGAGAAACCGGCTTGTCAAACAGGAAGTGGTCATCAATCAGCTGCTGTTGCTTAGCGTCTGTCATGTTTTTCAGAGCATAGTACTTCCCATTCAGGTCCCCTTCCAGGCTAGCCAAAGCTTCCACAGAAAGCTTTTCAATGGCGCGTCTCTCTCCTCTGCTGCAATGAGGGGGAAGGCAGAAGCCACGGATGCTCCTACCAGTTCGGACTCGTGAACTTAGGACATAATTGGGGTCCAGATCGTCACCACCCTGTAAATTATCAGGATTCAAATCCGTCTGGTGCTGGTCCGAAGGCTTGTAACCTCCATGTTGGTCCTCAATAATGGGATCAAAGAGTTCCTTAAACACGTCATGGCATTCCTCATCACCAGCTACACATCCTACTGTCATAATGCAAGGATGGCCTGGGTTGTCCACCCCAGTCTGAATCACATCGTCCACGGTAACTCCATTAGAAGTCTTTTTATCCCGCAAGGCAGCATACAGCTCCAAAGTCAAGACTTTAGCCATATGACTGTTGTAGACACTCAGGTCAGGATACTCATCTTCCACAGAAAAAATCTTCTTCAGGAGGTTGTGGCTGTTTGAGAATGGCATGGCGGGCACCTGATGGCAAGGAGCAGCGAGCCGAGAAAAACCAAAAGGGTTGCACCCGGCCTGTTCCACCCGCCCTGCTCTGCTAGAAAACCTGCCTGGAATGGATGAACTATGGACATTGCAGCATTGGTACATCAGCTCCCCTTCCCCAATTTAGAGGCATTCATCATAAAGTCTGAAATGACATCTGTATGTATCAGTGTATCTCCATAGCACTTTGGCAGGTTTCACAAAAATACATAAAAGATTCTTCAGACATTAAAATGAGTATGAGGAGATTGCAGGCCAATCTTGACAAGCCTGCCCCTTTCACCTCACAGTTGTTTTTGTGTGTGTCAGAACTAAACATGGGGATGAATAAAAAAAAAAAAGGATTGCGATATTCGTCAGAAATCGCTGATTCATTAAATATTCATCCCTTCATATTCGTGGGTCCCAGAGACCCCGATGAATACAAAGGGATGAATATTGCCCTATTTTTATTCGTCCCCCATACGAATAGAGGGAAGGCTAACCTTCCCTCTCTTCCTATGGCTTTCCCATTCTGCCCACCGACCCGCCGATCAGCCACCCACCCCCACAGCCTATCCCCACCCCTTCCTCTCCCTACTTTAGCCACCCCCGCCATTCCCCCGCCGTGCCTCCTGCCGCTACCACTGCCGACACCCCCACCTTAATCTCCACTGCTGCCATCTGCGACAGGCCTCCGCAGCCACGGCCTGTAGAAAGGGACACTGGCTGCCCTTTTCAAAGATGGCGGCTGCGGCTTCATTTAGGGTAGGGAAGCTGTAAGCTTACATCTTTGTAAAGGGCAGCCTGGATTCCCTTAGCCTGCCTTAAGGGAGTCCAGGCTGCCCTTTGCAAAGATGGCAGCTGCAGCTTCCCTGCCCTAAATGAAGCCGCAGCCACCATCTTTGCAAAGGGCAGCCAGTGTCCCTTTCTACAGGCCGTGGCTGCGGAGGCCAGCTGGAGACGGCGGTGATGGTGGCGGTGGTGGCGATTACGGTGGGGGGCGTCGGTGGGGGGGTGGGGGCATTGGCAGGCGGCGGCAGCGAGGCGGTGGCAAGAGGGTCAGGGTTTTTTTTTGTAACCCCCCCCCCCCCATGAATTGACAAATAAATTTGTGCTTTGTCGGTTCATGGAGGCAACTTTTGACGACTCACGAAGCAGGACGACTCGCCAAAATGGTGAGTCGCCCCCATCTCTAGTCAGAACTATAAAAGGCCTATGAGAATCCATATAGGTTGTGGGCTTTGCTGAAAATCTACACAAAGATGAGGGTCTCTAAAATACTGAACACTGGGCTTATACAACAAAAGCCAATATGTATAATGAAAAAATGCTGTTTTATATACAATTCCAATTTCAAAAATGTAGTGCCGAAACAGCACAAAATGATTTTCCAACAGATAGTCACGTTTGTATTGGATATCAAGAGACATTTGCACGGGCATGTTAAGCAGACCAGCTGTTTGAGAGCCTTCAATGTGTTTTGCCTAAATGCAACTCTGTGTGCTTAAGGCTACTTAGCTTCCCTGTCAGAGAAGCCTTGGAAATGCAAAAATTGCCTGTCTCTGTCTCTCCCATAACACTAGCTCTGTTTGTTTTATCACAGAGCTGCAACCCACCTGCTCCAGTAGGCATCTGTACTTTGTCTTAACAGAGAGGGGAAATATTGCAAACAACATTCTTTCAATGCATTTCATCCAGAATTGCATATTTTGATTTACCACCGTTTGCATGTGGCTGGCGATTCATTCAGTCTCCGTTGAAACATAGTATAAATCTGGAGGATAATTTTGGTGGTTGTAGCAAACACATGAGCCCTATTCATCCACTCGCCTGATACTACACAGGGCTAAAACTGGAGATGGGGACGAGAGGAGTTACTATAAGGCAATGTTTCCAAGTACCTGCAAGTATGTTACACCCTTGTGTGTTGAATGTCAAAATCTGAACAGGGCTGTGTAACACTTTTGACTGCAATCAAACTTTTGAGCTCTTAGAATCTGGAACCCCGACCTCATGAGGATTGCCAATCCTAGGAGCTCCGTTTCCATGTGCAACTGAATATGGAAACAGAGCCCTCTTCAGTCATTCACCATTCCAGCTTAAGGGGAGCTGTGACAGTTGGAAGGTGGGGCTTTAAATGTGCATCCCTGTCCGTGTCCCAAGTTTTATCCCTCCCCACAATCAGAATGCCTGAATAGGGCCAGTGTAGATCTGGGCCTTACAGCTCTACAGTTCTACCATTAGTGCCTGGCATTTTTTAAAAAGCAATATGGCAAGGCAGATATCAGGGGCATGAAGCCTGTTTTGAAATCATTTAGAAAACCAGTTGCCTATGTACGTCTGGCAAATTAGTGACAGAAAACTTAGTGACAGAAAAACAGTCATGTGAATGAATTGTCTATCAGAAGAGAGTCTCATTAAAGCTTGAGGCATACCCTTTGGAACCAGAGAACATACTTGTAATTGAACAGCAAACCTCATGCTTCTAATTTTAATCTGCTCATGTTTCCTGTAGCATATCATGAACCACAATATAGGACAGGAATCAGAAGCATATGGCTCATGGGTTTCAAGTAGAGATGGGGGTATTCGTATACGAATATCCCCGCACAGGTGGAAATAACGATGGTCCAGCCCCACAGGGCCGGACTGTCCACTCACGATTTCACCGCCAACGCGAGCTCGTCGGACCTTCCTATTGCGCTGTTGTCCGCAATCGATTACCCAGTCCTGGCAGGAGGCGGGATGACAAGCCTCTCTGCTAGGTCGGAGAGTGGCTAATCCATTGCGGAGAACAGTGCGATAGGAAGCCTCTGCGGAGCCAGCGGCAGTGGCGAAATCGTGAGTGGACAGTCTGGCCCCATGGTGCCGGACCCTCGTTATTTCCACCTGTGCGTGGATATTCATATTCGTATACGAATACAAATACCCCCATCTCCAGTTTCAAGTGCTGCCATTGTGTGCTGCACTTCAAGAGCCATGCCATTGCAGTTTGGCACTAGATGAATTTTGAAACTGATATTGCTGTTGCGTTTTGTTTTGTTTTGTTTCTGCTTAAAACCAGGCACAGGCTGCTGTACACCTTCTTCTAAAGGTTAAACACGCACCAAGAAGCACCATTCTTCAAAAGAAGAAGAGTTGGCATCCCAATCTTGTTTAAAACAAGCAAGGAAACAAACAAAAAACAAAAAAAAAAGAGAGAGAAGTGAACTTCTAGTAACACCTCCCTCCAAATTCTGGTAGTGTGTGGTAGGGCAGGGATGTAACCTGTGCCAGGTCCTGGGGATGAAAAATTGAGCTTCAGACTCTCCAGAGTTCCCTGTGCCACTATATGAAGTGCAACTGTTTGAATTAAATGTGACAACTAGGCTATGGTAGGTGTGTTGGGGGGGGGGGGCGGTCACTGTGGTATGGAATGATCTTTAACCAGCCATAAATTAGACTTTAATTTTTATTCCAAACCTGAAACCATGATAGCCCTAGATAAGAAGCTGTAAAAAAAAAAGAGAGAGGAAGAAGGGGAAGCAGAAGAAAAAGAAAAGAAATTTGAGATCCCCTCTAGTATATCAACACATGGGAATTGTTATAGCCTGCTTTGAAGGTGGGAGACAAGGAAAAGCATAGCATAGTAAATAGAAGGGTTCTGAGCTCGCAAATTCATTATTCACGAGGCAAGAAAAACATTTCAGAGCTGATTAAGATGCTCCATAAAGAAGACGGGTTATTGTCATGCTGACCTTTCGAATTGGTCAGGATGTACTGTGTCGAGTCTGCTGGGTACAGTATTCCATGAATCTTCTCATTTCTATTCTCTTAGCTTAAGGGGGAGGGGGTGGCAGGAGAGGAGAAAGAAATAAGAAACCCGCTGGCTTATATCCAGTTCATTTCATGGTTCTGCTTATACATATGTTCTGCTACTGCTGCATTTTTTCCCAAACTGCACAATCTCGCAGCCCTTGAGCACACCCTGAGATGACAAATGACATCCCTGCTGCTTTGACCAACAGAGACATAATTGCAGGGTTGCGAATGGGACAGCTGAGCCACGGCTGTGCAGTCGTTTGTCTATGCCCTTAAGCTGTAATTGACTGTATTTGTTTATTGCAGCCTGATTCCCCTTTCTACCACTTAGAACATTAACTACTGGCATTAATTGTAACTTTTCTAGTGCTGGAATTACTCAGGGCCTGACAGCTGTGTTGAATCAGCAAGTATTTATTTACAGTTGTGCTTTAATGTATTTTTTTAACACATTCGACTATAAAGAAGTTTAATGAGGGGCATTGATGCTTTTGGTGACTCACCAAATGTGGGACAGCAGGGGGTTTCTCTTTTTTAGGACACAAACAAGGGTAAATAGGCCCTTTCTCCAATGCAGCTGTGGATGACCTTTCACTTGGGATAGTTTATTATCCTGGGCATGGTGGGTGGGTGGAAAACTGAGCGCATACGGGGCAGCTCTGCTCATAAAGAATCGGGAAAGGTAACCTGCAGAAGGCTCCATGTGAGAAAAATGGACAAGTGAATATATATTTCTGTCTTTGTCGTTTCTAACTGGGGCTTCTCCAAGTCTTATGTCAATCAGTTTCGAAAGACCTGGGAGGCGGAGTCATATCTATGGGCATTCTTAGGTACTCATATCTTCCAAAGAATATGGCACCTATAATTGGTTCACTAGGTTCTTCATCCAGTTCAGTGTGTCAGAAGCTGCTTTGCAAATCATGAGACAGAGAATAGCCTTACTTTTGATAGATCTGGCAATATATATTTAATAGTAGATCATATTGTGGCTTCCCTTCCATGCTCTATTTAAAGGCTTCAGATCTTTGCCCATTCCAGGTCTCTCTGATGGTTTGCTGATCACCACTCTGTTGCTCATCCAGAACGTGCTATTCTCCACTAACTGCATAATCCCATCTTTGCAGTTCTTCCTTCTAAGACTTCTGTCGAGTCGACTGATACTTTCCTCTTAGGTGACCTGACTAGCTTCACAGCCTTCCTTTTATAAAAGTACCATTTAGCTTTCCATCTCCCTCAAACACATCTTTGAATTCCCTCTGAATCCTTTTGTGGTTCTTGTTTCCCTTTTCATCTGAATTCTCATTAAGGCCTAATGGTGGTACTGTTTCTCGGTCATCTGTGTCCGTGCACTCTAGCCTGTATTTCTTCTTTGCCTTTGGGTTGACAATTTAGAGCTCTCATTTTCTCACTGGTTTTGATACAGTGGGATTCTTCTACCTTTTTAAAACCAGGTTCATTCCTCCCAGGTGGATATGAGAAAAATGTTACAATTGGCACTGTTTTATCTCTCTACGTGGTTGCATACATTTGTTTCTGATTACTTTTCCTGTAATGTATGTGCCAGTTGTTACCTACAAAATATCCTCACATTAAGTGTCACGTTTCATTTATAGCGTACACTGTAGTTTTAGGCTTCTTCTGTTCTGATAGATGCTTGGATGTAAAGTGGCTAAATTTGTAAGGTTGCACCTTTCCCCCCACATACTGGGACCTCAATTTGCCCTGCATGTTTCCCCTTACTGTACTTGTATCCAAGAATGGTGTCCACTAAGGGTATTTTAGTACTTCCTGACCCAGTCTGTATTCAAATATTTATCATACAGATTGGGAGGAAACCAATCCAATCTGTTTTGGAGGCAGCCTGATCTAATTTGCTCTTAGGTTTTTATGGATATTGCATGTTCCCAGATTGGCATTTAAAAAAAATGTGAAGAGGAAAAACAAAGAGGTATGACTTAGGATGTGGGCTATAATACACTGCCATCAATTTTGGGAATGTGATGGATCTCAGACAGGGGCCACAGTGAGCCTACATTTCAGATAATCATACACTTTTTCAGGTGTGGGGGAGAGTCACCTCCAAGGTAATATTTTGCCCCAAGAAAGGAATAATCTGCCCAACTGCTGTAAGAGCAAGGTGGCAACTGTGCTTGGCAGAGAATCCAGAGGAAGATATTAGAAACATATGGGAGTAGTGCCTCTAATATTGTGTGGCAGAGCAAATCAACAACTGGTAAGACAATTCTAAAAATCGGGGCAGCCCAAACAAAAAATTATAGATTTGAATCTGGGCTCCTGATCTTATTGAAATTATTGAAAAATAGCTCTGACAGTTGCTTTGTGTTTGCATAAGAAGCGGTTAACAAATGAAAAAAAAAGGAGTCAGGTTCTGGGATTTTCCCCTTTTTGGTGTCTCTTTCTGAATGTTAGCTAGCACAAAAGGGCATCCTATATAGACCGTCTTGATTGCTGATATTGGTATCATCAGCATTCAGGCTGCCCTTTGCTAGATAAAGCTCGGCTTTCTTTTCCCTGCTGGCATCACGGGCACAATATTTCACAGCAATATTAGGCCATTTTGTAGCATTTTCAGATATGGATACAGAAGCATAATACAAACGTAAACTGGAGGTTCTTTGAAGAATTGGATATTGTTTAGGTGATTATCACAGTTGGTAACCAATCTTCCAGAAATATGCACAGACAAGATACAAATAGGACTTTGTTCCCAATGATGACAAAATGCACCAAAGGTCTAATATGAACAGAAAGGCTGGTTTTAACTGAGACATTCCAGGATGTAACAGTTCATTTAAATGCAGAATGGCTACCTCAGCAGCTGCAAGGGAATACAGACTAGTGATCTCACTTTGAGCCTTGATGGTTCAGCTGTCAATCTGTTTCTTTTATGGGACTTCTTCCTTGTGCTTACTGCTGTGTAATTTATTGTGTTGGCCAGCCCACTTTGCCAGTGAGGTGGGTGGGATGTCTTGCTCTGTCCATTCCTTGGCCAAAAGGGTACAAATACACCTGATTCATTAGGCTTTGCAACTTTTCTCTGAAGACAGTCTTTCGTGTTCACAATTGTCCCTGTGTCTATTTTCACCTGCTTCTGTACTGCATGGATGAGTGCCACTTTCTATTTTAACAGGGGCTATATCCCTAGTTTTGGACAATTCAGCTACTAAGCAAATCTCCCTAAGTGTAGTAAGTCACAACTAGAGTAGGCCCATTGAATCAACAAAATTTATGGAAGAGTTGGCTCAGCAAATAACCTACTGATTTAATGGGCCTACTCTAGTTGTAACTTACTATGCCAAGCAACAGGATCTTAGCCAATGTCTCACTTATGTCTTTCTCCCCTTCTCCAATTAGGTTTCAAAACAAGTTTCATTTTTCATAGATTCCTCTTTATTTGTGATCACAGTGTTCACACTAAACTCCTCTTTTCAGGTTTCTAGGCCTGGAATGGCTTCTGAGTTTGCAGGTTCAATTTGTTTGGTGGTTTCAGGCACATATTGTCTCAATAATTCACTCCGAGACATTGTTAAAAGAAATAATACAAATATTTCATTTACTCACAGTTGCATAGATCAAAAGCAGCACAGAATAGGACCTATATATCTGTGGGACTGGTATCCATGGTTTATATTATGTGTACTCCGAAAACATTAAAAAGGATACAGGAGTCTTACTGTAGTGTAGTTGCCGCCCAGAGTAGACCTTTGGTCTAGATGGGCGGGGTATAAATCTAATAAAATAAATTAAAATAAATAAGTGTACCAAAAATGACTGCTTTCAGGAAACAGGCCTCAACAGACTAACACTGCCTGCTTCCAGCAGACTCCTCCACATTCACATTCCAACTAACTACATAACTGCTAACTGCCAGCAGACTAAACAAGAGAGGGAGAAAGATTCTTAAACAAAGAGGCATGGCTCTCTTCAAAATCAAAAGCATGGAAGGAACAACTGGTTATTGCTGAATTAATTGACAGTCGCTCTAGCCCAGAAAGGTCCCTCCCAGCCAAACCTACTGAAGACAGCATACAGGGTTCTTTGCCTAATTGTTTGTTTTGCACTTTTCTACCCATTGATTCTTTTCTCCTTTTGACAAACTGCAGTTGCTGACAATGTTTTGTTTGCAGTTTAGTCACCCCACCACCTGGTTTCAAGATTGTGAGCAGCTCTATACAGAATCACACAATTTCCGCTTTCAAACGAACTACGTTTATTTAAATAAAGAGTTTAACAGAACTCTCTCTTGCTGCAGCCACTGATTTTGAGGCCTAAAGCAGTAGGTGGTGCTCTTGCCCAGTTCCTTTGGTTTTTTCTTCTTCTTTCTGGCAAGGACCACCCTTTCAGGATGTAATCAGCTGACTCTTTTCTTATTGTTAAACCCTCAGGAGCTGTTTATCCTTTCTCAGGTCAGGGTAAACTTCAGAGGAAATATCCAGAACCAGTCGGTCCACCTTAGCTGGTGATCTACTGAGCATGCTTTTGCAGCAGACATGGAGAAGAGAGGCAGGGAAAGGAAGCAGGGATAGCCACACCTGTGCCAGATTCCAGACGGGCATATTTTCAAGTTGAGGGTCAAGCCATCAAGGTTAGGGTCAATCCATTACATATCTTCATTTCCCCCTCCTTCTTAAAGAAGCTGCTGGCACAGAAAATGCCAGCGCAGGGACAGGCATTCTTTGTATTGGAGATCACATTGTGGTTGAGGGAAGGCAGCGTTGGCAACAAGAATCCAACTCAGATAAGATGAGTGGGAAACCAGGGGAAGAAAATGCCAAAACCCAGAGAGAATAAATGAAAAAAGGAGGAAGAAAGATACTTCCATGCTAAAACTGACTGAAACCTCTTCATTCAACATGCCAACAGGAGAGCATGCACCCAACAGAATTGCACTCTCTCTGTCCTAAATCAAAGAGAAAACAAACAAGCCAATGCTGCATCTACGTTGACCTGGTGATCATTTAAGCAAAAAGAACAGAAATACCATGAAATGCCACATGAGACCCTCCCCATACCAGTGGAATTTGGTGGCTGTGGTTTTGCAGGGCTGGTAAATCTGCTCCAGGTTTTGGTCAGTGCTGTAAAGGAGTTACTCAAAGTGCAGAACCTCTTTTGGGGATAGGCTTCAACACCTGTGAGGGCTCTCATAAAGTCTGTACTAAAACCATTGTCCCTCTGAAATCGGGAATCATCCACCTCCAGTGCCCCACATTTCAGGTGCTGGAGAGTGTAAGACAGGTTCTTTATTTTCATCAGCGTGTGAAGCTGTCAGTCAGCTAAGCCTAGCTCCTAGCTCTTTGCCACCTTATATTGTTTCTAATTTTCTGTTTCCCTTTCCCTGCCTTTCAGTATGTCTATTTGCAATTTTAACCCAAGCTGTCTTTTTTCTTCCATCTCCATCAAGTGGAGGAAACAAATCTGTAGTTTTCCAGCCCCACTTCTGCAAATGTGAAATGTTCTTCAGTGCAACCTAATCCACACTAGTGCTACGTAGGTCGTGGTTATTCAGACCAGTCCAGTCCAGCACACACCAGGGTTGATGCAGATAGACTTGATCTGACTTGGAGTTCAGCATTCAGCCAAAGCTGGTACACAGTCTTACTTGGGGGCACTGCTCATAGGGAGCTATCATAACAACCCAAAGATCTGGTGGAGAAAAATGGTTGAATAGCACTGTGCAAAGTTAAAAGAAAATGTTGCAGTCACAGCCAACCATTTTTCACAATGCTGCCCACTGGTGGCATAATCAGCATTTTGTTAGGATGAGAAAGATGGGGAGTATTGAGATGGGCAGTACACAAACAAATACAAGCATTTCAGAGTAGTCTGCCTCCAGTGGAGTGACTAAAACAAAATAAGATGCATGTAAGCGAGAGACTGGTGCCGATTATGCTTTTAACATGACTCCTTTTAATCACAGAATGAGAATGAGTCTGAAAATATATTATTTTCATTGTGGCAAACAGGTCTTTTTCATCAAGGGTCCACAGTCGTAATTATTGCCTTATCATACCAGAAAACATCTTCACACAGTTTTCATCTCCAAATCATTTTTTTCAATAATAACAATTAAATTGTACTTAGTCCATAATGACAAGGCGAAACAAGTTTGGGGAGCTTTCGGGATCAGCATTAGTTGTTTTGTTTTAATGCAAATTCTTGTGATTGCTGTTCTGCGTCACAGACTACAACCCTCCCAGTTGTTGGCACTCCTTTTCACAGACACGTGTGTGTCAGAAAGGCATCGCTCTCCATAAACACTTTAAGTCCACTTCAAATGTACCCTTTGGTGGCAGGTTGGCTGCTGCTGGAGGTTGCACCCACTTCAACCTAAGTAGTCACAAGCCTGGGATATAACTTTTTTTCCATAGGAAAGCCATTCATTCTGAAAACTGGAGGGATGCTGCTATTGGATGGAGCCATAGGGTGGACCTCTTCACTTGCAGTCATCAGACATTACTGAATAGTATAGCAATGATACAAGAAAAATAAGAATAATCATCCTCCTACAGCCATACAGTGGAATTTGGGGTGGGGGAAAGTTTCCTTCTCTCCAAGGCTTTGTTCCGTTGAGCCTCATAAAACTTCAAGGAATTAACCTTAAGGCCATATATGCCAGAAGAAGTTGATTCAATATATGCCCTCTAACAGGGCATTAATTTTCTGCATCAGTGGAAAAGACCTTTAATTTACTTGTACCCATTGACTGAGAATTCTTAGGCCTCTGCCTGTGTTATGCTGTCCAATTATTGAAGATCCTGGGAGTTTACTGCCACATTTAGTTTTCATATTTCCTTGACTGGACCGCATTGGAGAGGGAACTAGAAGACTCTCTGGAGAACTGCATGAACAAATTTTGATGAGTATTCTGAATACAGCTCTACTAAAACTGTAGATTTCTTGTTTAAATCTAACAATGCAGCATTAAAAACTAACAGCAGATACATATACATGTCTATACATGTTACTTATTACTTATTACTACCTAAATTCAAAGTGACTCTTGAGATTTATATTCTTAGTATAAACAGTATAATCAAGAAGTCTTTGCAAGATATGTATAGCATTGAACACTAATTACACAAAGCATTTGCAAACACTAGAGAGCATACTATTTTTCAGTTCTTCGGATATATTTGCTCAGCACACCAATCATTTCTGCTGGCATTATATGCTACTATAGAAACAAGCCTGTTATTTCTACAATCCTGGAAGAAGTGTATAGCTTCCTATACCATTTCGGTAACTGCCAGTGTGTCGCATCCTATCTATTTGTGTCTAGGTTGGGCTTGGAAAGCTGACATTAGGATTTCTGTGCATCTCAGTTTATAGCAGAGAACAGTACTGTGCATGTGTTCAAATGACTCCCAATGATAGAGGGAGGAATGAGTGGGCTAACTCCCCCTCCATTGCCATCCTTGTCTTCAAGATATTGGTGGCAAACTTCTGCAGCAGGACACTTCTTTAACTGTGGAGGCTCCCCCCAAAATTTGTTTCCCTATATTCTGGTTCATGCATAGAGCATCTATGATTCCAATACCTTTGTGATGCTTGATTTTGATGGGCGAAGGTTACAATGTAGTGGGTGGGTGCTCTCTTCATTGATTGTGGAGTGCACTCACATTTTTTAAAACCCCAGAATGCAGCCTTAATTCACATGGGGAATCAAGGCCTATAGAGGCAGCTCTCTCTTGCGGACATTTGCCTCTGTCCTTCATGGAAGGATAGCAGGGAAATAATGGAGGAGAGACTGGGTTACTACACTCATTTCTTTTCATCACATGAAAAATTTGAATGCCTGCAAGAGGCAAAGAGGAATCCAACTGGCTTCTGCAGTATTCAGAGGACTGGAGGCTATTCGCTGTAACCTTGAATGTTAATCTTTTGCGGGATTTGTTGACCTTTAAATGAGGATAGAACAAGATTTTTCAAACTGGCTTGCCATTTTTTTTCTGGTCTAAAATGAAAGACAGGAAAGAACAACATCTACCAAATAAAAGTGGAACTCCGCTTCCTTAGTTACAGCTTACAAAGAAAGAGAAACTCAACATTTAATGACACGAATTAGTAATTCACTTACTAATTATAGCAGGGGTGATGAGGCCAAGTGTTGTCAGTGGGCACTTTATTGTGTTTCTTTTTTTGAGAGAGAGAGAGATACCAGCCCTAAGTCCCTTGCCATATAGAGTCCATGAAGTAAATAAAGGGAAAAGGGGTGTCACTTGAATCTCCTGCCAAAGTATAGTGGGCAAAAGGACGGTTGTAGATTGATATTCGTAGAAATGGAATCTCCATAGCTTTTTCCTTCTGCTTCGTATTGGGTGTTTTTTACTGCCTATCTTGTTCCCAGCTCAGTTTTCTTTTTGCTGTGCCTGTAATAAAAGCCCTAATGTGTCTATTATGAGTGAATTCTCTGTCTTATAGAACAATAAGGGGAAAATATATCAACTCTAATGTGCTTATTTGTGCATTTGGTTTCCGTCTGCTATTTTGGAGTAAATAAATGTGTTACAGGAAATAATGTGAACATTGAAGCACGGTGCTGCAGCGCATTGCTCTGAGTGGGTTTTTATTCATGGTCACATATACTCAAATGCCTGATTGCAAGGCTATGGTTGGGTTGCGGAACTTAATATATGCCTCAAAAAGGCATACATCTCATCTCTGAATGTCACTTCCGCTCGGGAGGAATGGGCAGCTAAGAACTAAACCTTCACGTCGCCAATATGGTAAACAACTTTTAAAATGCAGTTCTTCCTTTTGAAGACTGGTTTTTTCTACATAAACCTTCGGAGGGAAAGATAAGGAATGTGTACTTCTAGTTAAACTCTTTAAAGACTGTGTTGATTTAGAGTAGAATACTGCTTTCGTTTTTGAGTCTGATAAGCTGTTAGAGTTTTTAGAGCCCTGCTTCTAATGAGAGCTTCCAACAACAATATTCATTCCTAATTATTCTTCTCTATGCCAAAGAGGAAGGACAAGGCTGTTAAAATTCCTACTTGGACAAGAGATAAAGTTTTAGATAAAACTTCTGACAAGCCGTCGGATCGCAGCGTGGAACGCTTGAGGATGGTGGAGGATGCATTAGAAAAAAAAGAGTCAGAGAGCAAAGTCTCACCATCCCAAGCTGTAGATAAGCAAGAAGCAATGGACGAACTGACACGGGTTGTGAAGCACATGTCCTGTAAAATGAGTCAGGAGTTTGAGCAAGCAGCGAGACGAGCCAAGTCTATTGAAATGAGCATTAATAAACTTCAAGATCAAGTCGTAGGAATGACACAGGAGTTGAAAATTGTCAAACAGAAAGTTAAGGAAGTGGGAGACAGGGCAGAAGCAAATGAGACCAAGATAAGCAGGTTGGATGAGAGAATCAGCGAAACAAACAAAAAGGTGATTTATCTGGAAGACAATTCCAGAAGGTCCAACATTAAAATAATGAATTTTCAATTGCAACATGGACAAGACCACAAAAAAGAGATTATAATGTGGGTTAACTCCATAATGGGCACACAACACTTGGATGAACAGGACATAGAAAGAGCTCATTTTGTTGGTAATCCCAAAAGCCCAAGGACAAGACCAGCGGTGGTGAAGTTTTTTAATTATACAAAGAAAGAACAATTTATGAGAGAAATTAAACAAAAACAAGACCAGCTGGTCTACAGAGGCATTAAGCTGCAGATTTTCCAAGATTTAAGCAGTGACTCTTTAAATTGGAGAAAATCTATGAAGCCTGTTACAGCAGTATTGATCAAAAATAATCTCAAATACCAATTGGGTCATCCTGTTTTTTTGAAAATTTGGAAAGATCAGGTTCTGTTTAAAATCTACTCATGTGAAGAAGGTAAAGACCTGTTGAAGGCGTGGAAACTCTGGCAGGAGGAAGATGGAGGTCAGGAGTTAACTCCGACTTCAAGCAGAGTAGTCAGTTGACTAGATGGGCGGGGTATAAATTCAATAAATAAATTCAATAAATAAAGCAAAAAAACAGAAGCTTGAAGCAGAAAGGACCAGATTCCTGAAGGGTTAGAAGACAGACCACTTGTTGTCTCCCCGGCTTCTAAATCTTTTAATTTTTTTTTACTTTTACTTTTCTTCTCTCTTTCCTTCATTCATTTATATTGATTTTTTACTTACTTTCTTTTTAGCTTTTAGTATTAACTATACTAATTATATTAATAATAGAGCAACAGTAATAATAAAACTAAAATTATTAATAATTCTGGATTTTAATTGTTTGTTTACTTATAATTACAGGGGAGAGAGGGGGTGGAGAAGGGGGCTTCAGTGTTATCAAATATTAAGAAGAAATGCAAAAATTTGATAAAAAGAGCAGAGGTGAGGTTCTGGTTGCAGTTCCGCCTGAGAATGGTGGTGTTCCCCCCCCACCTTGTGCCCTCGCTAGTAGTTATAGAGGGGGAATATGGTGGGGTGGGAAAAAAGATAAATGTTCAGTGGGTTGTTAGGGGTAAAGCATTATATGTTTGGGTTATGTTGAGTTTAATTTTTTGTGTATTTTTGTTTGTTTGTTGGGGGGATGGGTTGCACACGGGGCCTGTTAGGAAGAGAGACTTTGAACTGAAATGGGCAAGAGAATAAGACTAGCCACTTTAAATGTGAAAGACCTGGGATCAATAGTGAAAAGAAGAAGAATAGAAGCATTATTGAAGAAAAATAAGGTGGACATTGCCTTTTTGCAAGAGACTCATCAATCAGAAGATAGAGTCAACGAACTTAAGATGAATAATATAGACATTTATGAAAAAAAACTTTGGAACGTCTAAATCTAGAGGTGTGGCAATCATAATTTTTAAAAATTGTGAATTTACAGTGAAACAGGTAGTAAAAGATTGTAATGGTAGATTTATAATAATACAGGGTAAAATGGGTTTGGAAGAATATACTTTGGTTAATGTTTGCGCACCTAATAATAAACAAGGAGATTTTTATGACACGGTTATTAAAGAAATGGAGAAGGTAAAGAAGGGTTATGTTATTATGGCAGGGGATTTGGATAAGATAAAGGATAAAACTTTTTATGATCGGAATGATGTTCTCCAAAGAAATACAATATTGAGCAAGAAGGTAAAAAATAACCACTTGAAAGATATTTGGATGGTAATGAGTAGTGCTGCACTCAGCGTTCCATCTGCTGTGCTCGGTCCTGGATGACCACGCCTGTAGCAGACTTCAAAGGAGCAGATTTCTTCTGTATTGGACCTAAAGCCTGCTTGATACCGTCATACATTCCCTTGATGTTACCTGTGTCCGCTGCTATCTGTATCTGAGAGCAGAGCTGAAGCCAATAATCGTTAGAACATCTCCTGGCAGCCTGTTGGACTTTGCTATGAGCAATTCGAAGAGCCTGAAAGTTGTACTCACTAGGACAGGCTTTGTATGCTGCTAGAGCTCTCCTCTTTCCCTCGATAGCTGGCATCAACTCTTCCGAATTGGCTTCGAACCAGTCTGCTGTCTTTTTGGTCTTCTTGCCAAATGTGGAAAAGGCAGTGTTATAAACAGTGTTCTTGAAGTGTTCCCATCGTTCAGGTGCATTTGCATCAGCTGGTCCTGGAAGGGTTTCCTCAAGCGTTTGGGCAAATTCCTCCACTTTTCTTTGATCGCGAGTCTTGCTGATGTCAATACGTGGTCTTCCTTCCTTTTTCATGTGATACAATCTCTTTGTTCACAGTTTTACTCTATTAAACACCAGGGAGTGATCAGTGTCACAATCAGCACCCCGATAACTGTGTGTGATTGTAATACTAGGAAGACTAGATCATCTAGTGAGGATCAAATGAAGCTGATGCCAATGCTTCAATCTTGGATGTCTCCAGGAAACTCTGTGTTGAAGCTTTGTATTAAATAATGTGTTGCTGACACAAAGACCATAGTAACAGCAAAACTCCAGCAAGCGTTGGCCATTTTCGTTCATCTTCCCAATGCCAAAACGGCCTAGACAAGTGGGCCAAGAATTGAGATCAGCACCAACTCTAGCGTTAAAGTCTCAGAGAATGAACAGCGGCTCTCGCTCGGGGAGTTTTTTAATAGTAGCTGCCAGATCGTCGTAGAATTTGTCTTTGACTTCTGTTGTAGACAGTGTTGGTGCATATGCACTAAAGGGTGACCAGTCCCGCTGATGAGTGGAGCTGCAGAGACAGGATTCTTTCACTCCCCACAGTAGGTGGAACAATGGATCTCAGCAGAGTATTTCTGACCGCAAAGCCAACATCATATTCCCTGGTCTCATTCAATGGTTTTCTCTGCCAAAAGAATGAGAATCTTGTTTCTTTGACAGATCCCATGTCTGGAAATCCTGTCTCTTGCAGGGCAACAGTGTCCACCTGCAGCCTACTCAGTTCCATTTCTATGACAGCTGTTTTGCTCACATCGTCTATTTCCTGCAGGTCGTCAGAAAAGCCAGGGGTCATTGTCCGAACATTCCAGGTGCCCAACTTTAGGGCAGAGGTTTTCTTATGACTCTTGCATGGTGCAGGGTTATTGATCTGCTTGCCGGCTTTCACCCTAAACCCCACGCACCGCGTGAGGTTAACAGACCATGGCGAGGCAGCACCTTACTGGCTGGGGGCTGCCCATCTTAAGGCAGGTGGTAGCTACCTAGTGAGGTGCAATGCCCTCTCCCATCATCAGAAGTAGCCCCTGGAGTCATGCTCTACGCCAATCAAGCAAAGACTTATAACCAGTAACTGCTACTTCCCGTGTTATTTCGACACTGTATGCGAAGCTGGAGTGTCCTCTCCAGAGCACGAAGCCTGGGTAAAATAATATGGAGGAGAGGCTGTTACCCAAGCATCAAATCCCCCCTCTCCACATCACTGAAATAGTCCAATGGAAAGGCAAGAGCCAATACAACTGGTTCCGGCGATGTTGCAGGAGTTGCCAGAACGGCACGAACTGCCTCCAGGACTCCAGCTCTGGATTTTGCCTCGAGGTTAACTCCTGAAGCCTTTTCCATCAGTGGATATAGCCACAAGGCAGTGGAGGTTTGAAATCAGAGTTTTCCTTCTCCTAGATGGGCTGCCTTCCAAGGCTGACAAGCCCCACCTACCCAGGACACATAACTCTCGTTTGAAAATGTATGTTTAGTCTTTAGACAGAAGTGTGACAGTGTAGAAATGGAGAGAGGACTCACTAGATTCCTGGATCTTATCAGTTTAGGTTGACAAATATATATTGAGGAGAAATTCTCAAAGCCTTGTGTGCTTCCTCAGTTTCAGAAGAGAGTGGGGTTATTGTTGCTGTTTTTAATGTTTCTATTTTTGTTTTTGTTTTCTATTATATGTTTTGTAACCCACCCAGAGTAGTGCCGTGAAACTAATGGGAGCGGGTTACTAAATAAATAAATAAATAAATAAATAAATAGGATGTATTTCCCTTTCCTTCAAGATCTCTTTTATATGGATCTGAGCAATCATTTCCCTTTTGAAATGCTTCTAAATATTCATGATATTATTACCCATGGTTTGATTACCTTGCCTTTACTAAAGACATCAGACTGATTATATTTGTTTACCCAAAGAAGATCTATCACAACATTCATATCTTCAAATATTAATTCCCCTTCTTTAAATAGCCCTGTTCGGGAGATACACCTGAATAGGATATATATGAATGAGGGGCATGACTCGTATTTTGATACCTTTTTCTCTCCCAAAGTTCCTCATAAACACCAGCCTTGCTTTCTCAAATCTTACCTCTCGTGTTAGGTAGAAATGGTAGGAAGCTTCTGCTAAGAGCTAAGAGTGAGAAAATCTATCAATTTAATGTCCCTACACATTCAAAAACTTCACATTACTGTGCAACATTGTATATCTGTTAGATATCTCACAGTATTAGCTGCCTAGCTCCTTCTATGGAGCCTTGTGGTACAGTGATTAAAGTGCAATACTGTAGTGAAGACTCTGCTCACGAGTTCAATCCCAGGCCCAGGTAGCTGGCTCAAGGTCGACTTAGCCTTCTGTCCTTCCGAGGTTGGAAAATTGAGTACCCAGCTTGCTGGAGTGGGGGTAGGGATGTGTACCTTGCACAACTAAACTATAAAGCACCCAGATCTTTAAGTATTGTGGGGCGGTATATAACCAGCACACTTTGCTTTTGCTTTCTGCTTTTCCATATAGAAGTATGACTGGTTGAAGCCATATTTTACTATATGTAGAAATAGGATGTGGGATCATCTCCTTTATTCTGTTTTATCTGAAAGGAAGTGCAGAGTAAGCATCAGGATGTTTGTTGACTAAGTGGCAAGGGAATATTCCTGAAGTGATTACATGTAGAAGACGTTTTGCAAATAAAGGCTAATATCCTGTTGCCTCAATGAGGGGCAGAAAGGGAATTATATAAGCACCACCACCCGACTCCCCAGTACTGACATGCTTCCCATTATGTGATCTGTTGTGTGATTCACCTCACATTCAGTGCAAGAATGGGCACAAAATTAAGAGTACACTGGTAGGGGGTTGCTTACATAATTTTCCTTCTGCTGAGTATTGAGGCTATAAAATACTAATCCCAATTGTTCCCTTGACTTCTAGGAACACTATATTATTTTATTATAATGCAGAAATCAAGGAAACCTTAAAATTTGCTGTGTTTGAGGGGAATGTCTCAAGATTCAGTTTATTGCACCACCTGTTCTGAGTTTTGCTTTTGAAAAGTATTATTCTTTTTCCAAAGCTAAATCTCAAGCATTTAAAAATACATAACTATGTGGAAATCCACCTCTTCTAGATATGTTGGCTGAAATCCTGTTGTGTAGTTATGCAAATGACATCATTTCGATGTGAACTGCCATAAGTTAAGAAGTGTCTGTTGGCATTATCTATTGTATGCTGAGTCACATAACTCAGTATGCAATGAGTAATGCCTACAGACATTTCATAATTTATGGCAATTCACATCTAAAAGTTATGTCTTTCCCATAACACACAACAGGATTTTAGCCATTGCATTGGAGCCATATTAGTCATATTTGAGAACAGATCCACTGAAATGGATCCATTGAAATCAACAGAGCATAAGATTGCCTTTACTAACGAAAACACCACTTTCAATAAATCTCATCTCTAGGTCATGCTTATGATAGCCTATGCAAAACCTAATGGTTGCATGTAGTAATGTTTGCCATTGACAGGGTATTTCTTGTTGTATTTTTTTTTTAAATCCAGTTTAAGATATTCAGAGAAAGCATGTTAAATGGGATCACTTTAGAATAATTAAAAGAAAACATTACAAAATTGTTATATTGTTTCTGAACAGCATGTTAGTGAAACATGCATTGCTAAGAGCATAATTATATCCTTCTAAAGCATTGTTAGAGTTCTTTGTTGAACTAATATGAGGGTCTATATGACCCTCATTCCTCCTCTTATTGCTCTTCAAGTGAGATACTATTTCATTTCTTAGTGGCAGAATCAGATGCTGCAAGAGATACTAAAAAAGATACATTAGACCATTGAAGTCTATTCCCTATCCTGTGTCAGATTGTTCCCTCCAGTATATTAGCAAGTTCTCTGTTTAGCTGGGTTTTAAATGACTCAAGCATTGGCAAGTCTGCTACTTTGGGGGACTTTCATAAATCTTTGGGTTGGTTTAGTACTATAAAATAGAGATAGTCAAGCACAGAGAAGATATTATCAAACTGTTCATTCTTAATACCCTGGTGATGGCTGTTTATCATATAACTATGCTTTGGCTTAATGATGCTCTCCAAGAGGCAATAATATGCCACTTGACTTTGATGAATGCTCTCTATTATTTCCTAATAGCCACACAAAGTTGTATTTTAAAGCTAAATATTGTCTTCCCCTGAATTAGTGCATTTTTAATTAGACAGATGAGTTCTGTCATGTGTGTTCAAGCTGTCAGTAAAATAAAAGTGCTAACTCTAAACGTACTTGAATGTGCCTGTGAATTCTGCCTTAAGCATAACAAACATTTTGCTAGTATACATACTAATTTCTAAACATTGTTCTGCCTCCCCCAAGGAGGGTATTCAATTAATTCTAGAATAATTGGTCTTTTTATGGAAAAGTAACTTTTTGTATTACAACTGGCCATGTTTGCTGGGATATTTTGGATCTGTATCACAGCGTATGACTTTCTCAATCTCTAAGCTCTGAAGGTATGTATAAATGAATGGGCAGTTGAAACAGTAGAGAAAATGAGGTTCCGGATAAGACAGCTAACTATTTTGGTGAGATGATTTACCTTCTTCAGAGTTTGATCCAGTCTGGCTTGATAGCTCAGTGGTTTAGGTACAGAGTTCAGTTCCCCACTGTGCTTCCTGTGAGTAGAGCCAGCCTATGTGGCCTTGGGCAAGCTGCAGAGTTGCAGAATGCCCCAAGAAGAAAGAAATGGTAAATCACTTCTGAGTATTCTGTACCTAGAAAACCCTGAAAAAAAGGGGGGGCTTAAGTCAGAATTAACAACACACTTTGATTGATTGATTGATTGATTGATTGATTGATTGATTGATTGATTGATTGATTGATTGATGAGGGAAGAAGGTGGGGGCATATACACATTCCAGAATCTTGTGCCTGCTAAATGAAAGTGTGAACCACTTGTCTCATCCATATCATAAAAGGAAAGCATGCACATGACTTCAAAGTGCCCTGCCCTGTGTAACTAGTCCCATATTAGCCATCTTTCCAAGAAACATGAAAATGCTGGCATGAGAGTGCTAGGCAAATACATTGAAATGGTTCTGTGACCTGCTGTATAAGAGGGACTATAGTTTTTGCTAGTTTTGTAGGCGACATAACTACTTGGGTGGCTGGTTTCTGGAGCATTGTTTCAGTTCTTTCCTATGTTGTCCATCACAACCATAATTTTAAGAGTTAAGAATTAAGAGTGTTTTGAGAATAATGTGCACTAATTATGTCAGCAAGTCAGAAAAATGCAAAATCAGAAGCAGTGCAGTAGGTTATGTCAGGTTGTCACACTTTCTAGACACTATGGGAGAAATAGACGAAGTCAATGTATTGGGAGCAATGCTGACTGAATCCAATGGGTTTTACTGCTCAGAAAACTTTCATGAGATTTGTTTCTTACAACAGTTTGCATTGCGAAAGGCCAAACTCAGGATAATCCAATGGGGAACGGCAGACCTGGCTTTGCACAGTTCTTCTCACCTCATAATTAGTTGACTGTACCTAATAATTAACCTCCTTTCATGTTTCACGGTTTTCCTCCTTTGTTGGTATGCCCTCATCTAACACAGTTGGTTGCTGCTGATATTTTTAATAGAGAAGAACTAAGTCTGCACAGTACACAAATTATTTTTGAAAGACCAGGTTTTAAAAATAAAAAAAGCCCTCAAGATCTTACAGGAAAGCTGTGCTTTTATCTACCTTGATAAGCAGTAAAGAATTGCAGACTTAATACAAAAATTTACTTTTATTTGAACATGTTTCTCTTGGGAAATTCTTTATCTTTTAAGATTCTCTCCATCATTCCCAGTTTCTGTTCTCTGGCTGACCTAAGACTTAGTTGGTTAATCAGTTAATTGGTGTTATGACTGTTTTATAGGTTTCGAAATTATATTGGTTAAATCCTTCATTCTTGTAATTTGGGCTGACTTGAGGCCTTACTGTTGACTCATGTTGTTGCTTTGTGCTCTGTTTAGGTAATGAGATGGACAGAACAGTGATTTGTACCACAGGTCATGGGCTTGTAGCATTTGGATTTTTTTTGAAAAAGGAACTAAAAGTATCTTTGAATTGCTTTGGAAAACTTACAAAGCTGTAATTGCTTTTGAAAACTTACAAAGTGTATGGTTGCTTCTAAAATTGATGGTTACTTCTAAAAATGATGGTTACTTCTAAAAAATTGATTTCTACAGGTGGTTTTCAATGACACCCAATTCCTTTTTAAAGTATCTATCCCATGAGAACTTGAACAATTCTCAATAAATTTGATACAAAAATAAATAGTTTGAAGCAGGGGAGAAATTTTGGAGAATTGCTCATGGGTGAGGTACAGGATTGTTGGGCGTATCTTACTTATAATATGACTGAGGAGTGTATATGTATGTATATACTCTCTTTCATTGTTTAATAAACTCTTTAGGAGCCTCCTGCCACTCCCAAGCTTCCCATATACTTCATTTAAAGCCCAGGGGAAAATATAAGATAATTCCCTCCTTGGTGCTTTTTCAGAACAGGAAGTGTGAGCAGCCAGGGAAGCTGCAGAAGGATGATAAAATATGTAATAGAATTGTTTTTTTAAAAAAATATAGCACTGTCGGCCATTTTGCAATATCACAGTAAGCTCAGAAAATAAAATAAGTCTTTTCAGTTCTGTTCCTACAAATAAGGTGGAGAACTTTGGAATGCCATTTGTGCATGGTGGGCCATCCACCTCATCCATATGACCCCCCCGAGGACTACCTAGGCTGCTTTCCAGCAGGTATTCTCTTAAAGCTCATTGTGTTTTATAGGTTGGACAGGTGCAGTCCAGAAATAAGCACTGTTTAATGTAACTTATTGCCAGGCATAGCCAGCTTGTGAACAAATTTGGGGTGGTTGGGCATGTTTCACCATACTCCAATGATGATCTGCGTATGCTTCCAGGTAATTATGTATAGGAGTACAGTTATGCTGCTTCTAATAAGTTGTGCATTATGTTTAGTGTGCAAACATGCATATGCATCCATGCATACACTGTCATGATAAGCCCAATATTGAGACTGTATTGCTACCCTGCTCTTTGTCACTGAGGAAGAAGCTGAGTGGTGTTCTGAGAAAGAAAACCTGTTTTGGACCATGCATTATATAATATAGAGGTATTTTGAATCTGAAAATAGCTTTTGAAAGACTAGTTGTAAGTTTCTCTTCTTCACTGCAATCTAGAAAATGGGAGTAGCAGTTTCAGACAAAAATTGCTACTGGTATATCCTACAAGAGTACCTTCTTGTAAGAAGAGATGCAGCAACAAGGCAGTTATATCTACCTAATGCACTCTTGTGCAAAAAAAATGTGCAATTCTTGTCATTTTCTGAGTTTCTAAAATGTAATATTTTGATTTGAAATGCTAAGCTTACAAATATTTATGCCATAGTAATGGAGAAGGAAGAAGTGCCTTCCAAGCATTATCTTATAGTAAAATATGCAGATCTGAAATACTGAATTCAAAATGCTGACTTCTGCTGTCTGCATTTTAAAAAAAAGATATAGAATGAGGCATCCCCCAGCTGTGACATGAAGGAGGCCTGCCTGTGTGTTGTCTTGATCTGTTGCCTTAATTCTCATTTCTTACCACAGTGTTTGTTTTTGTTTGTTTTTCTCCTCAGATGGAGTGCCCTTTGTTTGGTGGGTTGGCCGTGCCAATGAGAAACATCCTTACTGGGGAGGGTCTCTTCCAAGAGTCCAGCAGTGTGCTTGTGGATTGGAAGAAAGCTGCTTGGACCTGAGATACTTTTGTAACTGTGATGCAGATAAAGAAGAATGGTAAGGATGGGAATTCACTTTCATTTAACATGTCCATGTGGAAATATACAGTGAATTACCACCTGCAGGCAAATTCAAGGTCTTTTCTTGAGGAACGTCTGTGTGAGGTCAGTGGATTCAAATAGGAAGGAACCGATTTTTTTAACACTTTCACTGTAGTTCTTTTCCATTGCTTTTAAGTATGTTTGCAACACATAGTGGGACGTGGTGGCGCTGCGGGTTAAACCGCAGAAGCCTCTGTGCTGCAAGGTCAGAAGACCAGCAGTCGTAAGATCGAATCCACGCAATGAAGTGAGCTCCCGTCGCTTGTCCCAGCTCCTGCCAACCTAGCAGTTCGAAAGCATGTAAATGCGAGCAGATAAATAGGTACCACCATGGTGGGAAGGTAACGGTGTTCTGTGTCTAGTTGTGCTGGCCACGTGACCACGGAAACTGTCTGCAGACAAAATGCTAGCTCTACGGCTTGGAGACGGGGATGAGCACCGCGCCCTAGAGTTGGACACAACTGGACTAAATGTCAAGGGGAACCTTTTCGTTTACCTTACAACACATAAGAAAGGAAGTATAATACCACTGCTTCTCTGTCCAGGGGTGATTCATGGGTCAAGCAGGAGGGTACTATGCCCCAAAAATTCACCAGCTGCTTATGACTCCATTGTATCTCTGCTTATGTGAAAAGGCAAAAGGGCTGCTGAGGGGGAGACTCTTCTGCTGTGGAGACTCCATATAGATATCAGAACCAGTTTTCTGGCTCATGCCAGGAATCTCTATGGGTAGAGTTGTACCTCCTCTTCCAACCTATCAATTCAGTTCAATTCAATCTTTATTGTATGGTCACAGACACGATAAAAAAAATAATTCAAAATTAATTAGAACAGTTTAAAATTGGATGGGCATAACTGAAAAACAGTAAATATTGTAAGACAGAGGCAAGAATTATCTTACGTGTTCTTTGTGCAGAAACAAGAAACTTTGCCACTAGGGTCTATCTCTGACTTATTTGTATCAGCTAAAAGATATTTTAGATACCAATCCAGGGTCCTGCCTGTGAGATCTCTCATTACAGGGTTAAGAAGGCTGGTACAGTCATGCCTGTAAAAACTGCATATGAAAAGGACATGCTCCAATGTTTCAATTTTATTGTCGCTACAGGGGCATAATCAATTTTCATATGGTAAACCTATCACTTTTCACACAAGCAGAGTGAAGAGATGGGGGTGAGGCTAGCATGCTCTCCTTTCTGTGTGTCAAATATGTTTTGCCAGCCACCAAGCCAATATCAATCCGAGAGATTTTCAGACATGAACAAATAATTCTTTGCCTTTATTCCTAAAATTAATCTTGTATTGTTTTTAGAGCAATATATTTGAACCAGACTGTGGAAAATTAGTTATAATTGTAGTTCCCAGTAGTTAGTGTTATAGTTACCATGTATAAAATGTAACACTTTACTTTTGTGTTCAAAAAAGTACCTAGGTACTTCACTTTTAAGAAGAAAAAGCTCAGTTAAATTCGTTACTTTTAAACACCCACACCTGAAAATTTTCCATTCAGCAGCATGATGCACAACATGAACTATGTCATATTCCTTCTTCTCAGTTTAGTAAGATTATACCTTCAATATTATAAAAGCAACTGAAAAGCTACAGTAATATCACGAAGGGAATGAAGTTGTTCCCCGTTATATTTAATTGTATTTTAGTACAACTATATTTTAGATACTGAAAAAAGGAGATAATATGGAATTGAAATTTCAAGTTTTCTTTGACAAAGACCCTCCTCTTGGGCTTACCATTCATATTTCAAGTTAGAACCGCACAAAGTTACAACAGAAGCCTTCTTGAATGGGTACCTCCTCATCTATGCAGAATTCCCAGTCTGCAGAGGTGAGCAGACAGTAAATAAACCTCTTATGAGGAAAAGCCTGAACTTCCTTAGATTGTAGATTGCCCTCCTAAACTGAAATGAAAGAAGATCTCCATGCTTATAAATATCCTTTTTGTACATCCAGTGCATGTGGATCTCTGCTTTGATGCCCATGCCCATAATAAGTTCTCTTGAGCAAAACAGTCATACAAACTCTTAAATTAATTATATGGTTTAACAACTTATACAGGATTTGATGTGAGTTTTGAAGAGAAGAAAGATGTGGAGGAGGGGGAATTTTCATGGTGGAAACCCGTTAATTTAAGCTCAAAACATTGCCATTTATGCTTCAAACTCCTTTCAAGAAAAAAGATTCTTCTTTTCTTTTTTGCACCTGACCTATATTGCAGAAAAATTATAGCAATGCAGTGTAAATCAATGGTGAGCTTAAAAAAAAAAAAGCATAAAGTCAACCTGGAAAATGAACAAAAGACCAGAGCTAAAATTGTCTGTGATATAGAAGGTTGAAAAGATTTGGCATTTTCAGTTTAGAAAGTAAGTGGCTCAGTGCTGCTGTGATAAGGGTATATAACATTTTGAATACTTTGGACCAGGGATAAGCAACATTAAAGTGAACACAGGCACATATCTGGCTCAAGATACAGCCTTTTTGAGGTGAAAACCTCGCATGTCTTCTCTGTTTCTTCAATAATGATGATCATTTTGGAAAGAAGACCTTGAGCAGGATACATCTTAAGAGCCTTATGTTGTCTCTTAATCGTGTAGTGAAAATCGCACAGAGAAAGGGTTTAAAATAAGCCGTGGCAACATTTTGTTGTCAGATAATTGACACTCAACCTCACAGGATGCAGAACTGGCCTTGCACGTTGCTGAGTTTAATGGCTGTTGTTGATGAGAATATTAATGGCCACTATTTTTGGTGTTAGGATCATCTGCACAATCATGTTGCTTTCACAATATTTTTTTAAACCACCCACATACATTATTGTATTTATTCCCCCATCTCAGGTCTACAGTGGCATCAGATATCTATCTGAAATGTTAATATTTGTGTGCTTTAAACACAAAGTCTAGGCTTAGTGCTTTTTTAACTGCAAGGAAGGTCGTATTTTTGGACAAAGGTGATCCCCTGTAGCTGACGTGGCAACCAGAGACCAATAATGTCTGGGTTGTTTTTTTTAAAGTGAGGCTGCATACTAATGACAAGATCATGCACTCATCATCACATTAAACAGCCATTGTCTGTGGCAACTGCCCTTTGAATTTAAAATATCGACTTGAATTATATGCCACATTAACCATATTCATAAGATTAAAAAAGATGGGAAGACCTTCTTAATGTCATTTCTTGAAAGAGGCCATAATGTGTTCTTAAAACCTTAAAATATTGCTTTAGGCTCCTTCTAGCAGTGATCAGTCATAGGCGAGCAAGTAATGTTGCTTTTCATAATACTACTGGGGGAAAGACTTAGTAAGAAGTCCTTCCCTATAGACTGAGGGTGCACTCCAGGACTCCTGTGGTGCCTTAGGGGTTGTGGACAAGCATTAGATATGGTGATACCAGCCTTCCCAAGAACACTAAGCCACCCAGATTCTTGAAGTATAATGACAAACACACCTGCTATCAATGGGAGCTTCCTTTCTGAAATGGAAGGTGGGCCGGGGGGGGGGGGGCTTGATCAGGACTGAGGCTTAGGCAAAAGTTGAAGGCCCTTCTCCTTCAGTTTCTAACCCCAATTTACTTTTTAAAAAAAGTTTGTAGAAGCACATCAAAACTAGTTTAGCGTTATGTTTACATGTGGCCCTCCAGATACTTTGGTCTGTAACCAAAAGAGTTTGGGAGTTCGATTCCCCACTGTGCCTCCTGCCAGTAGAACCATCCTGTGTGGCCTTGGGCAAGCTGCAGAGTCCCAGGGCACCCCCAGAAGAAGGGGATGGCAAACCAATTCTTTCTATCTGGAAGACCCTGAAAAGGGTTACCATAAGTCAGAATTGACTTGATGGCACATGATTATTAACTCTCATCAACCTCATAGCCAATGATGAGGAATTATTGGGGCTAATCCAAAATCATGTAAAAAGCCACAGTTGCAAAGTCCTAGGAACTTTATACTAAAATCCAATATAAATCGCAACTAGAGTAGGCACATCGAATCAGTGGAATTTATGGAGGAGTTGCCTCACCAAATCTCCACTGATTCAATGAGCCTACTATGATTGTGACTTATTACTGGATTTCAGCCACCATGAGTCTTCCCTGACCTGTATGGCATACATTGTGCACTTTGAATGGTGCTTTCTTTAGTCTTCCTATACTGTAGAACAGCTGTTGCTGCTTTTTTCTTCATTGTATTCCATTACTAAGCCACTTGTTCTACTCAGAACCCAATGGTGGGTAACAAATTAAATAACAAGTTCTTGTTACTCCATTGAATCCCTAGACTAACAGAAAGAGCAGACAGAGGGCTAGAAGGGTTATTGCGCTAAATGGATTGTTAGTCTGCACTGAAGCTATCCTTAAAGTTGATGTCTTACAGTAACACTGTTGTTATATTACTGCCTGCAGTACCTTGCTTACAGTCTTGTTGGTTGTGCTGCTTTATACTTCATGGCTGCCAAGTACATAGGAGAACCTATGCCACCTTTCATTGCCTTTTAAATTATTTGCACTATGCTAATCTCAGATGTGTAAGATTTTTATTTTGTTTCATTGGCTTGCTTTCCATTCACCTAAGCAGAGACATCTGCTGATAGCATATTTTTTTCCACATATATGGTATCTATTACAAATTCCATTAACTAACTATGCCACTGAGCTTCCCTACCCACTAGAGGTTTCATTAACGTGAAAGGAGAAGATGTAGCAATAGGGTACCGTAAGGGATGAAATTATGTTTAATGACATCATTGTCCTGCCATCTGTTGTAGGGAAGGAAGGAGACTGTGAAAATTCTACCTGGAGGCATGGCTAGTTCCTAACAATGCTGAATCTTGGACAGAAAAATGATTCCCCTGCCCCCAAGCATCCATGTGTTACAAATAATGAAAAACAGTTCTGTCCAGCTTTCTGCCTGGCACTTGCTGAGTCTGCTGTAGCATACCATTTGATCCAGTTGCTTAATGCATATCTGGACTAACATGCTGCATTTGAAACATATAAGGGATGGAAAAGAATTTCACTGGATTTGACAGTCTCAACAAAAATATAATTTTTGCACCTCTCAAAACTCTTCATGAGAAGAAATGGACCTTGAGAACTTCACACTTGAGAGGCGTAACTGGATATTTCAGAGAAATGGGATGTGCAGAGAGTAATGCACAATTTTTAAAAGTGGGGTCACCTAAAAAAATATTCTGTTGAAAAAATACACAGAGACACACGTTAGTTCATGTGTCAATAAGTACAGACTGTAAGAAAATCACTTTGAAATGCATACGGATTTCAGCATAGGCAGAAAGCTTTACAACCTGGTACAAACCAAAGCTAGGGAAAAAAATGCAGGTGGGATTTAGAGAAGTGCAGTCAATCAATACTGAGATATTTTCTCATCATTAGTTTCCAGTATGTTACCTCCAAATAGGCTAGGTAACTTCATGTCATCTACATGGACTCTCATGGGTGTGCAGTACATAGTTGTGAGTGTGGCACAGTGAGAACATGGCCAGTAAATGCTTGATGCAACAGCCTTGCTGAAGCTGAACAAGTCTATGTTTGGTCAGTGCTAACTGGGTGGGCTTCTAAGTGCACACCCTTGAGCTACATTGTAGAAGAAAGGCACACAATATATAGTAATACTCTGAAATATTCATTTCGAAATGATGGGACCCAACTGTGAGAGACCTTGGAACAAGTCTGATTCATTCGTGCTTTAAAGCATGTGGAGACCACACACGTTTCGAAGCACACACAAGGTCTGCCTCCTTTCTTGTCACTTTGTACAGGCCATTTTCAGTGACTGTTCCCAAGCTCTGGAACTCCCTCCCACGCCAGAGCAGGCTGGCGCCCTCCCTGCTATCATTCTGCCAGCAGGCCAAGACCTTCCTAATCAGGCAGGTTCTTAATATATAAATTGCTGCTGACAAAGGGATTTTAGGGGGGGAATTGTTCTTTTATTTTTAAATGCATTTGGAAAATATTTATTAATGGGATTTTATTTAGTAACTTTTGATAATGAATATGTTTATTTGTTTTTTAAAATATGGAATGTTTATAGCTGCAGTTGTTTTAATATTTATGTCTTTAAATCATTTGTAAGCCACCTTGAGTCCCTCTACAGGTAGAAAGAAGGGATAGAAATTCAATTCAGTTCAGTTCAGTTCAGTTAATTAATTAGTCACAGAATATGACTGCCTGAAGAGAGGAATCCTGCAAAACCTGGATTGGCTCTCCAGCTAAGCCAGAATCCCATTGGATTGGGGGGGGGGGGGTTTGACTGAGTTGGAGAAGTTACCTGGGTACAACAGTCCTCTGCTTCAGAAATTTATGTTTTCTGTGACTGAAAAGATGGTGGAGGATTCAAGGCTGGAATGCTTCTCCCAATGCATGCAAACATCAGATGCTTTAAAGAGCAATCAGAGCTACAGTCTATCAAAAACCATGGAACAGAACCCTGCCTCATGAATTCTAAACCTATTGATTTATTTTTTTTCGTGCTTGCTTGTTATAGCAATGTACTTTCCTGCAGCCAAGACTAATCTGCACACAAATTAGTACACAGCACTCATATCTAACTAATTCATCAGCAAATTCCTTGTGCATGAAATGCACTTTTTTTTTTCAGAATGTGTCAAAACTTGAATGACTACTGAACTATAGTTTTAAACTTTGCAAAACAAGACCTGAATACCAGATGAGAAATGCAACTAAATTATAGCAGATTATGTGAGATAGCATTAAGGATTAGAAGGTCCTCTAAGAACCAATCCACACAAATAGTTTATTGAGTAATAAATTCATGTTTGTTATTCTCACTTTTACACCATCATCTTCTGGTATTAACTCAAGGTTACATTTCTGTTGCAACGATGTATATTCAGGGATGCATATTTCTCATACTTGAAGAAAAGGTGTTATATTTACCAGATGGCAGTGAAATCCAGTTTCTTTGTTACACAAAGGGTAACATTCAGTTCTTCTCACATTCTTGGAGAATCCCAGCAGAGACTCATTAATTGATAGCTAGGAACAACTTAAAATCATAACGTTTGTGTAACAAACAACAGGGTTTCATCCTGTGATTTTTTGCTATTGGTTTTATTTTTATGAAGGAATCACTGATGAGTAATATAGTATCTGTCCTCTCCTAGATGTTGAAGGGCTTTTGATTTTTTAAACATTTTTTTAAAACCTTTGTGTTGTACCCAAACTATAGCCATTTTATAAATGTAGCAAAGTTCAGCAAGAAACTGTGGTCCATATCTATGTATTTTTATTTTGAAGTTTGGGGTTTGCTATGTCACTAATGGATTTGCTTGTTTCTTTTTTTGTTTGAGGGCATGGAGGTGGGTGGATGAGTAGTGCTCCTTTCCTGCACTGTGTATGTACATGGATTCCCTCCAGAATACAGATATTTGCAAAAGCTGTGAGAAGCAAAATTCTGTCCCACTTGCCCTTTATTATATCTGGATATACAATTAACACATTCATCATCAAAAGGGATCCTCACAAGCAATGTGCAAAGTAGAAAATGCTACCGGGACATGTTTCAATTGATTTCACAGAAAGATCATATGTCGGCAGTCTTCAAAGTTGTACTAATCTTCTTGGCTACTCTTTAAAAAACATTCAAAGTTTCCAGCACTACAGCATGTTAAAAGCTGGGGCATGAAGTTTACATTAATTCCCATGTTTAGAATTATTTAATTATAGACAATCAAAAAACATAGTTTAGATCTTAACTATTTTACAACCAGTTCTGTGTGCCAACATTATTAAAAAGAACAGGGCTGGCACTACCATGACAGTAAAATCTTTGATAGTATTAAAGGGCAGCAAATTACTCTTCGCCCATTGATATGTGTGTTCATTAATTTAATATATATCTTGCCCATTCATATTAAAAACACTGTTAAATTAATAATGTACAGATTTCTAAAATCATAAGACAGAAATATGGAAAAACACAAATTTAGAATCACAAATCATACCCATCTAAAACTTCAAAGGTCTAAAATCACAGATGAAATGTCCTCTAAAACTGCTACAAAAACAATGCAAGAGCAGCAACAGTCAAAAGGAAATTCATTATTTGCTTATTTCCCCAAAATTCAGGTATGAATGTTTTTAACTGGTGTCTGAAAGACAAAAGTGTTGGGGAACAACCAGATCTATGATAAAGGGTGTTCCATAATGAGGATGACACCTCCAAGATAGCTCTGCTAAATGTAGTGGTTCTACTACACAGTACTCTAGGGCACTGCAGACAGAAGAGATGTGCTTGCCATAGAGTTTTTACTGGAGAGCTTCCGCATGAGATGTTCTGACTCAGGTGCTAAATTTGACCAGCCTAGTATACGCTGCAATATATTATTGAGCTTCAGACTGCAAAGTGTCTTCCTAGCCCTGAACACCAAGAATGAGAACATATGTCACTACTAAAATGGCACCCTTCTCCTGGTTGTTGTTGTTTAGTCGTTTAGTCGTGTCCGACTCTTCGTGACCCCATGGACCAGAGCACGCCAGGCCCTCCTGTCTTCCACTGCCTCCCGGAGTTGGGTCAGATTCATGTTGGTCGCTTCGATGACACTGTCCATCCATCTCGTCCTCTGTCGTCCCCTTCTCCTCTTGCCTTCACATTTTCCCAGCATCAGGGTCTTTTCCAGGGAGTCTTCTCTTCTCATGAGATGGCCAAAGTATTGGAGCCTCAGCTTCAGGATCTGTCCTTCCAGTGACATCCTTCTCCTGGTACAAGGAGCTAAATTATCTATTTATTTTACCCTACCTTTCTCCAAATTCAATTATAAATCATTGACTGCAGACCTGGAAGGGACCCTATGGATCATCAAGTCTAGCCTGTATCAAGGAGACACAGTGGGGAACTGAACTCCCAACCCCTGGCTCTGCATCCAGATATCTATACCACTGAGCTATCAAGCAGTCATAGGAACTCAAAGTAGCTCTTCTATACCAAGGATGTTCTCTATGTATCGACTCCTTTGTTATCAGGACAAGTACACATACATCGTAACAGACCCAGCTGCTTGAATCCCAATTGTTCCACCTATGCTTGGCAAACAGTCAGAGATTCCTCCTTACATCCTAGTGCAGTGGTTCCAAACCTTGGATCCCCAGATGTTCTTAAACTGCAACTCCAAGAAATCCTGGCCAGCACAGCTAGTGGTGAAGGTTTCTTGGAGTTTCGGTCCAAGAACATCTGGGAACCCAAGGTTAAGAACCACTGTCCTTGCCCAATATTTACCCAATATTTTGCACAATATTTTGCTGGACACCATGAATAACAGGCGGAAGCTGCTCAAGATGATCCCTACTCCTACTCGTGGCAATAAGGGTCAGCTCTAATGGTTTCCTCACATTTCTAGAATTTCATCTCCAGGGAAAGAAAAACAAGGCATTGTCTGTAGATGCCAAATATTCAGTTACTGCTTTGTTCTTGAGAATGCAACATTGTTGGCTTCAAAGAAAAGGGTATACAAAAGAAAAAGTAGATGCTATATTGCTGATGATTAAGCTGGTTATGATGTTTTCTTTTCCCCATTGTGTTAATTTGCTATTATATGAACTGTCCTTGAAGGTGACCTAGAAGTTTCAAATGGAGCACAATACAACTCTGAGTCTAGGCTGATACAGCTAGGTTTAGGTATATTATGCCAAACTGACAAATACAGGCATACAATAATAAATAAACATCATGGGTTGCCAATTGCCTGCAGCGCCAGTGCAAGGTGCTACTAAAGGACCCAAATATGTGAGAGAGTGCCTCTCTCATACCAGCCCCACCTTGATTCCTCTATGGCACATGTCACTGAAGGGCACAGCTTTCTCAGAAGTGGTTTAACAACTACAGACTTTCCTATCTGTAGGTTGGAGGGGGAAGCAAAACAGAGCCTTCAGACCGCATGTATTTTATGGTAGCACAATCCCACCACTGTTGTCATGCTGCCAGATTTTGGCAAAGTAGCTGTGGCAACTGCCCACATCACTCATGCCATTCATATTCATGAGCTAATTTGCATTAACCTATGAGAGGGCTAGAGAGGCGGAGTCAGCAGCTACATGCGGCTTGGCGGTAGAAGGAGGTTGGGCTGAAGGGAGATTGAGATAGAGAGAGATAGGGCTGGTTAGTCAGAGAGATAGAGATTGGGATGAGATACTGAGAGAGATAGAGCTGGTTAGAAAAATAGGTAGAGAAGGTGGTAATGATATTGCAAGAGAAAAGAAGTATGTACTGAGAGAACTGTTGATGATTTGCTTGTGTATAATGTTTATCTGAGAAACTTCTGCTATTATTCAATCTGCTTCACTTCAATAAATAAGTTCTGTTTCTGTTCACAAGACAAGTGTTCTGACAAACGTCATTTATATTGTGGATTTATTTATTTATTTATTTAGAAGATTTTTTTTAGCCGCGCCATTACCAGTGGTCTCTGAGTGGCATACAACAATATTAAAACTTAAAAAAACATTAAAACCATTAAAAATAGGCAATATTAGAATAATATTGAGGTAATCCACTGGTGGCAGCGAGAAGAAAACGCGATGTGAGCCTTTGTGAGGGAAAGAGAAGCAGGAGCCACAAGGGCAAACGCCACAGTAGCAAATACAAGAAAGACCACATGTGGTCTTTTCTTTTAAAAAGCAGAGTACTCTTACTAAATACTAAATATTCACTAAATTCCTTGTTATCAATGCAGTCTGTCTTGACATAATGAGACGTCTTGGTAAGGAAGTTTCAAGTCCCACAAGATTCCTCATCTCTAGCATAAGAATGGAACACTGAGCACTTTTTTATTCCAGGTCTTTGCTGTTTGCACAAAATGCCTCTGCACAACCTATTGTCCTTTCCCCTTTTGAAGCTAAGCACAAACAAAACAGAAAGAATAAGCACAGAGTGACTGGTTGATCAGAAAGAACAGATGTCCATCAGATGCTTCTGATTTTAAAAGTCTTTGCAAAATTATTTGCAAAGTCTTGCAAAAGACTTTTAAAGTAATTTGCACTGTTCATCTCAATTGTTTAAAGTCAGTCTCACACATTTGTAACCCACACACATGTATTTATTTATGCTCCTGAATTCTACTTGTTCTATTGAAACAAGCTTCATTAACTTAATCCCAGAATCTGATTTATTTTTCATGTGTGAGAATGAATCAGTTTAGACTTTGTGTCCCTAGGGCAGAGAGCTCCTAATCTTACAGTCAGCACACTCAAAGGTCAGAGAATTCTGCATAACCAAAGTGGTCCAAAGGGTCTTGCCAGTTGGAAGGAAATGAGGAAGGAGTAGTTCCCACATTCTTTTCATCCCAGTGTTCTTGTTGCTGTTGTTTTTCCACTTTCTCTTCCATTGTTCAGGGCAGGTCTAAGTAGTTCCCATATTGGGGCATTGTCAAAAACCTAGGCAGCTTTGGATCCTGTGGACTGAAGGCTAGCTCCTGATCCATCCTTTTTGTATCTTCCTTGTAACTGGAATCGCTACATTGAGAAGCTGAAAACTTTAGAAGTTTCCATAGGTATGGGGGGAGGCCTCCTCTGGGAAGTCCAAAGTGAGAGAGCTACCCCCAACCTTGCAATACAACAGATGTCTTTCCCATGGGTCCTGGCACCCCATTGTAGGATTGGACTGTAATCCTGCAGTCATCTTATTGTTGTATTCCATGTTGTGAAATACAACAGCATTCTGCCTTAGGATTTTAAACAAAATGAAGTGTGGCACAATTTTTTTAAAAAAATGCATAAATCACATGCATTTTATCTATGTGCACTTCATATCCATTGGACATTCTTTATGAAATCAAAGAAATAATACAATAAATGTATACATTTTTCCTACAAAGATAATGGATGGATTTCAGTGCTTATTCATGTGTGTTTTATATTTGTCTGTGTGTATCCAGGACCAATGACACTGGCTTCCTTTCATTCAAAGAACACTTGCCCGTGAACCAGATAGTCATCACCGACACAAACAGACCTAATTCGGAAGCTGCCTGGAGAATTGGCCCTTTGCGTTGCTATGGAGATAGTGAGTATCAGCACTTTTTACTCTCTTCTGCACAGGCAGCACAAGATGTGTGTGTGTGTGTGTGTCTGCGTGCATGTGTGCATAACACATCTTGTGTAATGCACATATAGTTATTCATTTATACTCTTGAATAGATATTCTACTTGTTTAATTGATAACAAGCTTGTTAACATAATCTCAGAGTCCACTTTGTTTCCAGCTGCATTCCAAAGAATTTCAGAGTTTCAATTTAAGAACTGCTGGATTAGGCAGATGGCCCATCTAGTCTAGCATTTTATTTCCATTGTAGCTAACCAAAGGCTGATGGGAAGCCCACAACTAGGATATGAGCTCAATAGCACCTAAAACAGGTCTTCCCTAAAAACAGGTGATAAGAGGCATGGTGTCGCCTCTGGTGATATACAACTATCATACATAGTCCTTCATATTCTTTCATAGTCTTATCCTCCATGAAGTTTTCTAACCCCACTTAAGATCATCTAAGATGGTGGCCATCACTATATCTAGGTAATATATTCTACTATTAGCTATGTGCTGTGGGAATACTTTTCTCTTTCTTAAATCTCCAGCTATTCAACTTTATGGATGATGTGACTAGAATCTAACATAGCCTTTCAAGTGTGATTATACTATAGGTTGGTCTAAGAGTAGAAAGATATTGACTGTTTTGTTTTTGATTCCTTTCCTAATGATTCCTCACATGGAATTTGTCATTGTCTTTAAAAAAGAATGCTATATTAGATGGGCTATCAGCCTAATCTAGCTGTTCTTAAATTGAAACATTCAACTGGTTTAACATTTTTATTGAATTGTTCATCACATCTGTAATAACTTTTGTTATTATTTGCAAAAGGATGTTCACTAGATGCTTACGATTAACTATAGAGAAGATTTTTGCTATTTGCAGGACAGTTCTGGAACGCAGCTGCTTTCACCACTGAAGCATCCTACCTTCTTTTCCCTACCTTCCATGCGGAGTTCTCAGCAGATATTTCCTTCTTCTTCAAAACAACAGCTGCATCTGGGGTCTTCTTGGAAAATCTGGGACTAAAAGATTTCGTCCGAGTTGAAATAGCCTGTGAGTATATACATTCAAAGCTGGCTGGATAGCTTAGTGGTTTAGGTAGCTGGCTGTGGAGCCAGAGGTTGGGAGTTCAATTCTGCACTGTACCTCCAGGGAGAAGCCAGCCTGTGTGGCCTTGGGCAAGCTGCACAGTCCCAGGGCATCCACCAGAAGAAGGGAATGGCAAAGCACTTCTGAGTACTCCATACCTAGAAAATTCTGGAAAGGGGCACCATAAGTCAGAATTGACTTGATGGCACATGATAATGATGATGATGTACATTTAAATCTTGATGTCTTGTCCGTTCTGCAAATTTGAGTAGGAAAGGAGGTCATGAATATACTGTAAACTTGTTTTCAATATTTCCAATGAGCTTTTGAAGAAGGGTGTCAGTAGGTTGGAGTTAAGTTCCCAATACTGCATAGCTATCAGCAATGGGTAAAATAAGAAGGAACTGGGAGATATTTGAAAGCTGCAAGCTGGTACCACTGCAAGTATGTGTGTTTATTTATGCATAGGCACAATGCTTCAACTTTCCATAGTGAGCAAAGAGCCATTTTACTATCTCGGTGCCAGCTCTGCAGTGTTGTTGCCATTGTCTCCCATCTGGACCAGTATACAAAATGGCTGGTTTCAATGAATGGTGTATCATATCAGTTGTCAGTTGCTCACCTCTCCTGGTATTAGATATTGTTGGCTGATGGTAAAGAGCGCTTATGCTGCAGGCCTTTGGAAAGTAGTTCACATGCAAAGAAACCTGACAAAAGAGCTCTAGAATATACTGAAGGTCATAATGGTTCTTTTGTGGCCTGTTAATAACACAGGCTCTCTCTGGGACTGAATTGCACTTGCTGCCCAACATATTATAGGCAAAACTAATTGGTGGTTATAATTTACCTTTTATCCTGCTGGTTTCAACAATTAATGGGAGAGATATAGTGTTGTGGCTTTGGAGTGAAATAAGATCCTTCTGTTCTGGATTCCATGAGGTTGAACAGACGTGGAATGAAGTGCCATCATTTCATAATAAGGTTATAATAATTTCAACATAAAATTTAATAAAATAAGGCCCCCAAGGCATTTTGATTCATTAAACCCATGGTAAATGCCGTGGTGCGTTACCACTAGGTAATGAGGTATGGTTCAGTGTTAATTGCACATCAAAGTCATATTTGGTTGACACTTCAATGTGCTGTATTTCATTCTCAAGGGCCATTTTTTAAAAACAAAAAAACAAAAAAGTCAGGGCTTTGACATGAAATGATGACAGACTAATGCAATATATCAAAAGGAGTATTCAGCATGCACTGTGATGAAGTGTAAAAGCAGAAGGGAGGGAGCCAGCCTTTCCATTAGAATGTATCAGGAGCATCATAGGCCAAATCAGTATTAAAGCTGAAAAGCCATATTTTGAATGTGTCCACAAAACAACCGCTGTGGGTGCAAATGTAGCCCAATCCAGTACAGAATTAGGTATACCAAAGCTCATTGATCCTAAGCTCTGAAGGAACTGGAGGAGATTCTCAAATGTAAGGATTGTTGTTGGGGACCAAGACTGACAGTATTCATACAATGGTATTCCAGATTACTATGTATAGTTTACAAAGCTGGACAATGAAGAAAGATTACCGGGGGGAGGGGTAATCAACTCATGTGAAATGTGGTGTTGGAGGAGAGTATCAGGGACACCACAGGCCACTAGACAGACAAATATATATGCTTCAAAGCCAATGAAGCTTGAACTCTCTTGAGAAGCAATTATGACTAACGTAAGGCTACCATACTTCGGGCATGTTATAAGAAGACTCACTGGAAAAGACAATAATGCTAGGAAAAGTTGGAAGCAGTTGGAAGACAGTAGACTTAACATGAAAATGGATTGACTTCATGAAAGAAATGACAGCTTTTAATTTGTGGCTCTCTTAACAATAGGATTTTCTAGTGGTAATAAATTCATAGAGTTGTCATAGTTTTCAAGTGAGTTGATGTCACATAGCAACAGATTCACAGAAATCAATGGCTTAGTTCCAGCCATCCTTAAACAGGATGAAGTTTTCACTCATATATCAGAAATATTCTGCCTCAGTTCTATAGTTCCATATGTTTCATGAAATGTTTTCCTAAGAGTTGGAAGACAATTGGAATTATCAGGCAAAAGGAAAAAAAATAAAGAACACAAAATGTTGTGGCACCTTAAAGATTAACTGCTATATTTTAATGTGAGCTTTTGTGGACACTTCCTGTCTGAGGAAATGGACTTGTCCACAAAAGCTGACATTAACATTTTCATTTGCGTTTACCTGATATGCTGGCACAGACATGGTTACTTCTTCTAAAACTACTAACTGGAATTATGTGGGATATAGGGTGAATAGGGGATAGGGGCTATGAGAGATAGTGAGGAATTTGTTTGGTTCAGATTTTCATATGAGTTAACCTAATCTGTACTCTCTGAACAAATATGCAAACTGGAGTGCAATAATACTTTAGTTTTTGCACTTCTCTGAATTCTCCAATGCAATTTTCTGATTTAAAAAAATTGTTTAAAATGTGAACCCTAAAGGAAATTGTGTACAGGAATACATAGATTAGGAAGAGGGCATACAAACATTTGTATACAAATTTGTATGCCCTCTTCCTAATATATGGGGAAAATGACCTGGGTTGGCATTTTCCTATGAGAATTTACATTTTTAACCTCTCAAGACTAGGATTGGGATAAAGTATATCTTGCCTTGGAAATGTACATTTCTGAGGCTCACAAGATGTTTTGGCAAAGAAAACAATGTGCATGAAACCATGAGGACATTTAGAAATCAAGCCTACAAATGAGCAATAGTTTGAAAAATATGCACACAATCTTTTAGTCAAAAGGGGAAAATAATAAAATTATATGTATTAGGAACAAAATACCACAGTATGCATGATTTTTGGGGTAGGAAGAAAAAAGATGTTTCTCAATCTGGTACCGAACAAGACAAAACAAAAATGCTGGTGGGAGTCTCTGAAACATAACAACAACAACAAAAAAGAGAATGCAAATGCCTATGAATTTTTCTATACACAAAGGCATATATGATTTTTCAGGTGGGTGTTTTGTCAAATGAAAGACAATTTGATGAGGAAATGGGATGGAAGAAACATTTGTTTCAAAAACTTCAAAGACTGTTGAAATCAAAATAAACAGATTTATCTTACAGCAGAGGGAAGGGAAAATTACCGGAAATTATCCTTGCCCTCCTTCCCCTCCCACCCCCAAGAAGCAACAATCCATGAAAACGTTTGTAGTTATTATGGTTCCACATAGAAAATGGACTTATCTTTCAACCTTATCCTCATGCCTTGTCATGAAACCCTGCTTTGAGGAATTTGGCCAACCTGCCCACTCTCAGTGTCTTTTGAGGAAACAAGAAGAGTTTGCTAGGATAGGGAATCAGAGCTTCTGTCCAGAAACATTTCTCAGAGCTTCCCCCGCCCCATTTATGGATAATATTACACAATGAGTTAAAACATTGTTCCAAGTAGCCAAGATGGTGGCGGGCCAGCAGGGTGAACACTTAGCCAGCCAGAAATGTACTGATTCCAAACCTCTCTCAGTCTGAGGATGATGAAAGTTACCTAGGATTAACTTGGATATAGGGGTAACTGGTTTGAGTTTGTGTCTCTTTATTAGAGGAAATTGGATATGGCATAACTTGGCCCCTCCCGCACTGCTCCCTGTCTTCACCTCTTTGGTACTGTGCAGACTGCTTAGGCTGGCAGACCCTTTGCTGGATGATCTGTGAGATTAGTCAAGAGCATGAGGTTTTACTGGCACAAAAGAATTTATGCCAGCATAAGGGAGCATCTGTCCATAGAAGTTTCTACCTATCCATAATCCCTTACAGCTGGCATATATTTGTGTTAAGGTTGCACTGTAGATGGTGACTGTGCCTACATTTAACCTGCCTTCTTTTGTCTTCCTGAAGCCGAACCATTGTTAAATCTGCTCTGCATCACTTTCCTACTTCCCCATGGCTCCCACAGCATTTACATGACGAAAGAGGTTTTATGGGAACCATGAGAGCCACAGGGCAGAAATAGGAAGTCTTTGATTTCTGACAATCACCCCTTGTTGAAGAAGTAATTAGTCTTCCACAAGCATAGTTATATCAACAGGATTTCAGCCATTGCCCCCCAACCCCAGAATAAAAACGCGAGACAAGTAATATGGTTTAAAACACGGGCCACACTTTATTGATTGTAATTCAAAATTTTTGCCAATCATTTGGCAATGGGGGGCCTGATGTAGTGCAGAAAGAGGTAAATCAATCAACATATGGGCGAGTCCCCGGCCCCAGGTTCTCGCGGTCTTAACAACAGCAGGAACCCGGCTGGCCACTAATAAACACCCCCAGACCTCAAGCCATCTTTACTTGATGACTGTTAGTCCGGACGTGGCCCAGCACATCTTTCCCCCCAAGCACTGTAATCACACGATCCGCATCACTGGGAGGTCCAATGCGCTGTTAGCTTACCTGATCTTACAGTGGGACTCACCGAAAATTACCTGTTTTTCCGCACTACCCGTCACAGCGTAGGGACTAGCCACGCTATGTCCCATGCCCGCCATCAAGCCGCTCGAGCTCAACAAGCAGGCCCCCCTTGATGTCTTCCAGGAAGACATCCAAACCCAAATCGGACAGATGGACTCCATCGTTCCGAAAAAAACTCAGACCTATCCAGTCGGATCCTTTGGTGACCAATCACTGATCCAAGGCCACTGCAGATCGCTCTGCTGACCTCACGGTTAACACCCCTGCGAGCCGTGTTAACGTTGAGGAAAAACCTGGCGCCTCTCCACGCCAATCGTGGGATGATCATGGACGACACGATCCGCATAGCAGGGTACCTGGCCTTCAACCATTTCAGGTCTCGAATAATGTCCAGAATCAATGCCTTACCGGGATGCTTGGCTAAATCATTACCGGCAAGGTGCACGACCAATATATCTGGTGGAGACTGGCCAAAGGCCGCCAACCTGCACAGTTGGTTCCATTGCATGCCTCGCAGCCCTTTCGACGTAACTTGTGCTCTGGCCCTGAGGCCCAGGTCATTTCCCCATGGGGATGCAGCAGCATAACGCTCTGCCCAGTATACATAACTGTGGCCGAGTATTGCAATGTGTCTTCGTCTCACCGACCATAAAGGACCTGTGGAGACATAACAAGACCAGGCCCCTGCCTATATGTTAGGTAATGTTCTTACATATCTGCGGTAACTGGAAGACGACCACCATCCTAGCCTCTTAATCTCCTCTGAGCTATACCCCATAGCAGCCGCAGTAGAAGCTGCACCTATTCTGAAAGAGTGAGTACCAAATCTCTAAACTTGTACACCTACTCTGTCTAACGCTAAATTGGTTAATTTCCAAAACTGATATTTCGTCAGAGGTGACTTATCAGTATGCTGAAAGAAATATCCGGGGTTCTGCCCTCTATCCTCCAAATATACCTGTGTGGCTCTAACGGAGCAGACGCTGCTTATGCTACACTGCCCTAAGGTGATTTGTGTACCCTTGCCTAGCTGATCGGCCTTGGATCACCGAATGAGGATTTGTACCTTTCCTTCTTCAACCTTAACATCCTGCCATTGAAGGGCTAGCCTAGACCTATCTTCCTTTCCTGATGCAACCACCTCACTAATTCTAAGAGCCCCAAAGAACGTCATCAATGACGCTGCTTTGAAAACGACCTTCTCATATTTATCCTTACATAAGAGCGCCCACTGTTTGCAGATGTGCTCTAATAGCTGCGGTGAAATAGGGACCCTGGAGTCCTGAATCCTACCTCTCTCCTTGGACCAACCTTCTATCATTTTTCTTATGCGGTAGTCCCCTAAATAATCCCTGTTAACGCGGAATCCTGCAAGCCGCTAGCTGAGAGTTGATTCTGGTCCTGATGGTAAAAATAACTCACACAGACACGTTCTCTTCCAGCCCGACACGTGTATTTACAGCAAATATACAAAGCGGCAGCGTGACAGCATGAAATCAACATTTGTAGAAGTGGTGGTGGTGTTCTGTACAACTCAACTATATACACATAAGCATCTGCCCTTGCCCAATCAGGGCAGATGTTGCATCATCCAGTCTTCACCCAGATGTTGCATCATCCTTTCTATAGTCACTGTGACTCAGCACTTTTATACTTACACACCTGCGTGACATGGCAGTTTATTAGTACTTCTGCTCTGCTCTGTTCAGGCCTGTAAATTTTTTAATACTTTGACAATCCCTAAATCCATTGATTTTTGCATGATAGGCTAGAGCAGACAGCCTACCTTGAATGGTTCCGGGTGCCAGTCCCTTTCTATTTAAATGCACAATAAATTGTTGTAAATGTTCAACCGGAGACAGCCATTCCGGCTCAAGGTTGACCATTTCCCTAAAGTCCTGAAACTCTATACTCACAGCCAAATAACCCTTCCTTGTCCTCGGTGCCAGGGCCAAACCTATCGCTCTTGATGCATCTTCACGCCAATTTGCCAGACCTCCGGGGGCAGCACTTCGGGAAACTCCTTGGCTCCGGGGTCTAGCTCCCTGAACAGGTTGATCTGTTGGTGCGACAATGCATCAGCTATCCTATTTTCCAAACCTGGCACGTGCCGGGCATGCACTAGTACATTAAACTGCAATGCCCATAATGTAAATGCCCTGACCAATGTCATGACCCGTTCCGAGTGTGATGTAAGGTTGTTTATAATGTAAACAACCGCTTGATTGTCGCACCAGAACCGGACCACAGAGTTTGACCACTCTTCGGCCCATAGCAAAAGCGCACCCACTATCGGGAAAAATTCTAAAAATGTAAGATCTCTGGTGATACCGTTCTGATGCCACTCGTCGGGCCAAGTGCCCGCGCACCACCTTCCTCTGAAGTAAATGCCGAATCCTAAGGATCCTGCTGCATCTGAATGGACTTGGAAATCAGCTTTTAGTCCAATCTCACCACTCCAAAAGGAGATTCCGTTAAATTCTGCTAAAAACTGACTCCATACTAATAGATCTTCCTTCATTCCACGTGTGACTCTCGTCCTATGCAGTGGTCGATGAAGACCCTGCATAGCAGTGCACAATCACCGGAGAAAAGGACGTCCCGGAGCCACCACTCTACAGGCAAAATTCATTTGCCCTACTATTTGTTGAAGCTCCCTCAGCGACACCTTCCACTTCTGTAAGAGTACCGCTATCCTGTTCCTGAGATCCTCTAGCTTATTATCAGGCAGTCGTGATGCTTGCCGTATCGTGTCTAATTCGATCCCTAGGAAGGTGAGGGATGTGGTTGGCCCCTCAGTTTTCTCCTCGGCTAATGGTAGTCCCAACTGTTTTGCTAATGATTGGAAGCTATTTAGGATGAACCTACACCTTCCTGAGTTCTTTTCGCCACAGAAAAGGTAGTCATCAAGGTAATGGGCCGTAGATTTACAGCCCACCGTACACCTAAGTTTCCATTCAATAAATGAGCTGAATTTCTCGAATGCAGCGCATGATACGGAACAACCCATCGGTAAGGCCGTCAATGTAAAAGTATCCCTGGAAATGGAATCCTAACAAGTCAAAGTCGCTGGGATGCACTGGCAAAAACGCTGATTTTATATCACATTTTGCCATTTCAGCCCTGATTCCGCATTTCCTAACCAGGTGCACAGCCTCATCGAAAGAGGTGTATCGCACTGTACACAATTCTGGTGGGATAGCGTCGTTAACTGACGCTCCCTCCAGAAAAGATAAGTGATGAATAAGCCTGAACTCACCTTGGGTCTTTTTAGGCATGATACCTAATGGGGAAACCCTCAGGTTCTTCATAGGTAACATTGGGAAGGGACCAAGAACCCTTCCTTCTTTCACTTCCTTATCTATCTTACTCTGGACTATGCTTTCCATTCCGCACACCAATCAGAGGTTCTGCACAAAATATGCACTGCGCTCCCCCGTGGCCGGGATTCGGAAACCATATTTAAAGCCTTCTAAGAGGTAATTAGTGTCCTCTCTACTCGGGTAATGTTTTAACCAGGCTTCTAAAACTTCGACCTTAATTGGGCTGGGCCCCTTTTCCAGATGCGCCTCCGCCATTGTTGGGCTTTTTGCCGCCTCCTGGGCCCTTGTTCTGGCATTGGGCGCCTGCTCTAAAACATGCTGAGTTGGGGTGCTGACCCCCGCATGTGTTGCACTCATGCCTAAAGCGGCATGGTCTCTTGGTACAGAAGCCCTTGGAGTTGTACTCCCAACAAAGCATGTGGGGTTGAACCGCCTGCCCCGCTCCCAGGTGGGGATTTTGACCAAGGGCTACTTTCCTATTCAGATGTCCACTGTTGAATCTGTCCCCTATGTTTGGCCTAGCGGGTGTCATGTGTTGCAGCCACAATCCAGGCTGGGGCTCGTCCCAACGCATTTTGGGGTGGATTGTGCTGCGCATTCTGAATGATTCATCATAATGAAGCCACGCCTGCCCCACAAAATCAACATACACCCTGTAAATTATGTCTACATATTGGAATAAAACTTGGGCCCTCCATGGCTGTGTCTTAACTATCACACCAGCATAGATTAAAAATCCTGGGAGCCAATTTGCCCATGTACTCCCGAGTTTCTTTCTCCTGCGCCTTTCTTTCTCCTTCTCATCTTCCTTATCTATGTCCTTCTTATCTACGTTTCTGTTTAATAATTCAAATAAGTCCACATATTTTCCCTACGATCACCCAGAGGCATAGAATAATCCCCATATGGCAGAGCGCACAATGGGACAGCATTATAGCCTGTGTTGGGTACTGAGGGGTAAGGCCAAGCCCCTACGCTAGCCGTGATATTATTTTGTGTTGGTAAAGCTAAAGTGGGGTATGGCATGACCCATCCACTAAATTGTGGGGTAGCGTATGGCCACGCGGTGCTGGGAAGCCCTGTACTCTGTACATTGCATGGTGTATATGTTGCAGGATTGCATTGACTGCCGCCGGCCCAAGGCTAAGCGGGGGTCGGTGCATAGGTGCCCGGTGTGGTGGTCCACTCACCTGAAGACATTGAAGCCATGCTTGGACTCTCCCCGGTATATGGTCTGTCGGGGCCGACTTCAATTACATCTTCCTGGACCTCCTGGCACTCAGTCGCTGTCCCAGCTGTTGTTGGAGTCGACGACCTTCCGCCTCTCTTGGAACACCATGGCTTAGGTGTTGAAGAAGCGCCCTCAGCATCGCCTCTGGTGGTCCCCTCAGGTAGCTGCTCTGCCTCGAGAACAGCAAACCGAGTCATTAAATCATGTGCTAAAGCTTTAAGTTTAGCCCTGCGGTGGCTTTTGGCATCCCTAGCTGATCTGCGAGGTTGAACCTTGGCTGGCTGTGGAGTTTGCCTCGCCAGCCGCTCCGCCTCTAACGTGGAGATTTTGTACTGAAGTTCCTGCCAGATGGGCCAGGATTCCTCGTCTGATGAGGACTGAGGGGGCGACACCTGTGGAGCTGGCCTCTTCTTGGCTGGCTGTTTCCTCTTCCGGTTACCCTGGCCCTTCCTCGATGCCATTGTGGGTCAAGGCTTCCTGTTGCTTAATCAGTTATCACACTTGGAATATGATTGCCAATCCAAATGAAGAAGTTGTACTTAGTTGTTGTTGTTGTTGTTGTTTGCTAAACACCCCCTAATGTATAAGAGAAAAACTACACCAGTAGATGGGCTCTTGATTTCTTAGATTCTTCCTCTCTTTTTTTTTATCCTTCGATAGAATGTGATTGATTAATCAATCCTACTCTGACTAATAGCTAAACCATCAGCTTGACTATTTGATTAATTCCCTATGTATATAAAATTAAAATTAATTTATTTAATACTTGTATTATCAGTTAATTAAAATATTCAGATTTACTTGTTGCTATTTACGTATTAACTTAGTACCTAAATATTATAATTAATTAAGTAATTAATGTTTTAATTTAATTAATTTTAATTTTTAAATTTATCTATCTAATATATATATATAATTAATTTTGTTATTAATAATGATTATTCAAAACTATTTACTTTTAATTTAATTTAATTTTTTTGTTTAAACCTGTATAAATACTAGCTCAGCCTATGCCCCGATTCCCTCAAGCCTTCCTTCGGTATTGTGCTATATAGCTATCTGCGGGGGGGCGGGGTGTGAAAGAAAAAAAGGGGGGGTGCAGCTTCGTACCAGCCACCGATGCCTTGTTGCCGCGCTTAGCAAACTGCCGCCAAAATTCAAACTGAGAAAATGGGGGGGTAGGGTTTGCGCCGAACCAAGGCCGTTAACCACCTAAAAACTAGATCCGAAGCGCCGCCGCCCCGATCTTACCCTCTCACCCCCAATGTCCTTATTATTTTTATTTTATTTATTTATTTATTTATTTATTTATTTATTTATTTATTTTAAAGGGCCTGATAAATCGTTGAACTGACCGTGCCTAAGTGCGGCCGCCGCCGCGCCGCCGCCGCTGCCGCCCACTTCCCCCTAGAGCCCGATACCACGCCTTTACAAATATAGAAAAAGGGAACCATCCCAGCAAGTAAATGATAATATGAAGAATAACTCAACCGTGGGAGGGAGCCGATGCTACCCTCCCGTCCTTCAGCAACCGCTATGGGTGATGCAGCAAGAATCGCCGGATGGCGCGGAGTCCTCCTTTTAGGCAAGCCAGAAAAAGAAGAGGACGGTTAGAGGGGGAACGCTCCTTATATAGCCTGGCGTTCCCTCCTCTCTTCAAGCAACTCTTGTGAGACCTTAAGGTCTCGCACCATCCGGGGGGGGGGGGGCAAAGAGTGAGTCACGCTGCCCGAAGCCACAGCTCGGCAGCGACTCCGACATTCTATCCTAAATCTGAATGTTTCATGACTCTCAGGCCCCGATTCTACAAAAATTGTTTTATGCTCAATGGGCCCATAGTGGATGGCCCTGGAAAGAGGTGACTGCTAATGAGATACTGTATTTTACAAGGCATTTGTAGAAAATATGTTCTTTTTTACAGGACAAGAGAGATGTGGGATTCTGTCTTTCTTTTTCTTCCACTTCAGTTCCAGAGTTCAGTTTCTGTAGTCTCAAGAAATCTGTCCCACATTTCTTTTGAGAAAGGCATGTTCTCTTAATTTAGTGTTAAGATAGTCTGATTCATTTGGCTCAGAATATCAAGCCTCAGTGACCTTTCTTCCCTTCTGTTTGTTCACTTCCCACAAATCTTAGAGAATTGAGTTGTGTGGGTTCTAGCATGCCAGTGATTTAAACTACAGAATAACCTGTGTGATGGTCATCCTGTAATATTCCTTGCCACTAGATTTGGCTTCCTTTCATATCATTAGAGAGAAAACCTTGCTGACTTTAGTCAGAATAAAAAAACTGGTTTTTCAAAGAGGAGAGTTGAAAGGGGACTTTTAAAGGCACGAGTGTGTTTTACTTTAATAACAGGCTTGAGTAGATGTTAGAGACCCTCACATCATTTTGAAAGCTGTTTAATTTTGGATAATGTGTTCTCCCAAATGATTGCTTGTGATGTCTCAACACTTTATTCATATGCATATGAAAATATACAATTCAGTTTGAGTTTGTCATTTAATATTAATCCATCAAGGGATTCTAGGCCTGGGCTAAAATGTTTTTGCAAACACTTTCATTTATTGCAAATGTTTCCCTTCTTTTCAGCAGTTTTGTTTTGAAGGAAGCATTGAACTGGAATCATGATATCACTAGCTAACCAGTGATGTGAACATCTCTATGTTGTTGTGCTTCTCTGAATCCCAGCTATACTATTTTTCCATTTGTATTTTGTAAGAAACAGAAAAATGTTAACTTTTTTTCTTCCCATAAAAATAGCTGGGAAAGTTTTCCTGCATTAAAAAAAATCAATTGTACATGTTTTATACTGCTTTTGTGCATTGCTTCCACATTTGCTTTAAAGCATGGTGGTCCATATTTGTGCATAATTCTCAAATGTGCAATTTTTAGCCATTTGCACATTTAAAATTTTGTATTTATATTTTATTTCTCTGAAATATGCTGCAAACCTCACAAATGTGTGAATTTTGGTGATAAGATGTCCATGTTAAACTTCAGTACAATATTAAACCGAAGAACTGATATACAAACAAGGTATAAGATAACTGTTCCACACCATATATAGATACCATCAATAGTGTGGAACAGTTCTCTTTCACTGTCTCGTGTTGATTTAATTGTTCTAGGTATGAATAAAAGATGCTCATATTCCTTACCTTACTTTTTCCAGCTCCGAAAGAGATCACATTCACAATAGATGTTGGAAATGGTCCAGTAGACGTAACTGTCCAGTCGCCAACAGCCCTGAATGACAACCAGTGGCATTATTTGCATGCGGAGCGGAATCTCAAGGAAACTTCTCTTCAAGTGGACAACCTTCCAAAAAAAATTCTGCGAGCACCTGCTGAAGGGCATTTCCGATTGCAGCTGAACAGTCAGTTGTTTGTAGGTAGGGATAACTAATGAGTGTGCATCAATGTTTTACAGACTATACTGATATAAGGTTTGATATCAGGTACCTAATGATTTTGTAAGCCTATGCAGGATCATATTAAGTCAAGTCAGCTCAGGGAAATCAGATCACCAGTCAATGGGAGTTATTGCTTCCACCACCTCCAGAGCATATAGTTATTGCCAGGACTTGTGCATCGAGAAGGTTCATGGGTTACAGTGGCCATGCTTCTGTCTCTGTCTTGCTCCAGCTAGCACAGTCAGCCCAAATTTAATGCTTCCAGCAGTTCCATCTCCATGCCCAGTCCCCCCTCTTCCTCTTCGGCTTTTAGTGCACTGATTTTGCCCAAACAAAACACACATAAAAACCCCTGCACATTGAATCAGTGAGCCCTGGTTCCAGTTGGGACTGGGTGGTGATGGATCCCCAGGCTTTAAAGCCACCTCACACAAACAAAAATCAAACATTTTCCTCCTCCAATGTGCTGGCCCTGAAATTTAAATCCTTGCCGTGTAAACCAGGGAAGTGATTCCCTGAGACTTCAGCTGGCACTCTGAGATCTGGCAATCCTAAACAACTCTTCCTTGAAGAAAAAGGTACATTGCATCTACAATCCCTCTCATATCTGCATACACTTAGTAAAGCATAAAGCAGAAGGGTAAGTTATTATTTCTGTTTTCAGTGTTTATTCCACTTCCTGCAGAAAATCCAGAATTCTACTTCTTTAATTCTGTATTACTAAATTATGGAAGACAAAAGAAATGTCCTCACCTCAGGGCCGGCTGGAGAAAGTATACCAAGTATTTGAACAGATAAAAGCAACATGTAAGATAAGAGAACAATATCTTCAGCAGGAGAATAGATTTATAATAATCTTAATAATATCATTTTAGAATGATGATAGGCATTATTTTTAAACCATTGGAAAAACCAGATAAGTGATATAATTTATCCATATAATTTATTTACTGAATTAGAATTAAAATCTTTTCTCTTCTCCTCTTAGAATAGGATAGCTAGGACTTTTTATAAAAGTGATTCCATGTGGCAAAATAATTTAATACAGTGGACGTGGTTGTGATGAATAAAATATAATAATAGTATTGAAATTAATGAGATGATGAGACTGTATTGTCATGCATATGATGATAATAAAGTATTCTCTGAGCTTTTTAAAAGAAAAAGAAAGAAAATCGAGAATTCCAGTGTATCATAACAAATGTATGTTATTGAATGGCTGGATGTCATATCACAAAAGCTTCATATACTATGTATCTTATATCTGGGAGTTGAGTCATGGCAACTAGATTTCTTTCTTATTAGGTTGAAACATTTCGCTACCCATTCAAGTAGCTTTTTCAGTCTGAGGAGAGTTGGTAGGAGACTCCTGATATATCCTCCTCGTTGGTGGGTCATTAATGGTCGTTAACAGTGGTCTTTCTGGTGGGTGTGGTCCTCATCTTTCTGGTGATGGATGAAAGGGCAACATGATAAATAGGAGACCCATGACAATGGGTGGAGAAGGACTGCAGAAGTGGGATTTTCACTCACCACCATTCCCCGTCCTTTGTCCATCTAACAAGCCTATTCAAACCAGGGGGGAATGAAGCCAATGGGGAGGATATATCAGGGGTCTCCTACTAACTCTCCTCAGATTGAAGAAGCTACTTGGATGAGTAGCAAAAGGTTTCAACCTAATAAGAAAGAAGTCCAATTCAACTTCCAGATAACCCCACCTGGATGACTGAGAATCTTCACTGAGATTTACACTAAACCCATGAACACAATGAAATATAGTTCTACAGAAAGAGGGGGAAAACTGATAAAATATAGCAGTAAATCAGTGGAACATTTCCCAGTCCAAAAATCACTTTTATCACTAATAGTCTTTGTCAGGTATCTAGTGACTAATAATGAGAAAGCCAAACTTCCCTCTCTCAGAAAGAAATTCCATGACCAAGATACGGCCATACCCCAGGTTACTACTGCCTCAGCCTTCAGGTGGCGAGACACATATCAAGGCTGCAGACAAATTACATAAGCTCTGGATAGAGGGATAGAGAAAAATGTATCTCAGGTTCTGTGGAGGGGCTAGTTCTCTGATATCCTAAACACAGCCTATTTTGTGTTTTATAGGTCCCAGTCTAAGGCTGTTTTTTACACTGAGCAACAGGATCTCTGCCTTATCTGGATCAAAACCCAGATTCCTCAACGTACCCTCCCTCACAGTACTTAGATGGCAGCTCAGGATTTTTAGCCTTCTTGATATCAATTTAAAAAGAGGAATAATAATCACATAATCATTTAACTGCAGAGCTGGAAGGGACTGTAAGGATTATCGAGTCCAACCCCTGTCAGTTCGAGTACTGCATACTGGGGTTTTCAAGTAGATATTAAAATGTGGGAAGGAAGGAAGAAATCCTGAAAAGCCCTATGAGTCAATTGTGACAGAGCCAAAAAACAGTCTCCCAAAACTAGCTTCTGGGTATGTTCAGTTGAATAGAATCAGAATCAAAACAATGCAGAGCCTCCAAGTCTGTTATAGTCAGAACACATCATGACGATAGTACCTGAATTTTGCTGAGTCTCAACAGAACCAAGATGTATGCACTCCCTCTAGTTTGTCACACAGGTCACCCATCAAGGTGATCAAGGCTGTTTCTATTCCCAAGCAAGTCCCATTTCATCCAAGAGAAGTCCTTACCCAAAGGGGAAGACTGAGATTCATGCATCATTCATCGGCAGAATACAACCTCAAGCATTTCACTGAACTCTATTTTTTATTATGAAGTCAAAGTCAGAGCAGATACCAGTGACTTTATCACCAAAGTATTATGCAGCCATTTCAGTGGATTCCGATCATTCCCCTTTACTACCATGGGAAGCAGGAAGTAGGAACTTTTTAACCACCCATAATAAACTTGCCAGATGACACTGAGATGACACAATGGAAGTGGAGAAGAAATATTTCTTTATTGTCTTCACTAATCCAAATAGGGACTGATATGGTCTCTGAGACATCTTTAATTGTACCCAGAATGGTTTTTCTTATATCTAAGCTCCTTAGAAAACCTGGGAGTTTGGGTTTAGCAATATGAAAGAATATTTTTAGGAGCCAGTGTGTCAGCAACCGGCGACATCTTTGCCTTCCATAGATCAGCCAGGATTTTGACAGAAGACCCGATTTTGACAGAAGTTTCACAGAGCAATCTGAAATTCCCAGACTCAATTAGTTTCCAAGGACAGACCAATTTAACAGGTTCTCTAAGACCTAGAAAGATTAAGAGTCCCTGTAAAGGAAATCCTGTCAAATAAATTGGTCTGCCCATGACAAAAGGGGTTTTCATTTTCCCGTCCCACCCAGAGAACACTTTCATCCTGACCAAAAGGTTGATAAGGAGTGTATCCCACTTCATTGCCTGCACCGGGAAGTTACATTTACCCCTAAGGATTTCTTCAGGGTGTATAACCAAGGTTTTTCCTAACCTGATAGTGTAGATCTATCTCTTTTAACTGGATAACATAAAGAAAAATGAGAGGACTGTGTAATAGCAATGCTTGTCCTGAGCTATTGACCCTCCATGAGCTGCTAGATTAGCCCTATATTGGTAGGATTTAACAAAACAGAGACCACAAGAGAGTCACTCCTGTGCCCGGCAACTCCAGAAAGGTGAATATAATTAGTTCTGGGTACAGCAAAAGAACTGCCAAATCCTTATTACAGGTGTTTCAGATTATATTTTTAGATACTGTAGAAGTGTGCAAGAAGGCTTCTCTGCAGTTAATTTGGAACATAGGAAGCTGTTTTAAGACAATAAGTGCCTCAGGACAAATGCACCAAGTCTCCAAAGCCAATGCCTGTGTTAGCTTTCAGCTCATTAACTCTCTTCTGACAGTTGTCTCCACTAAAATAAACCCTGTATGTTAGCCTTTTGTTCTACTACTGGAAGGGAGGCCAACTAGATACAGGGAGGTCCAGATTACATGTCCACTTCATGGCAGGGTCATCCAAAGACATTTTGCTGCCTAAAGCTGTGCCAAAAAGGTACCTTTCCCTAGGAAGTCCTGCTACTTGGGCCAAACCAGTTACTTTGCCAAGAAGAAACATGGATAAGAAACGTTCACCACCTTCCTGATATAAATAGATCACAATAATACATTAATAATTAAGAATCTGCCTAGCTTGCCATGACATCCTACATCTCTTTTCCTCTATGTACTGGTACGGCCAGCCTTCTCTGCATGTGCAACAAGCCCAAATCCTCATTAATTTGCGTATCTCTGGGGATAGTATTTTACAATTTCTGAATTGCCTTCCTACTAGACATTCAGAGAAAAACTTTACTAAGGGCTTGATTCTGCTGAAGGCTTGGGGGCTGAAATGCAAGTTGTATCTTCTTTCTCTCCTACATACAGGTGCAACTGTTTCAGACAGAGAGGTTTTATGGGGTGTAATTCGCTCTCTTCAACTAAATGGGCAGAAACTAGACCTAGAAGAAAGAGCCAAAGTGACCCCTGGTGTCAAACCTGGATGTCCTGGACACTGCAGCAGTTATGGCAAACCTTTGCCACAATGGGGGAAAATGTGTGGAAAAGGTCAACGGCTACTTGTGTGACTGCACCCATTCTCCATATGAAGGACCATTCTGCAGAGAAGGTATGGACCTATAGCAGATTCTTTGTCCTCGCCCCCTCAAGTCAAGCTAAAGCTGATCAGAATTCACTCTGTGAAGCAACTGGATAGAACCTATTACTTCAATGTAAAGAACTGTTGATTTTAATGTTACTTTCCAATTATTAGAACCTCTTGGCAAATTGTGTATAATTAAAAAATTCAGTTTAATTTGTTCAGTGTTGGACTAGTTAAACAGAACTTGCATGATACCAGATAGTTCAGAATGTGTGACATTCATATAAGGAGCGCACATTAGGAGATTAGAACCAATATGGGGCAAGAGAATAATTAGTCAGAAAACTGGAATGGAATAGTTGTCGCTGCTTCCAGAATATCAAACTTATTTTTCATTACTATAATAAGAGTATGTTTATGCCTGGAAGTGGACAGAGAGCAGCAGCTGTACTGTTTTGCTTGTTTGTTTTTTTAAAGGAGAATTATACTATTTGTACTTCCTCTTTTCACACTTCCTGTGATGCCTTCATTTAAAAAACTCTCCGTGGCTTGGAAACCAGATATTTTAAAGGCCACATTGTTGCTGTGTTAATGTGTTCATACCTTGAAATCAGGACATGAGTGTATTAAAGCCAACCAATATATTGACCCGAGGTAGGGCCGGCTTAAAATATTTTGAGGCAAAGGGACATATGGTTTGCCCCCCCCCCCCCCCAATCCTTCTACAAAATTGAATAGATTGGCCGGTGAATCTTTCTTTCATACTGGAAATGTGAAAGGATGCTCTGGCCACAACCTGAGAGTAGCAGACTAGTTCAAGGGCTGAAAGGGGAAGGTATGTTGCACGTACAGCTTTGCCTTCTAGGTCAGCAAAAGCCTATTTGCTTCACTCTGTTCAATGGTAGAGCTGTGATATCTCTTTGCTGGGTACCCCAACCATCTAATTTAAGGTGTGTGGTGACCAGGAACAAAAACCTTCTCAGCTTTTGCATCTGGCATATGAACAGTCTTTCCCCAGAGATGTAACTGCCTATAAATTTTTCAGTGCCTAGTTAAGATTTTTTTTCCCTTCCATTTTTCAAGGTTTTTTTTTTTAATGTTGTGCTTGCATTTTACCAATTATTTCACATTTGCATCCCACATTGTACATCTATTTGTATTACAATTACTGGTTGTTTTGAGCTTCTTTTTTATTGAATCGTTGTATTTTGTCTAGGTGAGAGTTGGGCACAAAGCTGTGGTGCCATGTGTTCCCTTCCCCCACTTCCCCGGCTGGATCCCCCACTCACCAGCCAGCATGTACTCCTCTCCTCCTCCTCTTTAGCTGTTTGACTAGTCTCTGGCAAAAGCATGGGCTTCCCTGCCTTGCCTCCTTGGCTGATTGCCCACTCAGACAAGGAGGCAGGGAAAGACAAACCCATACTCCTGCTGGGCACTGGTCAAACAGCCAAAGAGGAAGAGGAGAGGAGCATGCTTTGACTGGTGAGTGGATTATTGGCCAGGGAGCAGGAGGAAGGGAACCTGCCATGAACCTCCAAACTGAACTTTATGCCCATCTCTAGTCTTGATGTCACGAGCTAATGTGGGAATGTGAATATGGCATTGAATCAGTAGGTTAAAATTTAATTGAAAGCCAAATTGAGATTTCTCAGAAAACATTTTTTCAAGCAAAATTATTTACGTTTTTCTTTTCTTATACACTATGGCCACTATGCAAGCTTTTGCAAGCTTTTTTTTTCCTGGTATGCCAGCCACTATCCCCTCCAGCTCAAAATACCCCAGAGTGATGCTATATGTGGGGCATTGTGGAGGAGATAAATGGTAAAAGGTCCAGCAGCAACTATGTTAGACAGCTAACATAGTTGCTGCTGGACCTTAGGAAAATGGAAATAAGCATATCTGCTTCCACTGTTAATGATGAGTCCCACACTGCTGGGAAATTGTTGAAATTCCTCATTCCTCTAGAGAAATTTAGTTAATATGCTTCTCAATTTTTATCAAAAAATGAGGGTAGAATATTTTGGGAGGCTATCTGCTCAGTCCTAGAAATTATAAGGATAATACATTAATCCTTACCATGATAGTTAATGAGGAAATTTTGCCCTTTACCTCATCCAGCTTCCTCAGATGCATAATAACCTGCAGGGCAATAAATAATTAAACTCCAGATTCCCAAAGTGGGTCTGAGAAACTACAAAGTCTATTCCAATCAGCCTAAAATTTCAGACCTGGGTCACACATGAATTATTTGGAATAGTCAACTTTCCCTTTTTGACTGAACTTACGGCTTTGGCAGAACATCCATTCCATCAAGCTCTAATTATTTGCCAGGCTCAAACAGGACAATTCTGTGAATCAGAGATTCATCTTATCCTTCACCTTGGGAACAGCCTCAGAAATCAATATTCAGTGTTCATGTAATTGTAAGTCAAATGAGATGGCGGTGAAGAGAGGAAAATGGCTTTCAGGGGACTGGAGACAATGGCCTCTCAGCCGTTTCTCAACAGAAGTTGCCTTATACAGATGGAAAAAAAGAGGGAAAAGAACACATGCTTCAGATGGAAGGTTCTTTGGGGGAATGTCCTAATAATCCCCTATAATCGTCCTCAACACTGAAATCACAGCAAGGATCTGTTTGAGCATTTCCATTTTAGGCCCTACACTGGCATAACAATGTACTACATGTAGGCACGGGACCAAAAGCTACCTTGTAAACAGGTCGTGTCCCATGTCAGTGCAGCCTGTCCTCCTTAAAATAAGAAATGCAGCTGATAAAACACTGAAATACTCTGATGTGCAAGTTTGCATATAAATGTGTGCCCATGAGCATGTATGAAAACTGGGTGGTCAGATTTCTGTGTTAGCCATTGCTGCCATTTGCAATCAGAAGTCAATCAAAAACCATATACAGTGGTGCCTCACTAGACGATGTTAATCCGTTCCGCGAAGATCGCTGTCTTGCGAAAACATCGTCTAGCGAAGCACGTTTTCCCATTGGAATGCATTGAAATCTCTTCAATGCGTTCCAAGGGAAAACTCAGTCGTCTTGCGAAAATCTCCCATAGGGAAACATCGTCTAGCGAGCGCGGGTCCCCGTCGGAATGCACTGACAGCTGCACTGACAGCTTTTGACCACTAGTCGGCGCATTCCTATGGGGAAACCTCATCGTCTAGCGAAAATTCCCCATAGGAGACCATCGTTTTGCGAAGCGCAGTAGCGATCGCAAAAAGGCATCGTCTAGCGATTTCCTCGTCCTGCGAGGCAATCGTCTAGCGAGGCACCACTGTACTGAGAGCAAGCACATGAACAAATACTTTGTTAACAATTGCCGTTGTAAAATCTGGAACACCTACATCAGGGCAGAGACTGTAGAATGACAAAGGGCACGCTGAGATATTTTATGGTGCTTTTTTCACTGTTGCCAATGAATTCTTTATACATCACCTTTCAATATTTGAACATGTTGCTGCAAATTCTCAGTCATCCAAAAAATCAGGCCTCTAGCTAACATTAATATTTTCCTGAAAATCACTACCACCTGTGAATCAGTCTTTATTCAAGGACCAATCTATCTGCTTTGTTCTGTCTTATTTCTGAGACCACTTCTCTTCTATTTTCTGGTAACTCAGTGATTGAAATCCAGTAGTACATTGCAGCTAGAGTAAGCCCGTTGAATCAATGGAACTTATGGAGGAGTTGACTCACCAAATTCCTGCTGATTCAGTGGGCCTACTCTAGCTGGACTTACTTCTGGATTTCAGTCACTCAGTCTACTCTGGGGACTCTAACACATGTGTTTGTGCACACACAAACACCAGTTTTTCAGCTCAGATTGGCTCCCTACCCACCTGCACTATTCATGAAGCAACACACACTACAGCCTCACACAAGATATTCAGTGGAATTTCCAGAGTAGTAATTAGTAGTTTCAGTGTGTGGAGTTTTGCTGCCCTATCGGTTAAGTTTGGGTCACATAAGAATGGCATGGAGTGGATGTAAGAAAAGGGTGGGGCTGCCTGGGTCTGAGCATGTGACAGCCATATTGGTTGTGTGCTGAACCTGCCATTTTTGCATTTCCTTCTTCCCAGGGACATGCAGCAAGAGGTGCCATCCAGTTGAAAGAGGCAGATGGCACCCTTTCAAACCGTAGAATTGTGTGCTCTCTAAATTTTGGTACCCTGAGCCAAAGCCCCAGCTGCCACACCCTAGTCCCTGCTCTGGTAATTCTTCATACTGGCACAGAGCTGTCTGACACCATATTGTACTTCCCTTAGAGTGGAGTATATTTTGATCCTGTGCTTTGATATTAAAGGACCAAATGGCAAATAAGGGAAAGTTACATATAAACACATCTGTGGAATGACTTCAGAGCAGGGATGAGAAAAGAAAAATCACTAGATGTGGTTGGATGGTTATTCCCATTAGCCCAGGCAGCATTGTCTATCATCCATAGGTGAAGAATAGCAATCTAAACAGTACTGAGAGACCTCACTTGGCCCATTCCTGTTTTACTATTTAACTGGAGTTGGCTCTTGTAGCTTTAACCGTGTTGTGTTCATGTCCTGCTGCTAGTGCTTCTCTGGTGAGCAAAATGCAGAGAGGGAGGGAGAAAGAGTAAACTGAGATAGCCCTGTTGATTCTGAAGGTCTAAGTCTCAACATCCCCAGTGGTTTGCTGTGCAATTTGGCCACTGTGGAAGACTGCTGCACTAGATAGGTGTAAAGCAGCAGAGCTTTTCATATGCTCTCTTGCTTTTTCTTTGTGTGTGTGTCTCTTTTTAGAGGTCTCTGCACTTTTTGAAGCTGGCACTTCCATTACCTACATTTTCCAGGAGCCTTATCCTGTGACCAAAAATGCAAGCTCTACATCCTCTGCTATTTATGCGGACACGGCTACATCCAAAGAGAACATTGCCTTTACCTTCCTGACAGCACATGCACCGAGCCTCCTGTTCTACCTCAACTCCTCGTCTCATGATTATTTGGCTGTTATCCTCTCCAAAAATGGTAAGTGTAGATGCAAAGCTTACAGGCCCTTGGCAGTGGAGCTGTATTAGAAGTTTCTAGAACACTTCTTTACCCTCAAGGGGTCATGTTCCTACCTCTTGTAAGTATTATCATCTCCTGTCATAAAATTTGATTATTTGATTGATCGTTTTGACATTTCACCCCTTGACTCAGTGTCATTCATGAATGTATTTCACTGTACTCCACTGTTTCTTCTAGGGGTTCAGATTGCCTTAGATGTTTTCCTCACAGTTCCTTTCCCAAGCAGTGTGCAAGTTTACCCCAGCAAAAGAACGCCATGTGCCTTTACATCATTTAAAGCACTATCCAATTGCACTAGTATTACAGGAATAAGTTGCTGTTCCTAATATTAGGGTTATGCAAAAAGGTTTGTTATAAGCACCTAGAAGTCTAAGATGACAATCAAATTGCATAAGTAGACCATGGGCTGAGCAGCGGGAACACCTCACTCTGAGATTTTGGCCCATGAGCTGCCCTTATTGAAGCTGAATGGGTGGGGGGGGGTGCTTTTTCACACTTTTGCATTGCCATGCGTAGAAGGATATGCTTGTGAAATGTGTAAGTAGTTATCAAGACATTAGTAGCTTGGTAGTCAGAAAAGAAAAGAAAATAACAAAAAGAAAAGGGTAGCCCTGCTGTGTAGCATTTGGGTCTGGAATTCCTTATTTCCTTACCCAGCGCCTTAAATGGATTGTTGTGTTCTGTTGCTTTTGAATGTGTTTTTAGTAGTGATTTTTATTTACCTTTTTAAAATATAATACTTGTTTAACTCTTTTTAAATATTCGTATGCTTAACTGTTTTTTTTTTTTTTTAGCTTTTAAATATTTTCTTAATGATGTAAGCCATCTTGGGGCCTTTTAAGGAGAGATAGGGGGTAAAAATATTTGAAAGAAATAAAAAATAAATGAACTCCTAGCTCAGGATCAGAGCACAGACCCTTTTTTCCTCACATCTTCCCCGTTGCCAGCTCTTGAGTCTAAAGGCACAATGACCCTGTTTGAATTGTTGGTGCTGGAGCTATTTCAAATGTTTGGGGGAAGAGAGAGTGGGGGGCAACGGAGAATGCTTTCCAAAAAAAAAAAAGAGGGGGGGTTGTATTCTTGCAAACAGTCATGATAGTGATGGCAGCGACATTCTGTATTCTAAGGTGAGGCAGCCAAGAGAAGCTGCCAGTGGAAGTTCTTTGTCTTCCCATGTGACTTGATCATAGGACATGAGCTAATTAAAACTGCATACTGGTTTGGAAAGAAGAGAGTTGCTAACTTCTATACTTGGTGAATTTGCCAGATGCATGATCATGAGCATCTTTTTTGTGACGTCTGCAAAAGACAAGCAGGGCTTTCTTTCAGTAATTGGGTTGTTTGAGCAGCAATGTTCAGTTCCACAAATATCCAGTTCAGCTTATCTTGAAAACAAACAAATAAAAAGCCCCCTTTCAAAGTTCTTTTTAGGGAAACTCTCACGATGGAAGTTGCAACATCAACATTTCTTCTCCCAAATGTCTGTCATTTCCCCCTGGCTTTAATTTTTTTTAAAATATATTTTTGCATCCTTTTTTTTCATAGTCTTCGACTGAAGATATTCAAATGAAGAGTAGCCATCAGATGCATTGCTTTTCCCTTACACTGCCAGTTTCTGCTTTGCATTGTAACAGGAAGTGGCTTGTAAACAGTAATATTCGAACTAGGGCTAAAGATGATAATGAAACACATTATTAGTGCATCTGTGCTATTTGCAGAAGCTGTCAGCAGGGCATAGAAACTAAGGAAATGAATCTTACAGCCACTTGCTCTTGATAAATAAAAAAACTAGAAGAAAGCAATCCTTCTTTTCTCATAATAGGGAAATTTCTCTGCACTATTTTCCCAACTATCTTTCAGGATTTTTCAGATAACCTGTGGTCATTCCCACCCCTGAAAGAACTCCAGTTTCTATGCAGTTCCTTATGTGTGAGAGATTCCCTGGAAAAGGCACTGAGCTGCAGAATTTCACAGTTTCTTGCACCAAAGAACAAGTGAAGAAGAACCCAGGAAAAATGAGATTGGGGGCTTATTTCTCTGGGAAGCCTGCTGGTACAGGGCAAGCTTTCGTGAGGAGTCTTTGTATAGGATCATAGAATAATTGAGTTGGAAGGGGCCTATAAGACCATCAAATCCAACCCCCTGCTCAATGTAGGATCCAAATCAAAGCAGATCTGACATATGATTGACCAATTTTCTCTTGAATGCCTCCAGCATTGGAATGCTCACCACCCCCCGAGGTAATTGGTTCCATTGTTGTAGTGTTCGAACAGTTAAGAAGTTTTTCCTGATATTCAGCCTAAATCTTCATGATGAGACTTGGAAAATCTCGAAGAAGAAATGTTTCCAGTACTTTCTATATTCATAATGGTATGCAACTTTGCCTGAACAGGAGTAAAGGAGTACGGTTCGCAGTAGAATAACTTTTGTTGGTTGGTATTTTACTGGCTTTTGAGCCAAAGTACTTTTCCCCCATGAAAGTAATATCATTGTCACCTCCACCCATCTAGCAATACCTCTTCCTCAAATAATAAGACAATTGGAGAGCAGAGCTGGGAGAAGTTACTGTTTTTAACTCTAGTTCCCAGAATCCCCCACTAACACAGCCAGTGGCCATGGCGGCTGAGTCATTCTGGAAGCTGTAATCCTCTGCCCAAAAAGTAACTTCTCAGAGCTTTCTTGAAAGGTTAATGTGACAGATATTGGTGCAAATGGAGTCACATTTGTTTTTCAATTTAATGCTGCTTGTGTGCATAAGCGCTAGATAAGTTAAACACACAAGCCATGAGGAGGAAACAAGAGGTGGCTCTGTCGTGGCCTGAACTTAGAAACACAGGTAGTCTGGTAACAGGCATGCCAACTTAACCCCCTTCTGTCATCCTGTCAATGAGATGGGGAAATATGTGTTTCCAGTCCAAATCTCAAATCCCAGATTTGAAACAGTCCAGTCAAAACACAAATTCTTCTAAAATAGTTAATGGTATTCGTAAAGCATGCATAAATATGTTTAAATAAGTATTTGTAATTGAAAAGTAGCCAGACTACTCAAAACCAAAACTTATTTAGGTTTTGATAAACCTTAAAGGAGTTATTATGAAAGAGTTTGGCAAAAGATCATGTGTAGGGGTAACTTTCCAGCTTGTTATACTAATTAGGTACTAACTTATTTCATTATTCAAATGTATCTGACATCATTCTGAAAGCTTCTGATGCGTCTTTTAAAACCAGTGAATAGAAACAATGAATAGAAAATGAATAGCCTTCTTTTTAAAGCCAATGAATTGAAAACAATGAATACAAAAATAGTCTCACCTGCCTCTCCATGTGAATGGGAGTGTGTGTCCTTATTTGCTCAGTGAAGATGTTATCATTTTTCTTATGAGCATCTGCAGGTAACTAGCTCTCCTTGAATTAGGCTTATCCCAGCTTGGTGTAGGTTTTGTTTTTAAAGACTTTAGGTCCCAGTGTGCTCTACTCAGCATGGCCACTGGCTATCATGGCTGTGGAATTCTGGGCATGTTAGTCCAAAAATGTTCTGCTTCTGGGCTCTGTGGTCAATGCACTAAGATAACTGTTGCAGTCATTTGTCATCAAGTCACTTCCAGCTTATCGTGATCCCAGTAGGGGCTTTGAGGAATATGAGATACTCAAGGGGTGATTTATTATTGCCACCTTCCTTTCCATGACTAAGCAGTGATTTGAACCCAGGTTTCTTTGGTCTCAGCAAAACACTCTACCCACTACACTGCCTCTTGTTAATGTAACTACTTATTCACTAAGCCCAGTACTCCTGATGGTATCCAACACATGAAGGTTTCAACAGACCATGGCTAGTGATCAGAGTCTAACACTGAACATTATCACCAGGCAGACTCTAGTCAGGTGCTACTAGCTGTGCATAATAACCAGAGGTGTGGACTGAAGTATTTATGCCTGTGAGAATGGCTATACCCGAGTCTTGCAAAAAGGTCCATACCTTGCTTTTCTTCTTCTTGTCTTAATGGTGGGTGAGAAATAGATCAGCTCTAATATTAATTACTATAAAGTTAACTGGAGCTCTCAATTTGGATTTGAAATTAGCTTAGGTTCTGCTTCCTAATTGCAAACTTATTTAAGGAGAAATAAACATTTGTTTATTTGTTTAAATGACACACGAGGTGGTACAATCAAATATATACAATCTGTCCTCCCAAATAAATTAATGACATGATTTTAAATGCTTCAATATGAAGAAAACAACACATCCCAACAAGACACACCCTTCCCGGTTAACAGCAGCAACCAAACCTTACTGGCCAAAGTTTGCCCAAATAATATATAAAATTTTCTGCTGGTAGAGGAACAGCTGAGAGGAGAATCGGCCCACCCTCTCTTGGAAAGGAGTCCCAAAGCCTCTAGAAGCAACCATCATGGCAAGAAGAAGGGAGGTAGTCTCTGGATGGCAGCTTCTCTCTTGCCTCCCTACGGATTCATGCCTCTCTCTGCCCAGCAGTTGCTGCTAGGTTATAATTTGGAGTGTGTGAATGTGCATGCATGTGTGCTCAGGAAGTGAAGTGTGTATGTACGAGTGAAAGTCTCACTTCTGGATTTGTGTCTGCACTTCTACATACATGTCATTATATACCTGTCTATACATATCCACTTGGGTTCAGTGGCTCTTTCAAATAAATGAAAAAACGAAGCAGTTTTTTTTTTGCAAAAAATAACAGTTCAAATACCTGGTAAGATAATTATTAATTATTTATTCTGCAGAATAAAAAAGGAGACATGGGTTAATACCAAAAAACGTGTCTCCGAGTTTACAGATGTGGTAGTCACATATCACTGACCTTATCTACATTCCTCATCTGGCTAGTATAGTTGACCTCTGATATAGCTGACTTCTACCCTCTTTATTATGTTTTTAGCTTCTCTCTCTTTACTGTCTCATCTATAACTTCCCACGTCACCCTGTTCTTCTCTTCCTTATTTCTTTTAACAACACATTCCAAACATCCCCTTCCTTATGTTAATAAAAAGGTCAGGGGTTGATACTTACACGTTTCTTAATACCTAATATGGCAAGCTAATACAAAATGGTACTACTTATACTAGGCATAAGCATGATAGAAAATAAATTTCTTATCATTTTGTACACTAGAAAGGAAGGTGTGAGAGGGAAAAAGTTCATGGTGCTGTCGGGTGATTCTGGTTTTCTACCCATAATCAAGCAACATGGAGAAAAGATGTAGTAAGATTTTGCTGAGTCAAGGTTTGTTTTGTTGTTGTCGTTTTAGTGGATTTACCTAAGCCACACTTCAGTGAACAGAAATCCATACAGCTCTAGACTTGTGGTATGTTCGAAAAAGGAAGGAAAAATGTGGTATGTTCGAAAAAGGAAGGAAAAATGTTTGAGATCATGCTCCTATTTGGAAAGCATGTAAAAACATAGCATCCATTTCTATGATGTCACAGGCCAGCTTTAGTCAGTGGGGACATACATGTAGAAAAATCTATACATATTATGTGCAGACTCCCTGCCCCCCCCCTGCAATACGCACAAAACCACACACAACTAGTGCAAACATGGCGGTGGGAAATGGACAATGTCCACAGAAGTGGGCTGCTCTGCACATTTCTTATTGAGAATGTTTGGTGTGCACCAACTCCTAGTATGCTGAAATTGGGAACTATCTATAAATTAATGCTGTTTATTATTGCCTCTATTATTTACAGTAAGAATACTGTAGGAACACATTATTTACCGTGGCCAAGTACTGCTGTTAATGGGTAAAAACAGTTAGGATTGAAATGGGAAACTGTGAAATATGCGCAAACTCCAGATCTTGGAAACACGTGGTTCAAATGGAGCCTCTCTAGCTTTCTGAGTTCCTGAGAGCAGCAAGCAGCACAAGAAGAGGCCAGCCTTCAGTCAAGGACTCCTGTTTTACATCTTTACCTGTTCTACTGAAAATGATAGCGCTTAAAGGTGCCTTCTTCATTAGCTGAATTCACAAGGACTTTTTCTCATGCAAGGCACTGCAGGTGAGTCAAGAGCGAAGAGATGCACAAGAGACCCAAACTCAGCTGCCAGCAGACTTTCAAGCTGGACTGCAGAGAGAGGGGAAGGCAGTTTAAGACGCTTATATGTCATCTGCACACGGCATCCTGGCAGCTCTGCAATCTCCACAGATGCCATTTGGGATAAAACCCAGTTAATGACAATCTTCAGCCTGGAGGCCTCTTTACCAATTTGTTAGCTAAAGGCAGCAGAGAACAGTTAGAATATAAGCCTACCCCGCAAACACACACACACATGTATTGCAAGCATAAGATTAGGTATGGCAGGTCATTTGTCTTCATCTTACCACACTTTCTCTACAGACCTGCTTTTGGCTAGTGCTATAAAAAGCCTGGTTGAAAACAACTATATAGTATACCTCTGGGGTACTGGGTTCTGTGACACATGTACCGCATATGCTCACATAGACTAAGAATGCCAAGAAAAGGTTTGGACAGGCAAATAAAAATTCTTAAAAATGAAGTCAGGACATTTGGTGAGTCGTTTATAGGTGACAAAAATATTCTCGGTTGCACTGGGTTTCTTTTTAGCTAGGTTTCTAATGCAGTCTAACCAAGGTTGATTTTCTTGGCAGAGGTGAAAATTTATTGAGTTGAAAATCTCTAGCTATGCAGCAAAACAAACAATCAAAAACCAGAGACCTACAGTGCAAAATTAGCTTTAAGTCACAGTAGACCACCTCCTTTTGCTTGTTCTCCTCGACTGGCACTTATATTAGAATAGATCTAGAGATTTTTAACCCAATAAATTTTCACACCAGTGACCAGACCCCAGTGACTAGAAACCAGAGAAACTGGCAAAAAGATTACAAGTATTTTTCAGGCTTTGTTGCTTTCAAAATGCTTTTTGCTCTCTCCCCCGCCCCCCACTTTGTTTTAACCAAAACACCTCATAACTGGCTGATGAGTAAGAGTTGTTTCCCGTCTGAAACTTCTAACTGAAGTTACTCAGAAGGCAACTTTGGTTAGAAATCAGTGCAGAAATGTCCCTTCCAACCTAAACCTTTTGAAGTCAAGGTTGCAATATTTCCAACAGATTTTTAGACTACATTAAGTTGAGATAGCAAATTTGACCCCTGCCTGCTCACAGAAAGACAGTGAGAGGGCATTGGCTTCACCTGTGGCCTAACTTTATATCCTAGACTCAAATTTATAAATTAACAGTATATGTCATATGTATGTAATAAACAAGCATTAGTGACTTGATCTCAGAGACTTGAGATGCTAGGAATGTAGCACTTTGCCTCTTCCAATATCAAACTTCTTATCAGGTCTGTTTCTTCAATGGAGGGTGGTGTCAGTTCTCCATTCCCAGTCGCATCCATTCTTCTTCTACCCCATCCTCCTTATTCCTGAAATTTCCAGTACGTTTTCATTAAAATCATATCTTTGCCCACCCAGCAAAGATATAAAGAGACGAGACATGTGAAATGGGGTTAACTGGGCCACAATTTTATTAACTTTCAACTTTAATTCCTCTTTCACAAGGGGGCCTACCGTAGTGCAAATTCTGGTCTGTGTCCGAAGTCTAACAAGACATTCCGGTCCAGACCTCCCTTTAATGAATTCCTATTCCTCAAGCATGCTGTCCTACCATACAGCACACCTTAACGTAACCAGAGTACCCCGCTTCCCCTCCCCTCAGCTAACTTCTGCTAATTCCAACCTGAGAGGAGGGGTGCTCGGAACCCCCTGATTGCCCCCTTTTGAACTAACTTGAACCTTTTCCTTTTGCACTACCTGCCACAGCAACAGGGCTATGAAGAATGCTCCATGTCCCCCACCAAGCCGAATATTTCGGCCCTAAGGCCCCCTTGCAAATCACTTAGGAAAATGTCCAACCCCATGTTTGACAAGTGAACGCCATCTGGCCTGTACAACTCAGGCCTAGAGACTCTAATGTTTGGATGTAAAATAATGGACCCTAGTCCCTGCTTAACAGCTCGGCCTACTTCCCTATTAACTCCCTTCCTTGTCTTATCAATACGCCTAGGGTCACAACTAGCCTTCCATAGCAACCTGGGCATAATAGCTGACCATATGATGTGGGTCGATGGACAGCAATCCCTAAAGACCTCCAGTTCTGCTAAAATCTGAAGAATTAGATACTTGCCCGGCTTCCGAGCCAAGTCATTACCTCCCAGGTGAATCACCAACACAACCGGTATCACCTGCAGCGCACCCGGGGACACCACATCGAGGAACTTGTCCCATAACATGCCTCTCAGTCCCCTCCACTCCAGTGCAGCCACAGCACCAAGCACCAAGTGTCGACCCCAACTGGTCTGGCTGGCGTACTTCACTGCCCAAAAAAGGTAACTGTGCCCAACCAATAGAACTCGAACTCGGGCCAACGGTCTCCTTGGACCTGTAACGAGAAAAAACCAGCAACAGCAGCAGCTAAAACTGAGGCAGGGGGCACACATAATCACGGTATCTGTGTGAGGCCCATCTGACCACCTTTTTAATCTTCTCCTCTCCATAACCAAGGGCTGTCACTGTGGATGCGGTGCCAATTCTAAAAGAATGAGTCCCGAAATGTCACCCATGTATCCCAGCCTTGCATAAGGCCTAGGAGGTGACTTTCCAAAATTGGTACCGGGTTAAGGGTGACTTATCTTCATGCCGCAGAAACCCCCCATCATCTTCCCCTCTAAGCCTCAAATATCCTTGCGTGGCTTTCCAAGGGCAAATGTCCCCTAGAGAACATTGCCCCAACACTATAAATTTACCCTTTCCTTGCTGGTCGGTTTTTGACCTACGCAAATGAATAATCATCTGACCTTGTGCTATCATCACATCCTTCCTCTGCAGAGAGGATAGCGGTGTCATTTTTTGCCGATGCGACCAATTCACTAATATGTAGTGCCCCAAAAACCGCTATCAACATTGCCGCTTTGAAAAGGCAAGCCTCAAAATAATCCCTACAGACTAGCTGCCACGTGTTTGCCAATTTACTCAAAATATTGGGGGTAAAAGACGAATGAGAATCCTTGACTTTACCTCGCTCACGACCCCAACCCTCAATCATTTTCCGTATGCGGAAATCTATAACATATCCCTTGCACCCTCGCACCTTCACATAAAACGCCAGGGCCGACATACGCCCTTGAATTGACATGCGTGCTAACCCTTTTTGATGCAGGTGCACTGCAAAGAGCATCATATGGTCATCCAGAGGTGGCCAATCCTGCCTGAAGCCTCCTTGCTCCCTAGATGTGAAGAACTCGTTGCAAGCTGCTGTGTTACTGCGTCGGGTACTAGGAGCCACGGCTAAACTCATGGCTCTGTTGGCTTCCGCCCGCCAAGATTCCATATCACGATTGGCAGCACATCTGGATGAGCCTGTGCCCCTGGAGCCAACTCCCTGAACTGGTCCATCTGTTGACGGGACAGGGCATCAGCTATCTCATTGTCAACCCCAGGGACATGACGGGCCTGAAAGACTATGTTAAACTTCAAACAGTGCAACACAATGGCCCTAACCAGTGTCATCACCCTCTGGGATCTGGATGCCAGTGAGTTAACTATGTGCACCACTGCCTAGTTGCCACACCAGAAGGTAACCACTGAGTTAGCCCACTGCTCACTCCATAACTATAGGGCCCCCACAATTGGGAAGAGTTCCAGGAAAGTTAAGTCCTTGGTAATCCCCAATATATGCCACTCACTTGGCCATGTCCCAGCACACCAATGGCCCTTGAAGAAGATGCCATAATCCAGCGATCCCGCTCCATCGGTCTGCACCTGTAGATCGTTTCCTAGCCTTACTTCATCCTTCCAAAAAGAAACCCCATTAAAATCTTGAAGGAATTGCAACCAACCTGTAGGTCCTCTTTCATACCCCTAGTCAACCTTCTCTTGTGAAAAGGTTTCCTAAGGCCCTTCATCGCATCACACAAGCGCCTCAGGAAAGCTCTACCCAGGGCAACCACTTTGCATGCAAAATTGAAGTGCCCAACTATTTTCTGCAAATCCCTTAAGGTGACTTTGCTTCTAACTCTCAGCGCCTGTAACTGCATCCTCAAACCCTCCAATTTCTTCTCTGGCAAATGAATGGACTGATGGACCGTGTCAAGCTCGATCCCTAAAAATACAAACCTCTGACTGGGACCCTCTGTTTTTTCTTCTGCTAAAGGTACCCCCAACTCTTTGGCCAGCTCCTGAAATGCATTCATGAGCCCCAGGCATTGAGAAGATGCGGGCGCCCCTCACTTTATGCCTTAGCGCCCATTCCAAAAAGGTGCTAAATTGCTCAAAAACCGAACAGGATATCAAACATCCAATTGGTAACTTCCCTCAAAATAAAATCCCAGGAGATCGAAATCCTGGGGGTGAACTGAGAGCAGTTGAAATGCTGATTGAATATCGCATTTCCCTAGCTCCACCCCATCCCACAACTCTGTACCATGCTCACCGCATCATCAGAGGACGTGTAACGTACGCTGCACAGCTGTTGAGGGATTCTATCATTAACTGATTCACCCTCAGGAAAAGATAAATGGTGAATCAACCTAAACTCACCCAGCGCTTTTTTAGGAACAACCCCCAGTGGCGACACCCTCAGATGCTCCACTGGGGGTAACTGAAAAGGACCCAACACTGGTCCTTCTTTAACCTCTTTACCTATCTTTTTCCTAACTATCTCCTCCTGCCCTTTCACTGATTTCAAATTTTCAGACCATGCAGCTGTTCTTTCCCCAGTAACAGGTATACAGAAACCGAACTTAAACCCATCTAACAAAAACTTACCTGCTACCGCATCAGGGTAAAGCCTAAGCCACTTTTCCAATACGTGAACTTTAATCGGGCTAGGCCCTTTTTGCGTATTAGCAGGGGAGGGAGGCGGTTTACAACCTCCCCCGGAGTCCCTTCCAGCGTTCCATCCTGGCCTACCCTTGGGACAAGCTGCTGACGCATGTGGGCCATTGCAGCTGGAGCATTGGTGACGAAACCTACACAGCCTCCTATTACATGCTCCCTTGGCATTTAATTCCCAGCAAAACAGGTGGGGTTGAACCACCTGGCCTGCCATTGTGCGGGAATTGCTGGTTTGAGCCTTCTGCACCAGGTGACCACTATCAAACCTGTCACCCAAAACAGGATGGGATTACGTCATCAACCAGAGCCACAGGGCATCACGCGGGACATCCCAGCGCATGCTGGGGTACAGCGCCGCACACATACGGAACCCCTCGTCATAAAGAAGCCACACATGCCCCGGGAAATCCACATACACCCTGTAGATCAGGTCCATGTATTGAATCAATGCCAAGGCCTTCCCTGGATACGCGCAAACTACCGTTCCCGCATAAATAAAAAACCCTGGCAACCAATTTGCCCAACAATGATCAGGCTTACGCCTACATAACTTCTCTCTCTCCTTTTCCTCCTCTTTGTCCTTCTTCTTTTCCTCAATTTTTATATTTAATAAATCAAACGCGTCTACATATTCTCCTAACCAGATTTTTTCAACCGTAGCCAGTATGAGATGGTCACCCAAGGGCAATGATTGATTGCTCTCAGGGAGTGCATATCACGCCACCGAATTATACCGTGTCACTCACAGTTGGAAGTGCCACCTGACCTGTTCCTAGCACGCCACCGACTGTCTGTCCACAGAGCTGACGTGGAGCCAAGCCTAAACCTACCCCCGTGGGTGTAAGAGTTCCTCCCGCTAGCGACTGTTGAGGCAAGGTGGAAGGGACTGGCACCTGAAGGCTCCCAGTACCTCACGGCCAAACACTCACAGCCTGTGTGGTGCATGGTGTAACAGTAGCCTTACCTGGCTGTGAAGCTCCCGGCTGCACCGAGAGTGCGCTGGTAGAGGCCGGTTCCTCATACGTGGTCACACCAGCTCTATCGTCCTCCTTTATGACCTGTTGGACTGCAATCATGTCCTCGCCATCTGCCCTAGATGCCTGGGTGCCAAATGACGCTACGCCTGCTCCACCGCCACACCGTTCAGCGACTCGCATCCCTCTCTGCTGCATCACCACCGCTGAAGAGGTCACAGACTGGCTGGATCGCTCTGCCTCCAAAACAGCAATGTGAGACAACATGAGCTCACCCATCCTCTTTAGCTCTGCTATCTTTTGAGCCTTTGACTCTCTCCTGGACCTCCTTACTGCTGTAACTCCTTCTCCACCCTGCAACTGTGTCCTTTCCCTTTTCAACACGCTTAACTTTTCTGCAATCATCCTGAAGTCAGGCCAGTCCTCATCCTCTGATGAGGAAATGGCTGGGGGTGAGTGCGGGGGTGCCTTGAGTTTAGCAGGCTGTTTCCCCTTCTTTCCCCCTTGATTCTTTTAAAGTGCCATATTGCTAGCTATCCCAAGCAACTCCAGCAATATCCAATTTAATTGAAAACTAATAACCCTGTGATAATATTCCAACAATTATCCAATATTAATGATCCACTAATTAATCAATCGCCTCATCCAATTACTGGGCCAATTAACCAATCTCCCCTTTCCCCCTGACAGAAAATCTGCTCGCAGAAACGGATCGCGATGCGATCCCTAACACAGGTTTGTGTGTGTGTGTGTGTGTGTATACACAGTCCTACAAAGGGAGCTGAAGGCTCCCTTTGCTCCAAGACAAACAGCAAACCGTGAGGCTGAGCCAATGCTCAGCCTCAAGCCTCCCGGCTCTCGCAAGCACGGGCCATGCGGTCTCGATTAGAGCCGCATTGGCCCTACACCGCTCTCCACTTTGCAGGTCTCCTCCATCAGCCGCACAAAGCCGAAGAGGGCGACGACGGGCTGGGCAGCCTTTTATGGCTTCTGTTGCCAGCCTGCATGCCCAAGCCTCACGTGATTTCATCTCTGCCGGACGGGCAGGCAAAGGGGCCCCCGTCACGGCAGCTACTCACCTCATGGAGAGGCCGTTACCATAGTTAGTGCTGTGTAAATCCCAGCTCCTCAACCTAATTTGCCCAATTAAATAGCCTCAGGAAAATAAACTCTCCCAAATAAATAAATTGTGTTATACCCAATCATTCCACTTACAAAAAGAATCATAACCTGCTACCAAAAAATTAATTATGTAGGCTGTAGGCTCCTGAGGGAGACTATTCTACAAAGAGCCCACCATTACTGAACTGGTCTTCTCTCTTAGCGACCTGATCTTCAAGTCTGATTGAGTAAATACCAGTGGAGATATCTCACATACCGTGAAACCCCTATTAGGGTCACTGTAAGTCAGTTGTGACCTGACAGCACATAGCATAAAATAGCATAAATGTGGGAAGAGAAATGTGTGAAAATCTGGGCAAATATGGGAGAAGAGGCATGTCAAAAGGCTGTAGGGGTCTCAGTGGACCACAGGTTACATTTGAGTGAAGAGGATAGTGCTATAGCAATTTTTTTTGAAAAGGTTAAAAATTAACACAATTCTGGGCTGCCACAACAGAAATATAATGTACAGATGAAAGGAAATAGTTGTAATCTGTACTTGGCTTTGGTGAGACCTTATCTGGACTACAGTTTCACTGATCCAGTCCCAGATATGTCCATTTCTGGGCACCACCATTTAAAGATATTGAAAGCCTGGAACATCTTCAGAAAAGGGCAACCATGATGGTAAAATGTCTGGAGACTAACCTCTATGACTGGTGGTTAAAGGAACTTTCTATATTTTAGCCTAGAGAAGTGAAGTAAGATTGTTTGCTGCTCCTCAAGGAAGTAGAACCCAAACTAATGGATTCAAATTACAAGAAAGAATGTTTCATTTTAATGTTAGGAAGAAATTCCTAATAGTAAGACCTATCTGGCAGTGGAACAGAAGGTGGGGAGACTCTACTTAACAATGAACAGCTTCAGAAAGTGGTGGACTGTCGTGGTGGAGCCATCCGTTAGAGATGCTTTAGCTTTGTATGTCCTGCATCAGTTACAGGTTGGTATGTTTTCCAGTTCTATAGCTCTATGATTCTATGATTTCAGATTTTTTTTTTCAAAGACGGGTCCACATGTATTGCATTGCAATCATCCAAAAAGGATTTTACAGTTCCCTAGGATCGTCTTTTAGAACTGGCTTCCCAAGTGGGAGCAAATATATTGCAATACAATACTGCAATGTCCACATTTAGAGAACCTGGCCAGGCACATACCATGATCAATGAAACAAAAAGTGACAGAGTGCCTGACTACACAGGCATTTGTCCCACTGTTTGGTCCACTCTGGGCTTGGTTGGTTCAGTCCTTTTGCCGGCAAGAAGACAACATAAGTGCCAGTGTGAATTAGCCTGTCCCAGAGCATTCTTATGTGCACCTTTCTGTCAGAGGCTACTGATTTTTAGGTGTGTGTAAGACTGTTCTGTTTTGGTTCAATTCCAGGATGTGTTATTGCTAGGATCGAAACAATTAAGTGGTTCCGAGAGCTACTTAATTGGAAACTTCAGTTGGACTCTCATTTGGAGGATAGGGTGTTATTTTGCATTTATTTTTAATTGTTGCTAATGCATCAGCAATTCTTTGGGGGGGGAAATTAAGTTCTGTCATAATGGGAAGCTTTCCCTTTAAATCTTCCTTGCCACTCATTCCTGGAGGGGAAGGGAGGTAAAAGTTTGCATTTCTTTTTAATGGTTGCTAACTGACAACAATGAATCAGCATGGTTTGACAGGATTTTAAAAACTCTTTCAAAGCATCACTGATACATTAGCAACAATTTAAAAGAAATGCAAAGCATCACCCCTGACCTGCCCCCTCAAAAGAGAGCCCAGCGGAAGTTTCAAATTAAGCAGCTTCTCCAAAAGGTTGGCATTAAGGATCTTGAGAAATCTTTACCTTTAAAAGGAAACAATTACAGTGGTGCCTTGCTAGACGATGTTAATCCGTTTCGCGAAGATTGCTGTCTTGCGAAAACATCGTCTAGCGAAGCGCGTTTCCCCATTGGAATGCATTGAAATCTCTTCAATGCGTTCCAACGGAAAACTCGTCGTCTTGCGAAGATCGTCCATAGGGAAACATCGTCTAGCGAGCGCGGGTCCCCATTGGAATGCACTGACAGCTATTGACCGCTAGTCAATGCATTCCAATGGGGAAAACTCATCGTCTAGCGAAAATCGCCCATAGGACACCATCGTTTTGCGAAGCGCATTAGCGATTGCAAAAAGCCATTGTCTAGCGAATTCCTCGTCCTGCGAGGCAATCGTCTAGCGAGGCACCACTGTACTTTTCAATCACTGGCTGGAAATGCTGGTGCTAGGGTCTAATATACATAAGAAGGCTGTTGCAGTGCTAGGACCCCCAGACTACACAATTTTAAAAGAATTCCATTTAAAGTGAAAGAACTTGATCATGCTGAACAGGGTTGCTTGAGTTGTGCTGTGGTTTCTTGACCTGAATCCACCAGACCCTTGCATGTGGATGCAAGGATCGCACTGCACATCTCTGTCTGGCCTTATCTGACCTTGAGCAGTCATATTTAGCCCAATCCTGCCTTCTCCAATTTGGCCATCTAGCCAAGCCCTGAGAGCTCTCAGAGAACCTAATACATTCACACTCCTCCTTTTCCTTCTCTCATCTCAGGTCATGCCACCAAGCCACAATGCCATTTTCTGTTTCAGACCCAAGTTTGAATCCATATTGAAACAGAACTAGAAAATATGTTTAATCCAAGATGTCTTGAGTTGATCAACAGCACTCCCTCAAGCATGTTGCCCAAAAAGCTGATGTTAACAGCAAACGTAAAATTGTATTAATCATTTTGACCCAGGTTAGGATTCCACAATACTGGCTTGATCCCAGACTCTCTTAAGTAGGCTGCTACTACCCACTCTGTCAAAGAGAAATTTACAACCTTTTGGAGATGGTGAGACATCACCTAGCTGGAAGAGACATCACTTGCTAGTACTCTGTAGAAATGGGAAGATAATGCTTCAGAAACTGGACATGTTTCAGAAGCTGATCTCCAGCCTGTTACAGAAGTGAAGCCTATAATCCAGACTGGGGTTTGATTTGTCTCATCAAGATGATAAGCAAGATTTGGGTACATAAGTGAGCATTCAGAAGCACAGTTGATCCATCCATAAAGTCTGCCACAGTGAGGATTTTGAATCTGTTCTTAGTTTCTAAGAAAAATCACACACACACACACACACACACACACACACACACACACACACAAAGCTCAGCAACTGCTCATCTTGATGTTTCATGTTATATCAATCTACCACCTCTCATTTTGTCAGAGTTATCCATCTTCCATTCAAAAGCTCTTTCCAACATGAGCCTGCAATGGATTGGAATGCTTTCATCCTTTCTCATAAAAAATATTCATAAATATTTATGTGGATAATTGTTAAATGCACACATTTTGTGCTCATTTCCCCATTGATCAAAACATGCTGGTGGATAGGCATAGAGGCATATTTTAATGTGTCTGTGTGCATATGTACATTTTCCCCACAATTCTTACCACAGCTTTGTAGATGTGTGAGTTTCTGACCACAGACCATGTTGGGGTCAGTGTTTGGTTTTGGGTGTATCTGAACTGGGTAGTCCAGTATCAAGTTGCCAACCCAACACATTTGTCATGACTTCCTTGGAAAAAATTAAATTAAAAACCTGCAGGATCTTTTTAGAAGTTCGGAGCCCAGACGTTAGATTCCCATTATACCACAACAGTAACTCCTAGGACTGAAGATTAAATTTACTCCAGGGAACATGTGGCTAATTAAAGAGCAGACTTCCCAAGCAGCTGTTCCTGTAGAAAGTGGCAGTTCATTTGAAAATATTTAAGTGATAAAGGAGCTTCCCAGCAGCATCGTAGTGCGGCGGTCATCCAGGGACATAATTTACACTGAATGACACGGATAATAACTGGCCACGTCCAACAGGATATGGTCTAAAATTAATGCACCAGTGTTCCTGCTCTTGGTACTCTTCCCCTTAATAAATCACTGCAAAAAAAAACGCCTCTCCATGCAAATTTTTAATAGCACATATGGAGCTCACAGTGTTATTAATTACTGAATAATGTTATCTTTCCTTCTTCAATCAACACCTTCGGTAATTATTTTCTCCTCTTTAGTAATCATTCACACGTGTGGGTTGATGTAATGAAAAAGTGGGGTCACTCTTCTAATAAGCTTTCAAAAGGCTTAGCTGCTGTGTATTAAAATGGTGGGAGGGCATGCCAAAAAGTATTTTTCACCTTAGGGTTCTGGCACCCTGTGAGCATGAACTCCACCATAAAGTATTTCAAGGAGATTATGAACTTAGAGAAGGACAGCAGCATATTTGAATCTACAGCTGCGCCTTATGCACACAATAATGGAAGGTGAAAGATTTCCTTGCCTTTGGTTGCCTGTCCACACACCCACTACACCAGCAAGTCACCTGGCAGAGCCATGTGTGAATGTCTCCTGATTCTTTCTCTCTGTCATAACTGGGACAGGATAGGGATATAAAGACATTAAGATCAAGACCTAAAGAGCTGATTTTAACTTTGTTAACTGTCCCCTTTCCCAAACCCTTTCTTGCCACCCACCCCTCCACCTGCCTTGCCTAGCAAAAGGATCCCCAAAACTTGAAAACAGTTTCGTGCTGGGCCATGCGTGTGGCCTAATAATGTCAGTGCCTTAATACAGATTTTGGATTTTGCATCTTGGGCTTTGCTTTATGTTCAATGCAGCTGGCTCTGTGTTCTGACTTTCAATCAGCATACTGGTGTGAAAATGCCTACTTAGACAAGTCATAATAAATGGTGAACTGAACTAATCTCTCCCCCAGTGCTAGGGAAAAATCTATGTGCCAGTGTTGTACTTGTACTGAACAGCTTAGCTTGCTCTCTCTCTGGAGTACCATGGAATTGCCTTAAAAGGGAGTGTGATATGCATACAGCCTACAGTTGCTGCAAACTACATTGACTAGCTTTTTAATTGTCGTGGCTGAAAGCATGTTTTCCTATTTAGCCTAGCATTTCAAAAATCTAAGTGGTACAGTGGAACCTCTACTTACGAACTTAATCCGTATTGGAATGATGTTCGTTAGTTGAAACGTTCGTAAGTAGAGGCACCATTTCCCATAGGAATGCATTGAAAACCGATTAATCTGTTCCGGCTGTTTTTTGTTCTTATGTAGAGGCACGTTCGTACGTTGAAGCCGGTTAATCCGTACTCTACCACTAGGGGGAGAATTTTTTTTTTTAACCTAAGATGACCTAAGGTTAAAAAAAGGGCAGGAAAGTGTTTTTTTCGGTTCGTAAGTTGGAGCTCCATTCGCAAGTAGAAGCAAAATTTAGCGAACGGAGCTGTTCGTAAGTTGAAATGTTCATTGGTAGGGACGTTCGTAAGTAGAGGTTCCACTGTACTGGGTGGGTAGGTGGATTGGTGCAACTAGGTTTGTACAAAATCATATATATTAAAGAGGAGGGACAGCTCTGAAAATCTCTTACAACATCTCTGAATGAGAAGAGATCTATATAAGGCGTATATGTATTACGTTGTGTTATGTGCTGTCAGGTCGGAACAGACTTATAGTATAGTGACGCTAGCAGGGCTTTCAAGATAAGTAAGATATGTAAGAAGTGGCTTTACCAGTTCCACACTCCCAGTGAGTTTCCATGGCTGAGCAGGAATTTGAACCCGGGTCTCCTAAGTCCTAGTCTATCACTCTATCCACTACACCACACTAGGTATCGTCAAGGCATGTCTAGATCACTTATATTATAGGCTTCCTTTGCAGAAATAATTGGTTAGCAGTATTTGGTGTTAGTATACTCAGTTTCACAACAATGAAATGGGATTTATGTGGTAGACAAGACAGCACTTCCACTGCCGTTTGTATCCTGCAATTTCATAAGCATGTATATGGCTGTTTCATGAGCAAGACCAATAGGAACTGTAATTGGCCTCACAGCTCTGAAACTCCTAAGCAAGTAACCAAATGCAAACAAATGGATAGGCATATAAAATGCTGAGCATTTGCTGATGTTGGAGCTAGATGTAAACCAGCTACTTAGGTGTATTCCAATTTCTTTCAATCCAATGTTGACCAGCATTACCAAGTAATGATATCCTTCATCATGACTGTCATCATCATTATCATTACCATCACCCCCACCACTACTGTTGATTTGTAAAGTTATACATTTTAGAAATGGGATTTAACTTCCCTGAAATGTACTTCAATAGCGGTTGGGGACCATGTTGTATTATTGATATTTGTATGGTGGTAAGATAAAAATAAGAGCTAAAGCAATGCTACATCTCCCAGCATTCCTGGAGTAGCATTAAAAACTCAGTGTCTCAAGGGGTGAGTGGGTAGGTGTATGTATGTATGATTTCTACCCATAGCAACATCAGCAAAGAACTGAACCCAGCCTGAGAACAATGGTTCTTCTTTGTGGCCTCTGTGAATCACACCCTGGGTGATCCGCGCCTGCGCGGAGCCTCATCGGAAAGTTCTAGAGCTTCTGCGGTAGCAAAAAACACATTAGAATAAGGACCCTCGTATAAGTACCTTGGCGCCAAGGCTCCCCCCCTTTCAGTTTTCTTTCAACCGCCATGTTGAGAGCCTCATAGTTCTGCTTCTGTGAGTAAAAGAGAAAGAGAGTTTATTCTTGATTGCTTCCTGTTGTCAGTCTTTTTTCCTTTAAACTTTTAGATCAAATTCATTATCATCAGAGATTTTTTCTTTTCTACTTCGCACACACCCTGCAATCATCGCTTTTTCTCTTCAAATCTCCTATTCATGGCCCCTTTGGGCCCGTTTAAACACTGCGTGGTCTGTGATAACAAAATGCCACTCTCCGACGGCCACACCAAGTGTCTTTTTTGCTTGGGAGAGGTACACCAGACGTCCTCCTGCCAGCATTGTAAGATCTTCAAGCGCAGAGCGTTCTCGCTTATCCAGATTAAAACTCCGTCTTTGGGAACAATCCCTTCAACCAACCAAAATGGCCCAACCTCCTTTTAAGGCCACCTCACAAACCAAAGCAATGGAGAAGGCTCTTTCTGAATCCTCAAAACAACGTCCATCGACCACACCATCCCACTCCGACGCTCCATCCACTTTGTCTAAAACTTCAAAAATCCATAAATCAAAGCGCTCGATATTGAAATCCTCAATATCGAAGCCCTCCGCTAAACGTCAAATGTCCACCGAGCCTCTTCAGTTCCGGAGCCTTCTCCGCCTAAAAGACCTAAACAGCATAAATCTAAAGCTGCTGTCATTTCTCAGCAGCCTCAACGAACCACCGAATCAATCTCTATTCGTTCACCTTCTGACGATGACGGAATCCCCTCTCATCAACCCTGCTCCCAATCACCGGAATGGGATGACAGAGTCGATCGATTAACATCTTCTCCTCCCAGTCTTCAACACTCTGTTCTTTCGAGTAACCCTTCCGAAGTTGCTTCACCTAACAGGGTCGACTCCGAACAACAACTAGAGACCATACCTTATTCGGTAACATCTGATCGTCCACCATGACCGCCTCAGAGACACCGGCCCCAAAAGTCCCTGGAGCCGTCTATTTCATCACGTGTGGATCAGCACTCTCACTGGGTTGCCATTTGCCCCGATCAGTGCTAGACCGGACAAACCGCAACCGCTAATCAGCCAGTTGCTCTATCCAGCTCGGCCATACCTTCTCATGGCAGGCCTCGATCTCGACAGCCATCGCTGTCAAAACGGCCATATCACCGTGACCCACATCAACTCCAACCTGCTCCCTACCTGGCACCTAAAAGACCCAGGATGGTCAAGCAATTTTCTTCTACACACGAGGCTTTTACAGCTCCAGCCTCCCGATATTTTCCTTCTAATCCAGACGAGGGAAATCATTCCTCTTGCTCGGCATCTCCAGCGTCTATATACTCCACTGCTTTACCAGCTCGTCAACAACCTCCGTTTCGACATCACCGAGACACAGGCTCTGATATAGATGATCCTCGATATCCATCCTGGTCCATGGACACTCGTTCTGTCCCTCTACCAACGCACAATTTCCATCGCCCGATAGAACCAAGCCATCGAACTTGACATCACTATGACCCCGAGTTCGACACCGACATTTAACCATATCAAACAATGTCCATGGACACTCGGATGACATCTCTCAATATTGAAAATCCTTGACACCGACAAATGTCCATGGACATGCCACCTCCATCAACATCGAGCCACAAACGTCAATACTATGACACTCAACCTATTGACACCGAAGTCGATCGACAATCCGCCAACTCCCGACGCAATCCCAATTATTCCGATCATGGATCCAGACCTCAGACGCCATCAGTATTACTTACCTCACCGGAATCTGACCTTGTCGATGCCGACCCACCATCACCGGCGGAAGACTTCCAAACGTACGCCCAACTTATGATCCGTATGGCTAAGTCTCTTAATCTCCAAATCCACCGTCCTTCGACAGAACCGGCCAATCATCTATATGACCCAGTCTCTAAAGATACAACTACTCCAGTACACATCTCGATGCTTCCATCTCTACTCAGCACTGCTCAACGATCCTGGACAAAACCAGCCTCTTCCCATACCATGTCTAAACGAATCAATAACCTCTACAGAGCCCATGATCCTGGAGCTCTATTTCTTCAAAAACAACCAGCTCCAAACTCTATTTTTGTCAAAGCCTCACAATCCAGATCTCGACATCGACAAACCCTCATACCACCAAATAAAGACAGTAGAAGGATTGACTCAATGGGAAGATGGCTTTATTCATCAGCGGTGTTCACCATGCGTGTCGCTAACTACCAGGGAGCCATGGGTGAATATCAACGTTTCCTTTGGGACAATATGTCAACCTTTGTCGAATCTTTACCAGAAGATAAAAAAGTACTCGCCCAAACCTTTCAACAAGAAAGGTTGCCAAACAACAGATGCTTTCTGCTAGGCACACGATAGACGCCACAGCAAAGTCAATGGCCACTTCAGTAGCCTTACGACGTTTCTCTTGGCTAAGGACAGCTGGCCTGGCTGAGGATGCCCGCGCACGTATCGAAGACCTTCCATTCGACGGGGCAGGCCTCTTTAATGCTGAAACTGATGACATTTTGGAAAACGTGCAAAAGAAAAGATCAGCAGCTAGACGTTGGGGAGTTTATCCATCTTACCAACAATGCCCCCAATAAAATCAGTGGAGACGACCGTACAACTCATATCAAAAATTCCAACGTGATCCTCCAAAACAAACATCTTATACACCCTGTTTCAAAAATCAAAGAAATAAACCCCGCCAACAACCCATTACTAGGCGCAACGACCGCAAGCCCAAACATCACGTTTGACGCTCCCATGACCGAGATCACACACCACTCCACCCATCCTGCCCTCTGGAAACACCTACCTGTCTGGGAATCCATCACTACAGATGCCTGGGTACTGTCCATCATCCGCGACAGCTACCGCATCCATTTCTTCCAACTTCCTCTGGCAACACACGTCATCACTCCACCATCTCCAACCCTTCAAGAGGAAATAAGAAATTTACTCCTCAAAGAGACACCATACAACCTGTCTCACAACACAACAAAGGGTTTTTCTCTTGCTATTTCACTGTACCCAAAAAGGATGGAGGTCTTCGCCCTATCTTAGACCTACGAGAGTTAAACAAATACATCATTACCACAAAATTCCATATGGTTATCCTCGAATCAGTTCTCCCTTTACTCTGCAAACATGACTGGTTCACTGTCATAGATCTCAAAGATGCATACTTCCATATTTCCATACATCCTTCACAAAGAAAATTCCTTCAATTTCAACTAGGATTACAAGCCTACCAATTCAAAAGGCTTCCTTTCGGCCTTGCAACAGCTCCAAGAGTATTCACCAAGTGCATGGCATCAGTAGCTGCTTACTTCAGGTTGCAAAAAATTCTCATATTTCCATATATTGACGATTGGCTCCTCGTAGCTCATTCCCATTGCAAGAACCAACGAGACACTCACTTCACCCTTACCCTCCTTCGTGATCTTGGTCTCGCTGTCAATGAACAAAAATCAAATTTGAAACCTGCAAAGATTATTCATTATATAGGCGCATGCATAGATTCCACACAAGCTCGCGCCTTTCTTCCTCCAGACAAGAGAGAAAATCTCATCGCATTACTTCAAGTTTTCACCCCTCATGCTATGGTACCCGCCTTGACTATGCAACGTGTACTAGGCACCATGGCCTCTATGACTTCAGTACTGCAGCACGTATGTCTCAAGATGAGATCTCTTCAGTCATGGTTTCTCGCCCTCTTCGACCTGCTCACAGACCCTCCTCACACTCTTTTAAAGGTCACCCCAGAACTCACCTCCCAACTTCAGTGGCGTTTTCCTCCCAACCTATCCATCGGGTGTCTGTTCCAACAACCACGACCACAAATACAGGTCACCACCGACGCCAGCCTCACAGGCTGGGGAGCTCACTGCAAATCTCTCAAAATCCACGCCAAGTGGTCTTCCAGAGAGAAATTGCTTCACATCAATGAATTAGAGCTGTTGGTGGTTATAAAAGCTTGCAAAGCTTTCAGAAATCTCCTCGCTGGCAAGATGGTACAAATTGCCACCAACAACACCACGGCGATGTACTATATTCTGAAACAAGGTGGCACCCACTCTCCAACTCTCCTCTATTTAGCAGTCGACCTCTGGGAGTGGTGCCTAGCACATCATATCTGCCTCATGGCTTTACACATTGCTGGCCACGACAACGACTTGGCCAATTTACTCAGCCGCACAAACTCTCAAGCTCACGAATGGGAGTTAGACCAATCAGTTTTCCTTCACCTATGTGAACGATGGGGCAAACCAACTCTCGACCTCTTCGCCTCCCATGTGAATCGGAAGTGCAAACGATACTGCTCCCGAGCTGGCATTGGCAAACACTCCCAAGGAGATGCATTCATCGGCCGATGGCCCAAAAACCTCACTTACCTTTTTCCGCCGATCCCGCTTCTCCACAAGGTCGTGGTTCGCCTACAAGACAAACCCGATGCCATCGTTATAGCCCCTTGGTGGCCGAGACAACCCTGGTTTCCAGTCCTTCACAATCTCTCATCAGACATTCACCACCTCCCTCACCTGCCCCACCTCCTCACTCAGAACAACACCCAAGTACTCCACCCAGACTTACCTGTTCTGCACCTGGTAGCGTGGAGGATTCCGCCCCGCTAATGAACGTCCTCCGTCAATCAAAGAAGCCCTCCACTAGAAAGGCTTACCTGTATAAATGGAACAGATTCAAATCTTTCACTGAAGCTTCTTCATTGCCTTCTATCAACCAATCACTTGCTACTGTTCTACGTTTTTTGCTTCATCTCAAGTCTAGCGGCTTTTCCCTCTCTTCCTTGAGAGTTTACCTCTCCACCATAGTTTCTTATCAGCCCCCTAACTCTCCGGCAGCTTTTCTTAACGTTTCTTAACGTTTTCTTAAAGGTCTATCTCATATCTACCCAGATACCCGCCCGCCTTCCCCGCAATGGTCACTAACACTAGTACTGCAACAACTTACTAAAGCTCCTTTCGAACCTTTAGCTTCAACTGATTTATGGCTACTTACCTTTAAAACAGTTTTCCTCATCGCCATCACCTCAGCTCGATGAGCTAGTGATTTAGCGGCCTTATGTCATGACTATCCTTATTTACAGTTTTTTCCGGACAAAGTCAAACTATCCATGGATATTTCTTTCCTCCCCAAAGTCGTATCTCAATTCCATCTCTCTCAACCGTTTATCCTTCCTTCCTTCTTCCCGTCACCGTCCACAACTCAAGAAAGAATCCTCCATATTTTAGACGTTAGGCAAGCCCTTGCCTTTTACGTCCTATGCACCCAACCTTTCAGGTGTTCACCTCGACTTTTCATAAGTCACCAACCACCTACTAAAGGTCGCCAGGTGACATCTAAAACTATATCTAGGTGGGTTGCTTCAACCATTCACCTCGCGTATCAGCTGGCACGCAAACCAGTCCTGAAGGTGATTCACCCTCACTCCACCAGAGCAGTGGCGACCTCAACAGCATTCCTACTCGGCGTACCTCTTCCAGACGTCTGCGCCTCTGCCACCTGGGCATAGCCGTCCACTTTCATCCGGCATTATAGACTTGATCTCCGGCAGAAGTCTGATGCGGCCTTTTGACGTGCTGTTCTAGCCTCTACCTTGGCGTGACACCCTGCCTCCAGGTAAGACAGCTTTTTAGTCACCCAGGGTGTGATTCACAGAGGCCACAAAGAAGAACGACAGGTTACCCACCTGTAATTGAGGTTCTTTGAGTGGACCTCTGTGATTCACACATCCCGCCCATCCTCCCCACTGTCACGCCATTCTGCTTAATGTAGCGGTGGTTGACACAACTGAAAGGGGAGCCTTGGCGCCAAGGTACTTATACAAGGGGGGAGGGGCCTTATTCTAATATGTTTTTTGCTACCGCGGAAGCTCTAGAACTTTCCGATGAGGCTCCGCGCAGGCACGGATCACCCAGGGTGTGAATCACAGAGGTCCACTCAAAGAACTACAATTACAGGTGGGTAACCTGTCAGTTCTTCCCATGTGGACCCAGGCCTTTCCCATTATTCCAACAGTATGGGAATGAGCCTCCCATACAAGGTGTCCCACAATCCTAAAGTCATGGAAGTTCTGGATTTAACTTAAGTGGGTCATTAGCAGTTTCTCATGTTGTGTGTGTGTATGCCTTATGAACAGCTAGGAACTATATCTTTTGGGTTAAAATCAAAGAAGTATGCAACTATTCCAAGAATCCAAGTGAGATTCATGGTGCAAGACCCATATACCTAAGAATACATTATCTAAGTAGATCTTAACTACTGTGTGGATATGTATAGTATTGCCTTGCATGTCTTTCAGCCATGTCATGTGGCTGCTCTCCTGTGATCATGAAGAGGGGGGGGGAAAGAGGTGCTCAGTACCCCTTTGGATAAAACCAAGGCAGGAGGGCATTGTCCTAATTATTTTCCTGCCACTGAACAGAGGAAAAACGAGACTTTGGCCATGTCTCAAATAGTTCTTTAGATGCCAGTTTATTAAGTATACATGTGTTTGTTCTGTGAAGAGGTGTTAAGAAGGAAAATTGTAGGTTGAATAATCTTGTGTCTGATGGATGTCCAATTATGCTGAAATGTAAAGATTGTTTCAGGGTAATTTTTCCACAAGAAAATCACCCAGCTGAGCAATTGTCCTCAGCCTACCATATAAATTTCCTGCAGCCTGTCTTCCCATTAGGATGGACTGTGTGATATGACACATCTTCTCCTACTTACACATCACCTCCCCAGCTGACATGTCCAGGAATGCTGGCCTTCCTTTCAAAGGACTTATGGACACAGTTAAAAGCCCCACATAATTTAGGCTTCCAGTTCTCTTCTACAAGAGTAAAATAGTTCAGTTGAGCATAAGGACTTCCCGTGGTGCTTGCCAGTTTTTACTAGAAGCGGACTTTGAGCTCATTATCACAGCGGTAGCCTCTTCATATAGTCATTGAGCACTAAAAGAGAAATGTCCATGCCTCAAGTGATTGAAATTAACAGTAAATCAATTTTAACAAAATGCCTGAATATAGTGGTTGTGAAATACTTAGTATTTCTAAAAACTATCTAGGCAAAGGTAAAAGTTCCCCTTGACATTTAGTCCAGTCGTGTCCGACTCTAGGGCGCGGTGCTCATCCCCGTTTCCAAGCCATCGAGCCAGCGTTTGTCCGAAGACAGTTTCCGTGGTCACGTGGCCAGCGCGACTAGACACGGAATGCCGTTACCTTCCCACCGAGGTGGTACCTATTTATCTACTCGCATTTTTACATGCTTTCGAACTGCTAGGTTGGCAGGAGCTGGGACAAGCGACGGGAGCTCACTCCGTCGCGTGGATTCGATCTTACGACTGCTGGTCTTCTGACCTTGCAGCACAGAGGCTTCTGCGGTTTAACCCACAGCGCCACTAAAAACTATCTAAAAGACCGCATCTCCCTCTACCTGGGAATTAAGATCATCAGGAGAGGCCTTTCTCTCGGTCCCACCACCCTCATAGGCACGCATGGTGGGGAAACAGGAGAGGGCCTTCTCTGTTGTTGCTCCCAGACTTTGGAACTCCCTCCCACAGGAGGCCAGGCTGGCTCCATGTATGTTGTCCTTCCACAAGCAGGCAAAGACCTTCCTCTTCAGGGAGGCATTTCTTTAGCAACTGGCTGTCTGAGAGGGTTTTTTTTTGTTTTTTTTAAAAGGATTGTTGTGCTCTGTTGTTTTTTAATGTGTTTTTAGTATTGATTTTATTGACCTTTTTAATATAATACTTGTTTAATTATTTTTAAAATATTAATATACTTACTGTTTTTAGCTTTAAATATTGTCTTTTAATTGTTGTAAGCCACTTTGGTACTTTTAAGGAGAAAGGGGGAGGGGGGTAAATATATTAAAAAATAAAGAAGCAAACAGAGCTTGGAAGTAACTGGATACAAATCACCAGGTGCTGCAAATTGGTTCCTTTTCTAAAACACACAAAAGGAAGCAATAGAATAACATTAAAATGTTTTCTTTGGGCAGGTATTGTACTGACATGGATATACCAGTCCTCCAAAGTGACGGAATATTGAACTATGAAGGATTTCAATTCCTTAACATTGTAAACACATTTCTCTCTTCCGTAGAAAAAAAAATATTTCCCTTACCTTTATTTAAACAATTAACAGAGCTTCCCAAGAGACAGATAAAACAGCTTTGCCAGCCATGATCAGTGGGTTGGCACGCTGCCAGTGGCCCAACCCCGACTTGATGATCGTGGAATCGATTTCTTGATTTCATATTTAATTAGAAGAGCTGCCAAATAAGCTGGTAGCGATTCTCTGAAATTGGCTGGCTAATAACTTGGCAGCAAGATGTGGCTTCAATAGTTTTCTGCATCTTGTGTCTGCACTGAGTTCTTCAGCACCAAAAGGCAAGATGACAAAGCAACCCATGACTGCAATCACACTCCCAGAGCCATAATCTGATGATTGTGTTAATTGCTGTTATAGGACAGAAATGATGCAGAAATTAAAATATAATGGCTTGTAGCAATACTATTATTGGGAGCATAATGTCACATAGAACGCCGATCAAGTAGAAAATCTAAATTCAAGTATACACAAAAGAGTCCTTTTGCATGCATTTCTCTTTCTGTCACTGATTTCAGTGAAACAATTTAGTTTTTGGAAGGTTTTTTCCCCCCAAGCACATGCTATATTCACTTGCTCTAAAACAGCCAAAAGGGCTTTGCTAAATGGGAATGCAACTCTTTATGACATGTGCAATCTAGGTAGGAAACAGGCCTTAGGCAAGGCTTTGAAGGTCCCAGAATTTCCGTAGTGCAAATCTTCAATCAATTTCATTAGTCAATAAACACTGTGATCTTGTACATCTTAACACAGAAGAAAACTTCACTACTTTTAAAGAGCTGAGGGTTTTTTTGTTAGTTTGTTGACTTTTGAATGCACCAACTAGAACTAATCAAATGATGAAACTGTCATAGCAGTGCTATCTGGGATCTTCATCTTAGGTGTATAAAAGGATACATGTGATAAGCTGAAGCTGAAGCTGATCACATGTACAAGCTAAACAAAAAAAAGTCAATCAATGCCATGCTCTGATTTTACCTATGTGTACCAGCTTCATAACTTTGAAATAAATCCCTTATTTGTTTATTTTATTTATTTATTTACAAGGTTTTTTAGCCGTGTCATTACCAGTGGTCTCTGCGCGGCGTACAACAATATTAAAACTTTAAAAACATTAAAACCATTAAAATAGGCAATATTATAATAATATCCCATATTAAAAACAATCATTAAAACATTAATATTAATAAATCCTGCTGCTCATATGGCCAGCTAAAGAATACTATTTAATTAAAATGCTGGCTCATCACATGTTGCCTGTTTTAGGTTGAGACTACCTGTTCACAAGATCACATGGAAATGGGTTCTTAGCACCTTCATTCTGTAAATGGCAGATCATGTCTGAAAGCTTCTTTATGTAAAAATTAAAGAAAATTCAAATCTTTCAGGATGAAAAGTAACATATCCATTGCAATCACTTATATTTCTTCTGATTTCCAGATTATTCTCCCCATGAAATTGCTCTTTTTTTTTTTTACAGTAGGCATATGTAGACAGGGATGATCAAAGGAATTGTTTCAGTTTTTTCCCAAACACCTAATAGAATCAGTCTAACAAACCATGACTCATTTGTAAAGATGTTTGTAGAAAAATAATGATTTCTAAAGATGTGTTGTGTGGATTCTTTGCACATGGGAGATTATACAGAATTCAGGTGTTTATTACTGCATTTGGATCCTCAACTATTTTTCCTCTAATGTAGCAGATTAATTTTACAGAAGGCTTTAATCTCTATCTATAATTTGGCTGGTGTGCTTGAGTAGTCATGGTTTGCTGGAGCAATTTAACTTGATTTTAATTTACCAAATGTATGCCAGGTCCTACAGTCACTTGGCTCATATTGCTTGTATGTCTTCTTCCATTGTAGTGAATTTATATGCTGATGCATTGCATAGATTAATCTGTAAGACTCTGGAACTCCCTCCCAGATTGGTCCCATCTTTGCTGTCCTTCCACAAGCAAAAAAATAAAATAAAAGATCATCTTCCTCAGGCAGGCTTTCCCTTAGTGATTCACTGTCTGAGAGGTTTTTTTTGTTTTTAATGGATTGTTGTTCTGTGTTGCTTTTAAACATGTTTTTAGTATTGATTTTATGTGCCATTTTTAATATACAGTAGTTGTTTAATTCTTTTAAAATATTTGTATACTATTTTTGCTTCTAAATATTGTCTTTTCAATTATGTAAGCTGTCTTGTGTCCTTTTGAAGGCAAAAGGCAAGGTAAAAATATTTTAGGTAAATAAATAAATAAAATAAGAGATCTAGGTCAAAATATTTCAAAGATCAAATTTCCTCCCCCTCTCCCTTCTTCTGGTTTTTTTTTTTTTTTTTTTTTTTTTTTTTTTACTTCAAGGAAGCTTGCAAGTCCGATACAGACTGAGCAAGGAGAGATCCCTTATTTTCACTATCGATTCTGGAAATTTTGCTAACCGGGAGCTCCACCAGGTGAAGATCACCAGAGATGGAAGAGAGCTGACTATTCAGGTACCTTGTTTCCCACCATCTTCTACTGTCCATCATGTCCGCAGGTTCCACTGAACTTGCAGAGTAAAGGAGAAAGATTGTCTTGTCTTGTCTTTTTCTTCAATTCCCAGAATTTTATTTAACTTTCATCCTTTTTTCACTCCTCATTCATTCATTTACATCCCGTTTTTTCCCATGGAACCCAGTGTAGTACACATAGGTTCCATTTAGTTTCCTTTCCTAGCCTCATACTACTGAAAGTCAGACTTCAATCGAAGTGGTGAGAATATATACCAAAACTGGTGCGTGACTTGAAATCAGGTACAGCGGTGCGTGTGTGTAAATAGATAATAAGAACTAATAGCACTTCAATTAAGGTTTTTCTGAATCTGTTTGAGGGATGAAGATATATATAAACTTACGAACTTAAATGTTTATATTTAAAATGCGCAAAGACAGAAGCCAATTTCCCTTCTAGGAGTCAGCTGGCCGGTGCATGCATGGGCGGAGGCAACAGCTGACTCCTAGAAGGGAAGCCAGGCATCCTGCCTCTGAAGATGGCAGCAGAAGGTAACAGCGGTAGCAAGTAGGCCCATAGGGACTTGACAACACGACTCAGACAAATGGGTCTGAGTCGTGAGTTGAGTCATGAGTCCCCCCAAAACCCCTAAGTCAAGTCCAAGTCAAATCGCCTGTGTGACTTAAGTTTGATTCAACAGCAAATCATGACTCGTGAGTCCCCATCTCTGCAGTTGTAGACTGTCTTGTTCCTCTCCCTTTCCCACTCCTCTCAGTAGAAGGTGCTGCAGTGGATGCAGGCAGCATTCCTGCAGCCTTCCCCAAGTGCCTACTTCTTCTACCACACCCACCTTCCATATTACCCAAAGACTCTTCCCAAAGAAGAGCAGCATCCAACTCTGCTACAGCAGAAAACAAACCCAATGAAAATCACACACACACTACGGAGAGACACAAAGAGATGTAGAGAATGTAAATGTAAGTTGAGAGTTGAAAAAAGGACACAGAGAAAACTGCTGCAATGCAAACTTGCACCAGAGCCTATCCTAACAGCAAAGGAAGCCAGATTTCAGTTGAATATCAGGAAAAACTTCCTGTTAGAGCAGTACAGCAATGGAACCAATTACCCCGGGAGATGGTAAGTGCTCCAACACTGGAGACATTCAGGAGAAATTTAGACAACCACCTGGCAGATATCCTTTGATTCATATTCCTGCATTGAGCAGGAGGTTGGACTCGATGGCCTTATAGGCCCCTTCCGACTTCATTATTCTCTGATTCTATGCTCAGGGGATTTATTAGCAGTTATATCCATCTTTCAACTGGAAACAACCAATGTGAAAAAATACCTTCTGGTGTCTGTGTCTGCTTCATTCTTGAGTACATTGGTGTAGACACATAATTTACAGGTTTTGCTCTCGGCCCAGCCTCCCTCCTTTGGGAAACCTACAGCAACCTTAATCAGGAGACACTGAGTTTTCTGTCCCCAGTACTGTTGGTGCCACACTGTCTTCAAGTTTCATTTCTCAAGAAATCAGTCCAGGAAGTCTGAGAAATAAGTTTCACTTTCACTTCATCTAGCAAGCAAAAACTTAGCCTTTTGCTTTCTAATATATAGGAGTAAATGGGACTCTGAATATTAAGCATTATTATTACAGATATTTGGAACTATCAGACTTGGATATATTCAGACATTTCAGAATGTGGCATTATTCAGTGAATTCTGAATATTTCTGAATCCGAATTCACATCCCAGCTTTTGAAGAAACAAACAACACTATCACAGAGTTTAAGAGGCCAGACTAAATTCAGTCATGAGACAGCATATCAGCAACTTCCTAGTGATGTCTCTGCCAAATAAATCATAATAATGACAGTTACCAGTTTAGAGAAAAGCTTCATGAACTACTTAACTGCTCTTAATGTCTCAGCAACATTTTGGAAAGTTTGCTCAGCAAAACTCCATGTGAAAATAATCCAGTTTTTACTATGTATAATAGCCAAAAAGAATATTTTGAAGATACTCTAATGTACAAAAGCAATAGTCACCACTGAAATGCAAGGCAAGACCAGGATATTAAGATACCTATACCTTTACAATGATCTCAAGATGTACTGGATGTATTAGCTGCCTGTGGAACTTCCAGACAGAAGTGTACTTTGTGCTGCCACTATACAGTCATATGAATTATTTTTGTAAAATAAATCATGACACGGTGTAATATGTCATGTGTTGTTGTTCATTTGAGTTTGTATTTACCTAATTTTCAGACCGGCTAAGGACCAGATGATTTTTATTATGTTCTGATATGTAAAACCATAGGATTCAAAGAGGATATACTTTCTTTTTCACATGACTGTCACCTGCCAATCTTACTGTCATCTCACATACCTCTCCCAGCAGAGGGCTGACCCTGGATTGGACACATCCAGCCAGAGTTAATCTCTTCTCTTGTTCAATGAAGTTAAAGATGAATCACTGTGAATTCTCTGTTGTGATCAAAACACTTAGAGATATACTTTTTTTCTGAGATGGAAGTTTCTTGAAAATCCTGCTTTACAGACATTTTGCCAAGCCCTCTAGCCTTCCCTGTGGAATTAAAGTGCATTTATTTTGCTGGCTGTGGGCACTGATTCCCAGCAGGGAGAAGTATTACTTCTGCCCTAACAACAAGGCTCACAGAATAGATACATCGGGGTGCTCTCTGCATGCTCTAATGATGCAATTACTTTCATTCACCGTCTTCCTCTCCCTTTCCAGATTGACCAGGTTCTCAAAGTCAAGCACAACTTTTCCTCTGAGGTTGACTTCAGAGCCATCAGGTCTCTGACCTTGGGAAAAGTCACAGGTAGGCAACACTAATGGAGTGTTCATTTATAGATGATCACGGAGTATTTATCCATGCTGTGTTTTATTATGGATACATGTGGGCAAGCTTTTATTTTCAGTTTGTTGATGCTGCTTATACTTTTGATGTATATACTGAAAAAGAGATACATTTAACTCCCCTTGCTAACTGCTGACATGCTGTTTTGTTTGGGCTGACTACAAATGATGGCAGTGACTCAGAGATCATTTCTGCATAGGAAAAGAAATGCAACAACAGAGGGATATATTCGGGGATACGGGTGGTTGAATGTGAAGGGGTAGTTTTGGGAAGGCCTGGATGAGCCTGGGGTTATAGGGTAGATTTCTGTTTATGGAACATCTCCAAAGTGGATTGGTCCTAGATGTGCGCATGCAGCGTTTGTGAATCTACAAAGGGTGTGTATTGTTCAAGGTTCTACGATATAAATAATTCCTCTCCATGTGGCCTGCAACATTTTTAAAAATGCAAAAATAAAATCCACACTGCACTAATCTTTCTGAGATCAGACAGCATGTTGTTTCTAACTTTAGTACAGATAGTTAACAATTTCAGACACTACATTATATTTGCTACTTTTCCTGTTAAATTCTTCCCTTAAAACTGTTGCAAAGTTTTGAATATCTGGTAAACTTCCTTTTTGCTATGCAGTAGAAGTACAGAGATGCACAGAGGAGAATAAAGCAAAAACAAAAAAAGTGTGCTGCTTATATACCCCCCCCCCTAGAACTTAAAGCACTCTCTGGGTGGTTTACAGGTTAATTATGCAGGCTACACATTGCCCTCCCCCCAGCGAACTGGGTACTCATTTTACCAGCCTCCGAAGGATAGAAGGCTGAGTCAACCTTGAGCCGGCTACCCGGGATAGAACCCTGGGTCGTGAGCACAGTTTTGGCTGCAGTACAGCAGTTTGACCACTGAATCACAAGCTACAAGTTCCCCAAAGTCCAGCCCTTTCTCATTAGCTGGCACTTACAGTCTCAATAACTCACTCCAAGACACAGTTCCCCAACCCCCGGTCCGCGGCCCAGCGCCGGTCCGTGGGTTTGCTGGAACCGGGCCGTGGACATGAGTCTTCGCCCCCCCCGCCCGGGGGGGGCATGTCGCACTCCTAACCGTTCCCACAGCACCCCTCGCAGTGCCCCTTCCCTGCGGGGAAGCTGCCACGGGGCAGCCCACCTGGGAAGCAGCGATGGCCAGCCACCGGGCTTGGCGCCGCCCCACCCAGGGCGAGCGGGTGGGGCGGTGGAGCGCGTGTGCGTTCCTGCTGTTTCCTGCCTGGCTGACTCTTCCCGGGCAGGAAAGGTGGGCCGGGCCAGGCTGCACGGGGCGCTGCTGCTCGTCCGCTTCCGAGGTTCCAGGAGGGTGGCTTCCCTGCGGCGGCCGCTGCCGCATCCCCCAAGTGTGGCTCGCCTTCCGGGGCCTCCCATCAGAGCCTCACTCCCGCCCTTGCAGTGGCAACTCCGTCGCTGATGGCGGCCCTGCCCGGCAGCCCTTGCCTCCTTCTCCTCCGGCAGGGAAAGCATCCCCCGCCTCCGGAGCCCCACTTCCTTTTCCCCTTGTTGGCTCGTCTTGGCCTGCCTGTTTCTCTCCTCCCCTCCCGTGGGGCACCGGGACTCCCACCAAAAGCAGACAAACAAGCAAACAAAAACCCACCACCATCGCCAGCAGCACGACTCTGCTTTCCTTCCTTTCCCCGCCCCCACCCCGGCCCAGCCCCACTGCCAGAGGAAATAGGTGGGTAAGCTCTGCTGGCTTGGTAAGGAGGAGGGCGCGGGTGGAGAAGACCTCTTACCGTTGCCCCTTTCAGGGGGTCGTTTCCCCTCCTCCCCCGTGCATTAAATGTTTTTGGGGGCGGGTGGGTTGGTTTGCCTCATCCTGGGGAAAAGCAAGTCCGTGTTGAGATAGGGGCCCGCGCGGGGAGGGGGAGAACGTGTTGTGGCAGGGGAAGGAGCAGCCTGATGGAGGAAACAACGTGGCATGATGCCCTTCCCCTCTCCTCTCCACCTTCGCTGCAGTTGCTCGTGTTTTTTAGTTCAGGGAGAAGGTGCTTCCTAGTGGGTGGAGTGGGGGCTGACTGCTGCCGGCATGCATGTATATTTAGGCTCCGGGCTGCAGAAGCAGCTGTGCACTTCCCGGGACCTCTTGCCGCCACCGACCTTCTCCTCTCGCCTTCCCTCCTCTCTGCTCCCCTCCCTCCGCCCTCCCTGACTCAGGCAATGTCTGCCTGGAAGAGGTGGAGTTCTGGGGGAAAGGCGAGGAGGAGCTCCGGGTCCGTGGAGTAGGGCTGGTGGAGGCCCGAGAGAACCTGCAGAGGTGTCAAAGAGTAAACATTTCTCTCTCTCTTCCCCCCCCTTCCCACACGCTTTCTGCTAAGTAATTCCAGCTGGAGGGAGAGTCCCCTCCTGACTTTCTTATCAAGCAGGAGGAGGAGGAGGAGGGCAGGAAGGATGCCGCCGTCTCCTTTTGTGTCTCACCCCAAGTGGCACATGCTTGTACGTGTGGAGAAAGAGGAGGGGAGTGAGAGGAATCGACCACATAAGGAAGGGATGGTGCTATTTCTGGGGGAGGCTGGAGGCAAGGGAGCCTCTGTTGAAGTGTGGCCTGTGAAAGATGGGTAGCGTAGTGGGGCTTTGGATGTTGTCAAGTGGAGGAGGATCCCAGACGCCAACGCTGCGCAGGGGTCGCCGTGTTTCCCAGCAGCTCCACGCCAGCGCCGCCGCCATCAGCAAGAGCAAGTTCGCTGAGGGGATCGGGAGGAGTGTGTGTGTGTCTGTGGCGAGGGGGAAAGGGATGCGGGGGGAGAGATGGAATGCTCAGCGGGAGAGAGCGCACGCACGCTGTGCAAGCCTCCCTGCTGGGCGCGAGAGGCGGAGCCTCCTTTCCGCGGCCTGCGGTGGGGCCAGAGGCAGCCCGTCACAAAGTCTCCAGCAGGGCAAGGGGACGGCCGGCAGAAAGGCTGCTTGGCTCGGATCGCCTGCATGGGAGGCTCTGGCAGGCGAGGGTTGCGCTGGGCTTCTTGCATTGGCTTGCACGCTCCTAAATTACACAAGGGCCGTGCCGCGCTGCCATTTGCGCATGCGCCCGAGCATGGGGGTGCCCTGCCTTCACCAGCCGGTCCGTGGGGGGTGCCCCGCCTTCACCAGCCGGTCCGCAGACCGAAAAATGTTGGGGATCGCTGCTCCAAGACACTTGTAAGAAAAAGAATAAAAAACATTTTTATGTACAGTTGCTTGAGACTTGTGCATGCTACTTTCTTTGCTACACATATACTTAGCAACTGACTGAACATATCAACAGCAAACAAACAACTGACTCCAACAGATGAAAGAGAGGGAAAGGACACACAGTAGAGAGGCAGGGCTCTCTTTGAATTCAAAGGCTAGAAGGAACAATTGGTTAGAAAATCACTCCAGCCCACAAAAGTCCTCCAAGTCAAACAAACCATAGACAGCATGTGAGGTTGCAAACAAAACTCCAACAAAAATTCCAATTGAACTTTTCAAACTTTTAAACTCCTGAAACTCTCCTTTAAAATGTCAACCACAGCCCTTCCCCAACCTATGTTGAGAGTGCAGCTTCCATTTTTCCCTGCCAGCATGTCTGGGGGAGATGGGAATTATATTTCCACATAACTGAAGGATACCGATCTGGTGGGATTCTTATTTAAAGTACTGCAGGTTAATGGCACTGTAGCATCAGACAGGCTCTAGCTGTAGCTTGCATTTGATTCACCTTTCTTGTTTAGCCATTGTATAGTCAGAGATTTTTAGATGTTTGCACTGAAGTGTTTGAAGTTGCAACCATGTGTGTTCACAAAGGATTTAATAGGAGGTTTCACATGCTATACATGAGCCTCCTGTCTCATTTTCACAGAAGAACTGTCACATAGCGATATGTGGTCTCCAGACAAAGCAGCACAATGGTTAAACTGCAGTATTGCAGTCAAACCTCTACTCATCAAGTTGTTGTTTGCATAATTATGTTGTAAACCACCCAGAGAGAGCTTTAGTACTATGGGGTAGTATATACTGTAAGACAAAACAACTACAACTGCAATTGCTCTCCTCCCTCACTATTGACTATGCAGGCTATGGACAATGGAAGTTGCAGTCTGACAATATCTGGAAGACCATGTGTTCCCCACCCATGCTTTGTGATTTTGATCTTTGTTGATAGTCATCTTGGGCTTGTTGGAGGAAGGGTGGATATGAATGTTTAAGAAAAATAAATATGGTAAGCAGGCAAGCCGTGTACCTGAGTGATTGTGCATATTAAAATACTACTTTTCATTGTACTTTTTTAAAAAGCAGAAGTTGTGTTCAAGCTCCCACAATTTCAAGCTGACACATTCATATCAGGCAAAACAGATCATGCAGGAGAAGTGGTAAAATTAATTACAGAAGCGGCCAGTCTGATTACATAGGTTCTCGCTGCTTCAAATAAGGAGATGAATATCTAAGTTGAGTGCATCCAAGAGGAGTTATATTTTGAAAAACCTTCATTATTCTGCTGCACTATGGTGGCCAAGGCTATCCAGTGTGATTTTCAGGTCTGTTAACTTTTGAAAAGAAACCTGCTGGTCAGGAGGACTCTACATGTGCACAAATGATAACAGTGCCAAGCAATCCCCCTCCTTCTGTTTGCTCATGCAGTGATCTGCATGATTCATTGTTCCTTACAGTCACTCACATAGTGGCTAGCAGCCTATTAGTGTTGGCATATGGTTTGCGCAGCTTACCCCAGCCAATTGCAACTAATTGATGAGGTGTTGAAGTGCATCTTGATTGTATAGTTAGGCACGAACTAGAACCAGGGCACCCCCTGTCACCTTGTCAATTAGCTGCAATTTGTCACAGTAAGTTATACAAGCCCTACAGGAACACCAAGAGGAGTCTAGCAGCCGTATTTAACTGAAATTGACAGACAGATATTGTTCAGGGTTTTAAAGTCTGCAACCACACTTGGATATGTAATCAAGATGTGGATCTCTTTATCTGCCTCAGAGTGTAACTATGAAACTGGCCTGGCCTTTTCTCAGAGTTAATTATGTTGCTTTGATGCAATCTGTTTCTCCCCCGCTGCATTTCTCATCTGGGGATTCTTAAGGGCGGTAAAGGAACTTAAATTAAATTACTGTGCTTTCCATTACATAAAAAGAGATGTTTTTTATGTGCACAGACAGCCGTGCACACATCTTACCTGCAAGGAGACAGTGAAGGGAATAAATAGAAGGTAACTGCATGCAAGCCAGTTCTTAAATTAATAACAGACATTATCAAAGAAGATTGGAAGACAAGTGAGGCATAACATTGGATTCCATTGCAGAAGACTTAACAAAAAAGAATTGAGGAGAAACCTGCCCATCTATAATATATAATATAAGAATAAGCCAACCTTCTTTTGGGCTGTTTTTTTCTTGGAGCTGTTTAAATGTGACCTAAACTCTCCAAAATAACAGCTTTGGTAAAATAACAGATTTTAAAATTATAGTGTTCTGGCAGAAGCTGTTTCCTCATTCAAAAGAGCATGGATTGATTTCTGAATCTCTATCATCACTAAATCGCTGTCATCGCTATTTGGTGATTGCCTTTGGTTTGGATCTCACCTCCCTAGTCTCTCATTACATGGATGAACACTGGAAGTACATCTGTGAGGCCAAGTAGGGTTTAACATTTCCTGACTCTTTTTTATTCCTTCTACTGTTCCTTCTTTACAACTTGTTTTGTGTAATATTGGCCAGAATCCTGTTGCTTAGTGTAGTAAATGGTAGTTGACTCATCAAATCCCCATAGTTTCAATGAGCCTACTCTAGTGTGATCCTGTATACAAAGCAATAGGATTTGAGCCATTCTATTCTAATAGTGGGGCAGTCTGGGTCGAACTTAATTTGCAACTGGGGTTGCGGAGACACATATTTCCAAGGAAAATGGGTTGTGGGAGAAGAAACATACTTATTGCAAGGAATATAGATTCTCTTTGATGACTACTTTGACCCTTTTATAATGGGCTTTTCAAATTTCATACCCCTGGCAGTATGTATAAGAGAAGATATTACTTGCACTCCTTGTGTCTGAAGAAATGGATTTTGATCCATAAATGCTCACACTGAAATAAATCTGTTGGCTTTTAAAGTGCCACAGTATTTTGCTTTTTTTTCTTTTTACCCCTTAGTTTTGCCAACATTCCAAATCCTCCTGTACCCATGACCTGAATGTTTCACTTATTTTGCAACAGATTTATCTTGGTTTTTTATCCAGCTATTTGTACTCTGTTGTGGCTCATGCTCTGGGGTGTGGTGGGCAGCTCACCCTAGCAAGCTCCATCCCACTCTGGTTGCAAGCCGCCTGTCTTTATGTTTTATTATAACACCTAGTTGTTTGATCATTGTCAAAAATGCATGTATTTCATTAACTTTTTCCAAACCTGACAACTAAGCCTGTTCACAGGTATGACGTGAGTGGCCATTGCCTCTATCTAATGCATTCATAAATGTGAGTTTCTTTTAGCTGTCCCTGACTTTATGGATACAGAAGAAGGTCTCTTATCTCTGAAGATCTTTTGTACAACCTTATATGTGCCTTGTCTTTAAAAGGATGAATGGCTAAGTGCTTGTTAATGCTCAGAATATCCCATCTTCTTCCTCACATTCTCTCACTACTGTGTTTGTGGTAGCCACCAAGCTGTGGGTTCAATAAATTGCTTTGTTGTTCTTTAAAAATTTTTCTAGTGCTTCTTCATTTATGACCGTATGAAGAATTAATGCATTCATTTATATCTATTGTTACAGATGTCAAAAGGAAACAGAAATACACTGTTCGCTTTACCCAGAATAACTTTTTATAATGTACCAGCAAAGGCCTTTGGTTCTTTTATGAATTCCAAGATGTTAGGCTAATCCATAGGATCCCATTGGTCTGAGGCTCCAAAGGCCTCTGTCTTCTTTTCCCAGCTATTGTTTTATCCATTATTCTGCTCTTCAGAAAGACAATGAGGGAAGGCAGATGAATGGAACACTGTAGATAATGAAGCTAAGCCTATCAATAGATGCTTCCTGAGGTCCTTTGAAAGCCAGTGTGGAAGTGGTTAGAGTGTTGTGCTGCCACTTGAGACATCTAGGTACATGCCCCCATTGTATCAAGAAACTGGCCCAGTCACTCTCCAACAACCTCACTTACCTCACAGGTTTGTTGTGACGATAAAATAAGGAGGAAGACAGCTGTTAACATGTTGTCTTGAATTCATTGGAATAAAGATGATTACAAATGTAATCCCACTATGGTGAAGTGGATAGAATGATGGACTAGGATTCTGGAGAAGAGTGTTTTAATCCCCACTGGGCCATGGGAACTCACGGGAGGGGTGGGAGTGGAACTGATAAGACCACTTCTTAAATTTCTCAATTATTTTGAAAGCCCTGCCAGGGTCACTGTAAGTCAGTTCTGACTTGATGGTACAGAACACATGGACATAAATGTAACAAATGAATATTACACAACTAAACCATATAGATATAATTGCATCACAGTATGGAAGACAGGAGGGCCTGGCGTGCTCTGGTCCATGGGGTCACGAAGAGTCGGACACGATTAAACGACTAAACAACAACAACAATACCTCTGGTTCCATCAGATGCAACTGGTGTCCTTGAGATGGCAGGATCATGCAGTAGTGGACCTCTGGACATTAGAATGTTTGTGTGTGTGTGCTAGTTGTATGTCACAGAAAATCTGTGGAGGCAACAGAGCTCTGGAGTGTGGCGGAACAGAGCCACCAAGATCCTTTTCCACAGTTGTACTCACCATGCAGTCAGCCTCCTTAAAGGTTTTCTGTGAGGGTGACTAGCTCCTCATGAAATGACAGTGTGGTCTGCATAGGATCTATGTTTCTACATGTGTTTGTTAGGAGATTGATCTGCTGATTTGGTTTTCTTACTCATTGTGTGGTGGGGTCCATTTGAAATTGCTGCTGAGAGGTGTAAGGATATACATAGTGTTAAACAACTTGAATCCCGGCTATTTGAGGGAGCATTACTCTCCATAGCAGCCTCCCCAAGTTTTAAGATAATCAGGGGAGGCCTTTCTCTTGATCCCAGTGGTCTCACGGGCTTGCTTCGTGCAGATACAAGAGAAGTCCTTTTCAGTGGCTGCTTCCAGGCTATGAAACTCCCTCCCAGGTAGTCCCCTTCCTGATGTCCTAACCCTTTTTTTCAGACAGGTTTCTAAATGTAAACTACTGCTGAGAAAGAAATTTTAAGAACAAAGTTGTCCTTTTCTTTTTAAAAAATGTGTTTCAAAATTGTTTTAAATAGATTTTATTCAGTAATAATAATAGTTGTGTGTCATCAAGTCAGTTATGATTGACAGTGACCCTTTCCAGGGTTTTCTAGGGAGAGAATACACAGAAGTGGTCTACCCTTTCCTTCTTCTGCAGTCACCCTAGTACCGTGCAGCTTGCCCAAGGCCATACAGGCTGGCTCTTTTGGGATGCACACTGGGGAACTGAACTCCCAGCCTCTGATTCCTCAGACAGATACCTAACTCACTGAGCTATCCAGCCAGCTTTTATTTAGTACCTTTTAATTACTGATACATTCAACTTTTCCAAATAGTGTGATTTATTTTATTTATAATTGTTTTTAATATTTATGTTTTTAAATTATTGGTAAACCACCTTGAGTCCCCACAGAAATGGGATAGAAAATAATGAATAGATAGATAGAGAGATAGAGAGATAGATAGATATTTTGTTTATTTATTTATTAGATTTTTATCCCGCCCTTCTAGACATATGTCTACTCAGGGCAGCTCACAATAAAATTATTCATAAAAACAATTTATGAATAGCTAGCTAGAAGGGTGATAGATAGATAGATAGATAGATAGATAGATAGATAGATAGATAGATAGATAGATAGATAGATAGATAGATAGATAGATAGATAGATAGATAGATAGATAGATAGATAGATAGATAGATAGTGCTCAACAATGGTCCTAAATATTAAACTTCAGAATTATCACAGTAATATTAGCCTTCAACATGGTCCAGTACTACATGCATCTCAACTTAAGCTGAGTTGCAGGGAGTAGTCAGTTCATGTTGAGAGAAAAACATTCTACGCCCATCTCTGGAGACTGCTACTATTTTCAAAGTTACAGTTTGCACAGTAATATTACTTAATTGCTGTGTCTCATGTTACACTCCGGAGAATATCTGTAGGATCCCTTTAGGGAGGGTTGTCGAAATAGAAGGTTGCAAAGTCTCCACCCTCTTCTCCCATGAGATTCTTTCTTGCAGTTTTATTTTTAGACTCCAGCATTGCTCTCTCAATTGACTGCAGCTGTCTGCTATCAAAAGAATCTTGTATTCCTTTGTTTGGCATTTACAGCTCCCCATTACAGTTACATCAATCAACTCTTTTTTCTAATACAATTGTGAGCCCTGATTTAAGAAAGAGAAAACAAAATGGGAGTGGTTGGGCTTTGTCGCTATCCTTTACAAGTGTTGAGTGGATGGCTTTTGAGTTGAAACAAAAAGTGTCATGTTCCAGCAGCTTCATTGCATTGTCTGCTCTCGAGTTTAGAAACGTAGTCTTCCAAGATGTTGAGAACCGTGTGGGCAAAATGAGTGTTGGCATGTGAGAGTGGATATTTGTCAAGAGTTTCTTGGCAAATGCTTGTGATCTATTTATACAGGTCCAGTTCTTTAACAGTGTGTACCATGGTGGACAGAAGGTATGTCTAGATCATCTTGTCCTAATGGGGGATTTTCATAAGATCAGCAAAAATTTCTTAGTCACTTAACAATGGCAGCAACAAAATGACACTCCCCCATCTATGCCCTAGATCTGTTAGGACTAGAGCATCAACATGGATAGAAAGTAATCTGAATCAGTGAGTCATAGGGCCACAGACTGATAAATGGTTATATGAAACTGGATGTTTTACCATTCCAGTGTTTTCTTAATCTACATAGAGATTGGTGCTCTTCAGCTTCCTTCCTACTCGTCCTGCTTTCAAGTAACTTCCTCTTTCTCCCCCCCCCCTTTTGCTGGAGGCAGGCAGCAGCACATACACCTTCTCTATGCATAATGGCAAGGATAGACACCTGCTCTAGATGCTTTTGTAAATAGATTTAGAAGTCTTTTCCCCTGCACTGTCCATGAATGGATTTGTTAGAACAATGAACAGAAGACCTTTGCCTTTGCTTTACTTACCAGAATGGATTTTGAGCCCTTTCATTAAAAACTGTTACTTTGGGGGCTACAGTTCCTGGAATTCTTCAAGCAGCATGACTGTTTCCCATGCTGGCTGGTGGACTGTGAGGGTGGTAATTTACAGAAATTTCCAAGTTTGAAGAAAAACAACAATATTGGAGGCTTAAGCTTTTCCAGGGGCCAAGAAGTGCAGCAATAAAACCGTGATAGGTCATGGCATTGGCCACCTCCTTCTGTGAATTTCACTGATAATACTTGCATAACAAGCTGCTGGTCTAGATTCAGCTTTAAAGAATGAGAAGGAAGTAGACAACTGCCTGATTTTCTTCTTCTTCCCACCATTGTGGTGCAACTAGGACCAGTGTTTTCTAAATGCAAACTCTCTTCCCTCAGATCCCCGAGGACCCAATTTGATGTTTAGTGGCAATGCTCGGAAACAAGTATGCCTGAGGGTGATCTTCTGCCCAGCTCGTGTGCTTTGGTGTAGAAATTCATTGCTAATTACTGTGCTTCTCTCTTATATCTAATCTGTGACTGAGCCAGGAAGCAATTGCAGTCATCAGTTTGAAAAAGGACAGTCTGAAAGGAAATCTAGTTATTATATTATTAATTTGTATTAGTTGGGCCTACTGAGCCCACTATTAGCTTTGGAGCTTCACTCAGTTATGCACCACATGTCCAAATCAAGAGCTACTGAAAGGGCTTCTGTGGGATTTCTTACACTGCTCTGGAGCTTCTATACAGGTTTGAAAAACAGATGAAGTCTGCATGAGGTACAGCAGTCCAGCTTACTCACTGTTACATCAGGGTGGGCAAAGTGTACCCCACACAGCATGCCAATTCTCTCCTGACCTTCAGCTCCACAAATTGACATAAAAGACTCCTTACCTTCTAGGAACAAGGGGCAATTTTGCCACATTTTTCCCAGTAGCACGTTTGCCTACCTCCTTGTTAGAGGAAGCAGAGTTTTTAGACACCATTCAGACAGTTTTTCAGGGAAGATTTGGCACACAAACCACCTTGGTCTTCCAGGTGAAAGCTACTGGGGAGTGTCACCAGCTAGATTCTCCTTGACTTGTCATCACAAAAGTGTTCTGCTCACAGACCGTGATGTGTTTTTTTGGACTAGCTCTGTGGGTTGGGAAGCACAGTGATGCAGTGTTTCCACTCCTACCTGCAGAGTCAGTTTCAAATCTCATCTGCATGATAATAAATTTCACAAATGGAATGTTTCTTTGAGAACTACCTCATAGGGAACCATCAAGCAGCCTACAGCCTGGCAACCATAATATTTCCCTCTTCCTTAAGGCTACCAAAATCCTGTGGCTGAGCAACTTTATCCCCAGGAAGCAAGTTTGAGATAGAAATAGAAGCAAATCTGCACCTTGTTAAATTGTCATTAAAGTGTTGGAGCCTGACTGATATCTTATGTGAAAAAGTACGGTGGAAAACAGGTGAACCACAATAGCCACAATAAAAAAATATATTCTCAGTTCTGTGCAATGCAGAAACAATTCCAATGCCTTGCAGATACAATTCCTGTCCAAGGCAGATACAGTTTCTTTATTCAGGTTCCTGAACTTGGGTAAAATGTGGTTAAGGATCAGGGTTAGGGTGCAGCTTTGAATAATTTTCTGGTTGAATAGTGTCTTCCACTCCATCTGAAGGCACCACACCGGTTCAGGGTCATAGAGTGACTGTGTGGCACAGAGCAATCTCTTCCAACATCTTGCTGCCACCTCCCTGTGCATGCTCATTGAAACAACTGCCTCACATAGCCTAGTGGCAGGAGTGGTTCCAATAAGAGCAACTGGTGTCCATTGAAACTGATAGAAGTAATATGCTGCTCAGTTCCTTTCAGAAATGTACACAGTGCCTGACATTGCAAAGTGGTCAAGGAAGTGCCACCGAAATACACAACAAGCTTCGGCCATGGGCCAACCAGTGCACACAGAGAGAGACCCACATATCTTTTGACATCTTCACAACTTTACTGTGACTTAAAATTATACAAGGAAACCCAATAAAGCTGTAAGTCTTTAAGAGGCCACAAAATGGTTCTCGTGTGTCCATTACGCTTCCATGCAGTCCTGCAGTGGTTCAGTCTTTAGTAGGCATGCAGTGTGATTATATAAGGGCAATAAGGTCAGCAAATTTGTGAGTGATTAATAAGAATGGGATGCAGATGATTAATGGTTTCTGGAACCCTGGGGTGCACGGGAAAATGAACCTTAGGATGTGGTATTTTCTTCTCGTTGCTGTTGCCATTCTCTTATAGGGCACCACGCTGCCGGAGGTGCTGAATTTGAATTAATATGTAAAACTTACCCCTCTGGAAACTTATGGTTATTAAACATCCTGCAGTAGGTTATTGCAAAAGGAAAGGTCAGTGGCTTTGGAGTCCCTGTGATAATTCCATTATCTTGATCTTAGGGAGCATCTTCCTTCCTGGGGCTTGGCAACCAGTAATTGTAAATATCCACTTGTGCTTGGGAACTGTCTTCCACAGTAACTTCTTCTGATTAGTTGTACTTCTGGAAGAGTTAGCTGTGCAAGCATATCAGGCAAAATCCAAAGAAACAAAACAAGACAAAAACATGTGGCATCTTAAAACTATTATATTTTAATGTGAGCTTTTGTGGACACGTCCACTTCGTCAGACATATTCTTTATTTGTAATGATTCTGTTCTAAAATGGTGACTATCAAATCTTCCACAAAGTGTCCTGGTAAATTGAAATGGTTGGAGACAGGTTTCTGTGTATTGTGGTTTCTGATGTCAGATTTGTGGCCATTTACCCGTTTTCCTAGAGATTGTCCTGTTTGTCCTATGTAGAGTGCAGAGGGGCATTGTTAGCAAAAGATGCCATAGGGCACATTAGCTGAGGAGCAAGTGAAGCTGGCTTTGATATTGTATATGGCGTTGTTAGGTCCTGTAATTGTGTTGCTGGATTTGTGGGCAGAGTTGGCATCTGAGTCTGTGCTAAGGTTTAGTCCTACTGTCTGTGCTGCTGTTTTGTAGCCCATTGTGTGTTAGTTTTTGCTTAAAGTTTGGGGGAGGTTGTCTGCAGGCAAGTATGGGTCTCCTACCAAGGGCTTTGGAGAGTGAGATGTTCTTGTCAAGGATGTGCTGGAGATCACTTAAGATGTTTGTGAGTGGTCTCAGTTGTTGAGACAACTGTAAGTGACAACTAGCAGCGTTCTGTCATTTTGTCCTCTGGGTCTGTCTTACAGTAAGTCACTTCTAGGTATGTGTCTTGCTTTGTTGATTTGTTCCTTAATCATATGGGGTGGGTATTGTTTTCTGAGGAATGCATTTTGTAGATCCTATTATGTGGATTGGAGCAGATGCAATTGTATCTTAGGTCTTGGCTGTATACAATGGATTTTGTTATGTGTTCAGGATGGAAGAGTGCAGATAGGTATATTGGTCAGTGGTTTTCTGGTACAGCGTGGTGCTAAGATGCCCATATTGTCATTTCACAGTGTTGTCTATGCAGTGTTGCATAGATTGTTCCAGGGTGAGGTTGATGTTTGGGTGAAAGTTTCTGAAATCCTGGTGGAATTTTTCTAGGGATTGCTTTCCATGGATCCAGATCAGGAAAAAAAAAAGGTTATCAATGTATCTCAAATAGAGGAGTGTTTTTTTTTTTTTTTGGGTGCAGCAGTTAAGAAAGCATTATTCTAGGTCAGCCATGAACATGTTTACATATTTTAGGGCCATGCAAGTGCCTATTGCAGTTCCGTTGATCTGGAGGTAGGTTTTATTGTCAAAGGTGAAATAGTTGTGTGTGAGTACAAAGTCACAGAGGGTGGTGATTATGTGGGCTTCTTCCTTGATGGAGTTTGTGATAGCTTCCCCTTCTTGGACCTAAGGTTGCAGTCCTCTGCCTGTTCACCTGGGAACAGCCCTCACGGAACAAAACTAGATTTACTGATGATCACACACGCATAGGATGATGCTCTAAAAGAGGTGTAAAATATTGGGCCAGGAACAGGAGATAAGACTAGTATACTGCAGAAACATATAGAAAATAGCCAAAGTGTTGCAGAAGAGTAGTTTCATGTTGAAAAATGGGCCAGAGCGTTTTGAGCTTTACAGCTTGATTTTTAAAAGGTATCTCTCTTTTGCCTATCATTTCAAGGCAGTGCGGGTTTTCTGTTTTCACATTCTTACTGTCTTAAATAACAGAGATAGCCATAATAACACATGCAGGGCTATAGCTATCAATCAGCATAGAAAAAGTGTTGAAGTCATCAGAAGAATCATGCAAAAGCTGCAGTTCATGTAAAAACCCAGTCCTTCAGATCAGGGTCAAAATATGCCAAGGAAAACATAATGTTTAATAATGCATAATAATGTTTAGCTGCAGAATTAAGAAGATAAGTTCAGAGTGCCCTAATGTAGAGAACTGGCAGTGTTATTCAGATTGCCTATTATGAGTGCTTAAACTCTGCCGTCTTTGCATATTTTTCCAAATTTCACTCTTGAGAGCATAGGAAGATCTGGACCCACCAGATCATCCAAATTTCAGCCTCATATTGGCGCTATGGCTTCCTTTTCAAACCAAATTTTCCCCCACATTACTTTGTACACCAACCATATTTATACATTCACAAGCAAATGGATATTCTTGCTGTCACATGCTAAGCTTTGTAGAACCCTTGCCACCTATGGATTATCTGTATGTGTGCTAGCCATTTACATTTTGCTTTAATCAGACTGTGAAGCTTTGGTGTATTAAATGTTGGAGATATTTTCCTTTTTTGGTGAAATGTGGGAGACATACTGTATATGAGAAAACTATGTTATATCTGCGGGCTCTGTTACAGAGAGCGGAATCCAATTTTAGTTCCAACCATAATAAGCCCATTGAAATAAATGAGGAAGTGCTATTCAGCACCAAGGTAAGTCCTATTGATTGCAACCAGTCCATTCTAGCTAAGGCCAAATGCTGATTTTATTCTAGTGATAGAATCTGGAAAAGTAGCCTTTTTTTTTTTTAAAGCAAAACACTTTTCAGCCCTTTTTGTGTTTGCATTTACCATAACTCTGTAAGGCATGTCATCATTATCCCTTTTTACAGATGAGTATGCAAGAGTGACAGAGAATGGAAGGAAGTATCTTGCCCAGGGATGAAAATGCATCTTGCTAGAATTACTGCCTCCAACCCCTCCCCCCTCCCTCCCTCCCTCCCTCTTTTTCCAGAATGTTAGCCACAAAGATGCAATTGAATTTATATTTTAAAATGCAGTTGAATGTTTTGGCCATACATAGATATTGGTGGATTTAAGATTCCACTGAAATCGTTGTGTCAGATGCTAGCAAGTGAGTGGAAACCATTGTAAATAATCTTTAATTTGTAGAGGAAAATGCCACTTGAACAGCTTCCATTTGTTTTGTGTTTTATAGACACTCAAGGATTAGATCGGGACGTCTCCAAGGCAAACTCCTTTGGATTCATAGGATGCATGTCATCTGTCCAGTACAACCACATAGCTCCACTAAAAGCAGCCTTACGGCACCCCAGTATAGCACCGGTGACAGTTCTGGGTACCTTGTCTGAATCAAACTGCAGATCTTTGGTTGCAGTTGATGTGAATACAGCAACAACAATATACTCTTCATCTGGTATGTCTGCTTTTTTAAAAAAATCATCTCTCTTCAATAGTTTTGCTTTCTATTCCATACCGTCACCTCTGGAATAGTCTGCCCGCAGAGATCTGCCTGGCTCCCTCGCTGGGTGTTTTTAAGAGCAAACTCAAGACCTGGCTCTTTAGGCAGGCCTTCCCTCCTGTCATTACCTAATTCATTTATTGCCATCTTCAATTCTACTAATGCTGTTGTTTTATTTTATATTTGTTATTATTTGGATTGCTGTTAGCCGCCCAGAGTAGACTTCGGTCTAGATGGGCGGGGTATAAATGAATTAAATAAATAATAGCTGAGCTGTGGCACACAAAAGGAAGGAGTATTTTTCCCCCTGTGCACCCCGGAGGACCCCAAATCATAACTGTGACTAGATTGTTACTAACTCAGGTTGTTCAGTTATGCCAGTGGATCCATGCAGGATAGCCATACACCACTGGAACAGAATGGTTGCAGTAAGGAAAGTGTAAATGTGTCGGGTTTTGTTTTGTTTTGTTTTGTTTTTTGAATGCTAGAGTGACCAGCAATATTTGGCTGCATCCCCCAGTCTTTTTGTGAATCCAGCTTTGCAAACTCATTTTGCCAGAGCTGAGATGTAAGAGGTTATCATTAAGAAAACATGGAAGTTAACAGTCTCGGTTTTGGTCTGCCTTTAAAAAGTGTACCTCTTCTCCTCAAGAAACATACAAATACGTCTGACAGAACAAAAACAAAAAAATATTTTTAAAAAAAGACAAAAATGTTGTGGTACCTTAAAGACTTACTGCTATATTTTAATGTGTGCTTTCATGGACAAGTCCAATTCTTCAGTTTTTGCCTGACGTGCTAGCACAGACTAACATGGCTACCTATTCTAAAACTACAGATAATCATATTACTGCAGCAACAAATGCAGGCGTCAGTGCTTTTAGGCTATCAGCAGCCCTTACACCAGTGACCTACTTCTCCTTACTTGTATGCTTACAGCCCCTAACTGTTAAAACATCTCCATGTCATTACTAGCTCTCCTTAAAGCATCTTTTGAGTATTCCCACAGCACATATCTAACCTCATATCTCATACCAGTAATGTCCAGTGCAGTATTTAATTGAAAATAATAATTAAAAAACCATAAATGCTAATGGCAAGAAGTGATTACTCATCAATACACTGAAAAATGAAGGAGGATTAATGTTCATGTTTGAAAACACTCAGTACAGAGTAGGAGGACTACCAGGAACAGCAGGATTGGGAATGAATAGGGGCAGAGAATGATATAGTCAACCCATCATTCCATATTAGTTGCACCTAAAAATCATACTGAAATAGTAATCAAAACTCAATAAAACAATGATCAAAAGCACTGTAACAGGAATACATTTTTTAAAAAACAGAGGAAATAATGGACACAAAGTGGGATAAAATCAGCCATTGATGCAAGCTAACAAAAATCACTGACTGAAAGTTGCCTAACCTTCTTAGGTGGAAAGTTTTGCCTGCCCAGAAAAAGCAAAGGGACAGCAAGTGAGGTGAGACTCCTTAGGCAAGAGATAGAGAAAGGCTTCTCTGAGGCACAAACTTGATGATATAGTTGCTGTAGTATTAGAAGCAGAACCCTCTTGTGATATGAGAAAAGTCTGCTCACTCTAGGAAAAGCTTGCCTCCCACTGGAGGTGGCAAATCAGTTTGCTTTCGTTTTGTGATCGATCATCTGGAGATAAACAAGGGCTTTATTTGCAAGTCTGATTGCTCAGAGCCACTCTTTGTGGCCTTCACAGATCCTACAAAGGCCTTTGATTTGGTTAGCAGGGACGGCCTTTTTAAAATACTTCCCAAGATTGGATGTCCACCTTGACTCCTTAACATCATCAGGTCCATTCATGAGGAAATAAAGGGCACTGTAGTTTTTGATGGCTCAACATCAGATCCCTTTGACATCTGAAGCAGAGTGAAACAGGGCTGTGTCCTTGCGCCGACCCTGTTTGGGATCTTTTTTGCTGTTATGTTGAAGCACGCTTTTGGAACTGCAACAGAAGGTGTCTACCTCCAGACTAGATCAGATGGAAAGCTCTTTAATCTCTATAGATTGAAAACGAAGACCAAAGTCCAGTTGAAATGCATGCGGGACTTCCTCTTTGTCGATGATGCAGCTATTGTTGCCCACTCTGCTGAAGACCTCCAACAACTCATGAATTGTTTTAGCAAGGCCTGCCAAGATTTTGGATTAACAATCAGCCTGAAGAAAACACAAGTCATGGGCCAGGGCGTGGACTCACCTCCCTCTGCTACCATCTCCACACAAGAATTGGAGGTTGTTCATGACTTTGTGTACCTTGGCTCAACGATCTCTAACTCTCTCTCCCTAGATGTCAAGCTGGACAAATGCATTGGCAAAGCAGCTACCATGTTCTCTAGACTCACAAAGAGAGTATGACTTAATAAGAAGCTGACGGCATATACCAGGATCCAGGTCTATAAAGCCTGTGTCCTGAGTACACTCCTGTACTGCAGTGAGTCCTGGACCCTTTGTGCATGGCAGGAGAGGAAGCTGAACATGTTCCATATGCATTGTCTCCAATGCATTTTTGGTATCACCTGGCAGGACAAAGTTCCAAATAGAGTAGTCCTAGAACGAGCTGGAATTTTTAGCATGTATACATTACTGAAACAGCGACGTCTACGTTGGCTTGGGCATGTCATGAGAATGACTGATGGTCGGATTCCAAAATATCTCCTGTATGGAGAGTTAGTGGAGGGAAATCGCCCCAGAGGGAGACCACAGCTGCGATACAAGGATATCTTCAAATGGGATCTGAAGGCCTTAGGAATGGACCTCAACAGATGGGAAACTTTGACATCTGAGCATTCAGCCTGGAGGCAGGCGGTGCATCATGGCCTCTCCCATTTTGAATAGACCCTTGTTCAGCAGGCCGAGGCAAAGAGGCAGTCCCGAACCCAGCAAAATCAGGGAGCTGGACAGGACAGATTGTATTTGTCTTCAATGTGGAAGGGATTGTTACTCTCGAATTGGCCTTCTCAGCCATACTAGACGCTGTTCCAAGTCCTCTATTCAGAGCACGTTACCATAGTCTCTCAAGACTGAAGGATGCCTAATCTAATCTAATGATTGCTCAGCCTTTGGAGGAGCTGTATGCTCAGAGGGAAAACTTTGTACAGCAGGAAATACCATGTGTCTCTTAATGTGTGATTTGACCCTGAATAAAATTGGATGTACAGAAATAGGCCACATTTGGGGGATGGGACCATAGATCTGAGCACATGCTGCATATAAAGAAGCCACTGTGGCCAATCCCTGACTTATCTGAAGGGCAAATGACATGGAAACTATTTTCTAAAATACAGTATTTCAACTTATTTCTCCCATTGAGTAAGACACAGGCCTGTTCATTTTTTCAAGTATATGTACATTTAATCCTGCCCATTTTTCAAATGCATACATGCTTTTGTGCACTATTTTTTTCACCAAAACACACCACTGGTCTGGGAGCAGTATGGATGCCTGAAGCAAGATCTGCCATGGTCTGTCTTGGGAGACGTGAATTGTAGGCTCACATTCTCTAGAGTTTTCTTCAGTAGTCAGTATGGGAACCCAACCTCCCCCACTCTCCTCTTGTACTCACCTGCTCATGGGCCATATTTCCATACCTAATGATTGCCATCTTGCTAGAAACACATAATAAGCCTATTCTTGTCTCAGTATAACTCAATTTGTTCCCTGCGTTCTCACCACCAGTTGCATTGACTGATACTCTATTTAATCACAGCAGAGGAAGTGTGTAGGCTGGTACAAACCTTTGAGTTTGTCTGCCTCTGCATTTTGTTCTGTGCTTGCCTGTTATCACCTCCTGTTTTCAAGAGAGTCATATTACTTGCTCAGGTTGATCCTAGCAGTTCACTTCTTACCTGAAATCATTAAATAGCCCCATGGGCATCTTAAGTGTTTGGTATGTTGGAAAGAAGAACATATTGTGAAGTTAGTATTGCTATTTCCAAAGATAGGAAACATACAAAGGCTGCTATACACCTTTGGAAGTATGTCGGCAAATTTCCATTCCTGGGAGTTAATTAGTTGAAGTAAGCTGCATGTGGAAGAATTTCCCTGAGCAACTGAAAGGGAGAAAGGGACACCAAACAATGGCTGAAATCCAGCAGTAAGTCACAACTAGAGTAGGTCCACTGAATAAGTTCAATGTACAGAGGAGCTGACTCACCAAATCCTCACTGATTCAGTGGGTCTACTCTAGTTGCAAACTCCTACTGGATTTCAGTCAATCTCTTATAAAAGCTTTATCAGGAAATGAATATCATGTTCAGCTGTATAGTCCATCTAGCAGTCATGTGTAGTCTGGCTTCACTCATGCTAGATATGCATGTCCAGAAATGCTGATGATTTTTCTGTCCTGCATAGTGAAAGAATTCGTGGTTTTTAGTTTCTTTTGTTCCAACACTGCCTGGATTTGTTCCTGATCCCTCTTTGATTGCCTCATGCATGCTATGTAAAAGACAAGACTTGCAGGTGGTGCCCTGCAAAGTGAATATGATTTAGTTATTATTTCAACATATATACTGCCCCACAGTGTAACACACTCTCTGTGGCAAATGAGTTCCTATCACTCACTTGTGGTAAATGAGTTCCAGTTTACATGCTTCTTTATGTGGCCAGGTTATCCCATTCCAGCTATTACTTGTTGAAGAAGTACTTCTTGTGATGGGGAAGTGTTTTCAGGGCATGTATAATTAGAATTGCCCCCACCACACACACACATACACACTATCCAGTTCTGTTATTCTAAACTAGCCTTTCCCAGCTGGGCATCTGCTGCCAGATATTTTGACTTGCAATTTCTATCATTCCAAGCTAGAATGACACTGGTGGAAATGTACTTTTATTTCCATTCTGTCATATCTGCACTGGTTACTTGTACAGGCTTTCTCCTCCTCACCTTGTTCTCCACAGAGTAATGGTGGGTTGTTCCCAAGAGATGATTGCCTCACAAGTCTCAGCTGATTAATAGCACAGAAATAAAAGGGTTAATACCACCAAGTGTGAATGGATCTACATGAAATCTTCATAATTTTATGCACCCATGACCTGAGGGGCAGACATGTGTATTTCAGTAATATATCCCACTTAATCAACCATCCCATCATATAGCAAAATACCTTTGATTGGGGTTAGAGCAGCCAGTAAAATACTGTACCATATGAATTTGGCCTCTTAAGCATGACCTTTATGATTTCAAGGGTGACATGCGTATTAAAAATGAGAGCACCACGTATGTCTTAAGTAAAACTGTTGCTTTCATCACATTCAGAAATTAAATGGCCTCTGCTGCAGTGGTTTTTCTGTCACTGGCCATCTGCTTTTCTGAAGTCAATGCCTCTGTGTGCTTTCCCCAGTCTTATTTTTAATTGAGTGAAACATAATTCTAACAAATGCTAAGTTCTGCTGATTTGAATTCTGGAAGACATACATACATAATTGAGAGCTGCTTATCTTTAAAAAAAATCAGTGTGTCTCTATTTAAATAGCTACATAAAATGAACTGAAGGAATATTCAAATTAGCTACAAATGTTTGTAAGAGATAGTGTGGTGTAATTGACAGAGTTAGGCTGCGGTCACATTGGCAATAGGAACCACATTTAAGCATCATTTAAATAGATTTAGATTTTATCATTCACATAACACAAGGGTGAAATAGATATATATATATAGACTAAGTGATTTTTTTTTTCAACTGGCCAACAGGGGCTTTTAAAAATATCCTGCTTCTAAAATCGATTCAATTCAATGTGGTTTTGTGGAGTTGTCATTTTAATTTGTGCCCATGTGGATTTTGGGTGGCAGGGATACCACCGTTTTTTCTTTAAAAATTAAATATTTCTCTTAAAATGTTTATCACTGCATCACTTCATCAGTACGTTCAACGTTACAACCACCTACCCCATTCTCTCCATTTGGCTGATGAAGGAGACAGCAGAGCAGCAGAAAATCAGTGGGAGCAGAACTGGCACAGAGCAGTGTGTCTGGACATAGGAGTCTGCACGCCCGGAGTATTGTCCTTCAAAGCAGCTTTCCTCCACTTCTCTTTTTTTTTCAGCATTAATTGGTTGGGGACATCTCTCCGGTATTTCCCCCATGGTTTCTAGTGACTATTATGACACTAGGTGGCACCTTCTAAATTCTCAATTTATCAATGCATCAGTTACTTTTTGGGGGGGGGGGGAATTCAAAATCGTTCTTGTAGGTTTTTTTGGGCTGTTTGGCCGTGTTCTGGAGGTTTTTCTTCCTAACATTTCGCCAGTCTCTGTGGCCGGCATCTTCAGTGGACAGGAGCTAGAACTCTGTGTTCTGGTGAGTTCTAGCTCCTGTCCTCTGAAGATGCCAGCCACAGAGACTGGCGAAATGTTAGAAAGAAAAAACTCCAGAACATGGCCAAACAGCCCAAAAAACCTACAACAACCATTGGATCCTGGCTGTGAAAGCCTTCAAGAAAATTCAAAATCTTTAGGAACAATGTGCTCATAAAACAGGAGCAGCACAGTAGATGCCAAAACCAGTTTAAATCACCAGAAATAAATTGATTTCCATTCATTGCATGTGAACTTAGCCATCAGTTTAAATACCATGCAACTTAAACCTGATTTTTAAAAAGCCTGAATAGAAATCAATTCAAACTGCCAGTGTGACCACAGCCTTAGACTAGTGCTCAGGAGGCCTGTGTTCAAATCTATGCTCAGCCATGCAAATGTATAGGGAAGTAGCTATGATAAACCACCCATTGAACATTTTATGTACTTTGAAGCCTCTAGTAGGGTCACCATAAGTTGAAAGTGACTTGGTAGCACACAACAATAATAATGTTTGTTTGTTCTGATGTTCAGATAATCTCATATCTTAACAATATCTGGAACCTTCTGGACAAAATCCATGTCACTGGCTTCCAAATCCTATCTCTTTTTGATATCTTAGGCTTGTTTGCTGCCACTCAGTTACTAATTTGAGGGGCAAAATAAGGCCATAGAATGTGCACCAAAATTTCTGTATTTCTTTTCAGAGAAGAATCACTGAGCATATGGTTTAAGTTTTGTTTCACACTGGAGAACAAAGTTAGGTTTTTGATTTGTTTTGTTTTTTGTGAACCTCAGCTTCAATTCCGGGCACCTCGTTTCAGTATATACTGTTCGCAAGATCCTCCGAATGACTTGAGTCCGAACCGGTGCTATGCCACAGATTCATCACATAGGACTTTTGCTCCTTCTCAATCAGTTTGATAGAAAAGAAATTCCATTAGGAAAGAATTTCAGAGCAGAAGAAATTTTGGAGAAATTCTCATGGGTGAAGCTCAAGAGTCTTGTGCTTACCTTTCTTTTCAGATGGCTGAGGAGGATGTGTGTACATGTCTTATCTTCCATGGTGCAATTATCCTTGTGACAGCCAGCTCCCACCGCCACCTTCCCAGACCTCAATTAAAGTAGGAAAGATGTCATAAAGTAACTCCTCCTGCAAGGCTTTTTAAAATCAGGAAGAATAGATAGCCAAGGAAGTGACAGAGTGATGAACAGATATGTCATAGGATAGAGTAGGGAGAGATGCAGGACCTTCAGGCAAAAATTTATCCAAATACATTCTGAAGGGCCCTGAATAAAATGGAAAGATATAGGTTTTTTTTTTAAAAAAATGGGAAATTAGAAGACAAATTATGACACAACACTAGTTTCACATTTTTCCTGGAGCTTGACACAACATTGCCATTCCTCATACCCACAACAGGGGTTACCGGGAAGTTGCTGTATTATAAGCATCTGCAGCAGGGCCAAAAGGTATTATCCAAAATGGATCTCTCAAAAAAATAAAACATTTCAAAATACTGGGGAAGGTTCTGAACCCTGAAGAATTAGAAGTGCTGAGCTCAGATGTCACAGAAGACATTTCTTCTGAGGCACATTCTGAGAAGGCAGTGTTTCAGAACTATTTCCACATTTTCTCCACCATCTTGGTACCTGATTCCCCTGTTTCTACCCTACTGGAATCCTGCAGAATGCCACTAGGTGGAGGGCATTGTCAAAGAAGCAAAATGGTGGCCAGGCTGTCAAAACAGTTGCTGTTACTCCACTTGTAGAGGCAGTTCAAAAAATGAACATATTTCAGAAGAAAAGAGCAAAGCAGTGCCATCACCACTAGCAATGGTGAGCCTTACATCTGAGCGTTTGTTAAAGAGCTTCTCCTTCCTCTGGAAAAATTCAAGAAGAATGTTCCTCCAATTTCTCTTCTCAAAAAAGGATGGAGAATTTCTAAAGGCCATTTGTGCAGGGCTATAGTACAAATAGAAGGCTCAGTGAAATAGAAGATATGAAGACACACAAAGAGAAACACAGCTACAGAGTACTTAGCTGATCAGAACTCTTAACTTGTGTCAAGCTCCAGGAAAAATGTGAAACTACAGGAAGCAAAAACTACAAGCCATACTTTGTTGCTAGGCAACATCACTTTATCCTTGTACCCAAGGATGGTGATTAGTTCTTTTCTTCAAATGACCTCTACTAGTACCTGTACTAATAGCTCACTCTGCCTAAGAAGAAAACAACCCTTTTAAATGTACATTTTCAGGAGTGATTTCCTTCCTGTTGCTATCCTTCTTGACATCATGTGGTTTACTCCATGGGACTGATCCTTCTGGAGAAACAACAGTGTTCCCAAAGTCCTTGGCCTCATAATTTGGACTGAGCGTGAGAGCAGTTTCATCACATTCCCCTTTTTGGTAAAATGCATGTGAAAACCATGAAAGATACAGCTTTGAGAAAGAAAACAAGCTCAGTTAAGATTAGAGTGCCACAAAGTATTCTTAATTTAACTTTTATTTTTTTAAAAAAAACATGTTGCATAGTATATCTAGACTATATAATCCAAACATCATTATTTTTGTGAGTGGCGGGGAGAACCAAACTCTGCTTGAAAACAGAACCAACTTGGAAATTGTACAAAATAGTATCTGGAGAAGCAAGGACATAGAACAGGGATACTGGCTTGAGTCCAGTGTGATTTTTTCATTACCAGCAAACGCTTGAGGATGTACAAGGGAGGAGTCACCCACTTTCCCTGCATCCCCTCTGGCAGTGGTTTGAGAGACCCTCGTAGCAATGTGGGATATGATCTAGAACAGTGTTTCACAACCTGAGGGTCATGACACCCAAGGGGGCCAAAAAGTGTTTCTGGGAGGTCACAGCTCACCTTATGTGTTATAGCCTTTGTCAAATAATTTCTTCCTTAACCTTTCGGAGTGGGATATTAAAGTTAGTGTGCATTGTATATATGAGAAACAGGCCCTTTGGAGGAGAAAGACGCCTCTACTTTCTGAGAAGGCATGACTTTACCCCATTAAACATGCCTTTTTATACAAACATGGTGGGGGGAGGGATCACAGGTTACTTGGCTATCATAAAAGGTGGCCAGGACTTGAAAAAGGTGGGGAACCACTGATCTAGAAGGTAGGAAAAATGAGCAAAAACCAGGTGCTCTGGAGAAGCATTTCAAAGTAGTGTTGCTTAATGTAGTAAATCATGCTAGATTAGGCATATTGAATCCGTGGAAGTTTGGTAAGTCAACTCCTCTGAAAGTTGCGTTGATTCCAATGGTCCTACTGTAGTTGTGACTTCCTTTAGCACAGTAAGTCATAACTAGAGTAGGTCCATTTAAATAAACAGAACCCATGGAACAGCTGACTCACCAAATCCCCACTGATTCAATGAGTCTACACTAGTGTGACTTATCACACTAAGCAACAGGATTTCAGTCACTGTGTACAAAAAGAAAAGTGTGCTTTTGCTCTAAATTTTATTTCTTTATAGCAGCATTAATTTCTTAAAAAGATACCCAAGCTCTGTTCAATTTAAAATGTAGAATTAAAAATATGGATGGCATTTAAGGCCATGCTGAATGGTGCTAAATCCATGATGAATGGCTTGCCTGCACGAGTGATGTGAAAAATCTCTCAGCCTTGATTTTATTATGTTTCTTCCAGTCTTGCCTGCATTTGCTATCCATCCTTATTGCAGATCAGGTTGGGAAACATGGAAGAGGGTATGCATTTTTCATAAACTATAACATTTTAATCCGTTTTCTTAAAATCTGAATTTCCCCCATTGACTAGGATGTGTATGTGTGTGTTTTCCAAACATACACATTTTAATCTACTCATTTTTTCCAAAAGGAAAAGGACGAGAAGTAAATCAAGTCTTGGGTGGCTAGTTCATAATGGTAGGAAAACAAAAGACATATGCACAGCCATAGGAAGGCACTCACAAATCATGAATTGGATGATTTTTTTTAAAATCACTTAATGTGATTTAAGTAGAGTGGTTGATCTGTCCATTTGCTATTCTGTTCAAGATTGATCCATAACTTGATGGTGTAGTCAAAACTCCACAGAGAGAAAATAGGAAGCTAATTAGCATTTGCAATTTACACACACGAGGTCTCCCTGCCACTGAAGTGGACAGAATCACAGCAGATCCCTGACAGGACCAGGATAAGACAACGGGAGATTGTTATGAACAGGGAAAGAAAAAGCAGGTTTTTCTATCTTCCTTCCTCATTGTAAATTCCCTCCATGAACCAAATGTGATTACTTATTGTGGATTGCAAGTCACTAGGTAATACGGATCTCACTCCTCAATTGTTGATTCTCCACTTCCACTCCCTAGACAGGTGTTGACAGCTTGACATGTTCCCATTTTGTGCCACCACTGAGGTTAAGTTAAAATACAATCATATGGGAGAGGATAAATGTTGGAGAATTCAACAGTTTACAGCCAATCAGAGTGTTTTGTCACAAAGTGAGGAATCAAATCATCATCTTGCTGCTGAAGCCGGTGGGATTGTTTGTATTGCAAGCACATCTGCAGGACACCTATTTGCTATTCAGCCATCAGTTCTGTGAAATTATTAGGTAACCAAATACCTCTCAGGAAAAAAAAGCTACCACAGAGACATTCCTAAGCATTCAGTCCTTCAATTGTCTAATAGGAAAATTATGTTCATGTTTACTTCGAAGTAAATTTTACTGTTTTCAGGTGAGCTTGCTCTTGGGGAAGTGTGCGCAGCCTTGCAACATCAGCCTTGCAGTATGATCTGGTTCACTTACATTCTCAATGTGTGTTTGGTTTTTGCTGACACTTTTAAAGAGGAAAAAAACAACACCTATTTTCTTAACTCTTAATTTGTTTCTCTCCTGCTATGGAGTCACATTTGTGTTATTTGCATATGTTACAAAAAGTAGAAAGAAGAAAATATAGCATTGGTAGTCCAGCAGTTTGTTTTGCTTCAAGAAATTTCAAATGTTTTCCATTCTAACCAGAAATCTTACCTGTAATCATTCTCAAATATCTGTTGTGGTCAGGTGATCTAAGTTTCATTTTCCAACCAACTGCTGAATAATTCAGTGGTTTAGGTATCTGGCTGCAAAGCCAGAGGTTGGGAGTTCAATTCCTCACTGTGCCTCCTTCACAGGGGCTGGGCTCAATAATCAATAGGGTCCCTTCTAGCTCTACGGTTCTAAAATTCATATTCTTATTTGGCTTTGCTCCTGCCAACCTAGCAGTTCGAAAGCATGCAAATGCAAGTAGATAAATAGGTACCACCTCGGTGGGAAGGTAACGGCATTCCGTGTCTAGTCGCGCTGGCCACGTGACCACGGAAACTGTCTTCGGACAAACGCTGGCTCTATGGCTTGGAAACGGGGATGAGCACCGCCCCCTAGAGTCGGACACGACTGGACTAAATGTCAAGGGGAACCTTTACCTTTACCTTACCTTCATTTGTAGTAGTAGTAGTTGTTGTTATTTTTTCAACTTATATATGACATATGACTCCCTAGTGCTAGAGTCCTCTCTGGGTGGTTTACAACATAATAATACAAACAACAGGTTGCCCCCCCCCCCAATTATCAGGGTACTCATTTTACTGAGGTATAGAAAGCTGAGTCAACCGTGAGCTGGCTACCTGAACCTCTTGGGACTGAACTCAGGTTGTGGGCAGATGCTTGACTGCAGTACTGCAGTTTAATCACTGTTCATGGGGCTCATATCAGCTCATAGTATAGTGCTTCCACCATCAAACCCCAGGATAAACCAGTGTTCAGTTCCATGCAACAGCATTCTGAATTACAAACCAAAGCCCATGCAACAACATCCTAGACTTTAAATACTCTCTTTTCACTTATCTCTGATTAGAGACAATATAGAAAGATGTTTGTCCTTCAGATGGGGAGAGCCTATAGGTTTTATCTGGCATGTGGGCCAGTAACTCCCATTCCTCCTAGAGAAGAGTATCAGTTTGAACAACACATAACATTTTCCTTTGCGTGCTGTAAATGTATTTAGTGTCCCTTCAGTAATATCTCTCTTCACAGAACATAAGCATGTTTTCCTTTTTGAAAGGAGAAAAGTGGTTCATATGCGAAAACTGGCCTGAGGGACAAATGATAGTTAGCCTTCCTTTCAAACCTTAAGTGTTTCACTGTAAAGGAAACCTATCATGACGGTTCTTCATAATTAAAAACCAAATGAAGGGGGAACATTAGACACAACTATCTCTAACATAAAGGATATAGGATATCTCCGGAAATAGCCATAAATGTCATTTAAGCATGGTAACTTCTAGATGTGGATCCACTTAGATGTTTCAATGTGACTAGCTCTCTGCTGTCAAGAAGGCATTGCACATGGCTAACTTGCAGAAGTCTAAAGCTTGGAGGAACATGTTTCATGCCCAAAATGAATCTTCTTTTGTGTTCTTAATGAATTGCAGATCCATTTGGGAAAGATGATGAGAGAGAGCCACTCACCAATGCTGTCAGGAGCGATTCAGCTGTCATTGGAGGTAAATTTCTCTTCCCCCCCCCCCCCGCAACAGAAGATAGTTGATTGGCTGAGGGTTGCTCATGCATACTATTAATTCTTACATGGTTTCTGTTCTGTGTGGTTCTTCCTATACAGTCTCCTCAGTGTACTGATCAAATATATAATTCACACAATTTTTATATCAAACTATGTTTCACACCATTGTCTTATCCTTTAACACTCTTGAAACATCCCTACAATATATTTCTGTTCTATCTTTACTATCTGTTACAGTACTACAGTAATTCTAGAATACTACAGTATATCACAGAAGTGAGTACACCCCCTCACATTTCATAAATATTTTAGTATATCTTTTCATGTGACAACACTGAAGAAATGGCACTTGGCTACAATGTAAAGCAGTGTGTATACAGCTTGTATAACAGTGTAAATGTGCTGTCCCCTCAAAATAACGCAACACACAGCCATTAATGTCTAAATCGCTGGCAACAAAAGCTATACAAGCTGTATACTCACTGCTTTACAGCTGGATAAGCCAAGGAGAATGGATTTCTTTTTCAAAAATGTTACACTTATAACTGAGAGCCCAAGCAACTGGACATCTTTATCCACTATTCTGTGAGCGCAGATGCAGTAGTCACAATGAAAGTACAAAAAACTCAATTTATGTAGGCTTCTTCCCTCTGGTGAAGATTTTCGATTTCCAAAATCACACAAGCAAATTTCCACTTGTCCAATGGCCTTTCTCCTTCCAGAGCAAATTGGGGAAGGGCACCCAGGAAGTTTTGTGTGTGTGGATTCATCCAAATACCAGAACCAGTGGTATCTGTTCTGCTGGCAGGCAGACACCATGAGATACAAACCTGTCTGGTGAAACAGCAGTAAAATTTGGCATGAGGACTCTGGTTTTGTACCAGCAGAATTTGCTGAAATTCATTAAGAACAACTGAGGAGCAACCAGAATCACGGCAAGCAGCTGTAATTCCATACAGCAACCAAGTATAGTTGATTCAATCATCTGTGTAGCTATAGCGCAGCATAGTTAGAGACAAAAATCTGGATGTTATGTACCTAACATGAGTTTCACTGCATTACAGGGTCTCTTTCATAGTGAAATCTGCACTGACAGTAATTAGCTCCACTCCTTGCTCTTGCTTTTCCCTGATGTATGTATCTTTCCCCTCTTCCTCAGGTGTTATAGCAGTGGTGATCTTCATCATCTTTTGCATTGTGGCCATTATGAGCAGATTTCTTTACCAGCACAAACAGACCCACCGGGGCGGCCAGACGAAGGAAAAAGAATATCCAGAGCACCTTGAGAGTTCTTTTAAGAGAGATATTGACTTACAGAACACAGTGAGCGAGTGCAAACGGGAATACTTCATCTAACAGACTCTCTAGTCCCTTGTTACACTTTGGCATTTGGATGAAGGTGATGATAATGGTGATGAAGAAGATTTTTTTTCCCACCCATCCATTTCTTTGGAATTTCCCCACATTTTTTTTCCTTTGGAAAAGACCCACTTTGCACAGAAGAGATTGGCAGCAACTGCAGTGTCTGTGTCTCTTTGCCCAAAGGCACCACCATAGTTAATGCCAAACCACTCAACCTAAGTGTTCTACCTAAGTTCTTCATAACATGCATGGTTGACTGTTTAGTTCCTGGGATTTCTGAAATGTTCCTTTCTGGACCCATTGAATTCACCATTTCATGTCGGACCTGAGCGATATATACTAGAGGTAAAGTGTACAAGCTAACTATGTAGCAACACAGCTATTGAAACAAGGTAGTGGGAAAGAATACAACCAATTTATCTTATTATTATTATTTTTTTAAATCTATATGTTTAAGAGGAGCCAAATCCTTTGTTTGCAAACTGGCATAATAATTCTGTTTCATGTTGGTGGTGCTGTATTGATTTTGCGAGCTGAGGAACTGGAATAACTCTTTTCCTCCATATCCTTTCTTTGCCCTTTTACTGTAACTTTTTGACTAGAAGATCCCCTTTTCTGTTTTCAGTGGAACAGCTCTGATGAAAGCAATGCTTCAGATTAGGGCCAGGTTGAACTGTTCAGCCTGTATAATAGATGAGTATCCCCCTACCCAAGATTTTTAAGGTCTTTGGGATTGGGCAAAATTTTACTTTTTCCCCCCACAGATAAGGTGAAAGAAAGAAAGAAAGAAAGAAAGAAAGAAAGAAAGAAAGAAAGAAAGAAAGAAAGAAAGAAAGAAAGAAAGAAAGAAAGAAACCATTGGTACCATTTCACTTAAAGACAAACAGTACTTTATATAAAATGCTTCATTATAGCTGAAATCACATTAATTTTCCAGAAACATAACAACAGGCAGACTTTCATGTTTGAAAAACCTAATTTACAAGTTCTGGAAAATAAAAAAAAGCTCTTGCTGTGACAATCACATACAATCAGCACATAAGGAATTCCTTCTTTTAGTTGCAGGTTGTCTGTAGCATATCGTTTTGCCCTCAGCTCAGGGCAGCCATAAGTAGTAATATAGCAATCTTCCTCATCTCATAGTGCTTTCTTTCTTTCTTTCTTTCTTTCTTTCTTTCTTTCTTTCTTTCTTTCTTTCTTTCTTTCTCTCTCTCTCTCTGTCTCTGGGAATGGTGTTCTATTAGGATGTATAATCATTCCCATTGGGCCACTCTCTCTACAATGAACAATGCTGGAGATTGCTCCCTATTACAGCTCTGCCATAGCTTAACACCTGTGCATCCATGATAAAGCACTTTATAGTCTCTGATAAGCCATGCTCTTCCTCCCAAATATTAGAAATCTCTCCTACCTACAAATCTTCCCTCTTTTCTTATGAAACAAATGGCCCTGTGAAAAGGCCATGGAAGCCTTTTCTGCCCTCCATTTCTCTAAACACACCTTTCCATTGCATCATGCATTTTATGGAGTTATCTAAAGTCATTATCCTTCATTAGAGCATGCTATACTAGGTGAAACATGGAAGCTGACATCTTTAGTTCCATGGCTTTAGGAGCTTTCTAGGTCTTAAGACAACCTATAAAACCTTCAATAAAAATGTTAGCAGTGCAGATTAGAATTAACACCTAAACATAATTAGGAGGAAGGAACCAAATGTTACTATAATCAAACATTACTTCATCTTTAATAAAGTAAACCTATGTTCCAAACATTTAGACAACAGGATTGTCCTCAGCATCTTTAAAAGCGTGCAGAAAGCATGATATAATTGAACATGGCATTAAAGATGCTTTTTCATAGGATGTAGTTTCACATGCGAGATAAGACTTCAAAGGAACATAGTAGTGCTGTGCTGCAAAGCTACTCTACTTTTTTTCACCATCCTCATTAAATCTAATAGAAAAGAAATTGCTTTAAAAGAAAAGTTTCAAGAAGAAAATTTCAGAAAATTCCATTGGGTGAAGTTCGGAGTTTTTGTGCTGATCTTACAGTGTGGCTGAGACTTTATCATTTTGCTTTTATTGTATAATCATCCATCTGGCACCCTGGAGCCTCCACAACTTTTCAGACTTCACCTAAAGCCCACGGGGAGACATCCTGAAGTAACATCTTCCATGGGGCCTTTTTATCCCAGGAAGTGCAGACAGTCAGGAGAAAATGTGAAATCTATAGAACAAAGTCACCCTGCAGTACCAGCCACCTTGCAATGAGTAGTAAGGTAAGCTCCAAAATACCAGCCCAAGAAACTCAAAAGAAATTCTAAAGTGTCCTGAAAACTAAGTATAAGAATGGAAGCCTCTTTCATGGCAGAATAAACACTGAGAACAACTAGAGGAACTATTTTCAGATGGCATTAGTGGGAAGTTTCCTTCTTATTCCCTCTGTGGTCATCAGATTTAAAAGAAGGACAACTCAACCCTAGGCATGGGATAGAAACAGAAGGCTTTCGTATATGAAAGTTAAGGGGAAGAGGACCTACCAGCACTCCAATCGAAGGGTGGGCCTTTCTATGGCCCTAAGATGGTGCCGCATGTCAGTTGCCTCATTAATGGGATACCTAGGACGGGACTTTGGATATAAGGCTATGGGAAGGGCTGGAATTTACCTTGGGGTCCATAGTAACCCAAGAGAAATCTGCAACAGTATCGATAGATTTATGAGCCATTCTGCAGAATCTAGTTAGTTAGTCCAAGCATGGCTGAATCGTTCCCCAGAGTCCTTTGCCCATATCTCAGCTATAATTTGATATTTCCAGGTGGCGAAATCTCTCAGCATCCATGTTGTCATCTCCCTTTAGGCAGTGTCAGTAGCACTGCAGACTTTAGCTGCCCAGCTTCCTAAACAACATATTTGAACCTTGCTTGCCTTGTCTAGGTTTTTCCCCCAGGAACACAGTTCAATCTTTTTTGTACTCCTGGTTTTATTTTATTTTAATTCTTACTGGGTGCTCTGTCTCTGAGGAAAGAAAAGTGCTTC